>JAMPIV010010442.1:177500-806021 GCA_024509875.1 Oreohelix idahoensis | reverse complement strand
GGGGGGGGGGGGGGGGGGGGGGGGGGGATATGACATTAGCAACCACTGTTTCAGAAAAAAAATTTCCATCAATTATATTTCTTGTACTGGGAGCAAAGCCGGTACCGTTGCAATTAGAGGCTGATGCCATACCTCCTAGCCACTTTATATCCCCCCCCCCCCCCCAAAATAATGAATAACCTCACTTTAGTTGCCTCCTACAACATGCATGAGGAGAAGTGGCACTGTTCTTTCAGTGGATGCTCTAGAAACCACAAGAGGTTACTGTAAAAAGTACTTGCTGGCAAACTGAATTGGTCAAGTTATTCTTATTTCACTTTTTCTTTCTTGATACATCTAATCCAAGCAAAGCAAGAGCATCGTCACACAACAATTATATAATGACATTATTAACAAAATATAAGTTTGTTGCTCTGTCTAGTTTTCAGGAGTCATACTGAGATGAAAAAAAAAAAAAGATGCCACTCCCTCATGCATGTCGTAAAAGAAGACTAGTATAGTGACGTGTATGAGGGCTGACAGCCTCATTATGTAAAATAATTGCTACAACAACCACCACTACAAGAGTTTATGCTTTGGTGTAAGCTTCCTCAAGGAGGGTCGTCTGCATTTGTGGCCTCAATTTGTATAAGGAATGGGGAGCCGCGCTAGCGTAGTGGTACCACTCGCTGGCGATCAGGTGATCCAGGGTCGCGCCCTGGCGAGCACATTTAGAAGAGTGTCTTCGACGGAACCTAGACTGGATTAATTCGAGTCTGGCGAAGACATTTGAAGGTGTGCCTTTGACCATGGACTGAAGTAGCCTGAGTGGCTCCTGAGCACAAACAAACCCTCTGGATGGGAAGGAGCAGAGATGGCACGGACATCCGGGTGGAAAGGAAAGTCCACAGGCTCCCCAGCTTTGCAATGCCATGAAATTTGTTTCATGTCATTGGGCAGAAGGGCTGAAGCCCAAGTGCCGCTGGATAGGAGAAAAAAAGAAAAAGTATAAGAATGAAAAAGGTGATTATGAATTAACAATATCTGGGGGTTGCCTTTCGTTGTACTATGGATCTTAGACTTATGATTTCTAAATGATTGCATGTTTATGCTGTAGATAGGAAAGTATTGTTAACCTTCAGTGCATCACATTCATAGAACTTCAAATCCTTTAACCTTTGTCTAACAGGCAGTCTCATGATTGGGGCTTGGGTATTCTTGGCTAGTGTGGGTATAGTTGTTGCTAGATACTACAAACTAGCATTGAAACGTCAGCTATGTTCTGAAAATGTTTGGTTTCAGGTAAGTACTGAAAAAAAAAGATATAAATAAAAACATGCATTACCTTATCGAGACCTAAATATGCTAAGGGTAATAAAAGGTAATGCTTTTGTTCTATAAGTCATTCATCAGGGGGAAACTAGACTTTGCTAGCATAGTCTACGACAGCTTCAACTTCTAGCAAAGCAAAACGACATAATTCAAAATGCAGCCATGAGAACCATTTCAGGACATTTAAATCAACATCAGTAGAAGCACTAGAAGTAGCTCTTGGCATACCACCCCTTGATCTAAGACGGAAAGAACTAAAACTAAATTATTGGAGCAAAGTAGCACAAGAAGTGCCCCATCCAGCACTTGTCAAAAACCAACCAAGTATATGTGATGTCTCCTTGAAAAAAGAAAGATATCCAACAGGGTGGAGAGTATAGAACTATCAAACATACATCAATAATAGTAATAAATAAAGAAGCACAATACCACCCTGGGAACTAAAAGCACCAATCATAGACTACACATTTACTGAAAAGATTAAAACAGAACATAGAGATAGGGAAAGCCAAATGATAAGTAGACAGTTCATAAATCAACTGACAAAACAAAGTCTGGCTCTTTACACTGATGGATCCAAGGACGATAGTGGACAACTAGATGCAGGAGTAGTGATACCACAGTGGGGAATTAAGAAGAGTTACAGTGTAACTGGGGGGGGGCCTTCGATTTTTACCGCGGAGATGGTAGCAATTCTAAAAAGTTTAGAAATAATCGAAGATAATCCGCCAGAAGCAGTAACAATTTTTACAGACTCACTACATATAAGGTTAGTAACAATGACAATATTAACAACAATAATAAAAAAATAATACTGCAGAAAAGTCATTCAACCAAATAAAAATTAAGCAACAAAAACTAACAAATCATTAAAAAAAAACAGAAAAATTAGCAAACTTACTAACTACTCATAGGACAAGGAAAAACAACGAGGTTCAAAAACAAAAAAAAGAACAAATACTAACACAAATTAAAACCAAGTGCAACGGACAATAGTTATCTATATACAATACAAAACTGAAAAAAAAAATGACAAATACTAATATAAATTAAAAACAGCAACTGCAAAAGACAATAGTTATTTAAATACAAAATTAGTAAATAAAATGACACTAAATACCCCAATTATAACCAATTTTCAGGTTGAACAGGGTAGACAAAGATGGAACAAGAAGAGGCAATAATGGTCAGCTGATTAAGTGCCCGCTCTCCACCCATCACCTTTTCAAAACAACAACAACATTATCAAGACCAGTTATCCCCATTGCTAATGTTATATTTCATATGGTTGTTTAACATGTAATGTTGATGTTTGTAATTAATTTTTTTAACTGACAGTTTTTAAATTGATAATTTTAATTAACATAAATTTTCATTAAATCAATAATTTAAATAAGACCAGTATTGAAAATAATATTTAAAACATTTAAGTACAGTGGAAGCTGTTGAGAGAAAGTCCAAGAAATTTAGTAGAAAATGATTAGGAGTGCCACCAGTTCTGTCTGATGCAGCACTGTACTGCAAGACAATGAAGCTCATACTCCCTTTCAAGTAAGTTGTAGATGAATGCAATAGGATAAAGATGAGACCAGCAATAATGCTGTGTTGTGACTCATCAGATGAAATAGCTATTGCCAAGAAACTCTCAATCTTAACTTCACCTTCAGCAATTCAACCTCTCAGAAAGCCATGAGATTAGACCAGACAGCGAATGAGATAATTCTGGTTAATACATATGTATATAACAGACCATGTTCAGTTTCAATACCTTCAGTAACTTCACGTGTTGGCATAGAAGGAAGCCAAGAAAGATAGATCTGCTACAAACAGTATACGGTAAATGTACGGTTGTGCAAAACAGAGATCGAGAGATTGATTAAAAGAATAATAACAGAAGAATAGACAGTAGCCTGGGATAAAAATCTTTGAAGAAGACATGCCTATGAGCTGTTTGAAATTCCAACAAAAATATGTCAAGTATCTAGGAATTAAACATTCCCTGCAATAAGGAACTACTGAGTCTACAACTAGAAACAATCTATTTTAGTACAGAAGAACCTCAATGTGCAGAATGTCTACAATAACATAGAGCCCTTCCTGCTAAAATGTAACAGGGATGAACAACAGGGAATCTCAATTTATGATCTTCTACCATCATCCGCAGATATTGTGAAATGAGGAAGATTACTGATGCTCAGTGTCCCCTATGCCAGATGAAACCAAAGCCAAAACATAACTGTCAGCTTGCAAGGTGTCACTAGGACAAGGGTGATATACGGCAACACAACAGGGTACTAAATGAGCTAGCTGGTGCAACAGACTTTGCAAGGCTGAAGGCAAACAGTAAAACCAGGCATAACATTTCAAAATCAAACTTCCTGAGAGCAGACAATCCCAAACCAAAAAATATGAGTTTACTCACTGTTCTTGATGGTGCAAATGACTGGGAGACAGCAGTAGACCCAACTGGGCAAGAGACATACTCCAAAATCATAATGAAGTCTCAAAGTAAGTCAGATATAGTGCTGAAATCTTCTTCATCACTGCAGGTTATAATGATTGAGCTGACACTGCAATCAATTTTAACCCAGATTAGGTGAGCTGCATGATTTCTAAATTATCAGATCTAATGATCTTTCAAACAGCGAACGATGCCTCAGTTGGCTGTGTGTGGTTTTCCCAGAAATGGAGTCTCCCAGATCTGGGTCAGAGTTGCATCTCAGCTGTGATGATGCTCACTGGTGCAGCTAACTCACTGCACTATTGGATGGACATGAGGTATAGCATATATATATAGACGGGAGGTGGCAGAGAAGCAAACCCCTAAAATCTGCTTGCTGAAATTGGATGTGTCAGGCTGAAAGGCGCAGATATCGCAGCCTAGCTGTAAACTACGACGCAACATACTTACCGCTTAAAACTAACAGCCACCATTGTAAGAGAGAGATATGGCTGAGAGTGAACGCAAACAGATCAAATGATCTGATCATTGACTTGTGACCTTAGGGTTCACAGTAAAAGTCATAGCATCAATGTAGATGCTAGAGGTGTAGTTGTCATCTCAGTATATGGTCTACTAAAACAGTTGAGCCTGAAGGGATAGCTAACAAACTGGGCACTTAAAAGGCTTGGCAAAACTGCAGAAAAGGCATCATGTTGTCTGTAGAACAACCACAGAGGGCAGCGAATTTCAGATCAGAAAATTTATATCCTACAAAATTGTTACTTTCATGATTGCCTCACATTGGCACCAATGATAAAACCAGGAGTAAATAGACAATTTGAAAGTTGCAACCAAGGTGGAGTAGGCTCAAGTCCCAGCCCAGGGTGAACAAAGAGGATGACAAATGACACTTCAAAGCCATGACCTGAATGTAATATAAAATTAACCTTAATGAATTCTTCCAGCACTATTTCTCTTTCTAACACTGCCTTCTTTTAATTTATCAATCCTTGTTTCCTGTGGACACTTGTTGCTTCATTTTTCTGCTCTATATGTCCTGTTTTTTCTTGCTTACCCTCATTATCTTCCTTTTCATCATTATCATTTATCTTGTCAAAATTATTGCCAGATTCACAGAATATGCATGGTTCTGGTATTTTGTACTACTGCTGCTGGGTTCATCATTATTTTTATTGAGGTGGATGGATACAGTAAAGTAAGTTTAGACTCTTATAATTTATTATAAACATTTTGAACATATAAAATTCCAACTCATTTAATAAATCTGCTACAAATTAATTTTAATTTTTCCTTTGCAGTTTCCATTTTCATGATAGCATCATCATCATTTTTTTAAACTCCCTAAAATCAGGAAGCCTGCATCAAGCATTTACGTGCTTTTGCAGTGGTGATTACTTTAGTGGTTTGTTTTACATGCTGAGTTTGCCAGCCCCATGCACAGACTTGTAATAATTGCATCGTATGATATGCTACAGGGAGCACTAGTCCTTCTTTCTTTGTCGCATTAGATAGCCCCGGGAACTACATATTATGGTACGGTCAGTGTCAGTCTATGTCTTACACTGCTTCTTTCATTCTGTCTATTCATCTGGTTATTAATATAATACCTAAAATATGAAAATCCATAACCATGAAATATAAACTTAAAGTTTATTGTTATTTCGATAATTACCTAACCTTGCTGTGCTGTAAGTTAATTAAATACTTACTTACTTAGTCGTTCCCCTTCTACCGTGAGATGTAGAGGTGTTAATTAAATATATAAATTAAAAAATAAAATGGTATGGAATCAGTTTTACAAATTAACTGTACACAGGAAACATGGCTCAGAACATGAAATGGTATGGAATCAGTTTTACAAATTGACGGTACCAGTTTTACAGCAGCCTCCTCGTTTATTGACATATAGATTAATTAACTGAGCTCTTAATCCAGTGGTTAACAAGTGTCTCTGAGTCAGCTGGTTAATATACATAATTACTACTTAACAAGTGTTTAATTTTGGCTTTGTCCATACTGTGTCATTGATCTCACTGATGAAGGGCCTTCTTTGAAACTGGACGACTGGGTTAAATTATTTGTTTTTAATATTTCAAATTAGTTTTGGATAGACAACACACTGAGGTAACATGCTGATACTATTGCAAGGTAGTCCTTGTTCTGGAACCCACCAGAGTAAAAGAAATAGAGAAAGAGACTTACAAATACACGGGGAAGAAAACAGAGACAGATTTGAAAAAGAAAATGAAGATGTGGAAAGAGCTTGAATGGATGTCACATGACATGAGAACTTGATGTGAGCTGGTTGAAGACCTGTGCTCCATACAGCGCTGCATTGGGATGAAATGTTTGTTTTAATTGAGTGTAATAATTTCCTATAACAGTATATTTTTTTTTTCAAAACATGATGAATTCTGATACCAGCCTCCTGTTTTTACCTGTCATTCTCTGCTGAGTCCAGTGATAAATGATGTTTTTCTTTAAATTTGATGAAGAGAAATATCCCGTTCAACATCTGATGAGTTATAATTAGGATTAATGTTGTTTTCTGTTCTAAATAATATGAATAACTGCCGATACTATAATGTTATTATGTATGTATATAAGCTTTACTACGCCCTCTTCACACGCACACATAAGTTTCACAATGCACACATTAATGCTTGATCAGTTTTCCGCCATTCAACTTTATTTCCTAATGCTCATACATGTGTAGTTTCGTATTTTAATGTATTATATGACATCCCCCCTTTTTGAAAAAAAAAATGTGTGCAAACATTTCCATTGAAAAGGAATCATATTTAAGATAACTCGCAGCAAAACTAATAATGCCAATATAGATATAGAATGTTCACTCAAGAACAAGAGCCAACTTGTGTTAAACTACGTTTGGGAAAAGCTATTACACAAAATGTTTCATGTGAGAAAGGATATGTATGTGAAATGTTCAGTGTAAGCATATATGTCACTGTCTGTATCGGCTGGGAGGTTTCACTGTATGGCCAGAACGTGTGGTGTAAAGGGTTGGTGGTTCTGCTGAAGTTCCTGGTTTAGCTAGAGTTGGTTGTGATTTTGTCCTTGGTGGTTGTTGGTTTTGTGGGTTACCAAGATCTGGAGTTACTGCATTGCCTGTTGAAAGCATGGGAATTTTCTTCTCTGTTGTGTGCTGTGGGATTTCTCTTATGTCTACTCTGTTTCGCCTCAGGAGGTTCAAGGTTTCTGGAAATGATTGTTGCTTTTGACTATGTGTCATTGTTGTGGTTGTAGGTAGTCACATGCTGACCAGGATATAATGGTGGTAGGTCTTTAGCACATTTGTCATAATTGGATTTCTGAACTTGCTGACGATGCTTAAGTCGATCATATGTGTTGTCTTTGTGTTGTGGACGGAAGTGGACCTTAGATGGTAGAAGGTCTTTAATTCTTCTATCAAACATGAGTTCTGCTGTACTGTCAATCTTACTGTCTATGGGTGTCGTTCTCCATCTCAAGAGTGCTAGGTGTACATCCTCTGTTCTTGTTTTCTTCATGACTGACTTGATAGTTTTTATTTGTCTCTCAATGAAGCCATTAGATTTAGGGTATCTAGGCGATGATGTTGTGTGTTTAATCTTCCAGTCCTTAGTGAAATTTCTGTGTGCTTGACCTGAGAAATGTGGACTGTTGTCAGATCTAATTTCATCTGGGATGCCAAATATGCTGCAATACTTCTTTGTAATGTCTGCAATAACAGCTGATAGTGAGGGTTGTGGAAGTTTCTCAATGATGGGAAATTTGCTGTAATAATCAGCAATAATAAGGTAGTCATTATTGTCGATGGAGAAAATATCAGTCCCTATAATGCTCCAAGGGCATAACGGTATGTCTGATGGTATGAGAGGTTCTCTGCACTGCATATTGGCATGTTCTGTGGCAAGTTTCTGTTTAACATGTATAGGATACTTTCTAGGTGGTTCTATCCTTGGTTCAGCGTTGTCTTTTAAAAAGAGTCTTGCCTTTCCTGGAAGTTTGCATATTCTGTCAAACTGTTCTGGGAACCGCTGTTTAAGGTCATCTACTCAAGTGATGTTTGGAGTAAGATGTTCTTTTTTGTCAGCTTTAATGTTGTTAATGGTTACTACACGCAGCTTTTCACACATTGATAAACCTAAAATTGCAGGTCCTTCAACATCTACCAGGTAAAATGTTGACGATGTCCATTCAGAGTCTCTGTATGAACATTCAAGTGTTATTGCACCAAAACAGTCTATATTTGTTCCATTGTAAGCTCTTAGCTTTGTTTTGCCACTCCTACTTTTCACATCCCTTGTGGGAAATCCTTGCTCATCCACCTTGTCAGGCATGATCTGTCTGAATATTCTTAGAGGTAAAGTGTTTCCTTGGGCACCTGTGTCTATCTTGAAACGAATATATCTTTCTTTGTGCATTTTAATCCCTGGTATTCTGAATTGTACCTTGCAGAAAGCCTGTGTTCTCTCTGGTTCGTTACTGAAAGTTAGTACCTTCACGATATCAAAAGTGGAAGGATCACTTTCTTCACTGGAGTCAAAGTCTTAGTCATCATAGAATGTGTTTGTTTTGATGACTCTCTGCTGTGAAGTTTGTGTTGAGCATTGTCTCGTTTCCTCTTGAAATAAAATGTTATCTGGTGGCCTCTCTTTCTGCAGTAATGACATGTAGAGTCTTTAGCTGGACAGTAGTTTTGTATGTGGTTTAGGCCACCTGGGGATTCCAGAACAACGACCACCTGGTAATGCTATTTAGAAGTTTCTTCAGTGTATGTCCATTCCATCGAAGCATTGTCTTCTCATCTCTTGTTCCACTGGCACTATTTTGGCTCTTGTAATCAGTTCCACAATGCTGACTTTGTTGTACCATTTCAGTTCTTCTATTCTATGAAAGCATATACTGGAACATGTCAGCATAGACAAGATTTTAATACACAGTTTCATCTTTCTTTCAGATTAAGGAGGACAAGAAATTTCTTCAAGGACATCCTATCATTGGTATTATTGTCATGATACTGACTGTTTTAAATGTGAGTGCTTTCATTATGTGTTTTTCTTATATGTTCTTACAAATCTATTATTTTGCTTTTATGTTTTAATGTAGAAAGCTGAGCGTACATGACAGCAACCTCCAGCATGAAATTGAAGATAGATACTGCAGCCCTGAGGTGGTTTTCTTGAACTCCATAACGTGGGGCAGTTATTGTGTCAGACTCTCAGTCCATGCTGCAAATGATACAAAATGGATGTCTCTGGCATGAATAAAAACAGCCATAGAAGCCTCGAATTTTCAGGAACTGGTGTGGATCTACTGTCCTGGCCATGCAGGAGTACATGGCAACGTGAGAGCTGACAGATTAGCTTTGATAGCATCCATAGTGGGGACATTGCTTATGGATAAGGGAGAAATACTAGACAATTAATGATCACCTGTTAGAGAACGACACTGCAATATATGAATCAACAAGGCTAAGATTGCTGGAATTTCACATCAAACATAAGACCAGCATAGATGAACATATGAGAGGATGCATCAATCATGCACTACAGGAACAGTTAGCATTCATACTCTTCGACATTTGCTGAGGGAGACTAAGCATCTATGGGTTTACTCAGAGTGCAGTGATGTAATTTCTGATCCACAATAACAAGGAAGAACTTGCTGTTATTTACTATGCAAAACATTGTTCTTATTTTATATGAAAAAATGCTAAATCAGAAGCACAACTTCAATACAACCTGCAAGTCTGGAATTAAGAGCTGGAGAAGAGAGAGATGGTCATCAGCAGCTCCAAAACAAAAACCATGGTGATATCACGAGAGGAAAGAAGTCAGATTAAGCTGGGAGAACAGGTCCTAAAGCAGGTCAACCACTTAAATACCTCGGAGCTGACATATACTGGAAGGGAGGCATCAAAGAAGATTTGGCTACCCGAACAGCAGCTGGGAGACTTTTTCAGGCCATAAATTGAGGATTCCTCAGCAAAAGAGAGGTTGGCAAGAAAACGAAGATGGCTGTATATCGTTCCACCTTTGTCCCAGTCTTGACATATGGATGCAAGTCATGGGCAATGACTACAACCTACAAAAGCCAGATCCAAACCTCAGAAATGAGGTATCTGAAGAAGGTGGTTGAAGTAGCAAGAAGAGACATGGTCTGCAACCAGACGATACGTCAAGCCTAAAATCCCACCCCCTGCAGACCCAAGTAGAACAGTCCCAGCTACGATAGTTTGGCCTTGTCTGCAGAATGGAAGAAGATCGGTGTTAAAGGTCGAAGATACAACGCCACACAGGCTACCACTGTTAAAACCAGGAAGAGGTTGAAAACGGCTTGTTGTGTGTCGTTGTTTAGAGTGGTCTGGTAGACGAACAATTACAGGTGGTCGACGTGGTGTGTGGGTGTGTAGACAAATCAGTAGACGCGAATGGGTGTAGTTCAAATGCAATGCAGTGATGATCACACACACCAAAGTACACATATGAAATTCAAGGAATGTCGACACGGCTGTTTACAGTTCCAACGATTTAATACATCACAGTAATGTAGACATCAAGATACACTGTTAACGGGGACATTGTTCAAGCATATCATGCATAATTACGCCGCATAAGTGGCGGGCTTCCCAAAGATGGAGGTGAAATTCGTTTCTCACCTTAGACGCCGAAAGAAAAACATCAGGAATGTGTATATTTCGATGGATATCACCATGTTATGTTAAATTATAGAATAAGAGATACACCAGAGTATCTAGTGGTGTAGATATTTTCCTATAACTGACCTCGAAACCCTTGAATCGGTCGGTTGGATCGGAGGGTTGATCAGTGAGTTAACAATTCACTATCGTAAAACAAGCTATTGTTACCGAAACAGAACCAGGCTCGACAGTAAACATGACTCACTCTAATATCTTGGGGGCTAAGGAGATTTCTAAAATTGGATACTGGAATGTAAGAACTATGTATCAAGACGGAAAATTGGAAGAAGTAATTAAAGAAATGGATAATTATAAGTTGGACTTATTGGGTGTCAGCGAGTGTAGATGGACGGGGAAGGGCATAAAATATATTTCAGAAGAAAAAAAGCAAATTATATACTCTGGTAGTAATGATAATCGTCACACAGAGGGAGTAGCCATCCTAATGACACAGAAAGCAGCAGCATCGCTTATCAGCTGGGTACCTATCAATGAGAGGCTAATATTAGCTAGATTTCAGACACGATTTTTCAAGCTCTCAATTGTACAATGTTATGCACCAACTAACGACGCTCTTGATACCACAAAAGATGACTTCTATGAAGCACTTCTAAGTACCATCAACACAATACCCAAGCATGACATAATAGCAGTCATGGGTGATTTTAACGCCAAAGTAGGTGACAACAACGATGGAGTACAAAGATATCTCGGTACTCATGGCATAGGCTGTATGAATCAAAATGGCGAAAGACTTCTAGAACTTTGTGAAATATCAAACCTCGTTGTGGCAGACACCATCTTTCCACATAAGAATATCCACAAGATAACATGGAATTCACCTGATGGCAGAACTAAGAACCAGATAGATCACTTCTGCATAAGCGCTAAATTTCGCTCATCAGTTCAAGACGTCAGAGCATACAGAGGTGCAGAGATCGGAAGCGATCATAACCTCTGCATAGCTAAAATGAGAATTAAACTGAAGAAGTTATACCAACCGAATAAAAATAGAAGAATAGATGTACACAGACTGCAATCAAATGATATAAAGAAGGAATATAATGTCAAAATGAACAACTATTTCGATGCTTTAGGCAAAATTGACAACGATATCACCACCAAGACAATCGATACTAAATGGGAACAACTGAGAACAGCAATGACAGAAGCAGCTGTAGCGACCACCGGATACCTAGTACATAAAAAGAAAAAATGGATGAGAGAAGATACTTGGGATAAAATACAAGAAAGGAAAACAGCAAAACTTAAACTACTAGCGGCAAGTACACATAATGCAGTTGAATCTTGCAAACTAACTTATAACTTGTTAAATAAAGAAGTGAAGACAAAAACTCGAAGAGATAAAAGACATTTCATCAATGAACTGGCCGTAGAAGCTGAAAATGCTGCAAGAACTGGTAATAGTAGGTGCCTTTATCAAATTACAAAACAACTATGTCACCAGCCTACTGCTATGGAAACACCTGTTAAAGGTAAATTAGGGAATTCAATACCAACAGAAAAAGAACAAATGAAGAGATGGGCTGAGCACTTCATGGAGGTGCTAAACAGACCACCACCAACAGTAACACCTGATTTTAATAATGAAACATCCACAACCACCTTGCCAATAACTTGCGATGAATTCACGCTGGACGAGATCAAACAAGCCGTTAAAAGATTAAAAAATTTTAAAGCTGCTGGAGTTGACGAAATTTCAGGGGAAATGATTAAAGCAGTTAATGACAACAACCTCTTGAGAATTTTAGATATTATAAATGAAGTATGGAGAGAAGAACAACCACCACAACAATGGAAAGACAGTATTATTGTAAAGTTACCGAAGAAAGGTGATCTATCAGACTGTAATAACTGGCGTGGTATATCTCTATTATCAGTACCTGGAAAATTATTATGTTGCATGATGTTAGAAAGACTTAAATTGCATGCTGACGAAAAGATCAGAGAAGAACAAGCGGGTTTCAGGCCGAAACGATCATGTATTGATCAAATATTCACACTAAGAACAATTATAGAAGAATCAGTGGAAAGGCAATCGCCACTTATTATCACCTTCGTCGATTTTCAAAAAGCCTTTGATAGTCTACACCGCCCATCATTGTGGAAGATACTTACAATCTATGGTTTTCCAACAAAATATGTGAATATAATCAAAGCGCTATATGACAATGCAAGATGTTGTGTTAGAACAAATAAAGGGAATACAGAATGGTTTACAGTAGAAACAGGGGTGAAACAAGGCTGTATTATGTCACCACTACTTTTTGGAATAGCTATTGATTGGGTTATGAGAAACTATACCCACAATGAACAATTGGGTATAAAATGGACAAATGGAAAATTCCTGGGGGACCTGGATTTCGCAGATGATGTAGCATTCTTAAGTTCAACACCAAGACAATCCCAAGAAGCAATAAATAATTTGTGTCATCTCTCGGTTAAAATTGGTCTCCAAATAAATGCCTCTAAAACTAAAGCTATGAACTTTTCTAACGAGACCTTTGATATCATCTTGAACGGGGAAAAACTACAGAAAGTTGAAAGTTTCAATTATTTAGGCAGTAAAATGACTCAGGATGGTGACACAACAAGAGAAATCCATACTAGAATTGCTTTGGCAGCTAGCGCCTTCAATAGATTATCTAACATTTGGAAATTACGATCATTGAATATACATACCAAGCTTCGTCTGTTTAATTCAAATGTTATCTCAGTGTTAACATACGGCTGTGAGAGTTGGAAAATAACAAAATCATTGGAGAACAAGCTGAATACATTCGAGAACAAATGTCTTAGAAAACTCATGAACATCAGTTGGAAAGAATTCAAGACTAATCGACAAATAAGAGAAGACTCTAGGCAGAAATATGTCTCCGACTATATAAGGAAAAGACGATGGTCATATATCGGTCATGTCCTACGAATGCAAAACAACAGAATACCACTACAGGCGCTCACTTGGGTTCCTGAGGGTAAGCGGAAAAAAGGAAGACCAAAAGAAACACTCAGAAGAACAATAATAAGAGAAGGAAGAACGTTGGGCCTAAATAATGTGCAAGAGCTAAGAGGAGTGGCGTCACAACGAACAACCTGGAGAGCACTGGTTTCTGCCTTATGCGCCGTGTTTGGCGCTTAAAGAATTTATTATTATTATATATATTTCTCTGACGAAACAGGTCAGATACATTTTAGGCAAAACAGGCCAATATCAGCCGCATCAATGTCGGGCTCCCAAATAACTAATGTTCTCTGCTCTTCTTCTGACAAACAGGTCAGGTAAATCTTTGCCTATATCAGCCGCATAAATGGCGGGCTCCAAAAATAACTAATGTTCTCTGCTCTTCTTCTGACAAACAGGTCAGGTAAATCTTTGCCTATATCAGCCGCATAAATGGCGGGCTCCAAAAATAACTAATGTTCTCTGCTCTTCTTCTGACAAACAGGTCAGAAAAATCTTAGGCAAAACAGGCCGCATAAGTGGCGGGTTCCACAATAACTAATGTTCTCTGCTCTTGAACTCTTCCCCGCACCGGGAGTAAGTCACCTCAATAATACTAAGTCCTTGGCTACAAAAATAGCGTAAAAAAGGTATCTTTTACCTTTATTGACATCAGAAATAAACCACCTACACATGAGCCGTCTCCTTGGCTCTCAGGAAGTAACAGAAATATCACGGGAAAACTCCCAAACATATTTATCACACAAAAGGACTCTGTTCCCATTTTCATAGTCAGAGAACCATGGCTGACCACCTTCTCAGCCGAAAAACGCCCAGGCGACTGTGTCCAGATACAGACTGCCGGACCCGCCAAAACCTTGGCGCATGCGCGGATCATCGCGTGGCGTGAGTTTAGTTCACAACTGGAATGTTCAGGGGACTGTTCTAGGAAGATCTACGAACAGAACCTTATATGGGCAAATAGCTAGCCAATAGCAAGGCAAGGGAGATAACAACTAAATCAGTTCTGCACCAAAAAATATTACAGCCAGTAAATTCCCTTAGACCATAAAAAGTTCGCATCCCTATCTTCAAACGAACAGACCTTAACAGTTACCGCACCTCCCAGGGGAAAAAATGATATCTTTTTTTTTTTGGAAAAAAAAGATTACATCGAATTGAAAAAACGAATGAGGGCGGTAGCATACAATTATCTACACTTAAGTATAGCCTATAAAAAATCATAAATACAAGAGGAATGAAGTTAGGACGCGAAGATATCATAAAAAAAGTGACGAGTGAACAGAGACAAGATGGGGATACGAAAGGAAAGAGAAAAGATGAAAGGAAGCAATACATAAGAATGAAGAAGACAAAATGGAGACATGGTAATCAAATGCATAATATAAATGAATACCATGATAATATAACAACGTACACGACAATCTAAATTTTCATCCACACCAAAGAAAATAATGAGCATGATAACCTAGACAACATGCTCATAACGCATAAATGATGCGCTGGTGAAGGGCATCAAAATATATAACGCCATAATGTCAGGCTATACTGACGCACAATGGGGCATCTGGTGAGAACAAAAAATTATCTCACAACGTTAGAGAAACTATTTTCTCAAAGTACTAACATTAAATAAAAAAGGGAGCTGCCACATTCGCACAATAAAGTGCTGGCAACATTACAATGCTAGAAAAAATTACCTTCATATGACTTCATATATGCCAACAAACACAACAATATCAACATGTCTCGCAAAGATAAATTACAAAAAAATAGAGGTGTCATTACCATATTAAACTTATAACATAGTAATCTACTGCAGTATAATGACACCAATATATTATCATCAAAAGGTTATATCATATCATAATCTAATATCTTTTAACATCATGTCGTATACTAAAGTATAACCATGTTAATTATCTGGAGATGATTTCCGAAGTCCCAGAACATTCTGTACTCAAGAGGGCACCACAGACATCTAAAGTAGCATCAAATGCCAAATGGTAAGCAGGAACGTCTAATCTTGAAATAACTGGTAAACTGTTGAGACCCTCCATATAACAGCACTGATTCGATGTGAGAATATACAAATGACACAATTCTATTTGATAACCGTAGGATTTTATAATATACAATAGTTAATCTCACATTCCTAGTTATCAAATGTGGCCGTGCAAACTTCCGGCCCCTATATGGTGATAATCAAACCTTCCTCCGTTACTCTAGAGATGGTAACAGAGAAAGTAATACAACTAGTCCAGAATTCTGAATTACCCAGGGTTATAAAAGTATGTGAGAAAAAATAGCAGCATGTAGTTTATGTAAAGAAAAGTTGTGAGTATATTCATGATACCCATGTCAAAAGGCAAATCTATAAGATGGTAACTATGACCAAGAGTGTCATAATGGCTGACAATCTGAGATTTTGCGCAAGACAAAGGAAATGCAGTTGATAAATGTGTACATCCTAACGGCTGAACTGACGTCATAGCCTGTGTACTGGGCAAAGAGAAAAACAAGAAGCATACAATAAAGATGCAAAACCAGACATTGGTAAACTTGGACCTAAGTCGAAGTTTAAAAGAAAAGTAGTAAGTACGACAAAAAGTCATAAAAGATGAAGATACTGAGCTAACTGGCCCAGCAAGAAAAGTAAAGAAACTCATAAGGTATAGGTATGTACTAACAATTAAGTTTGTACATGTGGCAAAGGAAACGCTAGTAATTGCAGTAAAGAAGTTGCAATCAACATGACTGGATGTAGATTCAGTCGTAGAGAAGAAGTTAGTGTCTGTATCAGACCAAATCGAAGGATCTTCTTCTACAATAATAGTTAAAGAAGAGTCAAAGTTAGAGCGACGACGTACTGAAGTATGTCGAACTGGGCTAAAAGAAGCTCTACCATTAGTATGATGAACAGTTGTATCATCAATACTGCAAGATTTCACCAAATTAGTAGAATGTATAACGTGAGACGATTTTTGCATAGTCCCCAAGGTAGAAGTAGTAAGGTTATGTTGTCGTTCCCAAGCAGAATTTGTACCGGCGTACAAACCTTTACACCATGTATCTGTCCGACCGTAAGGTCGGCGACAGGTGCTCTGAGCAAACATGCGTGTATATAACCAGTGAAAAATGGTGTGGCAATGTGGACTATGGCAGTCGGAAAAGTCTCAACTGTCCCACCGAATGTCACACATTTCACCATATTACCAGTTGCACAGGATGGATGGACTAGAGACTGTCTAATTCCAACAGTTGCGCATCCAGAATCAAAGAGAACTGAGACTGGATTATTATTCACAAACCCCTTATGTAGAGTAAGAGACCCTTTTTCGTCATGCGCCGCTAAGGCAGGAAGAGGTGGTAGAGGATGACCGCAACTCAAGGTAGTTATAGATGTAGGTTGGAACAGAGTTGTGCATTCCGGGCATTGAGATGCTCTCTCAAAATCGAAAGCAGAGCAACCAGTAGCATTAGAGACACTATTATTATTATTACTTTGATCATTCACAACCTGAGGTTCTTGTTGAGCAGAATTAGCCTGGCAGTACGATCCATTATTTGGAGATCTACCGTTGTATTGCGATCTATCACGGCTGTTATTACTATTGAAAGCATTATTATTTGCTCTACTGGAATTATTGTTCTGGTTTGAACTCCAGTTAGCATCGTTGCGATTGCTATTTCCCCCTTTGATCAAAATTTCTATTAGATGGGTTTGGTTGTCTTCGTAAAAAGTTATTATGGGGTTGATAACCTCTATTGTAGTTACCTCTTCCAAAATTTCCATAATTGTTGGAACTAAAATGTTGAGGATCATTAAATTGCCTCCAGTTCCATGAAGAAGGATCATTAGATGATGGACCCCATTGGTTCTGTCCAAAATTACGATTATCTCTCCTACCAAAGTTTCGATCAGCACTTTGAGATCTACGGCGCCAATTAAGATCATATGGCATTGCTGAAGCCACGGGTAAACCTTCTTCGACTTTGGAATTGCTAACCGTTACATTAGGATGTGCCGTGACATATTGACGACAGCATTGCTCCATATCTTTTATGTTTGGAGGTTTTCGCTCATGTAGAAAGGAAAGAAAAAGTTTACTAACAGATGACATAACTTTGTCACGAAGCAGTAAGTCAACAATGGCCTCATATGTGTGTTCAATTTTTGACAATTCCACCCAACGTGAAAAGGTCAGGCGGATATCTGAAATAAAATCTGAAAAATCCTTCCTTGTCTCTGGCAATAGAGACTTAAAGCGTAGACGATAACCTTCTTCATCCAATTGGTATTTTTTTAATACGGCTGCCCTGACAACATCATAGTTATTCTTGTCAGGGTCCTCCACCGACATCATAGTATTCGAAGCTTCACCCGTAAGTAACTTCATAAGTTGTGCACAATATTGCGACTTGTCTATCTTATGAGAGTCGCATGCCAATTCAAATCTAGTTAGATAGAATGCAATATCGTCTCGGGTAGGGTTGAAAGCAAGTAATTTAATATCACAAGGTTTAATATTTGCCTTATTAGAAGAATTATTTGATTCACTTTGTGAATTACCCATATTCACCACCTTTATTTTTTCCAGCTCCATAGCTAAGACTCTCTCGTCGTGTAACATTTTCTGTTTTTCAGCCTCCATTTGCATTTGCATCTTTTTCTCTTCAGCTTCTAATTTCTGTTTTCTCTCTTCAGCTTCTACTTTATGTTTTTCAGCCTCCATTTGCATTTGCATCTTTTTCTCTTCAGCTTCTACTTTCTGTTTTTCAGCCTCCATTTGCATTTGCATCTTTTTCTCTTCAGCTTCTAATTTCTGTTTTCTCTCTTCAGCTTCTACTTTCTGTTTTTCAGCCTGCATTTGCATTTGTATTTTTTTATCTTCAGCCTCTCTTTCTAGTTTCTGTTTTTCCGTTTCCATTTGGAATTTTCTCTCATCAGCTTCCATTTGCATTTGAATTCTTTTTTCTTCCATTTTCTGTTTCTTTTCTTCAGCCTTCTGCGCCTTGGCATATTCAGCAAGAGCAAATTCTCTTACTTCCTCATCAATCATTCTAAGGGATCTCCCTTGCTCAATAAAGTAATCCAAAGTAGACATTATGTCTAATTATATGAGGTCAATAACCTGTGTAAATATCTTATATGAGAAACTCACTTTATCCCAACTCAGTGGGTAACAAGTCTTTGCCCAAGAACTTGTATAATTATTACTTATCAATAATATAATTAATCACTTGTATACATATTGTGCACAACGGGCTGATCACCCGTTTGCCAGTCACTTCGATTATGGAAACAACAGCAAATGGGTTGATTTGCCGTTGCCCTAAAGACGCCACTAGGCGTGATGGGAAACAATGGCAAAGAAAACCTATCTGCTGTTGCCCTAAGACGCCACTAGGCGTAATGGCCACTGACTGCTTTGACGGTCGGTGGCTAAGGATGGAAGAAGAAGAAGATACATATTGTGCATAATATTATAGACAATGTATAACACATATACAGTACACACAAACGTAACACGAACAAAATGTAAACCACAAATTAAAACGTTCGCAGGAATCAAAAGAACAATAAAGCGAAACTAAAGCAAAATGTTACAAAACTTGTAATGACAGCTGCGAATATAACAATGAGACAATGACAACACAGTGTATAAACGAAAAGGTGTAAAGAAATAAACAATAGAAAAGGGGAGACAGACAAATACGAACAAATTAATCAAAACTAAAGAACGGAGAAAAATATAACGTAAACAACACTAACACATCACGTCACACCTAAACAAAAATAATAATGACTAAATCTGGCGTAAACAGAGTATGCCCGTGATTATCACAAGGGATCTTTTACGACACGGACTTAGACAAAAAGTCCCTAAAGAACGCTGTCGTAGGCCCTCGGTAAAGTGGGATGTATCCTAATGCAGTCTCCGCACAACCTGCCCGCTGAAAAAGAACATATATAACATAGAAACGAGGAATATATAAATAACCTATATATACGAGGAAGGCTCAATTACTACACATAAAGGCACAGTTTACAAACATTAACAGCCACTTATCTTTTAAGATGAAAACACTTGGCCTCCTGGATAGCAACAAAGAAGTTCATAGAAAACACCGTCCAACGACAAGAGGATCCACTGCTGAAGGGTACAGAAACTCTGAGACTCAAGGAACATGTATATTTCACCACTAGATCCCTGACGTGTTGAACTTGCTCGTAAAAAAAGTCGGATTGGCAACATTGTAACTCGACTTGAAAGAACTGTGCACGAAACTCCGCGCTGTCGACACTGTCAACTGTAAACTCTGTTGATTTCTTTTGGCATAACACTCAACAGGAAACAAGGACTGATTTCCCCTATTGTAAGGTGTTGAAAAAAACCTTCAGGTAACGCTGGGTACTTCCAGATAATAATGAAAACACCGCTGTTGATGAAAGCCCCATCAAGCTGGCAAACCACTGTTAAAGGTCAAAGATACAACGCCACACAGGCTACCACTGTTAAAACCAGGAAGAGGTTGAAAACGGCTTGTTGTGTGTCGTTGTTTAGAGTGGTCTGGTAGACGAACGATTACAGGTGGTTGACGTGGTGTGTGGGTGTGGAGACAAATCAGTAGACGCGAATGGGTGTAGTTCTAATGCAATGCGGTGATGATCACACACACCAAAGTACACATATGAAATTCAAGGAATGTCGACACGGCTGTGTACAGTTCCAACGATTTAATACATCACAGTAACGTAGACATCAAGATACACTGTTGACGGGGACATTGTTCAAGCATATCATGCATAATTACGCCGCATAAGTGGCGGGCTTCCCAAATATTCAATGTCCTATATATATTTCTCTGACGGATCAGGTCAGATACATCTTAGGCAAAACAGGCCAATATCAGCCGCATCAATGGCGGGCTCCCAAATAACTAATGTTCTCTGCTCTTCTTCTGACAAACAGGTCAGGTAAATTTTTGCCTATATCAGCCGCATAAATGGCGGGCTCCAAAAATAACTAATGTTCTCTGCTCTTTGTGGTGGGTTGATGTTAATACAGTTTGTTGTAAAGAAATCTTAGTGTACTGAATGAGGTCAGCTGTGAAGGTCCCTGAATATAATAAATATTAGAGTAAATTTCCAGGGCACCCTTCTACTACCACCACTATGATCTCATTCAGACTTATTCTAGATAGAATGTAAGACGACTACGTTTGGTGTCTAGGGTTATGAAATGTAGTGTAAGGTTGCATTAACCAACTAAACATATAAACACTTACACAAAATATTTTATTATCTACTACAACACAACAGTGCCACGACAATCACATACAAACTACACTTTAAAAGACTATCTTTAGTAAGTCTGTGGTTAAAAGTTAAGGTTTTTCAATTTATTGTCCTGAATCTGATTTATTTGGAATCAGGACTGACAATCAAAGTGAAATCATAGCAATTAATTACATCAATCAATTTATACAATGGATCTTCTGTCCATAATACATATATTATTATATAAGGGTGTAGTTGTATTGTTTAACTGAGGTGACTTCTAGTATACACTGGTTGATTGTTTACTATCATCATCTCTGCATGTTGTTTGTACGTTTTTATGGACACTGATGGAATGTTTATATCACTATTCTCAGTCTTTTATTTTGATATAATGTTTGTTAAGCGATCAGGTGCCGAAACATGCACCTAACTTGGTAATAGGATGTAGGAATCTTCCTGCACTCCGCTGAATGACAACCTTCAGCTCCCACTTCTTCAAGAATGATGGTGGTTTACAGTTGTCCCCGAAAAAGGCAAGACTGTGGCATGAATATATCGGCCCACTGTAGTCTGGCACCAGTTATTGACAGCAACCAAATACCTCACAGATGTAAGGAAATAACACAAGTAAAACGCTGACTAGGCAATAGAATCTGGCACACTTTCGATCTGCCTTTGTCCAGGCTTTTCCTTTATTAGAAAATTCTTAGCCTGTTCTCAACGTACTTGATTTTCACAGAATTTATTTTCAAAAATGGCAGTGAACCGACGCTTCTACTTGACCATATCTAACGTTCTAACCAATCAGGCCATGTTTACATGAGCCTTTGAAAAAACTATCCCTCCTATACGTTTCCATTAACAGCAATATTTGTATTTCCAGGTCACCCAATAATGTTTCGCCTTACATTTTACTACAGCCAATCAAATCGTATCTAACTTGTTGGCCTCATTTCCCCCAAAGCAGTGTTTTCCAAACATGCCATAAAAAATTAAGCAGATATGATCTTGTGCTGTCAGTCAACTCCACTATAGTATTTTGGCTATAATTTGTTAATTAATGGACTATTTGCGAAACACATAACATATTCTTTGTCAGCAAGTCCTAAGGTACCCGAATATATAAGTTTAATGGGGCTAAGTGGCTTCGTTCAAAATATGTATTTTTCTATGATTGTAAAGGTCAAAGGGGAATAATACGTACTATACTGATTATACAGTGTGAATTCAGGGTTGTCGCACTTGTTAGCTGGTTTAATTGTGAGTTGTTTAAACATTTATATGTTAGAAAACAGAGTGTACAGAAAGCGTGTGAGCGCTGGTCATGTAGTTATTCTGTACTGGTTTCGGCCGGCTGTGAATAGCTCACGGGGAGTCCGTGAACAGCCGGGTCCGGTGTCTGTTTGTGCGGAAGATGTGTCATCCCGTGACAGTCTAAGTTTGGGCGGGTGACTGGAGAGTCAGCCCAGTATCTTGTGTGTGTTCCCAAGGGTAGTGTTCGGGAACGATATTTGGCCATTTTTCGAGGTGTACTAGTACTTGCCTATTTAAGTGTGTTTATCTGCAGATAAGATGTGATAAATCTGCAGATAAGATGAGATAAGAGAAGATAAGGTGTACTTTATGTTAAGGACATGTTCTGAGGCCTTGGTGTATACAGGCCGATGTTTTGGGATCATATTTACCTCCCTGATAGATTTCTATTGTGCAGGAACGGCGCTAGGAGATAGTTAGGCCATTGTTCCTTATGAAGGGAGAGTTATCGAAAAGATTATAAGGCCAGGAGTTGTGTAGGCCAGATTACTTATAGACTACAGAGAGGACAGTCTTTTGAGTATATATAGATTTAAGCCTGGGTGGCGTTTTGTAACTGCAGTGTCAGCAGTCGTTCTGGTGGAACATTAGAACTGCGAATATATATAGATCTAAGCCTGGGTGGCGTTTTGTAACTGCAGTGTCAGCAGTCGTTCTGGTGGAACATTAGAACTGCGAATATATATAGATCTAAGCCTGGGTGGCGTTTTGTAACTGCAGTGTCAGCAGTCGTTCTGGTGAATTTACTGATGTAACATTAGAACTGAGATGTAAACAGGGTTTACATCATACTGAACAGCTGTAACGTTCTGCGCAATTGATTATTATTGATTTTTGTGTATCCTGTTGTACCTGTGTAGTGTATCGTATCGGATTGATGTTGCTGTGTAAATAAATGATGTGCTGTCAATTGGAAATGAACACTAGTCTGATTCGTTGATCTATGCTTGACAGTACAGGGTGAGTGACTGTACCCTTCATACCACTCACTACAGACTTTATACACAGGGACAATACAGAGCTAACCTATTTATCATCTGGCTCTGTGTGGGCGCATGTACTACAACAGTCTAATCACCTCAACAGAGAGATATACTTTACCAAATATACATCAACAGAACTTTATCAATTAGACCCTGAGATAATAATTCACCACCATTTGTTGTATACCCCACCATTTATCAACGTTAACATTTGGTGGGCCAACCTTACGGGCGTTAGACCCATGACTTCGCGTTGTAAGATTGTTTCTACGGAACTTTGACCTGTTTAAGAGTGTGCCCTCTGTGTGGCGTAAAGTACTAAGAAGTTCTCGCATTGGCCACGGTAGCTGTGGGCGTGGCTTGGATTTAGAACACCTTTTCTTACTTCTACATTGTTAAGAAACAAAGGCGAATCTTCTACAGTTTTTGTGTCGATCGTGACCTGTAATCGGCAACGCCTCTACTATACACAGACAGTGGTGTGTCACTCATGACCTGTAATCGGTGACACGATGATGCGTCTTGTGTTTACATGCCTCCATATGACATTTCCGCAACGTTTCCAGTGCTACGTTTCGGAGGGAAATTTTCAAGTAAACTTTGACATGGTTATGGCGACCTGTCCTGATTCGTCATCATCAGCGATATCTGCATTATGAGAATTGCAGTATGTTCCAGTTTTATATGCAAGTTCGAAATATCACGTAACTCTTTCCAACAAGAGTGACAGACAGTGTACCTTCGCGACGACAGAGGGAACAAGTGGGTAACTTGCACTGTTTCCAGTTTCCTGTGCTGTGTACGATCACATAGCATACTGTTTCCAGTTTCCTGTGCTGTGTACGATCACATAGCATACTGTTTCCAGTTTCCTGTGCTGTGTACGATCACATGGCATACTATTTCCAGTTTCCTGTGCTGTCTACGACAACATAGCATGCTGTGTCAAGGTGGAGTGAGAGTTGACATGGGAGTCTGCTTGTGGTGTGACATCTGATGCCTGTAATATGAATACATTAAAGTACGAACCACACATTGTAATATAATGCGAATCTTGACATGTACGATATTCTGTAAATAAACATGGCTACGAATTGAACATGCTTTTACTGAGTCCCTTCTGAAACGTGTGTGCTTGTGTAGATGACGAGGTAATGATTATATACATACATCATAACATTACATGGTGGCAGCGGTGGGATACCGGACTGACGCAAAACAGCTACACGATAACACGTGAGTACAGTATTCGGCTAATTTTCGTCATCGAAGTCAGCCATGGCGGCGAAACAATATCGCAACGCACCGCAAATGAGATTCGCCGGTCAAGACGATAAGAGTGAAGCTTTCTTGTTATGGCGCCAACGCATAGATCTATATTCCAAGACCACTGGTCTGGAAGGACAAACCCTAACTCCATATATCCTAGAAGCATTGGACGATGAAGGTTTGAAAATCTACAACAGTTTTGCTACCGCCATGCCGGTTGAGTCGGCAACCGACCCCGTAGCCATGTTTATTTACAGAATATCGTACATGTCAAGATTCGCATTATATTACAATGTGTGGTTCGTACTTTAATGTATTCATATTCAGAGAAGACACAATGAGAGATCCTATCCTTAACTCTCTCAAAGAACTGATATACCATGGATGGCCAAGCTCTATCAGGGAAGTTCCAACACACATCCGTCCATACTACTCGATGAGGGACGAGTTAAGCATTGAAGATGGTCTGATTCTTAAAGGAGATCGCATTGTTGTACCAGAAACACAACGCGATATCATCCTTAAACAGCTCCATAATAGTCACCTTGGTATTGTGAAGACAAAACTGAGAGCAAAGAAAGATGTTTACTGGCCACAGATAAACAAGGACATAGAAACACTATGTAAAAACTGTTCAATTTGCCAAGAACATGCAAATAGGCAGTGCAGAGAACCTCTCATACCATCAGACATACCTTTGAGCCCTTGGAGCATTATAGGAACTGATATTTTCTCAATCGACAATAATGACTATCTTATTATTGCTGATTATTACAGCAAATTTCCCATCATTGAGAAACTTCCACAACCCTCACCATCAGCTGTTATTGCAGACATTACAAAGAAGTATTGCAGCATGTTTGGCATCCCAGATGAAATTAGATCAGACAACGGTCCACATTTCTCAGGTCAAGCATACATAAACTTCACTAAGGACTGGAAGATCAAACACGCAACATCATCACCTAGATACCCTAAATCTAATGGTTTCATTGAGAGACAGATACAAACTATCAATTCAATCATGAAGAAAACAAGAACAGAGGATGTACACCTAGCACTCTTGAGATGGAGAACAACACCGGTAGACAGTAAGATCGACAGTCCAGCAGAACTTATGTTTGATAGAAGAATTAAAGACCTCCTACCATCTAAGGTCCACTTCCGTCCACAACATAGAGACAGCACATATGATCAATTTCAGCATCGTCAGCAAGTTCAGAAATCCAACTATGACAAATGTGCTAAAGACTTACCACCATTATATCCTGGTCAGCATGTGACTACCTACAACCACAACAATGACACTTGGTCAAAAGCAACAATCATTTCCAGAAACCCTGAACCCAGGAGCTATACTTTAAGACCAGACAGCAGCAGCAACCTCCTGAGGCGAAACAGAGTGGACATAAGAGAAATCCCACAGAATACAACAGAACAGAGAATTCCCATGCTTTCAACAGACAATGCAGTAACTCCAGACTTTGGTGCCCCACAAAACCAACAAGCGCCAAGGCCGAAATCACAACCAACTCAAGCTAAACCAGGGACTTCCGCAGAACCACCAGCACTTTACACCACTCGTTCTGGCCGTACAGTGACACCTCCCAGCCGATACAGACAGTGACATATATATACTCACACTGAGCATTACACATACTTATCCTTTCTCACATGAAACATTTCGTTGGAAATGTTTACACACATTTTTTTTTCAAAAAAGGGGGGATGTAATATGAATACATTAAAGTACGAACCACACATTGTAATATAATGCGAATCTTGACATGTACGATATTCTGTAAATAAACATGGCTACGAATTGAACATGCTTTTACTGAGTCCCTTCTGAAACGTGTGTGCTTGTGTAGATGACGAGGTAATGATTATATACATACATCATAACATTACAATGCCCATCGATTGTAACGGGAAAAGAAGGACGTTTTTGCTATTTGCAAGATAAGTGGTGTTCGTTGTTGTGGAAACTGTGTTTATGTATGTATGCTATCAAGTCTTCTCATATTGCTCATTATGAATTATATTAACTGGTTAATATAGGATTTAGTGCATAATTGATTGATTGCTATGTAACATAAACTTATTAGAATTATAAGTGATCTAAAAATATAGTACATTCAACGATTGAATCACCATGGATTGTGACATTAATCCAGGCGATATGAGGCCTATGTTGAGGTTTGCATTAGTAGATGGTAGGGATAATGAACGATTGAGAGGCTCACGACTTGAAGCATGGGTGTTGGACGATTTTTTGATGAATGCGTCTAGATCCTTAAAGTTGTTTGCTGAAGATAATTTTCGGTTTGATCATAATTTGATAATGGCTAAAGATTTGGTGGAGTTGATAGAGGACCTTCGTGTGTTTTTATATCAGTATAGGAAGGTTGAACACAGAAAGATTGTGCAAGGTATATCCAAAATAATCCACTACGGTGTTTCTGACTTGCAGAAAAGAGAATTGAAGAATGAGAAACAAACAAGAGTAAACAAACAGAGTACTCTACAGGAAAGAGATAAGTTTTTACAGGATAGTGCTGAAAAGAATAAACTTCAAGAAACAGTGTCTAGGCTCACAAGTGAGTTACAGAAATCAAACTTGGAGCTTGCTAGTGTAAAAACAGCATTAGACTCTGCGTGCATTAGAGTAAAAGACTTGGAAGTTCAGATAAAGAATAAGCAGGGCGTAGTTAGAAATCTCACTCAAGAAATCCAAGAAAATAAACAGATGTACAACAAGTTGAAAGTGGAGACCAATGAGCGAGAAAAATTATACATAGAGATGCTTCATGATGTTTGTTTTGATAAACTTGAGGAGAAGAATGTTATAGTTCCGGAGAAGGTTAATGAGCTAGTAAATAGCCATGATAGTGACACTGAGGAACTTAAGGTGGACTTGGAGCAGTTGAGGACTAATAAAGAAAAGGATGTAGAAAAGAGAGTAAAGGAGTTGTCGTTTAAGAAAGAGGAAATGACTGATATTGAGAAATTACTCATGGAGGAGAAGAGTAAGGTTTTAACATCTAATAACTTAATTAAGAAACAAACTGAAGACATCTCACTTAGAAATGCTGAGATTAGTGATCTGAGAAATAGAGTTTATGGTTTGGTAGATGTGGTTTTAGGTATTAAGGGTTTGTCTACTGTCAATGTTGACAAAGGTAGACAGAATGTTTATCACCAAATAAAACAAGCAAGAAGCCAGCCCTTTACACAAGCTGAGACGAAAGTCGAACATGATGGACGGAGATCACTACGTGGCAAATACAATTTCCCACGTACTACTTCTGGTAACATTACTGACTCGTGGCGTCAGGCCAGCAAAGATAATTCTGCTATAACAGTCAGTTCTATAGATTGCAAAAAAAATGGAGATAAATTTCAAGGCAGATCTAAAAAGACCAACCATTATTCTGATTATGGAAATACTGATAAACAGATAATAAGGGACAAAGCTGTTAGTAAGACTTGTACCCAAAATAAAACTCAACATGTTGATAACCATAAGAATTTTGTTATCACTGGTACTGATCAATTTAGTAAGAATATTGTTACAAAGGAGAATAAAAACAGTTTTGGTGAAAGAAATACTGTAACTACAATAAAGGTTATCAGCCTTATAACGATGATTCTAGAACACAACAAAATCCATCGGTTAGATATTTTTGTAGAAGTAGAAATACTAATCATAGTAATGTTGCACAACAAAAGAACAAACTTGGTTATAAACAAGGTAACAGTAAGGGTATTGTTTCAAATACTACTGCTTGTTATGCATTTTGAGTTCGAGAGAATATCTTGTTGTGTGTAAGTAGGATTTTATTTCAGCCTACTGTTGTGATGACCTTCATTTCTGTCAGGATGTCTTATCCTTCTGTGTTATCTGCTGTGTGACGAGGAAATGATGGCATCATATAGAAACCAGACGTTTTCACTGCCACACGTTTGGGTAAATGTAAGACTAATTTTCTGTTTTACTTCAATAAATCTCACAAGTTGATTGAAATAGACATTTTCATTTATATTTTCCCACAGTATTCGGCTTGTTAAGAATCTTCGCACCGAAGTTATTTTTTACTGTGAGAGGAATGTGGGTCAACCTGTGACCAGGTGTCTAGTCAAGCGCAACCCAGCCAGCCTGTTGACCCGTGTTGTATGACGTTACCCCGTGCGGTTTACAGAATACTATCGAGGACCGCGGATTTGTGACCTATTTATTTTTTTTTGTTTGTTTAGGAGTTAGTTTAAGATTGCTAAAGTGTTTTTACACTTAATTTATTTTTTGGATAATGAATTAATAAACTACAGAAAGTTGAAAGTTTCAATTATTTAGGCAGTAAAATGACTCAGGATGGTGACACAACAAGAGAAATCCATACTAGAATTGCTTTGGCAGCTAGCGCCTTCAATAGATTATCTAACATTTGGAAATTACGATCATGAATATACATACGGCTGTGAGAGTTGGAAAATAACAAAATCATTGGAGAACAAGCTGAATACATTCGAGAACAAATGTCTTAGAAAACTCATGAACATCAGTTGGAAAGAATTCAGACTAATCGACAAATAAGAGAAGACTCTAGGCAGAAATATGTCTCCGACTATATAAGGAAAAGACGATGGTCATATATCGGTCATGTCCTACGAATGCAAAACAACAGAATACCACTACAGGCGCTCACTTGGGTTCCTGAGGGTAAGCGGAAAAAAGGAAGACCAAAAGAAACACTCAGAAGAACAATAATAAGAGAAGGAAGAACGTTGGGCCTAAATAATGTGCAAGAGCTAGAGGTGTGTCACACGAACAACCTGGAGAGCACTGGTTTCTGCCTTATGCGCCGTGTTTGGCGCTTAAAGAATTTATTATTATTATTATTATAGTAACTTACATTACATAATGTCTTAGGTATTGTGTATGTTCATATGTATGCACTGTTGTGACTGTCATTATTTACATGATTGTTTTGTTGATAAACATTGCATGTGTTATTATTGCAATGAAATTATAACATATCACTTTGTAGTGACTTATCTTTAATTTTTGTAATGAGATTGTGGATTTGTGATTTTTTCATCCGCTAGTCGGAAGACTATTCCACTTTGACCATATTATGTATGACCATAGTGCTACGTTGTGAAGTTGAAGCAATGATAGTTGATTCATCAAACATTGATATGTTTTGCAGCGTTGGTTCTTAGGAAAATTTTGGATTTGATGAGATTGCCAGCCCTATGCACAAACTCATTAGCAACGAATATGCGTTAGTTGTTTCAGAGAGTCTTGTTATTCATTAATTTTTTTTTTTTTTTTTTTTTTCTTTTATTCTGGTGCTATGTCTAATTAATATATTACCATATACAGAGGTTATATGCAGTAACTATTGTGTTGTGAAATGTAATTTTGAAACTAAACTTGTATGTGTTATTTATGTATTTGTATTTGTAAACATATTTTGAAACATTGGTTTCTGGTATTTTTTTTTGCCATGTGCTTTTTTCTGCTGAATTCTGTTTAAACTAGTATGTGTTTATTATGAGTCTACTTAAGTATTGGAATTCTTTTTTGTTAGATGTCATTCATTTGGTTAAAAGATCATTTCATTTTGGTATATTAGTTATAGATTTAATCTAGAAAAAATTAAAATACTATTGTTATTTAACTTAGCTTTAAAGAAACTTTTTTGTATTGTAATTTTTTTAGGGAAATGTATTTTTCTTTGACATTGTTATATTTTTTCTGCGCCAAGGCGCTTAATAAGGTGTAATAATATATGTGGATAATAATATTTTTTTTTTTCAGATTGTGATATTTTTATATATCGCACTTTTTTGTGTGATACCTGTGATAAATCATTTTAGTTATGAATAAGTTTTGTAATTTGACTAAATTATTTATTATGCGTTAGTTACTTGGATTGTTGTTGGGATGTATTGTTGTCGTTTTTTCTATGCATTCATTATTTTGTATTTCCTTCTTCCTTTTCGGATGATTCTTCGTTTCACTCCATTTCTTTGGAAGCGGTCTATACTTGGGTTATGCTTCCATGTTTCATCTGAATGTTACTTGATACTATTTGTATACGTTTACTTCTTACACTTCTTATACTTCCATACTTTGTATTCTTACGTATTGTAATATGGATTAGTATATGTAATTATTAGTCACAGTTCTATGTATTTCATGCAGGAATTGATTAGCTCAATTATTACTATTAGGTATTATGGATCTTTCTTCCTATTTCGATTTCTTTGTTGATTTCCTGTGCTGATCATGCTTCTTTTGTTTGATCTTGACTTTACTTTCTATTTATTGTGTCATGTTTGGTCTACAGTAATAATACTTAACTTTGTTTGTAAATGATTATTTCGGTGTATTTGGCAGATTATTATGGGTAATTTGTTTATTGTACACTTGCTTTATTATTTGGCGATGTATTATTTTGACCTTATCATAAAACTATTGTTGTAAGCATATATTAGAGCTTAGCTGACCCCTCATTTGTCGGTGATGTAGTTTTTCAAAAAAATGATAAATCATTTTTTTCTCCGGACCGGGTGGTAACTGTAAAGGTCAAAGGGGAATAATACGTACTATACTGATTATACAGTGTGAATTCAGGGTTGTCGCACTTGTTAGCTGGTTTAATTGTGAGTTGTTTAAACATTTATATGTTAGAAAACAGAGTGTACAGAAAGCGTGTGAGCGCTGGTCATGTAGTTATTCTGTACTGGTTTCGGCCGGCTGTGAATAGCTCACGGGGAGTCCGTGAACAGCCGGGTCCGGTGTCTGTTTGTGCGGGAGATGTGTCATCCCGTGACAGTCTAAGTTTGGGCGGGTGACTGGAGAGTCAGCCCAGTATCTTGTGTGTGTTCCCAAGGGTAGTGTTCGGGAACGATATTTGGCCATTTTTCGAGGTGTACTAGTACTTGCCTATTTAAGTGTGTTTATCTGCAGATAAGATGTGATAAATCTGCAGATAAGATGAGATAAGAGAAGATAAGGTGTACTTTATGTTAAGGACATGTTCTGAGGCCTTGGTGTATACAGGCCGATGTTTTGGGATCATATTTACCTCCCTGATAGATTTCTATTGTGCAGGAACGGCGCTAGGAGATAGTTAGGCCATTGTTCCTTATGAAGGGAGAGTTATCGAAAAGATTATAAGGCCAGGAGTTGTGTAGGCCAGATTACTTATAGACTACAGAGAGGACAGTCTTTTGAGTATATATAGATTTAAGCCTGGGTGGCGTTTTGTAACTGCAGTGTCAGCAGTCGTTCTGGTGGAACATTAGAACTGCGAATATATATAGATCTAAGCCTGGGTGGCGTTTTGTAACTGCAGTGTCAGCAGTCGTTCTAGTGGAACATTAGAACTGCGAATATATATAGATCTAAGCCTGGGTGGCGTTTTGTAACTGCAGTGTCAGCAGTCGTTCTGGTGAATTTACTGATGTAACATTAGAACTGAGATGTAAACAGGGTTTACATCATACTGAACAGCTGTAACGTTCTGCGCAATTGATTATTATTGATTTTTGTGTATCCTGTTGTACCTGTGTAGTGTATCGTATCGGATTGATGTTGCTGTGTAAATAAATGATGTGCTGTCAATTGGAAATGAACACTAGTCTGATTCGTTGATCTATGCTTGACAGTACAGGGTGAGTGACTGTACCCTTCATACCACTCACTACAGACTTTATACACAGGGACAATACAGAGCTAACCTATTTATCATCTGGCTCTGTGTGGGCGCATGTACTACAACAGTCTAATCACCTCAACAGAGAGATATACTTTACCAAATATACATCAACAGAACTTTATCAATTAGACCCTGGGATATAATTTATCACCACTGTACATAACAGCTCTCTTTTTCGACGATAACAATGATAGTCGTATATTTGCTGTTACCACCGTTCACTTCCATACTAGGGGATGTCTTCTGTACTTACGATAGAATTTCGTCATTCCTAATAAGAGCCAAAGTCGTTTTAGTGACACGTGTCGTCTACATGTTCTAACTTTTTCATCGTATTTTGGGGGAACCCCTAAGGCAAGGCTTGCCACTTGCTATAGTTGGCTTTTAGTTTAAAATCAATGCGAAACGTATTTGCATTTTCATCTCCTTGCCCCTCCTCGTTCTACAATGCATTTGTAAGCGGATGTTTTCTTAGAACTAGGAAAAGTGGTGTCAAGGACGAATTTGAAAATTTGAGTACCGTTTTGTTCGTCTTATGCGTTTGCAATTAATAATCTGAAGGCGTAGGCTATAACCACGCGTTCTAGCCGAAATTTCTTTTATACTTTCTTATTTTGCCTTTATGCCCTATATTGTTATATATTAATTTAGCTATTGTATTAGAAATTCACTACACTCTTCTTCTGACAAACAGGTCAGGTAAATCTTTGCCTATATCAGCCGCATAAATGGCGGGCTCCAAAAATAACTAATGTTCTCTGCTCTTTTTCTGACAAACAGGTCAGGTAAATCTTTGCTTATATCAGCCGCATAAATGGCGGGCTCCAAAAATAACTAATGTTCTCTGCTCTTCTTCTGACAAACAGGTCAGAAAAATCTTAGGCAAAACAGGCCGCATAAGTGGCGGGCTCCACAATAACTAATGTTCTCTGCTCTTGAACTCTTCCCCGCACCGGGAGTAAGTCACCTCAATAATACTAAGTCCTTGGCTACAAAAATAGCGTAAAAAAAGTATCTTTTACCTTTATTGACATCAGAAATAAACCACCTACACATGAGCCGTCTCCTTGGCTCTCAGGAAGTAACAGAAATATCACAGGGGAAAACGCCCAAACATATTTATCACACAAAAGGACTCTGTTCCCATTTTCATAGTCAGAGAACCATGGCTGACCACCTTCTCAGCCAAAATACGCCCAGGCGACTGTGTCCAGATACAGACTGCCGGACCCGCCAAAACCTTGGCGCATGCGCGGATCATCGCGTGGCGTGAGTTTAGTTCACAACTGGAACGTTCAGGGGACTGTTCTAGGAAGATCTACGAACAGAACCTTATATGGGCAAATAGCTAGCCAATAGCAAGCCAAGGGAGATAACAACTAAATAAGTTCTGCACCAAAAAATATTACAGCCAGTAAATTCCCTTACACCATAAAAAGTTCGCATCCCTATCTTCAAACGAACAGACCTTAACAATCGGCTACCACGACAAGTGTGGGAAACTAAGAGCCGGGGGATCCAGACCTCCAGGACGACCCAGAGTTTGCTGGGAGGACAACATTAGACAATCTCTGAAGAACCGAGGACTAGAATGAAACCAGGCCAGGAGGAAGACAGCCGATAGGAATGTATGGCACTCTTTCTGGCACACCTCTACACCTCAGGGTAGAAGAGGAGCGACTAAGTAAGTTATGAAAAAATATTACATTATTTTATATAATGAATGTTGTTGTTGTTTAATGATCTGAATGTTTATGTTATATGATAAGAAGAAATTTTGTATGATTTCACACAGCACGAATTATGATAGCGTAAAGGTATGGTGATCCCGTAGCAGGTGCTGCCCGTAAGGGTGTGAAGTGTTAGAGAGTTCACTATACTAGGTCCAACTTTATAAGGTGGTGTGACAAGTTCCCTTCTTGGCTGCTTTTTCTTTACCTAACTCTGAAGCAGTTGGTACCTATGTACAGCTGAATAGACTGGAGCATCATGCTACAAGGTTTTAATATCGAAAACCTGGTAACTTTACCAAGAGAGGCAAGTGGTGTAACCACTCTACCAATCAGATGCTCTGTATTTAACGTAAAAGATGTAGCAGTTGTGATGGAATAGATGATAGGGTGATAGATGCTTTCTGTGAATGACAGTCTTCGGGTTTGTATTACTTTTAGAATAAAAATGCATCGAATCACTCGGTAAAATAATAAATTTTCAGCCATCATCATTATCAGGTGCCATTTTCTCATCAAAGGTTGGCTGCAATGGATCTCCAGCATCTTCTATCTCTTCTCTTGTCTTGACGGTGCACTCTTTCCTGTCCATCTCTTGATGTTATCTTCCTACTTACAGCGCTGTCTTCCTCTTGCGCGTTTGCCTTCAACTCTGCCTTCTATTATGGTCTTCAGTAAGATGTTGTCTTTTTACACGGCCAAAATATTTTAGCTGTCTTACGTTGATCTCCATCATTAATTTCAGCAGTCACAGAGCCTGTTAAGTCATAAATGAAAAACAAAAATTGTTTTAAAAAGTCAGCATTGAGATTCTGTTTAATCATTCAAACTGATTTCTCTACTGTCCGCTGTAAAGGTTAACAGCTTTAGCAATTCTAGCTTTAACATTATAAAGTGCAGGTGAACTTTGAACTGCATTTTGGAGTAACTGGTGAGCATATAAACATAAACATTTATGAATGTAAGAAAAAGAACATCCATATCCATATAAAATTTTTATCATCATAAAGAAGCAAGCTATAAACAATTAATTTTTTTTTAAAATGGTCACCAAGAGATGAGATTCTTACAGAATCATGTTAATAATGGCTAACAAATCAGATGTCCAGAATAATCGGAGACAGTGAAAGTAAATCTATTCCAGTAGCAGATACTGCCATAGGGGAGTGAAGTGTTAGAGACTTCACTTACACTAGGTCTCAGCTTTATGAGGTGGAGTAACCAGTTGTCTTCATCTTTGCCTTTCCTGACTCAGAGCAGAGTCTTGTACCCATTTTCACAGCCGGGTAGACTAAAGTGTGACACGACCAAGTTTTGAACCCTGTCCCTTTGCCTTGGAAAGCAGGGTGCCAATAACCGTCAGCCATTCGGAAAAGCCAGTATGCTTTCCTGGTTTATAAAATTGGCACATTTTGATGAGAAGAAAGTTAGAACATATTGTGATTAGCTAATGGAAAAAGAAATAAAGGACTCCAAAAACAAAATTATCAGAATGTCCAACAGCACAGGTGAGATTCCGTAACAGAGTAAACAGAGAATAGTTGGGATTGGCGGTTATGAAGAGGCATGATCCTTTATACTAGCTGTTGATGTTGATTCATTCATTCATAACCCTCCCCTCCCAAAGGAGCATAGGCCTTCAACAAACACACGCCAAGTCCTCCTGTCACGTGCCATCATCTCAAATTCTTTTCACGTTCTCCTCATCATTTTCATCTCTGTTTCCAGCTCTCTTCTCCATGTGCTTCTTGGCCTACCTCTGCCTCTCTTGCCCTGGGGGTTCCAGAACAAGGACTGCCTTGTAATGCTATCAACAGATTTCCTCAGTGTGTGTCCTATCCATCACCATCGTCTTCTTCTCATCTCTTGTTCCACTGGCACTTGTCTAGTTCTTGTCCTCAGTTCCACGTTGGTAACCTTGTCATACCATTCTAATCTCTCTATTCTACAGAAGCTCCCATTTATGAAAGTCTGTAGGTTTTTGGTTGTTGTCTTTGTTTTTCTCCATGTCTTAGAGCCATACAATAGGACTGACTTCACATTTGAGTTGAAGATTCTTATTTTCGTGTTGGATCCGATTTCTCTTGATCTCCATATATTTCCCAATGCAGTGAAAGCTCCTCTTGCTTTTTGTATTCTTATTTTGATATCACTGTCTGTCCCTCCAACATTGTCTGTATTGCTGCCAAGATATGTGTACGATTCTACATCTTGTATTGGTGATGTTGATGAACTCATGATTAAAAGATTTTTTTTTGTTGTTGTCTGCATCTTTCAGAGCTTTCTTCTCCAACTGTTCCTCTAAAAATGTTTTCTTGCTCTCTCTCCAATTCTTTCCACTCCTTTTTTACCCTTTTAAACTCTGCTTTACTTTATCTCAGATCTTGATCTCAAGTTTGGGGGTCTATGTAGGGTCTGGGCCCCCACGTCCTGCCTACATTAATGGATGTTGATGTGAACACACAGCCTCTCACATCCAGGTACAGTGATCGCTGCAGATGCTACTGTCCAGTTCTGACAGTAAGCTTCTAGCATATGCCCTCTCATACACAAATATATCCATAGCAACACATTCATGCGGTGACCCTGTTCTCATAGAGCTTGTGTTAAATATCACTATGTCTTTGTTTTGTGGTGGTCCCACATAGTCCCACAGGCAGAGAACAGTAGAGGCTTCTTCTTCTTCTCGTTCGCTATTGTTTAGAAATGTCTACACAAGAAGTCCGGTTCTCTGTATGTATGTTGCTGTGGTTGAAAGTTCTTCAAGACTCCCAAACAGCTTTGTGTGGACGTGCGTCTCTGTGGGCCAGTGTTCAGTTCGCAATTGACTAAACATATGGCAGTCTTGCAGGATGTGTTCGGCTGTCTGTGCTGCAACAGTAGAGGCTGAGATGCAAAGCATGAACCAGAGTTCGGAAGGATGGCCACCGACTGAGTTTGTTGCTGCTCTACAAGATGCCACTAGGCGTGATGGCCACTGACTGCCTTGTCAGCCAGGGGTTAAGGATCCAAGAAGACATAGTCTAAGAAACTGTGGAATTATTACATATGGTAGAAAATAATATAGTTTAAGATAAGTACATGAAAGTGGTGGAATCTGCTGTAATAATATATTGATTAAAATGCTATGATCAATATATTATTTTTGTAGTTAACAAAATTGTCAATAAATACAGTTGTTCTCTTTGATGCAGTTTGAAAAAAAATGACTCAAAGTACGCAGCACTTTTAAATAGTGTTATAATTTGCATATGTAAAACTGCTTTATAAATGTAAGTGTTTTGTTTATCATTGTTATGAATAGGATGACTGCCTAAAGAGACATGAAGAAGCACAATAGAAAAATGTATTAAGAAACAAAGGTCTGCCCTGAGAAACAGCTGAATGAAGAACAGCAGATCAATGCCTATAGAAGAACTTTGCGGAAGTCCCATAGAATAACAAATGAGTTAACACAGTTTTACTACATCCATTCTCTTTACTTATATTAACAGTTATATTAAAAAGTGTATCCAATGATATATTTGCAGCCAGCTATGGCACTTATTCGACCTCATCCAGGAACACCCAAGCGCCCCATTTTTAATTGGGCACATTGGTTTGTTGGTACTTCAGCCCATATTCTTGGAGGTAGGTATAGAAGGCTTGAGTTTCATTTTATCTCAGAATGTCCTTGAAGTGTGTTATGAAACTGAAACAGTTTAAACAAAAGTAGACAGTGACTCTCATTTAAAAAAAATCATTAAACACAGTTGTAATAATTATTACAATTTTTTCAGGGTTTTCTCCAACATTGTTGATTCTTATCACAGGATTGTTTGTGGGTTTCAGTTACATGCTCTAGTTTGTTGTAAGGTAAAGGATCCCGTTACACGCCCATTGAGGCATATTGTGAATGTGGTGTTATGCCCATATTTTCTTGACCATCGGCTCACTAGGGGTGATGTGGTCAGCATCACGTCGGCCGCCTTAACCTTCCCAGAGTTGCTCTGGTACCCAATTAGTTTGTTGTACTGCATCTATTTCCTTTATTCTAATTAAAATGATATCATTGTTTTACTTTGTGTAAGATGTTAGTGAGCGTCCGATTGACAGAGTGGTTATAGCGCTGATCTCTCATGGCAAAGGTGCCAGGTTCGAATAACGCTACCGACATGCTCCAGTCTACCCAGCTGTAAATGGGCACCTGACTTTGAGTTAGGGAAGGAAAAGGCAGCAAGGAAAGGAACGAGTCACCCCCCACCTCTCGATGCTGGACCTAGTATGGTGAAGTCTCTAACACTTCAGTATCTGCTATGGGACTACATTTACCTTTTTGAGATGTTAGTAATTTCAGGCTTGAGGAAGGTCAGGACAAGTTGACCTGATGGAGTGGCAGGAATGTTAAGAGAGTCTAGTAAAGCCACTAAAACAACTCTTGATACTTACAGACAACTGGATAGGGACGGGGGAGGCGAGAGAAAGAGGATGAGGAAATATTACAATAAAAAATATGTTGATGTTTAGACACTGGGCAAGAGTAAAGTAGGTCATCTTGAAGACCATTTGATTACCAGTGGTTGAAGATGAAAGAAGAAGCACTGCTTGAGTCAGGGTCAGTGAACCAGAGCTGACCAAGACCCTACTCCACCTCCAAGTGCTGGTCCTGGAAACAGGCTGCATCACTGCAGTCTGGCTGAGAGAGTAGGGATCAAAGTGGGAAGGCAAACCCGGTCCCAAAAATTGCCGTGCTGAAGTTGGATGTGTCGGCCGAAAGGCGCAAATATCGCAGCTTTGCTGTAAATAGACACAACGCAACCAATGTCCTTTTCAGGACGAACGAAGAAGAAGAAGATTACCAGTGATATGGTGATAGCCCTGAGTAGCCCCTGGGGCTTTCAGAAGACAAAGAAAAAAATAGGGTTACTGCTCCCGCAGGTGAGTAACATGAGGTTTGTGCATGAGGCTGGCAACCTCTTCATGTAAAATAGATTGGCTACAGGAACCACAGCTGTGAGAGCACACGAATGTTTTGAAGCAGGCTTCAGCAGTTTGTGGTGGTCCCATGCTCCTTAGGGAGTAAATAAATAAACAAACACCACACAAAGGTATGTTATCAGGCACTCAGTGAGAAATAAAGAAGTAGAAGACTAGACAGCAGAAAAATAACAGAAGTGATAGGCTTATTGGGAATCGAACCAGGAACGTCCGAACGGCACCCACCGCCCAGCCACGGGAGCGAATCGCCACTATCCACTCTGTCAGCTAAGCATTACAAACTCCCTAGGGAGTAAAAAGGGAGACAATTTATGTGGATTGAAGTTTATGCAGAAGAATATATGCCTTTGTATTTTGGTTTATATTTATTCTTTGCTTTGAGCTTAATTTATAAATATTGTTCTTCGTACACTCTCAGGCGTCCACTTGAATGTTTTCAAATAAAGCAGTAGTCAGCTTGTTTGAATCTCCGTAGAGCTTTTCCACGAATGGTACTGGTGTCGGCCATGCATACACAGATGGATGAGCAACAAATGCAACAGAAAATGGAGGTGTCTTTCTGACCTTAAGCATTGGTTCACACACAAAAATGTCAGTGGCAACAGGACAATTCTCAAGTAACTTCACAGCATTGGCAGAGGCCTTGAAAACTGCAGCAGAGGTTATATTGACAGAAGAAAGCACAGACGGACCAGTTGCTTTCTTTACCGATGCACAGCCAGTAATTGCAGTGTTGAAAAGCCAAAATAATACAGACCTGGATGACCTCAGAATAGTGCTCCACAAACTATGTCAATGATTCAAAAGTGTTGTGATCCAATGGATCCCATCTCATTGTAACATCGCCGGCAATGAAGAGGCTGACAGATTGGCAAAGGAAGGTGGAAATCTGCCCTAGCCAGAATCAAGTATAACTTTTGAGGAGGCAAATAATTTTATCTGAATCGGATACAGAAACACATATGATGTAGAGCATCCAGGTCATACACAAAATGATGCATACTACCAGCTCAACAGAAGAAAACAAGTGGTAATCTTCAGACTCCGCACTGGCCACAACAGATTGAGATAACATCTATTCAACAAGCTACACCGTCAGACGAGTTCTCATGATGAATTCGACTGTTGTTTGAAGTTCCTCTTTAACTCCATATAGCTTTGAGTTTAGTGTTGAGTCATTGGGCCAGTATATCTTTCTTAACTGGTCATACAGAGGACAGTCCTGTAGAACATGCTCAGCAGTTTGTTCGTTTAATCCACATGTGCACAGTGGTGAAGCAGACAATCGTAGCTTGTGCATGTGTTTATTCAGTTTGTTATGCTCTGTCCTGAGTCGAAAAATAGTTATCTGTCCCTGCCGGTCGAGAGTGTGATAGTCGTCTTTGGGTTGGTTCTGTTCTCTTCTGATAGTCTGGATAGCTCTCTTTTTCTCAAAGTATGTGACTTCATTATCTTCTTGTTCACATTCTCCTCCCTTTTTTGCAAGTTTATCTGCCTTTTCATTTCCGGGTACACCACAATGAGATGGTACCCACTGAAGTATGGTTCTCTTTTCGGCAGCTACCTTGTTTAGTTCATTTCTCAGATGCGGGAGTTTACCACCCTTGAGAGCTTGCAGGACAGACAGTGCATCTGTGAGGATGACTACCTGGTGGCAGTCAGAGTTGGTGTTATAAATCATATTTGCAGCTTGCTCTAGAGCTTGAACCTCAGCTGTATAGTTGGAACAGAATTTACCAGTGGGAATGTGCCTAGTCTCATAGTGGTTGTCAGGATATGAGATAAAGATACCGGCACCTCCATTCCTAACAGCATTAGTTGCTGATCCATCTGTATAGGCATGTATCCATGATTGATCGGGATAGCTTTCTTGGATCATACTCAATGTAGCAGTTCGTTTTTGCAGATCATTATACTCACATCCACTTGTGAGACCACTGACTGATGTATTAATTTGGAGGGCACTGCTGGCCTGCTCCCATGGAACAGGGTATAGGGTGGGCTTCAGTGGTGTTGTCTTCATGGATAGGTCTTCTTGATGCTGTCTTATAAGTCTTTTCCCCCGATGCACAAAGCTGCTACGCTTTAGACGTCCCAATGCCAGATCATCTAGTCTTGCCTTCATTGGGTGCATTTGCATACTGTTGTACTTTTCCATCTGGATCATGGTTTTTGTGTCTCTTCTATGGGACAATGTCTGTAATCCAGCAACCTTCTGCATCTCTGTTATTGGTGTAGTTTTCATGGCTCCTGTAATGAGCCTGAGAGCTTGATTTTGCACCTTGTCCAAAGACTGCAGATGTGAGTTAGCAGCTGATGACCATGCTGCTGAGCTAAACTCTAAGTGTGGTCTTATTACTCCATTATAAATCTTCTTTAGATTTCGTTCATTTGCTCCCCAGTTGGTACCTGCTAATTTTCTGAGTATGCCTAGTCGTCTTCGGGCCTTTCCTTCTGCATTTTCAATATGCTTATTCCATGTAAGTCTTTGGTCAAATGTCACCCCAAGATAGGTGGGGTAGCTTTCTTCCTTGATCACGGTTGTCCCTAGGTGTATGTTAGCTGATTTGTCCTTGGGGGCAGGGGAGAACAGTGTTGTGGAGGTTTTGTCTGTGTTTATTGTGATAAGCCATTTCTCTGCCCATGACACTAGCATGTCTGCTGCCCGCTGCATTCTATAATTTGCTGTGGTGACGTTTTCATCAGCGCACCAGAGTACTAGGTCATCTGCATATAAGGCAGCTTTAACTCCTGCAGGGAGATCTTTCACCAGGTCATTGATGTAAACAAGGAAGAGTGTTGGGGAAATTACTCCTCCTTGAGGTACCCCCTGATGGAGCAACACTTTTCTGCTCTGCAGACCGTCAAGAGTGACTCTAGTTCTCCTGTTATGCAAGTATGACTGGATCCATTTCATCATGTTGCCTTGGATTCCACTTCTCCTAAGTTTTGCAATGAGGCCATCTTTCCACACCTTGTCAAAGGCCTGCTTGAAGTCGACCCAGATCGTTAGGACCTTTTTCTTCTCCTGGAAGGCATCTTCTATTGCTTGAGACAAGTAAGTAACTTGGTCTTCTATACTGTAGCATTCTCTAAATCCAGCTTGTTCCGGCACCAGGATCTGCTCAGACTCTAAATACCATTTCAATCTGTGGTTGACTATTCGCTCCATAGTCTTCCCAACACAGCTTGTGAGACTGATTGGCCGGTAACTTGCAGCCTCGGTCTTACATTTCCCTTTCTTTAGTATGGGTATTGTGATGGTCAACAAGCTAAAGATAGGAACTACCAATCAGTGTAACTGGCACTGATAAAATTACTGCTGAACATCTGCTTCAAAGTTGCCCAATATGTGCGACCATAAATATTGTTCAATTTCTTTTCTTCTGCTCAGTGTGTTTTTTGGATTCCTATTGACCAAAGCAAATGTTCCATACTATCTGCTTTACATAAAATTTATGGGGATTGAAGTTTATGTAGAAGAATACATGCGTTTATACATTGTTTTAGATTTATTCTTTGCTTTGAGCTTAATTTATAAATATTGTTCAATTTCTTCTCTTCTGCTCAGTGGTCAATGTGTTTTTTGGATTCCTGTTGACCAAAGCAAATGTCCCATACTACCTGCTTTACATCATGGCTGCCTATGTTGCCTGGCAAATTTTTGTGGAGGTATTGCTAGAAGCTATTACATGTTTTGGACAAAGATTAGGTATGTATGTAGACTGTACATGTGGATCTAAACACATTCCTTAGAACTTTATCATTATCATCACATTTTAGCTTCCCAAGGAGCATAGGCCTTCAACAAACTCATGCTAAATCCTCCTGTCCCATGCCATCAGTTCCATATCTTATCATTTGCATGGAGGCATATCTGGAGTCAGGAGCCGCAGTAGCGCAGTGGTTAGTGCACTGGCTTCCTAGCTCGGTGGTCCATGGTTCGATCCCCAGTTGAGGTGGGATTTCTTAGACCGCAAACGGCTCCAGGGTCAACCCAGCCTCATGAATTGGGTACCAGAGCAACTCTGGGAAGGTTAAGGTGGTCGGCGTGATGCTGACAACATCACCCCTAGTTTGCCGATGTTCAAGAAAATATGGGCCTAACACCATATTCCAAATATGCCTCAATGGGCGTGTAAGGGATCCTTTACCTTTACCATATCTGGAGTCATCCTTAAATGACCACCAGCTAAGCACACTGCTATAGTATACTGATGCGAAAGTGAACCTCTGTCTGTGAGGCTAATTACACCCTCATTGACTCTTGAAAACTTCCACACACTTAACAGGGATTCCCCCTGTGGTGAAACATATGATAATGAAGATATATGAAAAGCTCAGAACCATATTTGGAAAAAACCTCGAACTGACCTCTTCCACAGTTGTTTTAGTTATGCAGGTGCTTGAACATGGAATGCTTTACCCAAGTCTGTCAAAACTAATAATTACACCACATTCAAAAGACATCTGCATTCACATGTCATGAAATCATGTACACACATTTAACGACAATTCTGTTTCAGTTATTTCAACGTTTCCGTGAGCATTTACTTGTCAATCAATCAATCTCTCTCTCTCTCTCTCTCTCTCTCTCTCTCTCTCTCTCTCTCTCTCTCTCTCTCTCTCTCTCTCTCTCTCTCTCTCTCTCTCTCTCTCTCTCTCTCTCTCTCTCTCTCTCTCTCTCTCTCTCTCTCTCTCTCTCTCTCTCTCTCTCTCTCTCTCTCTCTCTCTCTCCCCCTCTCTGTTTTTTTCCAGAATGCAGTAAAAGGTCATTTGGCCTTTTGTATCCTTATTTTAAAATCACCATTTGTATGTCCTTCAGCTTGTGTCTGCATTCATCATTGTTACTGTCACCATTTTTCTTTGTGCTCCTTGTGGAGCATGGAGCCACCAGTATCTTATGATGTTTCTATTTCTTTGTTTATATGTAGTTCATGAGCTTTGGCGCTGGAACTTCTGTTTAAATCTTCTGTCTTATTTATTCTTTCCTTTATCTTACTGATGATTTCTGTTGTTATCTATGTTTTGTTCCAGCATTTTCTTTTCTAAAGAACTTTTTGATGTGCCATTCAATGCATTTTCATACTTTTGCCAGTGGTTTTCTGTATTTGCTTCATCTTCTAGTGGTCGAAATGCTTAACAATTATTGGGTATTGTAACCATACATTTTTCTTTTGTTTCTTGACTTCTGAAATATCCCATGTAAAATTGGTCTCTGTAGTAAGTGTTCTTGTAAGTCTTAATGAGTTTCACCTTTATTTTGGCCAACAGATGGTGATCTAATGCTACATCTTCTCCACTACACACTTTTGCATCATGTAATAATGATCTAAAGTGACTGGTCCAGATGCTATTCCCGCAGAGGTCATTAAAGCAGATTTTGACACCTCTGTAGAAATATTATACAAATTACTTGGTAAAGTCTTGGCGAGAGAAGAAATTCCAGCATGCTGGAATGAAGGATATGTAGTCATGCTGCCAAAGAAAGGAGATGTACAAGAGTGAACAAATTACAGAGGAATAATGTTATTATCAGTGTCAGGAACTATTTTAAACAGGATCATCCTGGAGAGGTTAAGAGTCCATAGACGGAACACCTGTCTGATAAACCAGCAGAATTTCTTTAGGTTGTGGAAAATGAGAGTAAATATGCAAGCAATTTTTAAGTAAGGTATTTTAACTGCAAAAACTATTTTCCCCATTGTTAGTAAAATATGTGGTTGGAAGGGATGGTTTTTCTTATATTTGGTGTTGTCCTTCAGTTGAGTGCGTCCATGTATGTTTTGTGAAGTTGTTGTACTCTTGTTATCTTAGAGTTTCTTACACATTTAGGTTTCTTCTTCTTCTGCGTTCATCCTGAAAAGGACGTTGGTTGTGTTGTGTTGCAGTTTACAACAAAGCTGTGATATCTGCGCCTTTCGGCCCGACACATCCGACTTCGGCACGGCATTTTTTAGGACCGGGTTTGCCTTCCCACTTCGATCCCTACTCTCTCAGCCAGACTGCAGTGATGCAGCCTGTTTCCAGTACCACCACTTGGAGGTGGAGTAGGGTCTTGGTCAGCTCTGGTTCGCTGAGATTGATTACTAATTAACGCTTTTCATTTTTCATTTGACAGCCTCTAATGAGACATATGAACTGGATGCCGCAAAAGAACTCAGTGTGGAAAGTTCAGAAGTAAGTGTATCTTCATTTCTGTTTTGTTCTTGGATTCTACTATAGAGGAAGTTGTTAATGTATGTTACAAAAGTGTCACTTCCAAGTTTCTTATAAAGATGCATCATTATTTATTTAGTAATATGTGCTATGGTTCCATGCTCGATATAGAGAGAAAATATAAATGATGATGAATGTGTGCTGTAGGTTTTTTTTTTAATACCTACTGAGTCCATTCCCTCCAGGCAGCCAGTGCACTTTTAGTCCATGATTTCACAGTTACATTTTTGAGTCAGCACCAGCAGGAGACATGTATGACCATGGGGCATTGGTACACTACTAGTTTTTGTTTCTCACCACTGTATGGATGTTGATGAAGTTACAGAAACATGATTAGCTGACAACAGTCTCTGTTATGTTATATTATGTTATGTTATACTATGTTATGTTATGCTATGAAACTAGTCACAAATGATTGGAACAGATGTTGTCACATTGAGATCTGAAGCTTGACTGCCTGAAGCAAGAATATCACATGGCAAAGAAACACTATATCAGTGGGTTTTTTCACTTAATTTAAACAAATCATTGATATTGCCATGCTTAACTTCTTAAGCAGCTGTCATTTTCTGTGCCTATCTCCAAGTCTTTAATTTGTATCTTTACTTACATACTTAGTCATCCCTCTTCTACCTTGCGGTGTAGAGGTTTGGAAGAGGCAGTGCCTTACTATCCTATCAGCTGTCTTCCTTCTGGCCTGGTTCCTCGGTCCTTCAGAGATTGTCTAATGTTGTTCTCCCAATTGAGCAAATGTTTGACTTATGTAGAGTCCTTGTGTCTTCTTCTTCGTTCACTTTCAGACGTCGACTTGAATATGTTCAAAAAAAGCCGTGGTCAGTTTGAGGTTATTTCTATCTCCATGGAGTTTTTCCAGGAATGGTACTGGTGATGGCCATATATGCTTTCTGTGTTCCTCATATGTTGGGCATCTTTGAAGTAGATGTTCAACAGTCATTTTATTGGTGCCACAGTTTTAATAGTACTTTAATAGTACAAAGTTGACTGTTATGAGTAAAATTCATAACATATCTGTCGATATCAAATACGGCTCGACTATTTACCATATTTGTTGATGACCGGTATCCTGGGTTACAGGAAGTACGTCATTACCTTTTGGGCCGAGTAGCAAAAGTCTACGGTTGCTGTTTGCAGAAGTAAGCGATCTTTCTGGGCTTTTTCTGTGTGTTCAAGGCAGGCGGACGCATGTGTGTCGAGCTCCTAAATGTTTTACTTCAATACAGATTCCTAAAGTGTTCGACCTCTAGATCACCCATACACCTCTGTGGGTTGATGCTAGATTATTTGTAAGAAAGGAATTCTTAATATTGTGAAAATGAGTTTTGAACTATAATAAACTGCATGAAAATGTCGAGGACATTGTTCCAGTTGCAGACTGTACAGCGACGTTAAGGACTGTCTAGTTGACGCCTTAATCTATTATACATATCAAGAATATATCTATGGAGCTATGTTGTGTCCAATAAATATTATTGAAGTTCGTCCATGCTGCCTTGGTGCTGATATGAAGATTTGGAGTTGTTTCACTGTGTGCGTGGTCTGATAGACTTAACCTGGGTGTTCTTAGCCAGAGTTACACGTCGTGTGCTCCAACTACAATTATCATTATAAAAGGACCAGGAACATTGACGTATACATTATTCATCACCATCATGATTTCTCTTTTTTTCTCTCCCTACGGAGCATGGAGCTACCACTACAGCTGGTCCCCTTGCGGGAAGCCTGCACCAAGTACTTGCAGCAGTGTTTTCCGTGGCAATTTGTTTTACATGATCAGGTTGCCATCCTAAAGCACCTCAAATTAGTTGCCTTGTACAACATGCCTGGTGGGAGCAGTATACTATTATTTCTTAGTCTGATCAAAGGCCACCTTTGGAACTACATGAGTTCAGGTAAAAATATTTTACTAATAAATTACTGTTTTATAAAGAGCAGCAGTATCACAATGGTTACTTGCACTGGTTTCCGAGCTCAGTGGTCCATGGTTCGATCCCCAGTTGAGGTGGGATTGTTTAGATCGTACACAGCTCCAAGGTCGACCCAGCCTCCTGAATTGGGTACCAGAGCAACTCTGTGAAGGTTAAAGGCCAGAATGATGCTGACCACATCACCCCTAGTGTGCCGATGGTCAAGAAAATATGGGCCTAACACCATATTCCCAATATGCCTCAATGGGCATGGAACGGGATCCTTTACCTCCTTTACCAAAGAACATTATTAGGACAACTGTTAAATGAATGTTAAAATTGCTTCTTTTCTACAGACCATCCTGGCTAAGCGGTTTATACTCATCGTCCACTGTTTTATTGTGGCCTCCTTTGCTGTAGTGCTGATCGTTCTCTTGGACCTTGGAAATAAAAAGCTGGCCTAGTACTGAACATGGCCATGATTGGCTGCAACATGGTTTGGTTTTTTTCATCGGCAACATGAAATTTAATATTGTGCTCATCTACTGTACATAATTAAATGCGTTAAATAATTGAGTGTGTTATTCTGTAGTTAATATTGTGTTCACCTGCTGTACGTAATCGAATGCATACATTTAATGTGTTATTCTGTAGTTAGTGTAAGTAAATAAATAAGGGTGCTGCTGTAAACCTGGTAAGAGAATAAATATACGTATATTAACAAATAAAACGGTATTGAATCAGTTTTACAAATTAACAGTACATAGGAAACACGGGACGTTTCGGGTTTCACCCTTCGTCGGCCACAGTTACAAATAGGCATCAAGGAGAAGAAATATAGACAGGTTAAAGAAATATACTATAGAACACTACAAACGCATAATGTATATATATGTAATAAAATGTAACAACACAGGCAAAGAGCAATAATAAAGCAAGGAAAATACAAAAACCGAAAACATATACAGACAATTAATTCAACAATCAACAAAAATCAAAAGCAGTGGAACTGAAATATATATATATATTTATTCTATAGTTGAAATTGTTCTCACCTGCTGTATGTAATTGAATGCATACATTTAGTGTGTTATTCTATAGTTAATATTGTGCTCACCTGCTTGATGTAATCGAATGCATACATTTAGTGTGTTATTCTACAGTTATTATTGTGCTCACCTGCTGTATGTAATCGAATGCATACATTTAGTGTGTTATTCTATAGTTAATATTGTGCTCACCTACTGTATGTAATCTAATGCATACATTTAGTGTTATTCTATAGTTAAGATTGTGCTCACCTGCTGTATGTAATCGAATGCATACATTTAGTGTGTTATTCTATAGTTGCCCTGTGTAATTCCCAGAAGTCTCTGAGGAGACAGAGAATAGGACTTCTGCTCCATCAGGCATTTCACCTCATGCCCAGCCTCCTTAGTCACCTTTTACAATATGCATGGTAGGTTACAAAGTCACCAGCGTGGAACTGATGACAAGATCACCAATGTGGAACTGATGACAAGATCACCAATGCGGAACTGATGACAAGATCCAGACAAGTACCAATGGAACAAGAGATGAGAAAAAAGATGCTGGCGATGAATAGGGCACATATTGAGGAAACCTGTTGATAGCATTACAAGGCAGTCCTTGTTCCGGAATTCCCAGGGAAAGAGAGGCAGAAGTAGAGCACAAAAAATACATGGAGCCAGTTTTGAAATTCATTTTTTTTAAGATACTAGTTTGCTTCAAGAAATAAATTCATGCATCGAAAGAGGGCAGCAGTGGAGTGTTTACAATGTGGCAGGTGTAAACTTGTACAGTGTTTACAGTTTGGAAATTTATTTGATATTATAATTTTTTTTTAATTCTGAATTTACTGTTCATCATCGTTATCATCACCCTTTAGCTCCACAAGGAGCATAGGCCTTCAACAAACTTATACCAAGTCTTGCTGTCCCGTGCCATTAACTCGGGGTGTATGCATGTCTTCCTCATTCCTTTCATGTGTTTGTCTTCAATTTTCAAATGAGAAATGAACAAGCATGTGTTATTCACTTGTTTATTATGATTTACCAATAATTTAATTACGTGTTAGGGGTCGACCACACATGATGTCACGCAGTGAGAGGTCAAACATTTTTTGGTGGAAGGGGGGGAGGGGGTGTTTAATATGTGACGTCACACAAACACATACGAGTAAGAATCGCTTCTATCATCAAGGATGTCAGAATCAAATAGATTTTGTAACCTAAATCCTCACAGTCTACTTATATATACGCAATAGTTAACAACTCCCTCGTGGACGACTTATATTAATATTATAATCTCAGCTGAAATATCGGATAATTGCTATAACTTTTAACTGGTTTCAAATGTTTTTAATTATACATTTTTTTTTTTTAAATACAATGTAATACAAATCTTTCCAGTAAACAAAATTTAACTGAAGGATAATGGATTTCTAGTTCTTTCAACTGAGGAGCATCTTACTTTGCTGTGAAAAAATGATAACAAAGAGAAACATTTCATTGATAGAGAAACACTGCATTTATTTGTTTACTTTTTTGACTTTATTTATTTACATTTTTGTTCTTGTTGAATTTGTATGAATTTTCTGTCAAGTTTATAATTTTAATTTAGGAAACTTCAACATAAGTCAGAACTGAAGTTATTGATGTATTTTACTTTAAATTATATTTATTTTTTATTGCTTGAAATTAAATTAAGCCAAAATGAGAGATATTTTTAATAAATTTAGCAACATTTGACCAGCAACCAAGTTATTTTAGGCCTGTTAAATTAAACACTATTTTACTTACAAGATTGTTATTTTGTCTGCAATGCAGCCGATTGCATTCTTTCTTTTAAGTAGGACAAAAAAACAGTATAGAGGGGGTGAGGGCTTACATATTTGTGACGTTACATAAGACGGAGGTCTGGGTTTTTGTGATGAAGTGACAAGGGGGTTAAAAAATAGCAAACATTGTGTGTCATCATATGTAAATGACCCCTTATGTTATCATACATGAGATGTACTTCTGAATGTTTTCAAGCTTGTGACTTGATGAATGTTGAAGCAGAATTTTGTGGAAAATGTCAAGATATCAGAACTTACATTTTCGTTTTAGTTTGCTGGTATTCTTAATTTTCTAAATTTGAAAGGAAAGACTCATAAACAAGACAAAGAACCTTAGAAAATGAGATAAAAGATAAGGGAATGACATGGCTTGAAATGGAATGGATTGTACATTTTTCCGCAGAAAATGTTCAGTCCTGTGTAGCATTAAGGTAGAAACGTGACTGACTGTCTGAATGCATCACATTTCACTACATTGAGGGAATTTTGCAAATTAATTATTTCTGCAGGATGATAATCGATGTTTGGTATCTTGAGTTCCCATGGCGGTATCACTAGTGTGTATTTGCTACTACATTTTATTGCATTAATTAGGGTATGTTGTTGTTCTAATTACTCCATGCATTTCCATCCTCTGGGTATCTTGTAGAGTCTAGTGGGGCATCCCAGTCCATCGATTGATTCTTCACAAATGATGTTTAAGTAGGAGGATTTTTGTCCATTAGCATTTTGGCCTTGTAGCTTAGTCTAAGCTCTTTTCTTCTCCACAGGCATTTTTCCTAATGCTACCTCTAGTGCTTCAAGTGTTGTTGATTTTGTTGTTTCTGCAATTATACACAAATAATTATCTATACTTCGGCAGATTTAGTCACCTAAGCCGATACATCCTTAAATAATGATTCAGAGAGGGAGTAATAAACAGTTAATCTGGGATTTTGCTGCTTGCCTTTTATTTTTAAATATATGTCGCTGTCTTTTTTTATAACATACGGCTGGTTTTTTTTTTTTTGGTTTTTTCCGCACATTATTATTTTTGAAAACAAAAAATGTTGAAACAGGGTTGTCTTGTCTTTGATCCACCATCACTAAACGTTAGCTCTTGGTGATAAAACCAGAGTTAAGGTTAGCATTATCAAGTAGCTCTCTCTTTGTCTCTCTTTCACTCTCTCTCTCTCTCTCTTTCTCTTTCTCTCTCTGCATTATAAATCTAACACTAAATCCTAATTAACTGGTAACCGTGTTTCCGGCATTATGTTTTCTGTTTGCAAATAATCTTACTTACTTAGTCGTTCCCCTTCTACCGTGAGGTGTAGAGGTTTGCAAATAATCAATGGCTACAAATATTAAAACAACGCATTCTCACAATAACTAGCAACAACCCGTCAAAATTGACAGGCTGTTCATTATAGTGTGTTGTTTCTGCTACATGTATTACAGACAGTACTATCACTACTGTGGTCATTTCATTGCACTCGACCGTCTTTAGATATTTGTAGTGAAAACTATATAGATGTATTAAATATGAAGACATGAGTAACCCAACCTAAATGACATGTAGAGCAGTGATAATGGTCTAATGGACCGTAAATTGACTAAATAACTAACATTTCTTTTATGACAGCATGTCTCGTAATTGTTCGTGCATCTTTTAAAATCTTGCCCTGGTCGACTTACCGCCTCCGAGAAGCCTTGGTCGACTTACTGCCTCTGAGAACAACGTTTGAATTTTGATGAAACTCCAGTTTGTATACTGTTTATCAATCGTGTTGTTGGCTTCTTTCCATAATCAAACTGTTCATGCACATCTTCATTTGCGCACATTTTTTTCTATTTTCGCGAGAGTACATATAAGGGGAAGCAATACAATTATTGTCTAACTTTCAACCACAGTTGCACCCCCTTAGCTGTGGTTGAAAGTTAATGCACTCCCTCGAAAATAGAAAAAAAGTGCGCAAATGACGGTGTGCAAAAATGTGACTGACCGACCGACCGACCGACCAAGTACTTACGGCGGCAATTATGTATTTTGATGATCCTTTCCCGCCATCATTTAATGGGTTACTTGTTAGTTTCATAGTAATTCTGTATTAAGACCGGGTAATGGTGACAAAAAAGGTCAGTGTTTTGTGCACTGTTTACACGTCTGTGGCTTTGTAAATATTTTGCTGGTAAATAAAATGTTACAACAAAACACATAACTTTTGTGTTGGCTCAGATTTCATATGTTGGTGTTGCATGCTGTTTTCATAACTCATTCATTCATTTTCTTTTATTGCTCTTTATGGAGCATGAAGCCACGACTATATCATCTTCGTTCCCACCACGCAGCATATGGCAGGAGTCGGCAACCCAGGAGCTTTTGGGATCTGCTTTAGCAACAGTGAGCTCGCTAAAGATCTACCATGTGTGTGTGTGTAGTTTTAAGTGGGGGGAGGAGGGAGGGAAGTGGGATGATGAACTTTGCAAAGAAAAGATCGTGTTTCTATCTCATGCAGTTCACGAATATATTTTAGTAGTCATTTCGAGAGATTGGGAATGCAGAAAAAGTATTTTTGATCCCAGTGACACTGTGATTTTAAATGCCGGTGAAAGAAGTCTAGTCTAAAATGTCACTAGTTTAAAAAAGTTTTTCTTTCCTCTCCACTTCCCCCTTTTGTTTATTTCGCAGTCGCCTAAAGATCTACCAAATTACCCACTGGGATCTACCGGTCGATTGGGATCGACTGGTTGCCAACCCCTGGCATACTGTATTACTTTGATTAAATATCGTAAATGTTGAACAAATATTGCACTAGCAATGAAATGATAGACATTAAAATAATAAACAATAAAGCAAATTTATATAATCGTTATTTTCTTGTTCGCTCCAAAAGTTGCATGGGGTCACCATTGCAGCTGCCCCCTTTGCAGGAAGCCTTCACAAAGCATTCACATGCTCTTGCAACCATGGTTACAGTATATGTACACACTAAACAGTAATTAACAGCAATGATGTCAATTCTGCATAACAATAACAGCAGTTTTACTAGAAGCAAGACATACTTGTAAGTTACTGTATTTTAGTCCCAAATATATTGTTTGAACACAACACGAGTGTCGCGAGACAATTTATGAGTATAAGACAACATCAGGTGATACTAATTAAGCAATGAGCAATGGTGTATAGAGTTCATAGGTATAAAGTCAGGCTGTAAAGAATTTCTGGCCGAGATAGTAATATTCAGTACCAGAATTCTAGGGTGCCCCTCTCAGAATTATACCTATGGGCTGTTATAGTATCTAGGGGATTTAATTAAATTCAAAGTAATTCAAGCTGACATAAAGTAATACAACCAGTGCACTACAATTTTCTTAATTTTATTTATGTACAGTCCTCTGTTTAGTTTTGTTTGGATAAACTCAAACCCTAACGATAAAAACACACTGATGATGTTGCATGTATCTACACCAAATAAAAGTCAAACTAAAAAAATAAAGTCTTTGTTATGTAGCTTTTGAAAATGTCACACTGACTACAATGTTATTTAGATCACCAAACTATTTCTATGTTATGTAGCTTTTGAGAATGTGCCACACTTTAAAGAAGACTAATTTAATCATCACTGTTTTCAACTGGGTGTGGTACGAATGCTCCGCGAGTCACGAACTTAACTTCTTCGCTTGCCTTTTCCTTGAATTGATTGAGGGTCCCCACTCTTGAAAGTGATGTAGGTACAGGGTGCTTGTTTAAAATACACCGCTAGGTAATGTTCTTCTCTGCTAACAAGATGAGTGACAGGATACCTCTGACCCACAATCTCAGATTCAACAGGCTTTTAATTAAACCCATGCAGTCTGCTTCACTGGCAATTGGCGAAGGAGCTGGGTTCTGGCGGTTCAAGAGAAATATTCCAGATTTGTTTCCCCTTTTTATTAAGGTCCTATTGGCTGGCTGGGTCAGTTTATGTTTACAAAAATTTTGACACCCTTTCTCTGCCCGATCTGTCGATCATACAAAAGATAATTTGTATTCTTCCAGTGTTTCCCCAACCGATTCTTTCCATTCATGTCTTGTTTAGGGAAAAACCGGCCACTACCAATTAATTTAAACACCAAACCTGTTTTTTTCTGCCTTTGTACGTTTGCAATCACAGTTGAAACCGGGGGGGAAAAACAGTCTTCGCTCTAAGTATTACTGCATGTAATCACTCAAAAATGCTTCTACAAACTAAATCCATGTATCTAATGAAAGTTTAAGATTCCTGGTATTTTACTGTGCTCACTGTTCTGAGGGACATAACTTATCTTTTGGCCTGAAGTCACAAGTACACATTCACGTTTGCACAGATTCCATCTAGCAATCCTTACCAACCAGTTTTACAGCTCGTGCAGCGAAACGATATTGGTTAGGTGCTACAACGAGATATCACGTGAGGCTGCATTGAATTAATTTGAAAGTATAGTGACACAGAGGTAATTTTCGTACCTAACAAAGTGACCTCCACCAATTTTGAACCCACTGAGCTTGGGTGAAGTCCTAGTTTTTACTAGAATCAAGACGTGCTTGTAACTTATTGATTTTAGTCCCAAACATATGTTTTTGTACACAACACGAGATATTACGTGAAGCTGCATTGAATTAATTTGAAAGTCTATTGTCACGGAGGTAATTTTCGTACCTAACGGTGTGACCTCCACCAATTTTGAACCCACTGAGCTGGGGGAAATCCTCTGGCATTTAATAAAAGCCCCAAAACCCATCCCCAAATGCCGCAAAGGTAAAGAGTGAAAACTCAAACTCTGGGATTCGAAAGAAGAAGAATCTAACGGTTCATTTTTGCAGTTAAATCCTATATTAGAAAGGTCGTAATGCACATCTTGTTGAACCTTGCAAACGTGGTTAGAGCTTGTGCCCAAATTTATGTGATAATACAAAATGAATAACAATATTTATTTTAAAATTCGTAGAAAGCACTGTGTGGCCCAAGCCAAGGTAACGTACGTGAGTACAGTATCTCACAGAAACGATATACTAACCATGGAGAACCAAAAACTACAACAACATCCAAGAAGTTACAGACATTCATATATGGGTGCATGCATAGAACAGAAGGATTGAAATGATAAGTGGTTTCTTGACAATGATCTTCTCTCTAATGTAGACTTTATGACAAATGCGCAAAATTCTTCTATAGAAAGCCTGAACTATTGAAATGATACGACAAGGACACCAATGTAGAACTGATGACGAGAACCAGACAAATGCCAGTGGAACAAGAGGTGAGAAGAAGACGCTGGTGATGGATAGTACACACACACTGAGGAAAACCTGTTGAAAGCATTACGATAGTCCGTGTTCTGAAATTACCAGGTTTGGAGAAGTAGAGGCAGATAAAAAAACACAGGGTACACTGGAGGATCTAGGAATTGTCCAAGGGAGGGGTCTTCTTCTTCTTCTTCCGTCCTTAGCCAAAGACCGACCAAACAGTCAGAGGCCATCACGCCTTGTGGCGTCTTAAGGGCAACAGCAGATTGATTTTCTCTGTTGTAGTTTCCCATCACGCCTAGCGGCGTCTTTAGGGCAACAACAAATAGATCCATCTGCCGTTGTTTCCGTAATCGGTGTGACAAGCCAACGGGTGATCAGCCCATTGGGCCAAGGGAGGGGTGACACCTCAGAAATATAAGATTCCCCCCCCCCCCTTTTTTTTCCCCCGCTCCTTATTTACACATATTTTAAGACAATTAAAAAACAAAATAACAATATTTGAAAAAATGTGACAACTTGATAGTTTTATTATACAGTAACTCAAAAGTATTCATTTTTATTTTTTAAAATATAACTATTGTTAAATCTTATAGTTCTCAGTTGATATCTAGGGTTGTCTTTATTTTTTGTTCTGATAAGATGTTGACTCAATGAATAAATGTTCTCTCTGAATTGCCAATCGTGTTGGAGTGTTTTTGTTCAAATTGTTATATAAAACTGGCGTAACTATTTCTATAGAATCGTTCATGTTTGAATATATAATCGTGTCCATCAACTGGAAAAACTCTCAAATGTCATAATGAACAAAACACGATTCCGAAACTTTATATAGATTCTTCAAAGATCGCAGGTTTCAAACGACTTTCATTTATTCCATAGAGAGAACTTTCATGAATCGCATAGTGCTCCAACAAAATTTATAATAGTTTGTCATTGGTAAAACTCGATTTCTTCAATCAGATATCATATCTGCACAATTTCCTGCTTTGATAATTTTGTTCTGATGCTCGTACTAATATAGTCCCGTGCTTCTTGCACATTTATTTCTGTGTCCGTTAATTTTATCCTTTTATGGTCATTCTCGACCCATTAAACAGTTCCATCAAATTCGTAATATACATATGTATCTATATAGGCTATACTAACCTTGAAAACATCTTATATGTTTTGATGGGGACCCAAAGATGCAGCAATAGAGAATGCAGTCAGCGACCCATAGCTTGACTGCTTGCATCAGGGTCAGCGAACCAAAGCTGACCAAGACCCTACTCCACCTCCACGTGGTGGTCCTGGAAACAGGCTGCATCACTGCAGTCTGGCTGAGAGAGTAGGGATCGCAGAGGGAAGGCAAACCCGGTCCCAAAAAATGCCGTGCTGAAGTCTGATGTGTCGACCGAAAGGTGCAGATATCACAGCTCCGGTGTAAACAGACACAACGCAACCACCGTCCTTTTCAGGACGAACGAGGAAGAAGAAGAAGATATGTTTTGAGCTACTATCTCAAATTATATTCCTGGCCATCTTGGCTAAATCAACACCTTGAATTTCATATATCCTGACGAAGTGGTTTCACCTCATTAAATTATAATTACACACTTAATTTTGAGTCAAATCTAGACTCATGAAACACTATGAAAAGTAGACTATGCTACATATCTTAATAAGTGGACCAAGACACATATTCGGACACGTCTGCACGCTATAAAGCGTGGACACAATCTCTCGTACGTCATCCCTGGATACGTTCCTTTGTCATAGCTAACGACTCTAGTTTATGCGTTTTGGTGAGGCTCAGCATGGTGCGCAGCAATCCCTCTAAATATAACTTTATCAAGATTGCTTCGCCCCATGATGTGCTCTCAACAACTATTTATAACATAATTACATTAAAGTAAGGTACAGCTAAAAAGAGACATATTTTGATAAAAATTCATACATATTTTATATTATAGCATAACATTTATTTATTTGGGATTGTCCTCTGTTTTTGCGGCTCTAGTGAAGTCCCCTTGTGTCTTCTGCCTGGTGCCGTCTTGTACTCATTGTTATATGGCGGTTCCCTTTATTGTCTTTCATTGTCCCGCCACGTAGAATTCCTTGTAAACTACGTTCGTATCCTTTAAGGTACTTACCATTGTCCAGTATCGGTTACTTACATTTAAGTCCCAGGGAAAGGGGGGGGGGGGGATATTGGAGCGGCTGTTATGACATAAAGGTTTTCAAAGTCCCAAGGGAGGGGTGATCGCCCCGTCGTCACACCCATGGATTCACCAATGAAGGGGATGAGAGCTAGAGACATAAATGAGCATGATGAGGAAGACATACAAAGACCTTAAGCTAGCAGGGCTTCGCGCGCATTCATATGCCACTGTCTTCTCTCCATTCGCGATGTTTTCGCGTAAAAAGAAACAGTAGAGTACAAATATTATAATCATACTTATCATCACGTGTTATGCCAAGTCAATCAATCAATACCCTTTAGCTCCCCGAGGAGCATAGGCCTTCAACAAACACATGCCAAGTCTTCCTGTTCTGTGCCATCCGCTCATATTCTTTCCATGTTTTCCTCATCATTTTCACCTCTGTTTCCAGTTCTCTTCTCCATGTGTTTTTTGGTCTACCTCTGCCTTTCTTTCCCTGTGGATTTTAGAACAAGGACTGCCTTGTAATACTATCAACCGGTTTCCTCAATGTGTCCTATCCATCGCCAGCGTCTTCTTCTCAACTCTTGTTCCACTGGCACTTGTCTGGTTCTTGTCATCAATTCCACATTTGTGACTTTCTCATACCATTTCAGTCCTTCTATTCTACGCAAGCACCCGTTTATAAAAGTCTGTAGCTTTTTAGTTGTTGTTTTTATTGTTCTCCATGTCTCAGAGCCATACAATAGGACTGACTTGACATTTGAGTTGAAGATTCTTATTTTCGTGTTGGACTTGATTTCTCTAGTTCTCCATATATTTCCCAATGCAATGAAAGCTCCTCTTGCTTTTTGTATTCTTATTTTGATATCACTGGTTCTCCCTCCAACGTTGTCTATATAACTGCCAAGATATGTGTACGATTGTACATCCTTTAGTGGTGTTTCTTTAAGTTCAACCTTGTTATCATTTCTTGCATTTATTCTCATAATCTTTGTCTTTTCCCTGTGTATTTTCAGGCCCACTTGTTGTGACCTCTCATCGAGAATTTTCATTTTCTCTTGCATCTGATTATAGTTATGGGACAGAAGAGCCAAGTCATCTGCAAAATCCAGATCATCAAGCTGTTTAGTCAGATGTTATGCCAAGTGACTCTGTGAAAATTATACCTAATGATTTGTTGAAAAATTCCTACAATCGTGTCTTGTCAGCATTATATAAGTTCTTGTCTTTTCTGGTTTCAGATCTTTCATATGTCATTGTCATATTCTTATACGGTTGATCTGTCACAAAACTTTGCAGTCCATCCTATTATTTTTTTGTTTAATTTGTCTTCCTTCTTTTTGCTTTTATTATGCTTTAATTTTAAAAAAATACGTTATTAACCTTTAGTCCTTTCTCACTTGACTCTTTTGTCAACCATAGTAGCGTAGGAACTTTCATGAATCAAATCAGTTCGTCAACTTCCCATCGCTTATTGTTTGTTAGATTTATTGTCCAGGATCAGTACACATACAACAGTATTTTTTCTATACAACACTGCATGACTTAATTTCACAGTTAGAAAATTGTTTGTTAGTGTGTTCTTCATTTACTGGAACGAACGAACGAAATCTTTATCAAGGTAAAGAAATAAGCATAATTGCCATTTTACATTTCTGCCCTGCAAAACAATTCTTAACACGTTTTCAAATTAAAATATTAATAACTTCCATCACAAGTAATCAGTACTGTCACATTCAGTAATTAAGCACACACACGTGCATTCACTCACACAAACATTCACACACAAGCAGAGAAGAGAGAGAGCTGAAGCAATAAAGCTACTTCATACTTAAAATTAAAACCAAAAATATTACATTTAGAAGTAAACTTGACCACATCACCTCTAGTGTGCCGTTGGTCAAGAAAATAGGGGCCTAACACCATGTTCCCAATACGCCTCAATGGGCGTGTAACGGGATCCTTTACCTTTTGCAAACATGTTTTAACTTGCCCTGTTTAGTTCCCGAGACGAAGAAAGAATAGGAAAACCACTCCTTCAGGCATGTCGTACAAGGCCACTAATGTGGAGGTTGTGCATGGAGCTGGCAACGTCATCATGTTAAACAAATAGCCATAGAGAATACCATTGCAAGAGTAGATAACTGCTTGGTACAGGCTTCATTGGGACCAGCTGCAGTGGTTGCTACATGCAAATGAAAATGTTGACGTTTTAGCTAGTGGGATTACAGGATTTAAATAAATGTTGATGTTTTAGCTAGTGGGATTACAGGATTTTAAAAAAAATGATGCTTTAGCTAATGGGATTACAGGATTTTAAAAAATGATGCTTTAGCTAGTGAATACAGGATTTTTAAAATGTTGATGTTTTCGCTAGTGGGAATACAGGATTTTTAAAAAATGTTGATGATTTAACTAATGGGATTACAATATTTTAAAAAATGTTGATATTTTAGCTAGTGAGATTACAGGATTTACAAAAATGTTGATGTTTTAGCTAGTGGGAATACAGTATTAAAAAATGTTGATGTTTTAGCTAGTGGGAATACAGTATTACACAACGGGCTGATCACCCGTTTGCCAGTCACTTTGATTACGGAAACAACAACAAACGGATTGATTTGTCGTTGCCCTAAAGACGCCATTAGGCGTGATGGGAACAACGGCTAAGAAAATCTATTCGTTGTTGCCCTTAAGACGCCACTAGGCGTAATGGCCACTGACTGCTTTGACGGTCGTTGGCTAAGGACGGAAGAAGAAGAAGAAGAATACACTATTAAATAATGTTGATGTTTTAGCTATTGGGAATACAGTATTAAAAAATGTTGATGCTTTAGCTATGGGATTACAGGATTTGAAGAAATGTTGGTGTTTTAGCTAATGTGATTACAGGATTTTTTTTTAAATGATGCTTTAGCTAGTGGGATTATAGGATTTTAAAAAATGCATCCTCCGGTTTCTGCTACGAGAGTCGAGAAATTCAAACCACTGCTGCAGAAAGTGAAGCCATTAATTTAAAAAAAAAAAAACTATTTATTCAAATGGCAAGGAAAAAGTAAAAAAATACAAAACGTAGCTACAAGGTCATCGCTGTATTTACAAGTAGGGTAAAGCGCCCCGTGGCCTTTGGCGGAAATTTTTTTGGAGTGGTGGTAATATGTTATTTACACTACAAACGTTGACAAATGGTAGCATATGTAATTTCCACTATAAATGATGACAAGATCCCTTTCTTTGCTGAGAGTAAAGGACAATAGTTATCTAGAAACAATACAAAAGAGAAAATAAAATTGACAATACCGGTACTAATATAAATACAAATCAGCAACTGCAAAAGACAACAGTTATTTAAATTGAATACAAAATTAGTAAATAAAATGACACTAAATACCCCAATTATAACCAACTTTCAGGTTGAACAGAGTAGACCAAGATGGAACGAGAAGAGGCAACAATGATCAGATGTTGAGTGCCCGATCTCCACCCATCAATTCATCAAAACAACAACAACAACTTCTTTGCTGAGCAAAGAACTCGATGGCAGGAAGTGACTTGTTCAGTGACAAACTCAAAACGAAGACACAGCGAGTAGAACAATGAATGAAAACAAGAACAATTTTAGTAGTGAATAAGTCAGGCGTTGTGACTCCATTACAAAGCCTTAGGATGGCAGCTATGAAGCAGAAATTAAAAAAAGAGAACAGGAATGGCCAAAGCTACATTCAGCTTTATGGGACAAATACTAACATCTATATAATTAACTCTTAAATTTCTACGGAGAATCATCAATTGCCATGTAAATTCTTCATTATTGTACGGTGTCGAAACATGGGCAACGAACAAGCAATTGGAAGATAGAATTGAGGCTCTTATCCGACTCACTATCAGCACTTTAGGCACTAAGAAATACACGAAAGTGTAGCCGACTTGACACAGCAGATGTAATACTGCTACTTAGAGCATCACTATCGTAGATTTTAGATAGGTATTTGGGGCAAAGTCTTTTACAGACAGGGGGTATGATGTGCTGGTGTTGTGGGTAGTGGGTTTCCCCCCTTGCTTCACCCTAGGCCTAGTGAATTCTTGTTCATGAAAGGAGCGACCATTGCGGTGTTAGTCTCTTGGCCTAGCAAAACCTCTCATACCCCAAGATCGTTGTGCGTGGTGAAGAGCCACACCCTCCTCGAGGTAGTCCTGGTAACTGAGGGTGCGAATCCTCAGGCTAAACACAACGGATCTAGAGGAGCAAACCTCGATAATAAAACCGGTGCACTACACCGTACACGCCCTCTGTAGGTGGGAAGGAGCCAGATGGATACTGAACAAGTCTTGGGAGTGGGAACGAGTGTGGACTGCTCCCTGAAGATCGGAACCCATCGTACAGGCACAGAGACTCAGGACTTGACGATCCTATGCCTTCAACTCTTGGTCACATGCCTAGAGCCTCGGAGAACTCGGCGTAACCAGCAGGCAATTTGGTGGCGGGGAAAGAGCACTGCGAGCCCTACCTTGGCTACGTATCACAAGGAGACGCAGAAACACCCCCTTTATCTCCCCCAGAGCTGGCACAGTACACTTCTGGCTTCTACCCGGGGCGGTAGGAAATCCACATCAAACCTGGCAGAGCAAGTCCTCCATCAGATGCGGCCGATGCTGGGCCCACTGGCGCGTGGACACGTCCCGATCCCCATCGAGACTTGCCCGGGGAGCCCACCCCGGCTCAAAAAAGCAGAGAAGGCCACTCTCCAAACCTCCGATGTCTTGCGGGCAGTGTTAGGATGTGCAAGAACATGGACAGGAAGACTCCACAACTTCCCCACTGAAGACACGCCCACGGCGACCGTTGCCTCAATTGGCTGTGTGTGGTGTACCCGGAAACGGGGCCTCCCAGTACTGAGGCACAGTTAAGTCCCCGATGTCACTTATCGGTGCAGAGTTGAGAGAGATGGCTGAGCATCACAATCCCCCCTGTGTTGCAGCATGATGAGAACCCAGCATTGCACACTGAGCTTGGGGGGATCACTTGGGCACCAGACTTAATACTGGCTCTTGACTGGATGGCCGCATGCAGGAGATTTCTACAATGGAGGGTTGGCAGGTGGTGGGTATCTGGAAGTGGCTCTGTGCAGGACGTGAGGATTCCTTGGGAGAGCCCAGAACCAGAGCACAGCATTGTGCAAGCTCTGCATAGTTGGAGAGCCCCCTGGATGACGGGGAATGCACAGTGTGCTACCCCACCTATCCCCAACTGCTAACTTAGAACCAGAAGTGGGGTCCTCTGTATGCGTGCCAGGCCAGGATAAAATGCCTGGGAAAGAGACTGGAGCTCAGAACTCCCTAACTCAAAGTTGCAGGATGGCAGAAAAGCCATGGGAAAGACAGGGCTATTTTGAAGATAACGCAACCATATTTTCACCATACGAGCTCGGACGCCGCCTCGGTAAACAAGGTCCGCGCAGAGCAGTGACACCCCCAGGCTGCTTGCGAATAGTCTACTACTGGGAACATAAACAGATTAGGGATGAGCCCACTCTCCCGTTGATCAGGTGCTAAAGTCATAGATGCTGGGCCAGAAGGCGCACCGGAAACCACAGTATCACGCAACTCGCTTTTTTTTTCTATGGAGAGTACACCGTCAAATAAATCTCGTACTGGTGCTCGTCCTGTGGAGCTCCACCAGGCAGGTGCAGTGCCGGGCTCTGAGCCTCGACAGAGCCCACCCTCAGCTACTGGAGGACCCTCTAGACCGTCTTGTGGAGTCAGCAGACGGCGGAGGAGAACTACTGACCAAAACAAAACAGAAAAAGAGAAACCCAGAGTGCCACTTGTCATGATGCACTGGAATGCAGAGGGAGTGAACAGCAAGCAGGCTGGATACAGCAAAAAGACAGAGCTGGAAAACATCTTGTATGAGAAGCAAGTCAGTGTTTGCTGTATCCAAGAGACTCACTTGAAAGCAGATCAAACCTTTAAAATAAGGGGATATCAATGCTTCAGATCCGACAGAAAAGATAGACGAAAAGGAGGAGTACTTACTCTTGTAAGGAATAACATTCCTGCACACGAAAGGAAAACCTTCATGGATGGAGCAGAATATCAGCTGTTGCAGATAAAGGTAGACAAGACGGAAATAGAACTCCTGAACTATTACTGTCCGAACAACAAACCCCTGAGTCTCAGCTCTATACAGGTACCAGCCACCAACTTTATAGCAGTTCGAGACTTTAATAGCCACTCCCAGAGCTGGGGCTATAACCATCTGGATCACAGAGGTGAAGAGGTTGAAACTTGGCAAGATGATCACTCCCTAATCCTAGTCAATAATGCCACAGATACTCTTACCTTCTACTCCAAAGGATGACACACAACTTCAACACCAGATCTTGCCTTCTCCACACCAGATATAGCTGGATCTATTAGTAGAGAAGTAGGAGACCAACTAGGGGGAAGCGACCATCGCCCAATCTTTCTTACTGTCCAGAGTGCAACTCTCAGTACAGGCCCAGCCATTACAAGATGGAACTACAAAAAAGCCAACTGGGGTTTATTCAGGCATCAGGTGAACACGCTGCTGTCTACCCTCAAGGTACAGAACAGAAACATTAATGAAGTGGTAAAAGACTTCAACAGATGCATACTACAAGCTGCAAAAGAAACCATTCCCAAAGGATGCCGGCGTAACTACATACCATACTGGTCCAGCACACTCCAAGAACGTCAGGAAGCTATGGACAGGGCTAGAAAGGACGCAGAGTCTCAGCCTTCACTTGAAACTCACAACAAATAGAAAAAGGCTGTAGCAGAGTTTCAGAGAACAAAGCTAGAAGAAAAACGGAAAAGCTGGAGAACTAAAACGGCATCGCTGAACCTTGAGAAAGACGGCAGGAAACTTTGGAGATTAGTCAAGTCTCTAAATGAAGAGCGTTCCTCACCTAGGCAGACTATCACATTGGATGAAGGTGGCAAACTTTTTCAGAGGAAAACAAGCTGCAGACTTGTTTGCTAGAAGATACAGTTCAGAAAGCAACTTACCCATTAACACAGATCATCAGAGAGAGATAAGAAAAGAAATACTGGCAACCATGGGACAGACAGATACTCCTGCCCCAATGAGGGAACCCATCACACTAGGAGAACTACAGAAGGCTATTTCCAAGCTTAAGTTTCAAAAGTCACCCGGCCCAGACAAAATCAGCAACGAAATGCTAGTAAATCTGAGCTCAGCAGCAAAGACAAAACTGCTTGAGATATTCAACCACAGCTGGTTGAAAGGAACGGTACCCCAAGTATGGAGAGAAGCCATCACAATACCCATACTAAAGAAAGGGAAATGTAAGACCGAGGCTGCAAGTTACCGGCCAATCAGTCTCACAAGCTGTGTTGGGAAGACTATGGAGCGAATAGTCAACCACAGATTGAAATGGTATTTAGAGTCTGAGCAGATCCTGGTGCCGCAACAAGCTGGATTTAGAGAATGCTACAGTATAGAAGACCAAGTTACTTACTTGTCTCAAGCAATAGAAGATGCCTTCCAGGAGAAGAAAAAGGTCCTAACGATCTGGGTCGACTTCAAGCAGGCCTTTGACAAGGTGTGGAAAGATGGCCTCATTGCAAAACGTAGGAGAAGTGGAATCCAAGGCAACATGATGAAATGGATCCAGTCATACTTGCATAACAGGAGAACTAGAGTCACTCTTGACGGTCTGCAGAGCAGAAAAGTGTTGCTCCATCACGGGGTACCTCAAGGAGGAGTAATTTCCCCAACACTCTTCCTTGTTTACATCAATGACCTGGTGAAAGATCTCCCTGCAGGAGTTAAAGCTGCCTTATATGCAGATGACCTAGTACTCTGGTGCGCTGATGAAAATGTCACCACAGCAAATTATAGAATGCAGCGGGCAGCAGACATGCTAGTGTCATGGGCAGAGAAATGGCTTATCACAATAAACACAGACAAAACCTCCACAACACTGTTCTCCCTCGCCCCCCAAGGACAAATCAGCTAACATACACCTAGGGACAACCGTGATCAAGGAAGAAAGCTACCCCACCTATCTTGGGGTGACATTTGACCAAAGGCTTACATGGAATAAGCAGATTGAAAATGCAGAAGGAAAGGCCCGAAGACGACTAGGCATACTCAGAAAATTAGCAGGTACCAACTGGGGAGCAAATGAACGAAATCTAAAGAAGATTTATAATGGAGTAATAAGACCACACTTAGAGTTTAGCTCAGCAGCATGGTCATCAGCTGCTAACTCACATCTGCAGTCTTTGGACAAGGTGCAAAATCAAGCTCTCAGGCTCATTACAGGAGCCATGAAAACTGCACCAATAACAGAGATGCAGAAGGTTGCTGGATTACAGACATTGTCCCATAGAAGAGACACAAAAACCATGATCCAGATGGAAAAGTACAACAGTATGCCAATGCACCCAATGAAGGCAAGACTAGATGATCTGGCATTGGGACGTCTAAAGCGTAGCAGCTTTGTGCATCGGGGGAAAAGACTTATAAGACAGCATCAAGAAGACCTATCCATGAAGACAACACCACTGAAGCCCACCCTATACCCTGTACCATGGGAGCAGGCCAGCAGTGCCCTCCAAATTAATACATCAGTCAGTGGTCTCACAAGTGGATGTGAGTATAATGATCTGCAAAAACGAACTGCTACATTGAGTATGATCCAAGAAAGCTATCACAGCTGAGGTTCAAGCTTTAGAGCAAGCTGCAAATATGATTTATAACACCAACTCTGACTGCCACCAGGTAGTCATCCTCACAGATGCACTGTCTGTCCTGCAAGCTCTCAAGGGTGGTAAACTCCCGCATCTGAGAAATGAACTAAACAAGGTAGCTGCCGAAAAGAGAACCATACTTCAGTGGGTACCATCTCATTGTGGTGTACCCGGAAATGAAAAGGCAGATAAACTTGCAAAAAAGGGAGGAGAATGTGAACAAGAAGATAATGAAGTCACATACTTTGAGAAAAAGAGAGCTATCCAGACTATCAGAAGAGAACAGAACCAACCCAAAGACGACTATCACACTCTCGACCGGCAGGGACAGATAACTATTTTTCGACTCAGGACAGGGCATAACAAACTGAATAAACACATGCACAAGCTACGATTGTCTGCTTCACCACTGTGCACATGTGGATTAAACGAACAAACTGCTGAGCATGTTCTACAGGACTGTACTCTGTATGACCAGTTAAGAAAGATATACTGGCCCAATGACTCAACACTAAACTCAAAGCTATATGGAGTTAAAGAGGAACTTCAAACAACAGTCGAATTCATCATGAGAACTCGTCTGACGGTGTAATCATCAAAGATGCGATCGCAAGCAGAAGAAGATAGGTATTTAAGATCGATAGGTCCCGTCTGAATAGAACTGAAAAAAAGGGTGGTACTCAGTGAGAGGTAAGGTAAAGAAATAGATTTCACGAGTGAAATGGTGAAAGGTAGAGTCTGTCCCTGGATTGAGAAGATACTCTAGTCCAGCCTATCATTTACGACTGAAATTAGTTGATCATACAGTATATCTCTCTATATATATAATCTTATACACTATAACCACTCAGAGATAAGTGACGACAATTAGACGCACAAACGAGAAACTATATTAATGGTGTAGAGATATTGGGACGAGCTGACCGACACAGGTAATAAGTTTTATGTTAATGTTTATTTATCATAAAGAAACTTCACAACATTTATTATAAAAAAAATATCAGAATATAAAAATCATAGGTTACAGAATTAATAACGAAATACACATATAAGTGCAATCCCCTCTGTTGAGACAAGTTCCCACAAGAAGAAGTTAATTAACCCCAAAAAGATCAAAAGATAAGCACTATGGTATAGAATTTTGCTATACTGTAAAGAACAGAGTTTCTAGTTTATCTATTCTGAAATGAACAGTATTAGAAAGCATAAGAAGAAAAAACAAACAAAGTGAGTATATTAGTTATACAATATAAGAATTATTCATTCCTTCTTTCTCTCGCTTCAGACAAACATGTGGCCACATTTCAATCGCGCTTACCTAATTTGTTGATTAACAACGTCTGGAACATATCTCCGTGGTACAAACAGCAACTCCAAGGTTTTGGTTGTTTTGGCAAAATAAGCCCCAGCTCCTCAAAGTTTGATTAGTCCGGTTATTTGAGGAACGCTTATTTCGTTACTGTAAATTGGATCTGTTTATTTCACATCAATTAGTCCAGGTAGGAAACTATTTGCGCTCTCTCTCTCTCTCTCTCTCTCTCTCTAAGTGAATCAAGAGGCCAACCAGGTCAACCTTGGAGACCCGATATATTTTACATAAGAATGTTTCTTCTTGTATTTGTTGGATTAGACTTAGACCCTTTCTCAGATTAGGGTGCAGGCCGCTGGTAGGTTTTGGGTTGTGACCCGTACTAGATATAGGAAGAAAATACAACCATATAATCACAATAACAGTTCTATCCTACCCCGCGTAAAATTTATAATCTATTATAATCCACTCGGTTATTAAATTTAGAATAGAGACTACAAGTGTAGATCTTATTTATCGTTTATATAAGAAACAACCCCCCGCCCCGTGAAATAAGCGCTAGTCATTGATAAAATTACTCATCATGAATTAGAAATAAATATATATTTCGTCGGTACTCATAATGAATAGTGCATTTACTAGTCGATTAAAATATCTCTTACTGCTTAATAGCAATTAATTAAATCAACACTACAGCCGGAACAATTTAGCTATAAATTATTTTAATTCTGCTAGCCAATTAACACGCAAAAAAATCCTAGTGAAATATCAATGACGAACTTAACAATTAAATCACTCAAGAGGCTATTATAAATATTTATACCCAAAACATAAAATGACTATCTCCAATCGAGAAAAAAAAAACTAAGAAATTCCACTGGTATAATGGATCTAGAATATCGAAGCTAGACGTCTGAAAATGTGTGGGTACCAGATAAACTGAGTTTAAAAGAGAAAAGTCGGTGAATTGTGCAACACAAAGTGAGTGACAGTGATATATGAATAAGATGTAAGTTTTTGATTGTAGAACCCAGTTTCATCCCGGAAACGGATTTAACTCATCATTTTGTTAAAAATAACCTTAAAATGTAAGTTGTTGATTGCTTCTTCAAGACAAAATTTTAATTTAAAGTATTGCAGACTTATTGTTGGAGCTACTCGCTAGAAATGAAACGGTTTATTGGAGCATAGATACCATGATTTCCGATGATCCCAACGACGCAGTTGATTTCCCAACCGAGTTCCTTAACGAGCAGTGCCCACCAGGAATGCCACCGCATTTGCTGAAATTAAAGGTTGCTGCATGTATCAAGCTATTGCGAAATCTGAACGCAAAAAAAAACGGACTAATGAATGGCACGCTTTTTGTTTTAAGTCTTGCATCGGAATTCCATTGATGCAGCAATTGTGGAATAATTTAGAGTACAATACTCACCATCGCTAGAAACTGTCCTAAAAATGTTAGCAGTAAATTTACATGCATGTTTTAGCTTGCCATGTATAGTTCCCGAGACAAAGAAAGAATATGACAACTTTACCTTCAGGCATGTCGTACAAGGCCACTCATGTGGATAATAAAATTTTATATTACCAAAACAAGAGTTAACATTGTAACTACCAGACCAAAATGACAATGATAAAGGGAGAACAAAACCCCTTGAAAATTCCCCCCCCCCCCCCCCTATCAGTATGACAAGTAAAATACACCACTACTATTTTAAAAGAAAATCAACAAATGTCCAGTATATATACATTAAAAATACATGTACAGTAAATCGCAGTCAAGAAGCGGGAAGATAACATCAAGAGATGGAAGACAGGAAGAAGTCTATCAGAGTGCACCATGAAGACAAGAATCAGAAGACGTTGGAGATACATTGCAGCCGACCTTCGTTTTGGAAATGGCAGCCGATGATGAAGAAGAAGCAGCGTATCAGATCAATCCCAAGTTTGCAAAAACTTGAAATACTAACCAGACGAAGCAACGCAACTAATCAACCGAAAAAGACAGCCGATTTGCAGATGCACAATGTGCGTTAAAGATAATTAAATATATTTTATGTTTTCCTTTTGAGAGGATTTTTTAATATTATCCTTTTTTTAAACTTTTGAGAGGCTATTGTTATATATTTTTCTGGTATCGGTAATCTGTTATTCGTATCAAATGGTTGCCGTTAGAATTGTCAATTATTATTTCGTTATCGACATTTGTTAAAAGTTGTTTGTGTTCTGCGACGAGTATTTCTGACATACATTCTGCGTACATGTCTTCATTCCATTACTTCTTCTTCTTCCTCGTTCGTCCTGAAAAGGACGTTGGTTGCTTTGTGTCTGTTTACGCCGGAGCTGTGATATCTGCACCTTTCCGTCCACACATCCGACTTCAGCACGGCATTTTTTGGGACCGGGTTTGCCTTCCCTCTGCGATCCCTACTCTCTCAGCCAGACTGCAGTGATGCAGCCTGTTTCCAGGACCACCACGTGGAGGTGGAGTAGGGTCTTGGTCAGCTCTGGTTCGCTGACCCTGATGCAAGCAGTCAAGTTATGGGTCGCTGACTGCATTCTCTATTGCTGCATCTTTGGGTCCCCATTCCATTACAGATATAATGGAGCAGATCGTGTATTTAATGCAAGTATTCTTCTTCTTCTTCTTCCTCGTTCGTCCTGAAAAAGACGTTGGTTGCGTTGTGTCTGTTTACAGCGCGGCTGCGATATCTGCGCCTTGCGGCCGACACATCTGATTTCAGCACGGCGTTTTTTGGGACCGGGTTAGCCTTCCCTCTGCGATCCCTACTGTCTCAGCCAGACTGCAGTGATGCAGCCTGTTTCCAGGACCACCACGTGGAGGTGGAGTAGGGTCTTGGTCAGCTCTGGTTCGCTGACTCTGACGCAAGCAGTCAAGCTATGGGTCGCTGACTGCATTCATCACTTTTGCTGCGTCTTCGGTCCCTAAAGCAACTATGAACAGTTGCAGACTTCAGCATAGCTACAATGTACGAGGCCTCCGGGCACAAAGTGGGGCTCCCCTTTTATAATGGACTCAATAAATATAATCAGTATACGGCAAACATGTTTAAAAAATGTAACTGCTTACTTCATCATCATCCTCGTCAATATTTTACAGCTCCACAAGGAGCATAGGTCTTCAACAGCTTTGTGCCTTGTCCTCCTGTCCTATGCCACCCGCTCAAGATCTTTCTTATTTGTGCCTTTCATTTCCATCTCCAAAAATTGGTACATGCTATGCACTTTAACACGGGACCAAAGGAAATTTAAAGGATATTTATAAAGGCGAGAGTCCCTTCCAATCACTTCTTTCCGGAGGCCACTCTGTGCTGGGGTTTTAGGGCACGCCTGGTCCACCCGGTCGGTAGCTATACACTTTTCTAAAGACTCTAATTAATACTGCTGAAACGAGAAAACACAGACCATTGTCTCCTGATACGCAGTAAAGGTAATAATAATAATAATAAATAAATAAAAATAGGCAACTGAACCAGAGGCGTCCTTAAAGTATACTGTTCAAAAAAAGAAACGCATAGCTACTGAAGGCACACACATAGCCATAATTTTGACATTCAATAACTTTTTTAATTTAATGAGTTAATTGTTCAAATTGCACACAAGAATACCTTAGGGTTCAACCAATCAATTGACAGTTGTTTTGCATCTGGGTCACGAGATTTTTTTGGCGTACGGGCTTTCCCGTTAGTATGGTGTGTGGCCTCCTCTTGCATCGATCAGCGACTGGCATCTCCTGGGCATGGATGCGGTCAGACGTCTGATGTGTAAGGTGACCATATTTTCAAAAGCCTAATCCGGGACAAAATAGTAGATTTGACCTATTTCAATGCAAAAAATCGGGACAAAAGGGTAAAGAAAAGGTCAAAAGCCGGGACATGTCCCGGAAAAATCAAGTTGATGTCAATTTAAAATAATATACATTTTATATATACATTTTAATAACATTGAATAACATACATTTTACTGTATAAGTTTAACTACTTAAACTAATAAGAGAGAAAAACATCAATAATCCTTAGGTGAAGCTGAGTTACTGTACTTTTCAGATGAGTGGATTTTTATCAATAGGTCCTTCTTTGCAAGCAGCATCTTAAAAAGCTCGACACATGTTTCCTTACAGTTCACTTTGGTTGTCAACATAGCTTTCAAAGTTTCAACACCTAGCTGTGTTTTATCACTTGCCCATAAGCTGTTCATCAAAGAAAACACTCTTTCTGTGGCAGCATTTGTTCCAGGTAGATAGAAAAAAAACTCTGCCAACTTCAAAATATTTGAAAATGTCACACTATTGTTTTTGAAGTGGGAAACCATTTCAATCCAACGTTGTGGTGGCAATGTCTTTTTGGCACTCCATTCACTAATTTTCTGAGAAGTAACAAACTGCTTCATATAGACATTCGTCATAAATTTCAGTTTCTGTAAAGTGGGCTGAAGGTAATGTTTGAATCACTAGTGATGATGATATCTCAATATCTGCCCAAATTGGTATTCTGTTCAGCGTTACCCAGCTGTAGGATTCTAGGTCTAGAAAATTGTTTGCAGCCCACTTATTCAAAAATTATGAAAGCTGTTTTCATAGAATGAAGAAAACGCTAGCATGAAACTTTTCACATCCTCCTTTGGAAGTCCTTCCATTTCCAGCTTTTCAAGGATTAGCTTAACTCTTGATGGCAAGAAACAGTCTTCCAGTTTGGACTTCAAAATAGTTTTCAAACTGTTGATGCTGTCAATGACTTCAAACACATGTGACCGTCTGTGCACCCCCCTCTATTTTTTTGTACTGCTTCGTGGAATGGAGAGGCCTGACTGTGAACAAAAACAAGCCATGTCTCAGATAGAGGGATTTTTAAAGAATGTCTGTATAAAAACTGGGCATGTCTTGAGATTGAAAATATGATTTTAGAGGCAGGAACATCTGAAGAACCCTTTCAACAGCAGGTAGCAGAGCAAGCCACCTAGTCTGAGCATAACCTAAGATCATCTGGAAGTCTGTTTCCACAAACTGGCAAAACTCCTTGAGTCTTTCAACTCGTACTGTGTGTGTATGATTTGAAGAGTAGATAAATTTTTAGCAATAATCAGCTCGAAATCAACAGGCATTGTACATCTGCAGCTGTTCAAACAGTGTTGTGGAAAATATTTGACCTGCATACCCAACTCCTAAAAGACGATGTCCAAGGTTTTCTCTTGCAGTTTTTTTTAAAACATTGTTGTCCTTTCCTTTCAGCACCTCACAAAATTGGAATTTGTGTTGTCTGCGCATAATCCAACTACTTTTTCCTGTCTAAACCATTTTCATTTATGCAGTCATTAAGAAAACTACTTACAATATCAGATGTTTCACCTGGCAATGACTTTAACTCTAATATTTTAATTTTCACTCCATTACTGTGATCAAAGTATCTGACAAGCAAAGGAAAAATCTTGAATTCTTTGTGGTTGGATGCATCTGTCAGTACAGAAATAAATGTAGACTTTTCTAGGTCACACCTTAACTCATTTAGAATATGGGGTGCCAAGACATTTCGAATAATGGCTTCTGTTTTTGTACGTGCACGTGCAAATTTTGGCTCTAAAGTAACCTGAAGTAATTTTGATGTGCAATCCATAGACCTGAAAGTATGATTGTGTAGCACTGTATGGTATGCAAAGGCGCCTTCTATAGCAGCTAATTGCTCTTCTTGGTCACCACTTTTATCAGCTCCGAAGAAAGTGGTTAACGACGAGCTTGATGCAGCTGTTAACGACGGCTCTCTTATGTTTCTCACTGCTTATGTGGTTCTTAATATCACCAGTCCACTATGGCTTATCGAAAACCCGGAGGCACACATATATTGCATCGTACATTGAAGTTTGATGTACTCTTTTTAATAAACGGATATTCCTTTTGTAAATCTTCATTGAAAATGCAATTTTACGTTTTGGTACCATTTTCTTACTACAATAACAAAATATGCACAAATAGTTCACCGTTTAAATTAAATAAACGTATACCGTACGCAAAAATCTTGGTACATTACACTACCTAAAATTTCAAATAACTGCGAATATCACATTGGAACTACAAAACTAATTCGCGGTCCTGACAACCTCTTGTGCTGCTTCGGCGCCAGTTCACTAATAATTAAAAATTCCCTCAAGTCAGCCACGGAATAATAATTTTTTTTTTTTAATCTGTGAGATTTATGCCAAATTGGCAAATTCGTCCAAAACCGGGACAAATTGGCGTCCCGGATTGCATCGAAAAAAAGTCGGGACAAATTATCAAAAATGGTCGAAAACCGGGACTGTCCCTGAAAAACCGGGACGTCTGGTCACCTTACTGATGTGGGCCTGTGGGATGGCTGCCCACTCTTCCTGGAGTGCCTCAAACAGATCACGACGATTGGCTGGAGCAACGTCTCGGCGACAAACACGTCTATGCAGCTCATCCCACAGGTGCTCAATCGGACTCATGTCTGGAGACAGGGATGGCCAGAGAAGGGTGAAAATGTTGTTGGCAGTCAGGAACTGCGTGGTCGACCGTGCACAATGGGGTCTGGCGTTGTCCTGTTGAAGCACAGACCTTTGAGCAGCCACAAGTGGAAGGACATGGGGTCGAAGATCTTCATTGACGTATCGTTGCGCATTCAAGCCCCTTCAATGTGCACCAATTGACTCCTTCCGTTGTAACTGATCATTCCCCACACCATTGCACCTCCACCACCGTGCGGCTTCATCAACGCAATTTTGGGCAAAATGTTCGTTTCGCCTACGGTAGACCCTACGCCGTCTATCATGACGCTGCAACAAAAAGAAAGATTCGTCACTAAACCAGACACTTCTCCATTGATTGTCAGCTGCCCAAAGAAGTCGATTTTGGCGATGGCGGCGCGTAAGGACAGGTCCTCGGTGAGGTCGTTGTGCCCAAAGTCCAGCGTCATGCAGTCTATTCCGGACAGTTTGATCAGACACATGACGTCCTGCAGGCAATGACTGGGCAGTTGAGGAAGCTGTTGTAAACCAGTCTCTGAGGTGACGAAGCCGAATAAAGCGATCCTCCGCTGCTGTTGTAACTCTGGGTCGTCCACTGCGATGCCGGTCTTCAACTGAGCCAGTGGCTTGGAACCTGTGCCAAAGTCGACTGACGGTACTCGGATGCACGTTTAGATGCCTGGCAACCTGACTTTGATTTTCGCCTGCATGCAGTCGGCCAATAGCAATGTTCCTTAAATTTATCGATAGAGACGCCATAAATGTCTGCTTGAAAATGAACTGAATGTTTTGTGTGTAGCGTTATTCTTTTATAGGGTTTCAGTTGCGTAGTCAGTGAATAGTGTTCACCTCAAATTTTGTTGCTTTCACGTGCGCGCAACATGAGATGTGGTCAAAAATTGCGTCATAAACACTATTGACCACTGCGATGTAACGATTACAAAAACGAACGCAATTCAGGTCAACACGTGCATTTGACACTGTAAAGAACATTTGAGGCAAGTTTTTATATACCCTAGTACCAAATTTTACTTACAAACTCATAAAAACGCGCCCTCGGATAGCTATGCGTTTCTTTTTTTGAACAGTATACTTGGCACCCGAGGCGAATCTTACTTTTGACACTGGACTGTCCCACATGAAGAAACACATTTGCGAGTTTATATTTAACAGTAAGTACTATCTTAATAGTGTCAGATGACACCCCCATCATGGCTGTCACCCGGGGCGGACCGTCGTCTTGCCCCCCCCCCCCCCCCGTATGCCACAATTAGGCTTTAAGACAAGCACTCTTCAGAAATTACCCAAAAGAAGAACAAAATGGCCTTTTCAGCCACTAAGTCCTGTTTTATGTTAGAAGTCGTAACTTGCAGCGTGCACGATCAGCTCTTAAATTTATTTGTTAATAAAATGCGGGGAAGAAAACGTCCTGTGTTGTATTAGCCATGAATAAACATGGCTGTCTTGATAAGTCTTAGACCTATTAAGCATGCCGTAAATAGGCATGAAGTTTTTATTTATTTTCTTCTAACCTTAAAACAAAAAGCCGGAACATTATATAGTTACCTGGCTGTCTTATTTTTTGGTTTCCCTCAATCAACTTCTCTCTCGTCGTTAAAGTATGTTGTTCACTCATCTCTTCACCCACCTCCCTAAACTCGCCAAGGACTTTCCCCAATCTTGCAACCACCTTCTTTACGCACGCCCTATTTGTATACAACCGGCCAAAACTTTTCCCAGGTCAGTGAAAGGCCTTTTGTGTTTCTCCTTTGTTAAGAAGTTGCTGTAACCTGTTCGGGTTCTAAGGTTACGAAACCTGTGCCTAATTTCTGTTGCATTTAATGTTGCTTTGTATCTATAGGACATTTATTTTTTAGTGTTGCTTGCTGGGTGTGTAAATATTAAGATATTTTATTAGTTCTAGCTAATGTATTCGCAAGCCTTTGGACGTGACAACTAAAGACAAGCAGGTATGATAAATTAAGAATTGTTAATTACCATGACAAGTAAATGTATTTTTGACACATTTTGTTTAAAATTAGCCGCTTCACATTTACCATTATTGCTGCTGCTGCTGCTATCAGTAGTATTACTACAATTGCTACAACAATATCTAGGACTAATTCTATTATTACTACTGTTATAACTACTACTACTATTACTACTACTTTTATTACTACTATTACTACTTCTACTATTACTACTACTATTAATACCACTGTTACTACTACTATTACTACTACTATTACTACTATTATTACCACTACTATTAGGCCTACTGCTACTATTACTACTATTACTACTACTAATAGTACTACTATTACTACTAGTAATACTACTACTATTACTACAACTACTAATACTACTACTATTACTACTACTATTACTACGACTATTAGTACTACAATACTACTACTATTACTGCTACTATTACTACTACCATTACTACTACTATTAGTACTACTAAAACTACTATTATTACTACTACATTTACTACTACTATTACTACTACTAATACTACTACAACTACTACTGCTACATCTCTTCCTCCAACATAACTACCAACATCTTTAATATTTACAATTCACATTCCTGTTTGTTGCTGATGGAAACTGCAGGAAACCAGCTTCGAACATGCGTGTGCCTATACAGCGGTGGTTTATGTAACAATTTGTTGTTACATGATGAAGTTTGCCAGCCCCGTGCACCACATCTTATTGGTTGCCTCTTACGAATGCCTACCTGGGCAGTAGGCCTGTTCTTTCTTTGCCTACTGAGAGACCCCAAACAATTACAAGGCAGGCTGGATTATCCATTAGCTAAATAGTAGGGCCGCACCGAATATTCGATTCGAAATCGATTCGGTGCCGAGTAGTGCATTCAATGAACTATTCGTATTCGGCGGAGTAGTACGCTGCCATCAAATACGAAAAGTAAATTTATGTCCAGCACTTGCCGACAACACGTTTTCAGATAACAGATGTTGTCTTTTGGCAGAGAATGTTGAGAGACTCGTTTTTTTTTAAGCCAATGCATGTTTCATGCAGCAATTTAAAAAAAAAAAATTATTAATGGCTAGTTAGTAGCATTAAATACAGGGTGTTTATAAAGTCGCTGTGCATTGAATTTGAAAAATATTTTAGAAATTACGTCACGAATGATGCAAATTTACGTCATGATATTCTGTGTTCCAATGCTGTGTTCCACAATCCCGTGTGCAGCATTACACAACAAGCCCCAATTGAAAAACCACATTTCTGGTTCTCGCCCGGGCGTAAATTTCACTGCACAGCGACTTTATAAACACCCTGTAGTTCCAAGACATTTGCTCTATTTTTGTAACGCTGTATAATTAATAAAAATGTCAGTAGACCTACTGAACACAACTTTTTATGCCCAACATTTACTCACTATTCGTAATGGCAGGGACCCAAAGATGCAGCAATAGAGAATGCAGTCAGCGACCCATAGCTTGACTGCTTGCGTCAGGGTCAGCGAACCAGAGCTGACCAAGACCCTACTCCACCTCCACGTGGTGGTCCTGGAAACAGGCTGCATAACTGCAGTCTGGCTGAGAGAGTAGGGATCGAAGAGGGAAGGCAAACCCAGTCCCAAAAAATGCCGTGCTGAAGTAGGATGTGTCGGCCGAAAGGCGCAGATATCGCAGCTCCGGTGTAAACAGACACAACGCAACCAACGTCCTTTTCAGGACGAACGAGGAAGAAGAAGAAGAAGTAATGGCCGAATAGTTAAAGCCCTCTATTTGCTTTGGGCCGAACAGTAAAAACCACTATTCGGTGCAGCTTTACTAAATAGGCTGAAGTCTAGGGGCCCGGAGCTTTTGAGAGCCCGTGCATAAGTTAAACAAAATGCATAGATTTCCCAATAAAATGTGTTTATTGGGTTTACCTTAATAATAATACAAATAATACTTACTACTTACTTACTTAGTCGTTCCCCTTCTACCGTGAGGTGTAGAGGTTTGGAAGAGAGAGCGCCAGACTATTCTATCGGCTGTCTTCCTCCTGGCCTGGTTCCATTCTAGTCCTCGGTCCTTCAAAGATTGTCTAATGTTGTCCTCCCAGCGGACTCTGGGTCGTCCTCGGGGTCTGGATCCTTGGCTCTTTGTTTCCCATGCTTGTCGTGGTAGCCGATCTTCTCCCATTCTGCAGACATGGCCAAACCATCTTAGTTGGGACTGTTCTATTATTAAAAATAATACTAATAAACATTAATTAAAACATTACTAATAAAAGTGGTAAGCAATGCTGACATACAAACATACATATAATACTAGTATATACCATCCCCATGCTAAGGGGTTTGGACAAAAAATTAAAATTATTGCCTATTAAGTGAAGGGGGCCCCAAACACCAAAAAGCCTAGAGGCCCTTCTTGGCTTAATCCGGCCCTGCTAAAAGGGGCATACATTTAACAACTAGTATCATCAATGACGTTACTTTTCAATAAGAAAAACTGGAGGATTACCGTACAACAATAGTAATCAGTGGGGTGACAGAAAATGGGTACTCTGGAAGTCTTACTAGGGCATGTCCTACTAATGTATGTCTTGCTAGAATACGTCTTGCTAGAGTATATTCTACTAAGGTATGTCTTACTAGCTTAAGTCTTACTAGGGTATGTCTTACTATGGTATGTTTTCTTAGGACGTGTCCTACTAGGGCGTGTCTTACTATGGTATGTCTTACTAGGATGTGTCTTACTAGGGTATGTCTTACAAGGGTATGTCTAACTAGGATGTGTCTTACTAGGGTGTGTCTTACTAGGGTATGTCGTATGATGATGTGTCTTATGAAGTTATATCTTACTAGAATATATCTTCCTAGGGTATGTCTTACTAGGATGCCTCTTACTAGGGTATGTCTTACTAGGATGTGTCTTACTAGTGTATGTCTTATTTGAATGTGTCTTACTAGAGTATGTCTTACTAGGGTGTGTCTTACTTGGTTATGTCTTACTTGGGTATGTCTTACTAGGGTATGTCTTATTTGGATGTGTCTTATTAGAGTATGTCTTGCTAGGGTGTCTTACTTGGGTATGTCTGACTAGGATGTCTTACAAAGGCATGTCTTACTAGGATGTGTCTTACTAGAGTATGTCTGTTGCGCACATATGTGACGCACAGATTACAAATTTATGATATGACTAGTTGATATGAAAAAGAGATTACTTTTGTTACAGTCAAAGTTATATCACCCATGATTTCTTCTTCTTCTTCTTCGTTCGTCCTGAAAAGGACGGTGGTTGCGTTGTGTCTGTTTACGCCTAAGCTGTGATATCTGCACCTTTCGGTCGACACATCCGACTTCTGCACGGCATTATTTAGGACCGGGTTTGCCTTCCCATTTCGATCCACACTCGCTCAGCCAGACTGCACAGCTGCAGACTGTTTCCAGGACCACCACGTGGAGGTGGAGTGCGGTCTTGACCAGCTCTGGTTCGCTGGTCCTGACGCAGGCAGTCAAGCTATGAGTCGCTGACTGCGGTCTCTATTGCTGCGTCTTGAGGTCCAACCCATGATTTGATTTATACTTTTAATTATATGAGTGATCTCTCTTGAATATATTGATTTGGCGTATGAATACGAGATTCATGCATTTCGCATTTTGTGATAGCCAGAAAATAGATTGATCTTGTTCAATATGTTTATGGCCTGAATTTATATGTATTACTTGTCTAGTGCAAGAAGATTCGGTCTTATATTGTATATCTTTGGATGTTTAGGTCGGACTATATTCTTTATGCTGAACTCTGGTGCAGGTATTCGTTTTTCGAGGCATGCGTAGTGAGTCTCGACGAAGCCGCCTGATAATGGCTGTGTGTGTTTTTTGGGCTGGTCCTGTAAAATGGTTGAAAGTGATCTGTGAATGATCTTTCAGAAGGAGATTGTGTCTCTGCGAGATTCTATTGTCAGAGATTCTCCTCATGTACTTTATTGTGTTTAATTCGGACTCCAGGTAATACCAGACCCTTTAAAGATCTCCATTTCGTTAGATCTAGATGGACATCGTGTTATCGAGCATCTAGAATCGTTTGTATATCGACGAAGATGACAGGTTATCTTACAGCTCTTGTGAACTACATGAAGCAACCTTATTGATATAGAACTGTATGGAAATTCTATGAGAATATTTAATCCATATTACGAATTAACTTCGGCCCATCATTTATCCTTCTTCTGAGTGAGTGAGCGAAACTCAAGAAGGTGGCCATTTTGGATTACTGTCATTACAATGGATCACTGTCAAGAGAACGGAATATTTATCCTACTATCGGACAGTGGTACGGAGATCTTGCTATGATGGAAAACCCGCTATCGTGGTTTAACATTATTGTATAAACATCTGATATATACAGCTTAAGAACTTAACCAAGAAAAAGGGTTCGGCCAGTGAACTCTTATCCATGTCTACATATTCACCCCCACTGATGCGTTCAGTCAGTGGAAGTATAAGGCGATAATACACCACAACATTGAGGGTTCTACTCATATCGTCTATTGTATTTATGCTATACGAAATGATGTTTGATGTTGCCACCTACTATTCAAATACCATGATTTACTGTGTCAACATGTACCTATGACTTTATCCGTTCTGTCCAAGTGTGTGCGTCCTAATAAACAGTACGAAACGACCACAGCAGTCTGTATCGGTGACTTATAGCTATGAGTGAATGAGTGCCTTATACTGGTCAACATACGAACATTCCACCATTCGCATAACTAACACTTTACACTCTCACTCCATATCTGCATAACCCTGCGTCGGTTGAGTTGACCTTTGTTCTACCTGCAGCACCCATCATATTCACCACTGGTTTGCGTAAGGAGAAGAAGTCACATATTTTACAGAGGTGACCACTTTACAGTGATGGCAGGTATTTTACAGTGGTAGGCCAGATCCCTGGGTCCAGCCTTCGCAGTCTTAATTTTGAAAAGTCACCTAGTGTTACAAGAACGTTTATTTTGGCAAAATGAGACACACATCACCACCAGTAGGACAACTATACAGTCGATGTCAGCTTGACCTGTTCTGACAAGTGTATACAGAATCTGGGTCAGTACTTGTTGACATTTTCCGCAGAACAGACAGTGTTATAAAGAAGTGATTGTCTATCCTGCTGAAGAAGAATTGCAGTGTTGTTAGACAGAGAAGTGCATATATTTCATCGTTGGATCTTCATATGTTACATTTGTTGAACATTGTAATAAGTAGTTCAATAATTTAAAAACTCATTAAAAGTGGCAAATTATTTTGATTAAAAAAACTGAGCCTTCTTTGCAACACACTTCTTCTTCAACACATTTCACTGATGATATATATATTGTATGCTATTTGTATTTATGTTACATGTTACTTGTTTGTATATTAAATTAGTTTATATTTCTGCGGGCCTGGATGGGTGGTGACTAGTATAAGGTATAACGAGTGACATTGGTCTTATACTAGTGTTCTATAGGGAGCAAATTTCTTAATTGAATTTTGCTGCAACATCTGTTGCTATTTTTGTTAGCTGTGATGATCTGTCCCATTGTTGTTTTTGTAATATTTTTTCTGTTCTTTATTTTTGTTTGATTTGTTTGTATAATTGTAGGTCTCATCTTTCCTTTCATTCAGTTCTTTACACCCTTATGTTTATACTCTGTGACGTCATTTGTTTTGTTTAGTTCATTGCAGTTATCATCACAGATTCTGTGATTATTTACTTCAGTTTTCTATTTAATTTAATTTGATTTCTGCAATTGTTTTCATAATGTCTTTTATGCTTGTCTTTTGTTAATGTCTTCGGTTGACATATGATATAAGGTATATTTGAGTACACGTATGTTATATTATAGACCAGTACTTTATTATTATTATTGTTGTACAAGGAAATATACAAGACCTTTGTAAGGCTTGTTTCCCACAGAGATTGGGATAGTGAACTAATTAATCAAGTTCATTGAGACCTTGTTCCTATTTACTTGGAAATAGATTACATTTTTGTGTCAACTGATTGCTATCATTATTAGACATCATGTCTACATTGGAATACTTTATTGCACAAGGGAAATCCCTTGATAAGTCTGGTAAGAAATTAGAGGAGTTTGCAACTGCTCAATTTGCCATTGCATTAAAATCAGAAGAGAAAAAACAAAAAGATGAGAATAAATGGAAAGCAGAAATTGAACAAAAGAAGATAGATGCTGAGGAGAAAAAAGCTGCTGCCGAGGAGAGAAAACTTCAAACAGAAGAAAAAAAATTAGAAGCTGAACAAAAGAGATTAGAAGCTGAAGCTGAACAAAAGAGATGGGATAGAGAAGCTGAACAAAAGAGATTAGACAAAGAAGCTGCTGCTGAGCAAAAAAAGAATTGAAGCTGAGGAGAGGAAAGCAATAAGAGAACATGAACATCAGAAAGAACTTTTAGCATTTGAGTTAGAAAAATTGAAATTGACAAATATGAGTAATGTTAATCAATCATCTGGTGGTAATGGTAAGCCCTTTACTTACAAGGTCAAGGTACCAGCGTTCAACTCTGCCAGTGATGACATAACATTCTGGCTTAATAGATTTGAACGTGCTTGTCGAGCTCATAATGTGGATAAATCACAATATGCTAATCAGTTGTCTGAGAATCTAAAAGGTGATTCTCTGACGAGTTTATGTTTGGTTGAAGAGGCTGACAAGGATAATTATGAAGTTATCAGGGCAGCCTTGATAAGGAAATATCAACTGTCAGAGGAAGGTTATCGTATTTTGTTTAAGACAATGGTACCTGAGACAGGGGTAGAATTCTCAGAATTCATTGCAAAAGCACGTCTTACATTTCAACGATGGATTGAATTATCCAAAATAGAGAAAACATATGACGCTCTTATGGATTTGTTGCTCAGAGACAAGATCATGTCCTCTGTGAACAAACAATTCCTTGAATTTTTACACGAGCGTAAACCTCAAACACTAAAACAAATGCAAGAATTTTGTGACCAATACGTCACGGCACATCCTGACGTAACTCTTAGCAACACTAAGATTAGAGAGGGTATGCCAGTTGCGTCAGCAACACAATACAATAATAATTACTCACACAAGTTCCAAGGAGCTCAAAATAAATTTGACAAAAAGGTTAACTGGAATAAGTATCAAAACCAAGGTAACCACTCAAATCAGGGTTACTGGAATCGGGCTGACAGTCCTCGATTCAGGGGTGGCCATAATTATAGACATTTCCGCAAAGGAAGTCACTATAGGAACTACCCAAGTTTTCCTTCATGGAAACAACAAAACCAACATTACAGAGACACTCATTATAATGAGCATGATGATTATGATCATGAACATTATGATTCAAACCCAAATAGGGGTTATAACAGAGGAGACAATAATAACTATAGAGGTTATAATAATCGAGGTAGATCACAATACAAAAGACGTAAATCACATTACCAGGCTAACTCTGCACAGCAAGAGTTCCATGAAGCCGGTAATCAAGCTAATGATAAGAAAGACTCTAATAATGTGGGATGTTCTGCTTTCGATTTTGGTAGAGCATCTCAATGTTCCCAATGCAAAACATTATTCGATCCAACCACGGTTTCTACTTTAAGCTGTGGTCATCCTCTTCCCGCTCTTCCTGCGTCAGTCGCGCATGATGGAAGAGGTGCTCTTATCTTGAATAGAGGTCTAGTAGATGGTACTCCGGTCTCAATTCTTTTCGATTCGGGGTGCACCACCATTGGAGTGAGGCAGTCACTCATAGATCCTTCTCGAGCCACTGGCAAAGTAATCAAATGCGTAACATTTGGTGGCACATTGGAGAAGTACTCTACTGCCATTGTCAACATTGCTACTCCCTTCTTTACAGGAGATGTGCACGCATGTCTTCTCCCGAATCCGATCGCTGATCTTATAATCGGTCGCATTCATGGAGTGAAAGAATGCACTCCGCAACAAATTGCTGATTGGGAAAATAAGAATATGCAAACTGCTAATGCTGTAGTCACTAGGGCTCAAGCTCTTAACGTGCCTCAATCTTCGCCTTCTGAAGATAACGATACACAGAACCAAGGTGATCCCTTGGAAATTTCTCGTGACTCATTCATAAAGAAACAGGAAGATGATCCTACTTTTAAAAAATTCTTCACGCTAGCAACAAAAGGTGATCCAAATAAAGATACAAATCGTAAATCTTGGATTACGATGAAGAATGGCGTACTTGTACGTATGGTACAAGACTCCGCTAAGTCCAGTCATTCTCAAATTCTTGTGCCCAAAAATATGAGAGTTAAAATTTTGCAGCACGCTCATGATTCTCAGTGTGCTGGGCATATGGGTTTTTCCCGTACTAAATCTAGAGTTCTTGCATCTTTCTTTTGGCCTTTTGTGAATAAGGACATACGAATCTATTGTCGATCTTGTAAGGTATGTCAAGAAGTTAAATCCAAAGGTCCACGTCATGCTGCACCTATTCAGGCTGCAGATATTCCAATTCGACCATTTCAAAAAATGGCGATAGACATCATCGGTCCATTTAAGACAAAGTCTGCTAGAGGACACCAATTTATCCTGACGTGTGTTGATATGTGCACACGTTGGCCAGAGGCTATTCCTCTGAAGAGCATAACTACTGCCGATATTGCAGATGCTCTTTGGCTCATATTTTCTCGTCTGGGATTCCCAGGAGAAATATTATCAGACCATGGTACCCAACTCATATCGGATACCATGTCTCAAGTGATGTCGACTCTTAAGATAGAGAGATCTCTGAGTAGTATTTATCATCCTATGTCTAATGGGATGGTAGAACGTCTGAATAGAACGCTGAAAAACTTGTTAGGTAAGATAACTGAAGACCATCCTCAGGATTGGGACAGGGTTTTACCCGCGGCTCTCTTTGCATACAGAGAGGTCGCCAACGAACATACAGGATTTTCTCCCTTTGAACTTGTCTTTGGTGCGAAACCGCGAGGTCCTATGTCCTTACTTCATGACCTTATAACTGCTGATAATATTGTCGATGACACAAAATCCTCTTACGAATATGTCATTGCACTTAGACACAAGATTATCGAAGCATGCAAATTGGCAACTGCTTCTTCTGAATTTGCGAAACAGAAGGCAAGGCAATTTGCCAATAAGAAGAGATGCTTGCGACAACTTTGTCCAGGTGACAAAGCATTTGTCTTGCTACCTTGTAGGGAAAACAGACTTCTTATTTCTTGGAAAGGTCCGTACGAGGTAATATCAAAAGTTTCCGATGTTGACTATATCGTCGATATTGACGGGAAGCATAAAACCTTCCACATCAACATGCTCATGGAATTCCATGAACGTCCGGATTATTTACAACCTGTTTTCCAGGCAACGGACGATTCTCCAGTCCCACATGGACATTACTCATCACTGTCAGTAATACAGGATGAGGAAACGAGTTTCTCGGATGTGAATCTCCCTTTTCCGATGATTCCACTTCATTCTAATGAATCATGGAAAGACGTTACGATTTCTCCCGAGTTATCTCTAGGAGAACAGAGACAAGTTTCTACTATGTTACAACAATTTCAGGATGTCCTTACTGACATTCCTGGTCGAACTAATGTCATTGAACATGACATTATTCTTACTGACCATAATCCTATAAGAGTCAGACCGTATCCTATCCCGATACATTTTCAAGCACAGGTTGAGAAAGAGTTGGATGAGATGATAGATTTGGAAATAATTGAACCATCCACATCAGCATATTCTTCGCCGATGGTTATTGTACGAAAAAAAGACAATAACATACGTCTTTGCGTTGATTATCGCAAATTGAACCAAGTGACGAAATTTGATGCTGAACCTATGCCTTTACTAGAAGAGCTACTTACTAGACTATCGAATTCTCATTTCTTCACTAAACTTGATTTGTCTAAGGGATATTGGCAAGTTCCTCTATCCGAACACGCCAAACCGTTTACTGCTTTTTCGACACCAAGGGGTCTGTTTCAATGGAATTTCATGCCTTTCGGCCTTATGAACGCCCCTGCAACATTCGTACGCATGATGCGTCGGATCTTATCTCATCGTACAGATGTCATTGCATATCTTGATGACATCTGTCTTTTCAGTGATACTTGGGAAGATCACTATTTAGGGTTAAATGAATTACTGTCTACCTTGCGCGAGCATAACCTGACAGCAAAACCATCTAAAGCCTGTATTGGTTTTAGCGAAATATCTTTCTTAGGTCATCGTGTTGGTCATGGTTTCTTAAAAACAGAGGACCATAATACAAGTAAAATACTTAACATTTCTATTCCTAAGACTAAAGTCTCTTAGGTCTCATACAATTTTATGGACGATTCATTCCGAATCTGTCTTCGATCATGGCACCTCTTTCTTCCTTGCTAAAGAAAGGGTCTCCTAATATAGTCCATTGGACTCAAGAATGTCAATCCTCTTTGGATAAGATTAAAACTATGTTTTCTACTTCACCTATTTTAGTGTTACCTACTAAAGATAAGACATTTATTCTTCATAGTGACGCTTCATCCACGGGGATTGGAGCAACACTAATGCAAGAGTACTCCGGAACTCTGCATCCTGTGATGTATATTTCTCGAAAACTAAATGCCGCAGAGAAGAATTACTCGGTCCTAGACCGTGAATTATTGGCTATGGTTTGGTCAATCCTGAAACTTCAAAGATTTCTTCTTGGCGCGCATTTCATTGTGGAAACTGACCAGAAAGCTCTTACGGTTATTCAGAGTAAAAATCTGAAGAGCGCGAGATCAACGCGATACGCGATTGCTCTTCAGCCTTTTCATTTTTTGGTGCGAGCTATCCGTGGTTCAGAAAATGTGATGGCAGATATCTTATCTAGATGCCCACATGATTCCACCTAACCGTTAGATCCTGAGATTTCTACAGGTCTAACTCTACTACACTTTTTTCTATACTAAAATATGTACACATACGTAATATATCATATATTGATTGTATCACTACTTAGCGGTTCATTGATGTATATTCACCGCTGGTCTTTCGATGTTTTTCGTCTTTGATAATCATGATGTTAAGATACCTAAGATGAAATTTTTGGATAAACTATTGTAGAAATTGGGGCATGGCCAGTATTGTAGTAGGCGTTGGTGACACCTCTCTGGAAATATTTATACTTAGAGAAGTATTTTCTCTAAGATCCTGAGATATATTCTCACTTGTCGTGCCATATGACGACATTAGCCTTACATTAGGCGTTACATTTGTTTGGAATGCTTATCATCTGCGCATTGTTATTCGTGCGTTGTGAGCCTGTTGTATGTTGCTCCTAGATGTATTTCCAAAAAAAATGTACCATTTTTTTCCCGGGGGTTGTGGTAATCTGTTGCGCACATATGTGACGCACAGATTACAAATTTATGATATGACTAGTTGATATGAAAAAGAGATTACTTTTGTTACAGTCAAAGTTATGTCACCCATGATTTGATTTGTACTTTTAATTATATGAGTGATCTCTCTTGAATATATTGATTTGGCGTATGAATACGAGATTCATGTATTTCGCATTTTGTGATAGCCAGAAAATAGATTGATCTTGTTCAATATGTTTATGGCCTGAATTTATATGTATTACTAGTGCAAGAAGATTCGGTCTTATATTGTATATCTTTGGATGGTTAGGTCGGACTATATTCTTTGTGCTGAGCTCTGGTGCAGGTATTCGTTTTTCGAGGCATGCGTAGTGAGTCTCGACGAAGCCGCCTGATAATGGCTGTGTGTGTTTTTTGGGCTGGTCCTGTAAAATGGTTGAAAGTGATCTGTGAATGATCTTTCAGAAGGAGATTGTGTCTCTGCGAGAACCTATTGTCAGAGATTCTCCTCATGTACTTTATTGTGTTTAATTCGGACTCCAGATAATACCAGACCCTTTAAAGATCTCCATTTCGTTAGATCTAGATGGACATCGTGTTATCGAGCATCTAGAATCGTTTGTATATCGACGAAGATGACAAGTTATCTTACAGCTCTTGTGAACTACATGAAGCAACCTTATTGATATAGAACTGTATGGAAATTCTATGAGAATATTTAATCCATATTACGAATTAACTTCGGCCCATCATTTATCCTTCTTCTGAGTGAGTGAGCGAAACTCAAGAAGGTGGCCATTTTGGATTACTGTCATTACAATGGATCACTGTCAAGAGAACGGAATATTTATCCTACTATCGGACAGTGGTACGGAGATCTTGCTATGATGGAAAACCCGCTATCGTGGTTTAACATTATTGTATAAACATCTGATATATACAGCTTAAGAACTTAACCAAGAAAAAGGGTTCGGCCAGTGAACTCTTATCCATGTCTACATATTCACCCCCACTGATGCGTTCAGTCAGTGGAAGTATAAGGCGATAATACACCACAACATTGAGGGTTCTACTCATATCGTCTATTGTATTTATGCTATACGAAATGATGTTTGATGTTGCCACCTACTATTCAAATACCACGATTTACTGTGTCAACATGTACCTATGACTTTATCCGTTCTGTCCAAGTGTGTGCGTCCTAATAAACAGTACGAAACGACCACAGCAGTCTGTATCGGTGACTTATAGCTATGAGTGAATGAGTGCCTTATACTGGTCAACATACGAACATTCCACCATTCGCATAACTAACACTTTACACTCTCACTCCATATCTGCATAACCCTGCGTCGGTTGAGTTGACCTTTGTTCTACCTGCAGCACCCATCATATTCACCACTGGTTTGCGTAAGGAGAAGAAGTCACATATTTTACAGAGGTGACCACTTTACAGTGATGGCAGGTATTTTACAATGTCTTACTAGGATGTGTCTTACAAGAGTATGTCTTACTAGGATATGTCTTACTATGGTATGCCTAACTATGGTATGTATTTTTAGGATGTGTCTTACTAGGGTATGTTTTACTAGGATATGTCTTACTAGGATATGTCTTACAAAGTTATATCTTACTAAGATGTGTCTTACTAGTTTATTTCTTACTAGGATATGTCTTTACTAGTGTATGTCTTATTAGTGTATGTCTTACTAGGGTATGTCTTAATAGTGTATGTCTTAGTAGGATATGTCTTACTAGTGTATGTCTTACTAGGATGTGTCTTACTAGTTTATGTCTTACTACGATGTGTCTTACTAGTGTATGTCTTACTATGATGTGTCTTACTAATGTGTCTTACTAGGGTATGTCTTACTATGGTATGTTTTATCATGGTATGCCTTACAATGGTGTGTCTTACTTGGAATATCCTATTAAGAAGACTTACTAGCGTATGTACACTCTCAAACAAGGACCAGAAAGTTATATTGAAACTAAATGGATTTGCGCTGCCAGAAGAAAAGAATCCCGTATACCTTGGACTCACAGTGGACAGCAGACTAACATGGAAAAGTCAAATTGATAAGTTCTAGCCTAAAGCTGAAGAGAGAATGACTCTAATGAAGAAACTAGCAGGAACTACCTGGGGTGCAGACCACCCTCGTCCGACACTGGAATAATTAATGCAAGCCTGGGCAACTGCCTCAAAATCCAACTTTGATAGAACAAGCAAAACACAAATCCAGGCAGAGAGAATCATTACTGGATGTGACAGAGATTATGTTATCGATTTCATATATCTTTCTTTTTGTCTTTATTTTCTTCTTCTACGTCTCGTCACCCACGCCCGTCGGGACTTAACTCTCCCATTCAAACCTTTGTCAATTCTTTTCTAATTTAGCACGCGCAGTTTTGGACTGTGCGCTAAATCTCTTTGATGTTGAGTTTACGAGTAGACCGGATTAGCACGCGAGTGGTTTTATGTTAATTGTAAGACGCTCGAGATCTAGAATCGACGTAACAGTGACGAAACAGAGGAGAGTGGCGTTAAGTCTTAACGAAATCTTCGTTAAGTACCAGGATCAGGGGAAATAAGCCAGAGACAATTGCTATTATCTTCCCCTGAATCTGTTCGCCTGTAAGTAATAATTCTCGATGAATAATTTGAGATGAAAGACTTTGACCGCTGGGAATGGCCATTTGAAGCGGAAGGTGTAAAGTCTGGACTTTAGTCTCAGCGTGAGTAATGCGGGTATTTGCAGAAACGAGTTAAGGAATTTGTAGATTTTCCCAAGGTGCTACATCTGGCAAAGTGAGTCTGTTTCAGGTCTTAGACGTAACTTATTTCTTTCATCCGATATATATATATATATATATATATATATATATATATATATATATATATATGTATACATATATATATATATTTATATATATATATATATATATATATATATATATATATATATATATGATAGGAAACTCTTTACAGAGCGATACAACAGGAAGCAATCTGATCATCAGAAGAAGTCCCCCCATCCGACAAGTGTTTCGGCCCGATTACTCCTTTACACTCTAAGGGGGGGCGGGCCCACTTGGGTCATGACTCCCAAGCGTCTCAGCTTCCTGTTGTCTTGTATCGAAAATGAACCCATTTCACTTATGGTAGCAACTTTTAAATCCACAACGCCAGCCGCGGAGGCTATTGTGAAAGTAACACAGAGAAGACAAATTATTCCGTTCGTTCCGTCGCCCTTCACAACTAAGGACACACACTGAGACATTAGCGCGCAGCCGACAAGCTGCGCGCCGCGAGCCACTGAAATTTACCTGACACTCTCCCTATAGTATACATCGCCTGTTGCCCCAGAGTCGTATCTCTTTCACTCGTACACCAAAAAAAACTCAGCGTTGTGGACTTAGAAAAATTTGGTGTTTTCTGTACCGCAGCGTTTATTGTTACGATGTCCATCGTCCATTGCGGTTGTTCCACAGCCAGCCTGATGCCTTTTCGGCAGTTTCACTAAGCCTCTTCAGTGCCCTTGTTCTAGACTGTCCCTTCAGCCCCAACAGTTTCAATAAATCATACACTGATGCAGCCACAAGCCCTCTTGCGCCCACTTCAACCGCCATGACCCTTGCACTGAATCCATCGTGTCTCAGATCCGCGGCCAAATCGCTATACTTGGCCGCTTTGAATGAATGTTGCTCGTCTAATCTGGATTCAAATGGCACGGTCAGTTCAGTCAGTATGACCTGAAGCGTTGCTGCAGAATGAAGCACTATATCCGGCCGTCTCCGCGATTTTCTGATACACTCTGGATATGCCCCCCGTCCAAGTAGGTCTACCGCCATCTCCCAGTCGTTTGCACAGTCAAGAAGAGATGGTAAACTGCTACCAGGTTTACTCGGTTTGGGGTGTGCTGACTTTCCTGCCCTCAGAAAGTATGTGTTTGCGGTGTCTGGCAGGACTTTGCTATTCGTTTTCATTCTTACCTGATCTATTGTCGCTGCAAGCTCATTTAGCACTTTGTTATGGCGCCAAGTGTATCGCCCTTGCCCTAATGCCACCTTACACGCTGAGAGCACGTGTTCAAGTGTCTGCCTCCCCTGGCACAGGGGGCACTGCTCATCATCCGACTTTCCCCATTTCACAAGGTTGGTGGCCGACGGCAGCAGGTCATACATTGATCTAACCACGAAGCTGAGCCTAAGAGGTGCCATATGCCATATATCATTCCATGTCAAGGACCTCTGCAGAGCTCCTTCCCATGTGGTCCATTGGCCTTGTTGGACCTGCTGCACTGCTTTTTGCAACCTCTTATCATTCTCAGCTCCTCGTATCTCCTGAACTACCATGTCTCTGCGCTCCCTGCTTGATGCCTTGGACCACCAGCGGATGTCACCATGCCCAAATCCCCGTCTATTCGTTTGTGTGTATCCGATTACCTCTCTCAGTTTGAGTGACTCTTCAGCAGCATCAACAGCTTCTTCCACTCTCCACTTCCTTCCCGTTTTCAGTGTGGGCTGGATGGACTTAACCACGTCATCAGCTGACTCGCGTAGCATCATTGCAAGCCTTGCTTTTCCAACTTTGTATTCTTCAACAACTGACTTGAAGGGAAGCAGAAGTTTTGACTTTTTGCAGTACAGTGCTACATCTGACAGACCTGGTGGTACCCCAAGCCATTTTCTCATGAACTTGTTGACCTTCTGCTCTATAGCTTCCACTGTACTTGTGCTTATTTCATATATAAGCAGTGGCCACAGCAACTTCGGTATCAACATGAACTGGAGGCACCACAGTTTGAACTTTCCCATATATATATATATATATATATATATATATATATATATATATATATATATATATATATATATATATATATTATATATATATATATATATATATATATATATATATATATATATATATATATATATATATATATATATATATATATATATTATATATATATATATATATATATATATATATATATATATATATATATATATATATAAATATATATATATATATATATATATATATATATATATATATATATATATATATATATATATTCTAGATTTTCTACTCAAATTCATCCAAGTACCGCCAGCAAGACTAGAACCTTCTAGCTTTCGAGTCCTAGATCTCTGTTAATAGAGTATCATTTAGTTGGTCGAATTGGAGATAGTTTCTACTTCTGCGCTGTGGTAAATATATATATCTAGTAGTGATTGAGTGATTTAAGTGGTGATCGCTTATTTTATTTCACTAGTTAATTTCTGTGTAGAGAGATTAAATTATAATTCAGTTATATTCTCTAAAGTTACTGCGTTACAGTGGAGAGCAAATAAATTATTTTTCTAGCTAAACTCATTCGGCTATTAATAAATTTGATTAAACTGCTAGTAACCAGCAAGAGAATAGTTTAACTAAGTAAGTTAATGCACTGATGACTCATGAGTATTGACGAAATATATTTCTAATTCATGATGATGGGGTTTTTTTTAAATGACTAGAATTTATTTCACGGAAGTTTTAACGATGAGACTAGCTCTGAGCTTATGGTTTCTAATTTAAGTTGTATAACCGAAGTGAATATTATTTACGCGTAGGATTAGATATACTATTAGGGTTGAGTATTTATGTGTTTCTTTTCTTCCCTATACAGTATTTTGGGTCATAAACCCTAAATCTTACCAGCGGCTTTCAGTACCTATGTAATTGAGAAGAACTTTACTTAAAGAACATTCTGAATATAATTACCGGGTTTTGCAAGTGACCTGTCTGGCCTCGTGTTTTTTACACCCAGAAGAACGACAGAGTACTGGCCCAAAAGTAATATTAAGAATAAATGGTAACTGGACTTACAGAATATCCAGATTTCTTTCTCAAGTTCATATATACTTCGCCTGTGGTGGCGACTGAAATAACATTTGACATGTCCCATATAACGACCATTGTGTTGTGAAGGAGAATTATCCTAAACCGATTTTGTACCTGAATTCAACTTAACGAGTGAAGTTCCAAGCTATTGTACCCTGTGAACATTAGATATCATAAGTACTTTCCTAATTCGACGAGAATTGAAGTGACCTTCATCAGCCTCCTATTTACAACAGTGAGACAAGCGTTTCCCAACATTTTTGATTAATTAGTCTTTGGAGAAACTGGGGTTTGACTCGCCAGTAAACTCAAACTTGGATGGTCCGTGAGTGACTGAACAATTTGTTCCAGATGTTATGAAAAGCAACGATTAGGTAAGAGTGCGCATGTTGTCTGTGATCACAGCTGTCAGAGCGAGAGAATAACAGGGATGAATAATTCGTTTATGATTTAACCCATGTAATAACTTTGTATTTTCTCTTGTATGCAAGTTTTTGCAAATGCTGTTTTCCTCTTAGGATAGATTAATATATATATATAAACTCTTTTCTTTACTGAGGGAGGGAAAACCTTGGACTTTAGCGTATAAATCTGTGACTCTTTGGGCCTATAACTTCTCTTATAACGGGATCTTGGCAACAGAGGGGGGAAAGGATTATACCTATGAGTCTATCTCTTTAATTGATTCTTAACCTATGTTTATTGTATTTGATTTGATATTCAATATTGTCGATGTAAAGTTTCTTTTTATGATAAATAAAAATTTACATAAATTTTATCTACGTGTGGCGGTCAGCTTGTTCAAAAAGATCCCTATTTCATAGATATAGTTTTCACGTATGTGCGTCTAATCGTCGTCACTTATCTGTGTGTGTGTATATGGGAGTGGTTAAATATATCAATAAATATATTTATAGGAAACTGTCTGATCTGAACTCTCAGTCGTAATCGATAGGCGGGTTTGATTATCTATCAAATCCAGGGATAGATTTTACCTTTCACCATTTCACTTGTGAAATTCTATTTCTTTACCTTATCTCCTATTCAGTCCTATTCAGGAGGGACCAAAAGTGATCTTAATTACCCTATCAAAAATATACGACACTGGAGCAGTGACATTAACACCAGTAAATGAAATGAACAAGATAACAAAACTACAGTCCATTGGAGACAGAAGAGATTACGAGTATGCAGAAAAAATTAAAAGACTCACAGACCACCCAAGGAATGACAGACTGAAAGGATATGGTCGAGCAGATTCCAGAGAAGCTGTTTTGCACAAAAAGCAAAAAAGCTTGCTCCCACTGTACCAGACCTTGTACAAAGAAAGACAGAGCCCATAAAGACCAGAAGATGTTCCCACCATGGAAGAGAACAAGGTTCTCAGAGCTAACTGACAACAAACCAGAAGCGATGAAGAAAAGGCAATCAAATAGATGCAGAGAGGAAACACCTAGCTAAGGAATATATCATAAAGACGTACTTTTCACAGAATGTACCACATATATATAGATGGATCAGCAACAAACGCACAAAAAATGGGGGTGCAGTGTTTACACAAAATTAATAAACAAGAAATACATATCCTAATGTAGGTTTCCTAATTTGTATTTTTATTTTGCCAGGGCGGCGGTAATATGACCTATTCTTTACGATTTCCAATTGCCGAAGATTTGTAACGTTCGAAACTTGCGCACGGGCCCTCCGATATTTTTGCCCTTATCCGAGAAGGCTAGGGATCCGATCTCACTACCCAGGAGGTCAGGAGAGAGTATGACATCATTAGGAACCACTGATTCTGGGAAAAAAAATTGCCGTCAATTATATTCCCTGCACTGGGAAGCGAACCCGGTATTTTTAGAATTAGAGGGTGACACTTTACCTCCAATTGGAAGGCTAAGTGTAGTATAATATATAATAGTAGAATAGCCCAGGCGAAAGCACCATTCTCTAAAATATAAATGTATTTTATGCAACAACTATTTGCCAGGGGAAGTAAGAAAGAGAGTTCTTCGGTTGTTACAAGACGCTTATGCAAGCCATGCTGCAGATGCAGAAAGAAAAATATTGACCTCAGTCGAAGTGAGCCACCGAAACGTCGAAAGATGCTGCTGCTTTAGGTCGAGCTTTAGATACTGAAAGAACAAGACGTCGACTTCAATCGAAGCGAGCCCAAGAATGAGCTGCATTGCGTCGAACTACAGGTGCAGAAAGAACAAGACTGGTGTCAATCGAAACCGAGCCACAGAAACGCCGACAGATGTTTCATTACGTCGAGCTGCAGATTTTACTAAATAGTAGAGATGTGATGCATCACATCGAGCCAAAGGATCGCCTGAATATGCTGCCTTACTTCCTACTACAAATGCCGAATTTTAAGACATTGCCATGAATCGCATAGCCTATATTGGCATCCTTTGCTATTACTCCTGACGACTGGTCTCCTTGACGAAAATGGATATTCAGCGCTAGACTTAAGATACTCAGGTCTTATACTAAAAATTTCCACCCAACCTCACTAGTTTTTGTTAACCAACCACTAGGTAAGACGTCTTATTTTAGCAAATGTTCACCTACCCACCATCACAATTATTGGCACGGCCATATATGGTAGTGTAACTAATTGTTACCCTTACCGGAAACAATAATATAATACGCCTTGTCCATTTTATTCAAGGTTGTACTCACTTCTTCATATCTCTGTTGGTTTAAGAAAGATTGGTTTTTGGTTTTAAGGACCACCTTCATTGTAAACGGACAACTCATCAGTGCTTTGATCTCCTCCTTTAGATCACACAAGGAGGATCTCAGCACAGTGCACGAACACCATAGCACCGGCGAAAATCCCTGTGTATAAAGGAATAGCACATTCTATAAATATTTTTGCGGTGGGTAGGTGTCTAATTTTAAATTTTTGCCAGGGCAGCGACCTGATAGGCCTACTCTTTACGATTTCCAACTGCCGTGGGATTTTTAATGTGCGCAACTTGCACAAGGGACCTCCTATTTTTTCGCCCTTATCCGAGAAGGCTAAGCATCCTATCTCACTACCCAGGAGATCAGGGGGAGTATGACATCATTAAGACCACTGGTTCTAAAAAAAATGTTCCATAAATTATATTTCCTCAACTGGGAATCGAACACGGTACCTCTAGAACACGAGGCGAACGCCATACCTCTTAGCCACTCCGACCCCTAAGATAAGATGTCTTGCCGGAACCGATTGTGACACATCTCTCGGTGTCCTTATACTTCAATCTTACTGTAATCAAGATAAACTTTGGTATTTTTTACGCAAATCATATCTTAAATACCCCATCTTCCACACAAGCCGAACGGAAACGGTTATATAATCCGATTGTGGTGTTCAGACATCTTAATTGCTTACAACAATGCACGTATACTAACGCCTCAGTTTATCTAAACAAACTCTCCAGGCCGGAACAAACAATTAGCCCGTCAAGATGATTTAATCGTTTGACTTTATTGGTCAATGTTTGGCTAAGCCGCGACTGCCCGCAATCAGAAAGATAACATGTCACATGCGGTCAAGCCTACAACGTGTCGGGGGTGTCCTTCCAAGGAAAAGATATTTATCGGTAGATGACGGCGTAAAAGGAAGATAATGCACGGGTGAACAGAAAAAAAGAATGATCGAATATGTGACTGTCTGTCTGTTTCGTCACACTAGGCTTTATCTTTCTTGGGTAAATCTTTCTATGATGTTTTTTTACCAAGATAAGTTTCACTAGGTTATGCTATTACCAGGACACGTCTTACTGGAATAAGTCTTTCTGGGATAAGTATTACTGCGATATCCATCCACCTAGATATCTATATGTCCATCTCAGTTTGTCCGTATTACTAGCTGTCTATCAATATATTTATATTCATGTATCCAAGGGCTGACTGAGGGTTGGGAATTTAGAGAGCTGCCTGGGGGCACACAGCTGGAATTTAGATATTTAGAAGCAGTAATTAATGTGGAATCAGTAATTAGAGGCCAATGAATCTTTTCTTTCTTTTTTTCCCCCCACGGGCACCGAGCACTGCCAATCCGCACCTGCAGGTCTCTATATCCACATGTTAATTTCTTGTGTATCCACTCTTGTTAGCCTTTTTAAACATACATGCCCCGTTTCCTTATCCACACTTCCCCCCCCCCCCCCCCTCCTTTTCGTTTCTTTCTTTTTATTGCTGTCTGCCTTGCAGGAACAGTTAGCCAGGTATGTCTTCAATCTTCAGGTGTCCTGTTTGACCATTTAAGAGACCTCCTTATTCTATGCTCAACAGCACTCTTCCCCCGTCCCCCCCCCCCCTGTTGAAGGCGATCTTCTCTGTTGTTCTGGAACATTCAATTTGACAACAATGTTCCATATAATGTCAATAAAGTGGTTATAAATTCTGGCCATGTTAGTTGAGTTCTTATATGGTTTCATTCAAGATTTTCATCGTGTCAATTGGTGTTGCTTTACGCGAATGCGGGGTGGGGTAGAAAAACGTGTGAGCAAACATTTGAAAGTTGCAATTATATTGAACTTGTAATTCCATTGACGTGATAAGTCGGTTCATTGAGTCCATACATTTATTCACAGTGATACATACATGATGATCAATTCCAATAGGAGTAGAACGTAAGTCCATATAAGTCATGCATAAATTAATCAACAACGTAGACTGCTGGTTATGTGTCAATGTCCGTTATGAGGATACAATGCAGTATTGTCGTCAGAACATCACAGCTATATGCACGAGCAGATAGACATGGCTACCTGCCGACAGTGAGACTGCGAGTCTGAATATATTCATACGAATTTGACGATTATTCTCATCCTTCTGAGGATTCTAGTTAAATACTAACCTCCAATAATTTCCCTCTCATATTGAGTTCTAGGACTGACCCTGATCCATCAAAAATGCACATAAAATGGCTATATCCTGCCATTAAATTGGAAGGTTAGAAAAACGCAGCTATTCAGCTTGGCGGTCAAGTAACAAAGGGTAGCGTTTCTTAGTTACCGACTGTGTCCTAAACAACGCTATACACGTCATAATCGATCGTGTATGAAGCGTTCAGTAATTGAAACATCTATCGCAATATATTAAATGTCTTAACCTTTACAATTGCACGTCTGGTAACCTTTAGCAGACGGCGTTAATATCATATACCGTAACAATTCCCTGTACACCGGGGAAAAAAAATCGATAGATTTTTTTCAATATCTATCCGACTTAACAATTTTTCAAAAAAATTTAACACAATTGTGACATATGGCCGACGATGTTCTGAGTAGAACCGTGTTGCGGTCGTGTCAACTAACTATTTGTCATAGTCATCTAACATAAATCACATTATATATCAATATTATACATATTATTATATCAACTAAATAAATGTCCAATGTTAATAGTGAATGATAAAATTAAATTAAAGTAAGGTCTGTCGTATTAGTATGTCATATAGGAATTAATTTGACTAATTAAAATTAAATTAATTAATTAAATTAAGAGTTAAATTATTAAGGTTCTAATGTAACGCGATGTTATGAGAGAAGAAAAAGACAAAATAAGTGAGAAGAAATAGAAAGAAATTCGAATATAAGTTTTAACTTAATTGTGTGTGTTAAGTGTTAGTGAATAATAACTATCTAATTTAACTAACTAAATAATGTATAGGTAAAAAAAATATTAATCTAATACTTGTGTGAGATTTATTTTCTCTTTTCATAATTTCTTCTTTTAGTATTTCGTTCTCTTTTTTGTTCTTTCATTTCATTTTTTTCTCACATTTCATTTTATTGATAATAATTCAATTAAGAAGTTAAGTTAACTAATTAATTAGTATAGGATATGATGATCCATCCGTAGTCTTGATCCTGATGAATTCTTTTAGGCAAAAATGTTCAAACGTTTACGTTGGAAAGAAATGTCATTTATCCCAGCATCCAAGAATTAAGTATACACAGGAACATCAGTTCGGTTTGTCGTCAGACATTAATCCATGATTGTTCAAAGAGTATTCATATCTCGTGTATGGACGTTAGACGAAGTTTGAATGTCAGTATATATACCTTGATTGTCTTGTAGTTCAATTCTGTGATGCATATAGTGTATATAAAGTTTAAATTGAAGGCAAGGTTAGTTCCTTTATAGTTGATACTTCGTTCAATCCAATGTAGTGCTGATTGAAATAGTTTAAGAGTGTCAATGTTGATTATTCGTCGTCAATAGGATTACGTGACAATGCATCTGCCACACAATTTTCAGTGCCAGGAATATGTTCAATGGAGAATTCAAATGGCTGTAGGATGATTGAATATCTGGCGAGTTTCTGGCTTTTATGATTCGATCGACGCAAGGATGCTACAGCACGTTGGTCCGTCTGTATGGTGAAGGGAGCACCGAGCAAGAATTTTTCAAGTTTGGTTATTGCCCAGATCACAGATAAAAGTTCCTTGTCGACTGTTGAATACTTTGTTTCTGCCGGCTTCAGCTTTCTTGATATGTATAAGGTAGGATGTAGAATGCCATCATGGTTCTGGAGCAGGCATGCACCAATGCCGTAGTTACTAGCATCTGTTCGTAAGAAAAATCTTTTGGAAGCATCGGGAAGTCTTAAAATTGGTTCATGCGAGAACAAATTTATAATTTTGTTGAAAGTTTCATTGCATGTACCAGTCCATGTCACCTTCACCGGCATATCTTTTTTTAACAATGAAGACAATACAGCCGTGATGGATGACAAGTTTGGTATGAATCTACTGTAATATTGAACAAGTCCTAACAAACTCCTGACCTGTTTCTTCGTCTGAGGAACTGCTATGTTTAGAATTTTGGAGACTGTACTAGGTAACGTTCGGATATATCCCGATCCAATGATATGTCCCAAAAAGGTTATCTCATTACACGCGATTTGCACCTTTGTAGGTTTAGCAGTTAGATGATAATTCCTTAGAGTGTCGAAAACATATCTAAGTCCCGAAACATGTTCCTCAAACGACGAACTAAACAAGCATATGTCGTCAATATATGTAATAACGTCTGGTCTACCTGATAAAATTTGTCGCATCAGGCGAATGAAGGTAGCTGGCGCATTAACAAGCCCAAAAGGCATCACATTCCACTGGTATAGACCTTGTGGAGTGGAAAATGCGGTGTAGTACTTAGCCTTTTCGGTCAGTGGTATCTGCCAATAACCTTTAGTTAAGTCTATCTTACTAAATATAGTTGCGTTGGATAGACGTGGTAGTAAGTCGTCAATAAGTGGATGTGGTTCGCTGTCAACTATAGTCTTAGCATTTAATTTTCTATAATCAACACATAGTCTGATGTTATTGTCCTTCTTCCGGACAATCACTAATGGAGAAGAGAATGGCGAATTACTAGTCTCAATGATTCCCAGAGACAACATCTGTTCAAGTTCCTTAGTAGTTTTAGCAAGGAAATGTAAAGGAACAGAATAGGGATGTACACGAATAGGTGTATCATCATTGAGAGTAATGTCATGACTGATAGCCGATGTGCGACCCGGAACGTCGGTCAACACATCTGGATAAGATTGTAATAGATTAGCAATCTGTAGACGCTGTTGCGGTGTAACCGTTGAAGAGATGGTTACATCCCGCCAAGATTCAGTAGGTTGAACTACTGGTACAGGTAACGGTAACTGTACCTCAGGAAAAGAAGATTCTTCTTCCTGGATGACAGATAAGTTAGAATAATGACAAGTGGATACTGTGTTGTCATCTAGTTCATGAAAAATTGACTGTAAGTGTTCAGGACGTGTATGAAATTGCTTGAGCATGTTAATATGAAATATCTTTTTGTGTCCCTTGATATCTAAGACGTATAAGAATAAATGACCAATAAGGAAAAGAAATGATGACTGACTAGAGCTGAGTCATCAAGAAATAAGACAAAAGGGTGAGCGTACACCATTATCTGCGTGGCGCAGAATCATGTACTAATTGTAACTTTAGATAACGGTGATGAAAATAAACACCATTATCACGCTCGATTACCCAACGAGCGTCTCGATTGTTACGAAATGTAACCATCGCCTGTCTATTCTGCCCATTGCATGATGGCAGAAGACGAACAAACTTAACGTTTGCTGTATAATCAAAAAAATTTCTAAGTGCCTGCCAGGTAGTATCCTGCGGCAGATTTCGCACTAACACTGTGCGAGAATACGCACTTTTCCCAATATATGTAGTATCATTGTCACGAAATAGTGGACAATGATGATATGTATTCTTTGTCAAAGAATTAGCCTTCCCTTTCAACACCGACATTGTCTTTCTGTAGGATGTCGTATCATCCTGACTGGACTGAGGATGATACCTATCATCACCAAAGGTATTAAGTTTCCTACATGTCGTAGACATGTCCTTGCTGGGCAAAGTAAAAACTTTTTCATTATAATTATTTGTGTTAACTTTATGTTTCCTTTTAAGTCCAGCATTATTATTTAACCTATTATTCTTCCTCATAATGCTTTTATCAATGTTGACAACGTCAACAGTTTTATTAGGATCAGTTATATCCTTAGTATGTTGTCCAATAGATCTATCATCTTCATCAATTTCCAGGATAGTACTGAGAGTGAAGTTGGAAACTGCTGTGCCACATGTATTTATGTTGTTGGCACGAAGTGTAGCCATATCAACAACAGCGTTAGCGTTGCTAAAAGAATGCAAATTTTTTTTTTCCAATCATTAATTTCCTGTGGGGAACAATCCTTACTACCATGGATGCGTCCCAACATCAGATCTGCAATTGGATTCTGAAGCATGCATACTTTTACGTTCCCTGTGAAAAAAGGAGTGTTAACATGAATAATAGCTGTGGGGTAAAACTCTATTGTTCCACCAAAAGTCATGCAACGGACATATTCCCCCGTTGCACAGCTAGGATGTACCAGCGACTGTCGTACACCAATCGTTGTGGATCCCGAATCCCTCAACACTGAGACGACGGATCCATTAACTAATCCTCTGTTAAAAATTAGTAGGCCTGTTCCATCGTTGACTGCAAGACCTACCTGTGGTATAATATGTCCGCAGTTAAGCACTGTTTCTTTCGCCTTCTGAAAAATAAGATTGCATTGTTGGCAACTATTTGCCACATTATAATTAATAGCAAAACATGCAGCAGAAGACTGTGTTGTATTATTTTCAAGTGGGACCTGAGCTATAGGGGTAGTATTATTTGTAACTGCCGCCCCTGTATTATGGTTGTAATGAGATGATCCCCGAGAATGAGATCGATTCCGAGTATAATTGTTAGAATTATCTCGTCGTCCTCTATAGTAACTATTATCTCGATGTCTCGAGCCATGATTATTACCATTCCAGTTATTATTATTATTGGGAGTATGTGATCGATTATAATGAGTGTTATGTTGACCATTGTGGTAGTTTGTTTGAGGTGAATAATTTCTATCTCGTGATCTACCTCTGTTGAACTCATTTTTATTGTTGAAATCATTATTATGTCCCTTCTGAAAGTTAACATTGTGATTTCTTTGGAACCTGCTTCTGTCTACACTGTGATGTCTTTGTTTGTTATTATGATTGTAGGCCATATTAGACGCCACAGGTAGAGGTTCTCTTAATGAGGAGTTAGAAATGGTTGCATTCGGATGTGCCGAACAGTAGTTTAAAGAAATTTTTTCTAACTCGTCCATAGTACCTGGTTTACGCTCCTGCAAATATGCAAAAAATGGCTGGCTAACCGAAGATAATACCTTATCCCGCAGTAGTAAATCAACTAATTTGTCGTATGATTTGTTGACTTCTGCCAGTTCAACCCATCTATTAAATGTATTGCGTATGTTCGCAATGAATCCTGCAAAATCTTTGGAGATTCAGGTAAAATTCCCTTAAATTTCAACCTACAGTGTTCCTCGTCCAGGTGAAACCTTCGTAAAAGCAAGGACTTAATAGCACCGTAGTTATTTGCTATTGATGGGTCAGCATTTTGAGAAGCTGTCAATGGTTCTCCAACCAAGAATTCATTTAATTTGAGTACCCATGACTCTTCAGGCAAATGGTTTGTTTTGCAAGTCTGTTCAAAACGTGACAGGAACGATGAAAGGTCGTCGACGTTCAAGTTGAAAATGGGTAATTTAAAGTTGTAGAAATGTTTAGGTTGGCTGGATGATGATCCATTTTGTGCGTTATTATTCTGGTTTGCATCAGCATTTTGTGCTTGTAATCTTGCTGTCTCCAATTTAATACGCGCCAATTCCATTTCTTGTTGTAAAATAATTTCCTCTCGTTTCAATTTATTCTCTTCTTCCTGTTTGGCGATTGTTCTTTGCTCTTCTCTTTCACGTTGAGCAATCTCTCTCAGTCTATTTTCCTTGTCAATTTGCTTCATCTCACGTTCTGCTTCCTCTTTCTTTAATGCAGTTTTTTTCTCTTCTTCTTTTCTTTCATATTTTTCCAGTTCTGATTCAGCAAACTGACGAAGTTCTTGAGATTTATAACCATATTCCCGACCAATTTTAACGAAATGGTCTATAGTAAGCATTTTGACTTTTATCTGTAAGTAATTATTGATAATTACTGATTAAAATAGTCAATAGTAGCTTCAGAGTAATTATTATACTTACTCAACTTAGAAATATTCAATATAAGTAATCACAATAGTACTGAACTTAATGTCTAAGTTCAACTAATAGACAATATTTTGTAACAATATTGTATCTAAATAATACTATATCATAAATAGTTATGATATCTGTTAAATATAATGTAATTATATCACACAATTAATCTCAATATCCAATAATGTTGGGTATAATTCCTAGTAATTATATTGTTCAATGTACTAAGTCACTCTCTTAGTACCAGAAAAGTATATTAAATAATATACAATGGGTCTATTACCTCAAAGGTAGCTATAAGATTATTTTATTTTGTCAATATATATATTATATTATTATGCCCTAGGCATCTATTATAAATTGTAGTGCTACTTTCTTGGACTATCACTGCATAATTATGCAATGTCCCATATTAACCTTAATTATCAGAAAAAATTAATTAAATTAAATTACAAGTGTATTATTGCATATAATATCATATTATTAATGTAGTATTAATATATATTATGAGGACAAACAAAACAATGATGCAACTAAGGGGTACAAACAATGTTAAGACGCAAACAAGACATTTTCACAATTAAAAATGAATTTATGAACTAAATAAAACAAGCGGAAATGTCACAGACCAAATGAAGGGTCAAGGTCTGACCCGAGGTCAACTGAATATTCAAAGTACATACAAAAAAAAAATGACTGCGAAAAATGATGACGTCACAGGACTCATAACGGACGAAAATTTAACAATCAAAAAATAAATGATAGTCAGAGGAGACTGGACGAATAGTAACGAACATGGTACAGAACTGAATAAAATTATTAACTGAGTACGAATAAAATACACCAATTATCTACGGGACAGTACAGCTAACGCAAATCGTCAAACGATAGCAGATTTGGACAACAAGTCCAATGTCAAACCTCAATGGGGTTTCCAAAGGTGCAATCGTTTAACTGCCCTAAGAAACGACCGAAATTAATTCAGGCATCGTGAGAGCCGCAGAATTTAATTTCAGTTCATCCTCCCTACCTCCCACGAATTAATAACAAATACATACGATGGAAAACAAATTTAACATATATACATGAAAATACATAGACATGCCTGATCAAAGCAAAATGGACTCAGCACTGTTATTTATCGACCGACAAAGGTCACACTTAAATGACTTATCTTTTGTGCTCAGTTCGGACTCCTGTCGATGACGGTATGCACCAACGGTGTAGAAGTATGTCTGACTGTTTGCTCTTGATGCATATACAGGGTTTATTCGTTGACTTTGTTATTTTTTTCCTCCGTAGAAACTAGGCTTGCTGCTGTCAACTTGTATGGCATGTACACGAACTTTGGTGACGTAAGGTTGTTAGGGATTATACTGAGTACTGCGTCACAGGTCATAATTCAGCACATCATGTGATCGTCCTTCAAATGTAAACAATTGTTAATTTCCGAATTTTTTTTCGATCCCCAATCAATGGACACCATCTGTTGAAGGCGATCTTCTCTGTTGTTCTGGAACATTCAATTTGACAACAATGTTCCATATAATGTCAATAAAGTGGTTATAAATTCTGGCCATGTTAGTTGAGTTCTTATATGGTTTCATTCAAGATTTTCATCGTGTCAATTGGTGTTGCTTTACGCGAATGCGGGGTGGGGTAGAAAAACGTGTGAGCAAACATTTGAAAGTTGCAATTATATTGAACTTGTAATTCCATTGACGTGATAAGTCGGTTCATTGAGTCCATACATTTATTCACAGTGATACATACATGATGATCAATTCCAATAGGAGTAGAACGTAAGTCCATATAAGTCATGCATAAATTAATCAACAACGTAGACTGCTGGTTATGTGTCAATGTCCGTTATGCGGATACAATGCAGTATTGTCGTCAGAACATCACAGCTATATGCACGAGCAGATAGACATGGCTACCTGCCGACAGTGAGACTGCGAGTCTGAATATATTCATACGAATTTGACGATTATTCTCATCCTTCTGAGGATTCTAGTTAAATACTAACCTCCAATAATTTCCCTCTCATATTGAGTTCTAGGACTGACCCTGATCCATCAAAAATGCACATAAAATGGCTATATCCTGCCATTAAATTGGAAGGTTAGAAAAACGCAGCTATTCAGCTTGGCGGTCAAGTAACAAAGGGTAGCGTTTCTTAGTTACTGACTGTGTCCTAAACAACGCTATACACGTCATAATCGATCGTGTATGAAGCGTTCAGTAATTGAAACATCTATCGCAATATATTAAATGTCTTAACCTTTACAATTGCACGTCTGGTAACCTTTAGCAGACGGCGTTAATATCATATACCGTAAACCCCCCCCCCCCCCCCCCCTCCACATTTTCATTGTTGTTGTCATACTTCTGTACTAGGCCATCAGTCAGTCGCGTTAACAACAATACAGGAAATTCAAGTTCTCGTGGTGGACTCTGCCGTTTATCATTGTCTTACTGTAGTTTCCCTCATTTTCGATACCTTATTTGGCAATGAGCATTTTCACGGTTTGGTACTTATGTATGCAGCGTTAGAATTCACCCATAGAGTTCTCTATTTTTGACAGGCGGTGACACTATGATATAACTAAAAGGCTTACGTATGTGGTTGAAAGATACGTGCTCGGCACAAGAAAGCAAGCGTGTCAAGGGATTAAAACATTCAGTCAATCGTTATTTTGTTTTTAGTTTGTAAGTCATCGATAGCGTGTCTACTCTGTCGAATCCCCTTTATACTAAGTTAAATCCCTTTGTCCCCATTGTGACTTCGATAGATATTAAACGCTTTATATGATTCCCTTTGTCCCCATTGTGTCTTCGATAGATATTAAACAGTTCACAGGATTCCCTTTGTTCCCATTGTGTCTTCGATAAATATTAAACGGTTTATAGGATTCCCTTTGTCCCCACTGTGTCTTCGATAAATATTAAACGATTTATAGGATATCTAGCATTATATACATATCTTTTTTTATCTTCATTGCATCTATATTTATCTTATTTTATCAGTTTATTCCCATTCGTTGTGTTTGTTTTTGTTTCTAGTCCATGCACATGGCATGGAAAGTTTCTGTCGTGCATGGAATACCAGATTCAAATATATGTGGTTAAAGTTTGTTATAAAGTGTTATATATAAATAATTACGTTTGCAGTTCTTTCGTATTTGTCAAGAGGTATTCCGTGTGCCAAGTCTGGAGGTTCTCCGAGATAAAAGATGGTGAGTCAGCCATTCTGACTTCTTAGGTTTTCCGCAGTCCAGCTTCATTATCCGCACTGATGGTGGGTCTTCTTCCATTCTGCACGGCTGAGTTGAATCATATGATTTTCATGGCTTGCTCATCTGCTTACAATTCATGTGGCTTAAGTTTCTACAAAACGGTGTAGCCGGCCCGATGACCAACCCTCCATAGTTGACACGTGTATTTGAAAGATTTATATCTATCTTGAAATTTGCACCTGCATATACGTGCGCCGCCCTGGATCATTGCCCACCTTGGCTAATTCGTAAATACGACTTTGAATGTCGCTCTTAAACTCAACATCGGCGGGCTCACCTGGAGTGGGTTGAGAATGATTTATATGAGCTTGAAATATTCGTTGAGACGTGTCACTGTAGGCCTTGTCACTCATGACGCATTATTTAGGATAGGTCGCAAAAGAAAACCTGACAACAATCGCAGGACAGAAATGGATAGACATCGCAAACTGAGGGCCTGTAAAAGCAGGCTGTTACGCTTTTCATCAGGTTGAATTTTTAAAAATAAAATCTACTATTGTCAATTCAACGTGGACAAGAAAAAAAGGTAGGATGTTTCGTGTGAAGCACTTTTTCAACCTTAACAACTCGACAGAAATAAACCGAAACAAAAACACACAAATCCACGAATATACCGAAGTGTTTTCTGAGTGAAAAGTTGTGAAGCTAGCAATTCTTAATTAAACAGGTTAGAATAACACTGTAATAACTTGATGACAAGTTCCCGAAGATTAACTCTCAGTGTTTTATTTAAAGCGAGGAAAACTGTTGACATGTATAAACGTGCATGTACTAGTGAATGTCTCACGAATGTAGGTATTGATGTATCTAAGTACTGCTGGATGTATCTCTTGTTTTCTGGAGAAAAGCTGTTATATACGAAGGGCGTTCAGAAAGTAATGCACCACATCGTTTTTCTCAGCTAATAATGAAGATAGAAGCATGAAATTTTGCACACTTCAAATATGGCATGTGCCAATTGTGTGTACCAAAATACACCGCAACCGGCCAAATAATACGGCTGCCGTAAACCGTTGAAATGGAGCATGTTAGCAACTTGCGTTATAAACAGCGAATTGTGATAGAATTTCTCGTTGCAGAGAAGGAAACTGTTGTGAATATTCACAAGCGTCTATGTGATGTGTATGGAAGTTTTGCAGTCGACAGGAGTACAGTCAGTCGCTGGGTTCAGAGAATCGAAGAATCAGGAAGTGGAGATACGGAGCTGCTTGATCGGCCGCGCTGTGGACGTCCTGCCACAGCCACCAACGCAGAAATGTTGAAATGCGCTGAGGGCATTATTCTTACTGATAGGCGAATCACTACTAAACAATTGGCCTTACAGCTGTCAGTCAGCATTGGTAGTGCAAATGCAGTTATAAAAACTCTCGGATTTTCTAAGGTTTGCGCAAGATGGGTTCCTCGAAATCTCACAAATGACCACCGATTGCAAAGGAAAGCAATTTCTTCTGAATTGTTGGAGCGTATCAATGCTGATGGAGAGAACTTTTTGGCTAAGATCGTTACAGGTGACGAAACCTGGGCACATCATTTTGAACCTGAGACAAAAAGACAGTCAATTGAGTGGCATCATCCGCTATCACCAAGAAGAAAGAAATTCAAGACAATTCCTTCAGCTGGAAAGGTCATGATCACTGTCTTTTGGGACATTGAAGGTATGATTCTTGTGGACGTTATGCCAAGAGGAGAGACAATCAATTCGCAAGCTTACATTAAGACATCGAAAAACTCAATCAACGTTTTCGCAGAGTTCGGCCGCACAAGAATCCAGCAGACCTGCTTCTCCTTCACGACAATGTGCGACCTCACACAAGTCTGGCAACACGGGAAGCAATCACCAAATTGGGTTGGACTGTACTACACCATCCACCCTATAGTCCCGATTTGGCACCCTCTGATTTTCATCTATTTGGTCCACTTAAAGATGCACTCCGTGGGACAAGGTTTGAAGATGATGAAGGAGTGATTCATGCAGCGAAGAAATGGCTACATGATCAAGACAAAATCTGGTACGAGTTAGGAATACATGCACTTGTTTCGCGCTGGCATAAAGCCGTACAAGTTGATGGGGATTATGTTGAATAATACCGATGTTTACATGACATATCCATGTATATTGTTTATAAATTTCATGCTTTTTGAATAAACAGCTCCTGAGAAAAACGATGTGGTGCATTACTTTCTGAACGCCCCTCGTGTGTATATATATATATATATATATATATATATATATATATATATATATATATATATATATATATATATATATATATATATATATATATATATATATATATATATATATATATATATATATATATATATATATAAGTACCCTGTAGAGGTAAGACATGCACAGATCAGAGGGTAGAGTAGACAATAGTGGAAGAATGAAGAACATATAAGCATGGAAGGAACGAACGAACTGATAACTTCTAACAGTACGGAAAGAAGTCAATAAAATAATGTTCATAGCACTGGAGGCTGGATGTTGCTGAGACGCATGCTCACTAAGCCCAGCTGGCATAGTACTTAAAGAAGAAGCATTATATTAACAAGATAGTTTATCAGCTATCTTCAGCATTCCCACACAACACCTAAGATGCAAAGTGTCGTAAATTTTTGATAGGTAATTATGATCGATTCTGGTCCCGTCTGAATAGAACTGAAAAAAGATAGTACTCAGTGAGAGATAATGTAAAGAAATAGATTTCACGAAAGTCTGTCCCTGGATTTGAGAAGATACTCTATTCCAGCCTATCGTTTACGACTGAAATTTGTTGATCAGACAGTTTCCTTTCTGTATATATTAACATATATATCAACCACTCACTTACACACACACACACAGAGATAAGTGACGACAATTAGACGCACAAACGTGAAACTATATTAATGGAGTAGGGATATTGGGCCGAGCTGACCGACACAGGTAATTAAGTTTAATGTTAAGTTTATTTATCATAAAGAAAACTTCACAACATTTAATATCAAATATCAAATATATATAAAAAAACATAGGTTAAGAATTAATAAAGAAATAGACACATAAGTGCAATTCCCTCTGTTGAGACAAGATCCCGTTAGAAGAAGTTATTAACCCCCAAAAGGTCAAAAGATTAGCACTATGGTATAGAATTTGACTATACTGTAAAGAACAGAGTTTCTGGTTAATCTATTCTGAAATGAACAGTATGAGCAAACATAAGAAGGAGAAAAAAAAAACTAAGTGAGTACTTGTAGTTATACAATATAAGAATTATTCATCCCTGCTTTCTCTCGCTCTGACAAACAGGTGATCACATTTCATTTTCGCTTACCGAATAAGTGTTGACAACAGCTTGAACATATCTCCATGCTCCAGGTAACAGATTCAGTATCGGTTCTGTTGGCAAAGTAAGCCCCAGTTCCTCAAATGACTGATTTATCCTCTTATTTGGTGAACGCTTACTTTGTTATTTATTATTATTGACTCTGTTCATGTCACAGCAATTAGTCCAGGTATGAAACATAACTTCGAGATCAAATGTCACAGTGTACAGTAGCTTGAAATATTCGATAGTTAAATAGAATGTCAGGTAGATAAATCTTTTTCTGGATAAATCCTCGCCACAACCCAAGTGGTGGTAGTCGGGAAATGTTAAATTTGATATTCTTCGCCACAGCGGGCTGAATGTAGATAAAAATGCAAAAGAAATCTGGGTAGCTAAATATCCAGTAAAATTTTATTCTTATAGTGTCATATATTGGTACGCTCTCTCTCTCTCTCTCTCTCTCTCTCTCTCTCTCTCTCTCTCTCTCTCTCTCTCTCTCTCTCTATGTGAGACAAGAGGCCAACCAGGTCAACCTCGAAGACCCGATAATTACCATAAGAATGTCTTTTCTTGTATTTGTTGGACTAGACTTTAGACCCTTTCTCGGATTAAGGCCGCTGGTAGATTTTGGGTTTGTGACCCGTACTAGATATAGGAAGAAAAATACAAACATTTAACCGCAATCTCAATTCAATCCTAACCCGCGTAAAGGTAAAATTTATTATTATCGTTAAAAAAAACCCCGTGAAATAAGCGCTAGTCATTTATAAAATTACTCATAATGAATTAGAAATAAATATATATTTCGTCAGTACTCATAATGAATAGTGCATTTACTAGTCGATTAAAATATCTCTTACTGGTTAATAGCAATTAATTAAATCAACGCTACAGCCGGAACAATTTAGCTATAAATTATTTTAATTCTGCTAGCCAATTAACATAGTAAATCCTAGTGAAATATAAATGACGAACTTTTAACAATTAAATCACTCAACACAGAAAATCTTAGTGAAATATAATGCCGGACTTAACAATTAAATCACTCAAAATTCTAATATAATATTTGTGGTGAAGTACATTGATGCAACGATAAAATCATTAATTAATTATATATTAAAGTCAAAATAATAGCAGTAGAAATAAAATTAGTAAAGTTGTAACGCGTCTTCTTTACCGCGCCTGAAAACGCATTGATTTAGGTAGGATAGAACATAGTGAGAAATCTTATCGCCGCGTTGGTAGTATTAGCCTTTAAAAAGCGCCCGTCAAGGGTTAACGATAAAAGTTTGTAAAAGCTACTAGCGTATTGGTTCCAGGAAAGATAGAAAGAATAAAACACACAAACGCATAAGATTGAGAGAGCGGACACCTGCTGCCGGCTTGTCAAGTGTTAGAGGTTTGAATTAGCTACTCGGGCCAACAGTGCGAGACATGCCGTTAGCTGGTGTCGAAAACGATGTCGCAAGTTTGAAAATTTAAAAATACCCCGCTAGTCCAATACATTTCTAACCACAGACACTGTGGAAAAATATATATATACACACACGCATAATTACTTCCTATCGGGAAAAAGGAAGATCTGAGGCGATTTTTATAACATTCAAGTAGTGGAAACTTAGAAAACAACGAACACCAAAATGGAAAATATATTGAATTCTTTATTACTAGGTTTATGATCCAAAAAGTTAGCTAGTCTAAGAGCTAGTCTTGTTCTGATGGGTAATATGCTTTCGAATCAAAAATCCGACAGATAGAAATAAAGTTATAGGCAAAAGACGGTATTTGTTCGTACAGACAGACCAACACATGCTCGTTTGGACTTGCACTAACGGTGACTTTTTTTGACGCGTCCTTGAAAAAGACAGGAAAAGGTTACAAGTAGTCTGGTGTAGAACGGGGCAGAAAAGGGGGAGAAAAATTATAGGATGACTTAACACAAAATATATTTAGCAGTAGAAATCCAAGAAGGAGAGAGGAAAAAACTTGGTAGTGTCCAAAAATCAAGTGTTTTTGCTTTTAATTTCAAATTTCAAAATTGTCGTTCGTTTATTGGCCAAAGCCTTTCATATTAACGGCTTGACGCCATTTGTAGAAGATAGTCCCGAGAGCAGGACGTTGTGAATTTTGTGAAAAGTGATTAGCCTTATTAAAGCAAATATATATGAAAGTATAGGCATCACAGTCCAGCCAGCAGTACATCTGGAATCTGCTATTCAACGTACCTGTGTTTTTTTTTTCATTGAATTCTGGGTCTTATCTGGCACTAGTCTGGTGCCAGAGGTCTATGTGAAAGCTGTTGAGAAGTTTTGGCGGCCAGTAGTGATAGGGGTCGCCAGTATCCCCTATTACATTTGTAGCAGTGGTCATTCGGCAGAAAGAATTCAGACAGTTCCAGTGGGCCAGATAAGTGAAATATCTGGTACCCTAACAGTACATCAGCTATAAGAGCAGCATACCCCTGTATCCAAGAAATAAAATATGTCCATAGTGAAATGAACAGTGACATTAGATGATAAAGAGACTGGGAGTGATTAAAAAATCCCAAACAGCCATCCAGTGATAGAAACCAGTTATAGACAGATTTTAGTAACACTATTAGTATAATTTAACAGTAATTGTTTGGACACTTGTCCCTGTGGGTCTACATTTTATATTTTGTATATATCTTGAATTCTTTTCATTTTTAAAGTCCTGACCAGAAGAATACTAGGTTCAGGACCAAATAAATCATACAGAAAATTATTAATTGTACAAAGTTATCCCAGGTGTTACTTCCTTTAATCTTAGACCTTTAATACTTGTTTGTATGGCTGGGTATTATTGTTAAAGTACCATCACACCACACTTGCATATCCCTAGACATTAGACGTAGCTATCAGTCATACTAGTCAAGAATAAGTCTGCTTGAGGCCATAAGGTGGTAGCAGAAAGGTATCCTGATAACTAAACCCTAAATTTGTTAGAATCAGGAACCTTCACAGCTGGCCTCATTCAGTACATTAAGGAAAATATCAACATCATTTCATAACATCAAAACCCACCACAATTTTTACCGCAACACAGAAATATGACTATCTCCAATCGGAAAAACTAAGAAATTCCACTGGTATAATGGATCTAGAATTCGAAGCTAGACGTCTGAAAATTCTGTGGGTACTAGATAAACTGAGTTTGAAGGATGCGGTATATATATCAATTAGGTAGAAAATCGCTAACGAGTGCGAGATATCACGCCTTTGGGGAAATCTGTGGTAAAATTCTGAATGAAAGCTAAATTTGCCACTTTCGCCGACCGCTAGACGTTGGCCCACGAGCAAATCGTCTCTTTGATCTCGTCGTTCCGTAGCTTAATTACATTCCGAACAAACGGATGAGGGAGGGGGGGTAAGCTGTGATTATCTCCCCTTTCCTCAGATTAATTCCCCCTGACCAATGTCCACCGAAAGTACGCCTTAACTTATCGCCCTTGATTTTCTTCATTAGCTTATCTCCCCCTTTTCTCTCGCTACGTGCATCATAGTCTGGCCTGTCCGACATAGAAAAAGAAAATAGGCGTGGCTAAAATATGAGTTCGACAGACATCGAAGCGCATGCCTTTTGCGTTAACAAAACGCGAATATTAATAAGCAAGCAAGGTGGAAAACAGGTGGAAGCAAAAACGTGTTGATATATGTAATATATTTACATAACTCTGTCACACAAAGTACGGACAGAATTCCATATCTTCATGGTCATTGATGCTTTGCTGATATTTTGGTAATTACATGAACTGCGTAGGCCTACTTAATCACGCGGTACCGTGCACATACAGCTCACATTAGAGAAGTGTTAATTAAGTTTTTCTCCACAAGTCTTCGTTATCATCCGTTTGTCCCTGACAGAGACTATGCGATCAAAACGTAGGACATTTATTTTTGTTAAAGTAAAATTCAACCAACTAAGTCAAATAAAGAGGGGAAACCAGAGGCCTGTAAACAGTAAACAAATAAATATAACACTCGTAAAGGTATGTTTCAGGCACTCGTGATATATAAAGGAGTAAAAACCTAGACAACAGAAAAACAACTGAAGTGATAGGCTTACCGGAGAATTAGTGGTGCCTAGTTGCAGGGAGGATAGTGGGATTCGCTAGGCGGTGGTGCCGTTCGTAAGGTCCAGGGTTCGATTCTCCGGTAAGCCACTCACTTTTGTTGTTTTTCTGTTGTCTAGTTTTCTACTTCTTTATTTCTCACGAGTGCCTGAGACGTACTTTTATGTGTGTAATTTTTATTTATTTACCACCTAAGTCAACATATTACCAGACAGCTTTAATTCTGATTTCACACGTCTGCTACTACAAGTCTGCCAGTCTTGTCTGCCATTACTATTGTAACGTCTGTCATTGCTGTGGTTGTTGACGGTAGTGATGCACAACATCGGTTTTGAATAATCTAGCTCATTTATGGCACGAGTAATAACGCGTGTATACGGCGGTGGCCAGATCCCGGACAATAGCCTTGATTGACTGGCTAAACTACACGATCGAGGTAGGAGTAATCCTACTTAAGGGGATTCCATCCCTCAAACACAAAGACTGAGACGGTGAGTGCGGGCGGGGGGGTCGGGGGGGGGGAGAGGGGGTGATGTTTTGAAAAGATCAACGGCTCACGAAGCTAAGTGTGCGACACACTAAAGGCGTATCAGGGCATTGAAACAGTACACAAAGACTGAGATGTTGAGTGAAGCAGCTGAATCTTACAAGATCAACGGCTCATGAAGCGAAACAGCAAAGCGTGTAACACTCTAGGGGCGTATCAGGGCATAGAAATAGAAAATGGCTGGCCACTGTAGAAGAGACTGCGGCTTAGCCATAAGAATCCTTAAGAATGCAGTGAATCTACAACTTATGCGTGAAATAGAAATCACGAAGAGAATAGGAATGGCCTAAGTTACATTCAACGGCATGAAACAAATTCTAACATCTACACAAATAACTGGCAAATTAAAACTCAGAATGATCAAGGGCTATATATCTTTTCATTGATCTACAGTGCAGAAGCACGGACAATGAACACGCAAGTTGGAAGTAAGAAGTGACGCCCTTGAGATGCGGATATATAGAAAAATTTGGGCACATCTCATGGAAAGAGATGAGAACAAATAAAGAGGTCATAAAAAAGCTAGAAATGCAAAGAGAAATAATGGTCAAATTTAGACAGCTAAAATAGATTGGTCATATAAAGAGACATAACACCTTGCTTGAAAACCGTAATGGAAATAAGAGTTGAAGGCAAACGTGCTAGAGGAAGACAACGCTACAAGTAAGTAGATAATATCCAAGAAATGGGCAGGACAATATCTATCATAATGCACCATCAAGACAAGAGGTAGAAGGCTTTGGAGATCTGATGCATCCGATCATTGATGTGGAGATGACAGTTGATAATGACACTAGTGGAACAACAGCGTGTGGACAAAAACATCTTCGTCAAGACACATACGCACATAAAAGCAATCAAAATCGAAAGCAAGAAAGTTATTTAAAAAAGGGGGGGGGGAGGGAGAGAAGAGGAAGTTCGTTAGAACTCTGCAGTCAAATGTACGGTCGACCTCGTACTGGGATTCAGTGGACACTGACAAAATAGCTTAATGATCTAGCTTTTGCCGACCACCTGGCTCTGTTGTTCCATAACCGTAAACAGCTGCAAGACAAAGTGAGAATACTTGAAGAGAGGTTACAGGAGATGGGTGTGAAAATACATGAAAAAAAGACCATGGTTATAGGATATATATCCCTATAGGATATGGAATCATACATATACCTAGGTAGCAATATAAAGTTGTAGGAACCGCAATGACATTAAAATAATAATATAAAGAGCAGCTTTCGTCGCATTAGGAAATACACCTTTTCCACGCTTTGCGCTGTTAATTCTGTTTTGAAAAATCGACCGCTAGCCGAAAAAGCGCTAAACGAAACTTGATTTCCCATAAGAATTAAAAGAAATCAAATTAATTCGTTACCGAGTTCCATAAAGCTGTATTACATTAAGTAAAAAGGTATAAAAAAAACAAAAGCTTCAAAGTTGATAACATTTATTAACTACGTATAATTATAAGAAATACTGAAAACAAAGGAAATATTATGGATGTACTGTACTTATACCAACAACAACAAAAAATGTACAAAATATAACAAGACTTTAATCGCTGATACTTCCGTCGTTTGTGGCTACAGTTGTCACGGCGGAGCTGTCTTCATCATCGGACTACTGGTTAACAGAAGGTTTTGTGGGTGTTGACAAAGTTTTTCTGGCTCCCGATGTAGAAGTCACGGCTACTTGGTGAATGGGGGCAGAAGATATTCGAGGAGACTAAAGAAAAAAAAAAAAAGAATCGAGCTTGCTTTGTTTGGCGACATTGTTTTTCTCTTCAAAGAGCCTCTTGTAGCCATTAGGATCTTGTTGTATGTTACGTATTACCTTACTTACTTACTTAGTCGTTCCCCTTCTACCGTGAGGTGTAGAGGTTTGGAAGAGAGAGCGCCAGACCATTCTATCAGCTGTCTTCTTCCTGGCCTGGTTCCATTCTAGTCCTCGGTCCTTCAAAGATTGTCTAATGTTGTCCTCCCAGCGGACTCTGGGTCGTCCTGGAGGTCTGGATCCCTGGCTCTTTGTTTCCCATGCTTGTCGTGGTAGCCGATCTTCTCCCATTCTGCAGACATGGCCAAACCATCTTAGTTGGGACTGTTCTATTTGGGTCTGCAGCGGATGGGATTTTAGGCCTTGACGGATCGTCTGGTTGCGGACCATGTCTCTTCTTGTTACTTCAACCACTTTCCTCAGATACCTCATTTCTGAGGTTTGGATCTGGCTTTTGTGGGTTGTAGTCATTGCCCACGACTCGCATCCATATGTCAAGACTGGGACATAGGTGGAGCGGTATACAGCCATCTTCGTTTTCTTACCAACCTCTTTCTTGCTGAGGAATCCACGATTTATGGCCTGAAAAAGTCTCCCAGCCGCTGCTTTTCGAGTGGCCAACTCTTCTTTGATGCCTCCCTTTCGGTCTATAATAGCTCCGAGATACGTATTACCACAGAACCAAATTCCATTTTTATGAAAAAGTCACACATGTGGAATTGATGACAAGAACCAGACAAGTGCAAGTGGAACAAGAGTTGAGAAGAAGACGCTGGCGATGGATAGGACACACATTGGGGAGACCTGTTGATAGCCTTACAAGGCAGTCCTTGTTCTGGAATCCACAGGGAAAGAGAGGCAGAGGTAGATCAAAAAACACATTGAGAAGAGAACTGTATACAGAGGTAAAAATGGTGAGGAAAACATGAAAAGAACTTGAGCGGATGACACTGGACAGAAAGACTTGGCATGTGTTTGCTGAAGGCCTATGCTCCTCGGGGAGCTAAAGGGTATTGAATGAGTTGATTGATTGACATTCCATTTTGGGATCATGCTTCATTATGCTAATAATGACAATGCTTCTGGCTTTCCCACCACTCTAAATGAGATTGATGAGTCTGTAAAAGTTATATTCCTACCTCCTATGGAATTTAGCGCACAGCGTAAGATCGAATTTTTAAGCGTGTAACGGGCATATGACATAAAATAGAAACATGGTTATATCGAAAACGCGCTAATCGAACAGCGTAAGACAGGGGGGATTATTGTATATGGAAATAAAAGAAATCAAGTCCAACACACACATACACAGAATCTTCAACTCGAATGTCAAAGCTGTCTGTTACTATGGCTCTGAAACATAGAGAACAACAAAAACAGCAACCAGGGAGAAACGGACGTGTACACATGGGTGCATGCGCAGAATAGAGTGATTGAAATGGTACCACAGGATCACCAATGTAGAACTGATGGAAGAATCAGACAAATACCAGTGGAACACGATTCGAGGAGAACACGCAGGCGTTGGATATGACACATTGAAAAAGAAAAAAACCCAGGTAATAGCATTGCAAGGCAGTTCTTGTTATGGAACTCAGAGGGCAACAGAAATAGAGGGACACCAAACATTAAAACACCAACGGGCTGATCACCCGTTTGCCAGTCACTTCGATTACGGAAACAACAGCAGATGGATTGATTTGCCGTTGCCCTAAAGACGCCAATAGGCGTGATGGGAAACAATGGCAAAGAAAACCTATCTGCTGTTGCCCTAAGACGCCACTAGGCGTAATGGCCACTGACTGCTTTGACGGTCGGCGGCTAAGGACGGAAGAAGAAGAAACATTAAAACAAGACACGGAGAAAGGTATAAGACACAGACATGAAGGGGATAAAAAATACGCTGAAAGATCTTGACCGGATAGCAACGGAAAGAGCGGCTTGTCGTGTATTTATTGAAGATTTGTGCCCCGTGGATAGCTAAAAGGTAAAGATTGAATAAACAGTGTTCTCCGTCAGAAAACATTGTTAATATTCTTAGACGTCAATTGTCTTGACTTGTAGATGTGAGTCATTGGCAATAACTACAACCCATAAAAGCCGGCTCCAAACCTCAGAAATAGGATATCTGATGAAGGTGGTTGAAGTAACAAGAGATATGGTCTGCAACCAGACGATACGTCAGGGCCTCAAACCCCAACCCCTGCAGATCCAAGTGGAATAGTCCCAATTACGATGTTTGGCCATGTATGCAGAATGGAAGAAGATCGGCTACCACGACAAATATGAGAAAATAAGACCCAGGGATCCAGACCCCCAGGACGACCCAGAGTCCGCTGGGAGGACAACATTAGACAATCTTTGAAGGACCGAGGCTAGAATGGAACCAGGCCAAGAGGAAGACAGCCGATAGGATAGTCTGGCGCTCTCTCTTCCAAATCTCTACACCTCACGGTAGAAGGGGAACGACTAAGTAAGTTTGATGCTGTTTTCTGCAGAATTTTTATTTTATCTTCTTCGTACTCTCTCAGAATATTTTGAAAGAAAGCAGTAGCAGCTTGAGGCTATTTGCATCTCCGTAGAGCTTTTCAACGAATGGCACCGGTGACGGCCATATGTGCTTTCTCCGTTTCTCATATTTGTATTATATGAGATTACCCTTACTTCTGTCTTAATTTGTGCTATTTAGGTTAAGACCTTAATTTCTGTCACCATCACGCGTTAAAGGAAAAATACACAAGCTTTCTGCAGAAGTGGAAATTTCGTAAACAGAAAACGAAGACATGCGTCAAGCTTGTAGCCTATTTGTCGGAACAAGACGCGATAGTGAAAAATGGATTACTCCATTAAAAACAATAATTACTTCGATACGGCAATTGAAAGACTTAAGTTTCTTGAACTTATACAATTGCTGCTATTAATGTTGAAGTAAAACCTGCGATTATTGTACATAAAGAGATCCTTTCATATTTCGGGCTTTCTTTTTTTGTAAAACGGGATGACTGCGGACCGATCTTCAGGGTCATTTATATTAACTTCCGTGTCACTCCCATGCAAGGTTGCCACTCAAGTTCTAGAGATAAACCCATATTTTCTTCTTTAAAAAGAACCCAGAAATACCCAGATTATTTTATGCCTCAAAGACACGGGATAGACGATGCTTACACAATCTTTTAGTGCAACTTTAGCACAAATAAGCCGTGTGCTACCAATTTTTATTTATTTCTTCATTTTTATTTTATTTTTTTTTTATTACGAAAAGTTCACAATTATATAAAAATGATTTTATTAACACCCCAATATATATGACCTCTTGAAAATGAGATATTTTGACAGTAACATACTGTTACTGGTGTGTTCGTGGTGCTGTGTCTTATGTAAATTATTTCTTCTTGTGGGTCGTTTCTTGATTTAGAACACAACTGTAACGGTGGATCATAAAGCTGACCAACTGGTAAGTCAAGCAGGCTCCATTGCGCAACCAGCAGGACCCATTGTTTGACCATAATTTACGACACAGTTTATTGTAGACGAGGTACAGACATCATAGGCAGGTAGTAACAATTCATAAAAGTACGCTTCATGGCAGAAAATACATCATCATCAAGTAAGCATTGATATGGCCGTTGATTGACAGCACTGGCCGTTATAGCATCAAGGTCAACGGCTTGACAGAATTCTTTTCAGGACGAAGAAGAAGAAGAAGAATATATTATTCTGACATTTTAATCTGCTCCTGGTGTCAGAGGGTCACACTAGCAGCTGGACATATTGCATTCAGCTGAAACTCTGCCGTAACATGCAGGTTTGCAAGTCTCTGAGGCGTGAGACATAAAGACGAGCCGTTTTCTGGCTAAGTATAATACTGGAAGGATTCTTTGCAAGGTTCTTCAAGAAATAGCTTTCTTATGTTTCAATTCATAATAATTAACAAGTGTGTGTCCTCCCTTGACTGAGGGCAGGTACGCAAAAACTCACGTCTTTCTTGGGCGGAAAATATATTGGACTGCCTCCAGCATCATAGCTCGATGACAACAGATCGACGCAGCAAGCCGCGCTATTCTGTTCAAATATCGTGCACGACGGCACGCAAATAATTAAACATATAATTACTTTAGATGTACTCAAATCTGTGTCTATAAAAAACTAGACCCGCATGTGAGGATCTCAAACACTTAACTTCCACGTGCACAGAACTTAACTCATACTTACAGTAGTTACATTAACAAAATGTTCCTCAAATCAAATATAAAATGTTAGTTGTAACTTGTTACTGTTGAAAATTGTCACTTGTCAGCGACTCGGCATCCATGTCGACGACTTCTCCTTCGTCAAGATCATATGCATGAATTGACAACGTGGAATCTTGATTGTGTTCCAAAATCTTTGCATATCTCTGCCGACAACGTCCTTCACGCACATCTTCAACCACGCTTTTACTAGGATTAAACTTATGACAAACTCCATCTTTGGCAATTGCTTGCTTGGCTAGTATTCGATTGGAAACTATTTCACGAAAAAGCTTGCTGGTCTGTTTAGCTTTAACTAAGTTAACCTTCGAAAACACTCGTTCGACGCATGCGGAGGAGGGAGGTGGTGTGTGTTTCGTCATGCTGCTACAACTACCTAGTGTACCTTCATCATCGCTCATTTTATAATCTTATAATAACAACAACAAAAAAAAACAAAACAAAAAAAATACCAATATGCTGTTTATCTGCTTAAGTCTAAAATTTAAAAAGAATGCTTTAAAACACATCGCAAAAATGACTGAGTATTGTAGATGACAGCCGTTAACAGAAAAAAGGAAATAGATTGTTGATGTAAACGAGTCAAAACACAACGTCATTGATGTGGTTAAAGACAAGGATTAAATTTAAGTGGAATAAAAAATATATAGCGCATAATTTTTTACATTTAATTATAATATAAATATAATGTATGATGCTCAGTGCGCAGAATATACATACATTGTAAATGTCAATTGTCAAATATACCCAGATTAACGCAGATTGGGGGGGGGACCCATATACCTAGACGGAATCCATAAAACCCAGATCTAGTAAAAAAAATACATAGCTGTGGCAACACTGCTCCCAGGCCTTCAAGTTTTTCGGCTCTGTACATTACAAGCAACAAAAGTGTGCATGTGGTCAAGATGGGAAACAAGAAGTAGGCCTATTGCATTTGATATAGAGAGGTAAGTGTCTGCCTTATTGGACTCTTATCACTTATGATATAACACTGAGAAAGGAAATGAAAAGAAAGAAAACAGAAGCGAAGTCCCCCAGGTTAAAGCAACTATATAGTGAACAGTACAGTCAGCTGGACAAGGAAGTTAAACGCCAAACCCGAGCCAACAAAAGGAATTTCCTAGACGATCTTGCAGAAGAGGCAGCACTGAGAAATGAACAAAGCACAGTATACAAAATAACTAAATTCATCAGCGGAAAACGAGGTACAAACAATATTACATAAGTAAGAGATAAGCAAGGAAATCTCATCACGACAGCAGAGGGACAGGAAACAAGATGGGCAGAGCACTTCAGAGAAACTCTGAACAAGGAACCACCAGAGACATAATTGAATGTTCCTGAGGCTAAAAACAATCTAGATGTAAATACAGACATTCCACGAAAAGAAGAAATCATCATAGCAATCAAAGGGTTAAAGAACGGAAAAGCTCCTGGCCATGATAACTTAAATGCAGAGCTATTTAAGACAGACCCTGAGCTAGCAGCAGAACTATTAGAACCACTATTTGCACAAGTCTGGAAAACGGGGACAACACCATCAGAGTGGAACAAAGGAATAATTGTCAAATTGCCCAAGAAGGGATATCTTGCAGACTGCAATAATTGGAGATAAATCACTCTTCTCTCAGTTCCCAGCAAAATACTAGGCAGGATAATTATACAGAGAATTTCAAAAGCAGTAGACCACAAACTGAGGAAAGAACAAGCAGGATTTAGACAGAACAGAAGATGTGTAGATCATATATTCACTCTGAGGAACATTATAGAGCAGTGCTCAGAATGGCAAAGACAGCTGTACATTAATTTCGTTGATTTTGAAAAGGCTTTTGACAGCATACATAGGGACAGTTTATGGAAAATACTGAGGGCTTATGGAATTCCAAGCTGCATAGTGTCAATCATAAAAAGCCTCTATGCCAACTTTACGTGTAGTGTTGGGCAGAGCAACCTAACTTTTGAGGTGAAGACAGGAGTACGACAGGGATTCCCCTTATCAACTACTCTATTTTTAACAGTCATAGATTGGGTGATGCGCCAGACAACAGAGGGCAGTCCAAGAGGAATAAGATGGACTACATTTTCTACATTGGAAGATCTGGAATATGCAGATGACATTGCACTACTAGCACATTCACATCAACACATCCAGGAAAAAACGGATAGACTTAATAAGTTTAGCCAGCAGGTGGGCATGAACATCAATTTAAAGAAGTCAGAGGTCATGACGCTCAATGTGAGCAACCCTGAGCCCATATCAGTAAGGAATCAGCAACTGGTACAGACAGACACCTTCACATACCTAGGATGCATGGTAACACCAGACGGCGGGGCAGGCAAAGACATCAACATCAGAATGAATAAGGCAAGAACAGCCTTCTTTAGCCTAAACAACATCTGGAAGTCCTCCCAATACAGCACAAGCACAAAATTAAGATTATATCAGAGCTGTGTGCTTTCTGTGCTTCTCTATGGTGCGGAATGCTGGAGAGTTACAGAGAAGGAAATGTCGAAATTGTCCTCTTTTCACACAACATGCCTAAGAAAAATTCACAGAATCTTTTGGCCGAATACCATCACTAACCAAGATCTGCTTACTCGTAGCAAGCAAGAGAACATGCACACCATCATAGCTGGCAGACGCTGGAGCTGGGTTGGCCATGTCCTCAAAAGGGACCCCGATGCCATCATAAGAGCAGCTATGCTTTGGACCCCTGAAGGAAAACGAAAGAGAGGCCGACCAAAAACAACCTGGCGGAGGACTGTGGAGGCTGAGATGCAAAGAATGAACTAGAGTTTGGGCACTGTACGAAGGATGGCCGCCGACCGAGCAAAGTGGAATCAATTTGTTGTTGCCCTACAAGACGCCACTAGACGTGATGGCCACTGACTGCTTTGACGGTCGGCAGCTAAGGATCAAAGAAAGAAAGAAAAAAGATCACTTATGATGTTTCATCAGAAGTGCCCGTGTGAGAGGACAAGTAAGCAAACGCACCTAATTAATTTTTTTTTAAATTGATCATGAATTTATAAGAACTTATTTGAATTGTTTCCAGCAGATGACCGAGGTTAAAATGAACAACAGTGGGACGTATTTTTCGATGCCATCCAAATAAGTCGTACACATCGTTAGGCTTAGGATTAAGGGTTAGGGGTAATTTCCCAATGATTGTCGCCGAACGTTCCGCAGTGAATATGTGTATTACAGAGTTAGGGTTTGGGTTAGGGTTAACCATAATCCTAACCCCAATCCTAACTTAAAAATCCCCATATTCACTGCTGAACGTTTGGCGACAGTCATTGGAAAATTACCGGGTTAGGCTTAAGTTTACTAAGGTTATAAATATGGTGAGCCATTTCAATACCAGCATATAAAATGGCGGAGGACTGTGGAGGCTGAGATGCAAAGAATGAACTAGAGTTTGGGCACTGTACGAAGGATGGCCGCCGACCGAGCAAAGTGGAATCAATTTGTTGTTGCCCTACAAGACGCCACTAGGCGTGATGGCCACTGACTGCTTTGACGGTCGGTGGTTAAGGATCGAAGAGAAGATATAGAATGCTGAGGTTTTTTGTTTTTTTTTAAAACAAAGTAGGCTATTCCATTGGTTAGTTATAATTAGAACATAAAGGCTAGTGTAATAAATTCAAGACAATAAAATCAGATTTCCGATATCCAAACGTAATAGGCTATTTTTTTTCTGCCCTCCACTCAATCCAAAAATAGTAAATCAAAACCAAAATTGTGTGAATCAGTTTGTGTGTGACACCCCCTTTTCAAGAAACAAACAAACAATAAAAATAAAAAACAAACTTATACAAACAAGAAAAAATACAGACAAACAACAACAACAAAAAGCAACGTCTCTCACAACTGCCCTGCTGTTAACTAGGTGGAAGAGGGTGAGAAAGCATGGAGGTGTCCGAGATTACATCAAATCCACCAACTATCTGCCATCATCCACATGAGAACTCCATCCGACTACCCTTTATCCTCACACCATCATTGATTCTTATATATCAATTTTAGGTGTTGTTATTTACTGTTTTACTACATTGTGTAATTCTCTAGGTCCATCTGTTCTCAACACCTGTTCCACATTTATGGATGAATTGCTTGCCTGTAAATAATCTAATATTGGTTTTCTCTGTTGTTCATACTTCCAACATGTTAGTAGGAAATGCTCTATATTATTTTTCTCTAGACACTCTGCACAGTAAGGTTCTTCTATTCTAAAACATGCCATTCCTAGTTGCAGTCTAAGACGTTTCTTATTGCTAGGAATTTTTAGGTCTCTAGATACCTGACACGTTCTCATTGGAGTGTTGAACAATTTATATGCATGTCTGCCCTTCAGGTTTTCATCCCACTCTGCTGTCCCTTCGTCAGTTATTGTTCTTTTAATTAAGCTTTTGATCTCTGCATTACTCATCCCCACATTTATTGCTGAGGTGCCAGAAGACTGGCTACACAGTTACCTTTGGCCACTTCCTAAACCTGGCAAAGACCCCACACTGCTCAGCAGCTATCGAATTATCACACTACAGAATGTCAATGGTAAATTACTTGAAAAGATAGTTGCAAGACAAGTAATGAGCCACCTCGAAAATGCACACATCCTTCCTGATACCCTGGGTAGCTATAGGCCCATGAAAACAACATGAGGTAACGCTGGAACGTTTACACTTGATGTATACGAGGGATTCCAGGGTGAAAGAGAAATGGTGGCTGTCACAATTGATCTAGAGGATGCTTATAACAGTGTGGACTTTTCTACCCTAAAATTCCCTTGGCTATCAAGGTGGATAGCAGCTACCTTAATGGAGAGATTGGTTGCATTTCGCTTGGGAACATGGACATCAGAACCTATGCGCATTTGCCCAGGACTACCCCAGGGTTCTCCACCATGACCAGTGCTATTTAACATCTACACATCAAAAGTAGCAACCTTTACACTGACAGGACTGAGACATACATCAACTTTCGCAGATGACATACTCATGTACAGAGCTGGCTCAGACAGACAAGAAATGGTCCAAGGCATACAAGAGACACTACATGCGGTTTCTAGATGGTGTGAGGAAAGCGGATCAAAGGTCAATCCCAACAAGGCCTGTGTGATGTGGTGCTCTTTGAACAACTCCATAGTGAAAGCAGACATCCCTTTCAGTGGACAGAACATTGACATTCAAGACAAGCTAAAGTATCTAGTAGCAATGTTTGATCGTGGGCTATCGTTCAAGTATCATGTCGAACTGATCATACAGAAGTGCAAGCAAGGACTGGCAGCCTTAAAAACAATGGATGATGTGCACTTGGTGGAACAGAGACTACTGTTTCTTCTGTATCATCAGCTCGTGATTTCAGTAATCGAGTATGGGCTAGGAATACTCACGCTATTAGTGTCACATGAAGGGATGCGACTAGTTTAGGGCTGTACGTGTGATATCCACATTGTGACAGTGAGAAACATGCTCGCATTGCTATTGATTAGATCCAGATATACGATGGCCCAGGTAAAAGCTATATGCGGGTAAAGACACCCTGTACATGAGAGCGTAGCTGACATCAAAGGAGCAAGAATAAAGAGAGGGATGTCATGGATGGCACGGGCAGAGGCTACGATTGGTCAGGTGACCAGGGTTGAAAATATATCCAGTGGGGAAGAGTGGAGCAAGTCAGGGGAGAACTGGATAAACTACCAGCAGGTCATCATTAACCTTGGCAGAGCTTGAGGCAATAGACAAGCAGAGCTGGAGATTAATCAGCTGATAAGTGATCATGCTGGGGATGATGATGCTCTTTTCATGTATTGGTTCTCATTTCAGACATCAGTTATCACTAAATATAACATTGCAGTCTTACATTAAGCACGCCATCCCCTCTTAAGTAGAGGACCATCCAACTTGCATCACCTGCCAATTAGTAGGTCTGGTATGTTTTACCAATGTTTAGCCTGCGAGTTGGGGGAGCCCTCTGGGTTAGCCCTGGAACTCACCACCTGCTACAGAAGGGTCAAGAGTGGAAACTGAAATCCCTGAGGATTGAAAGACGAAGAACATTAAGCATTCTAGTTTTATTTTATGTTCCCTGTGCCATGTTGAAGACGTACACATGAAATCCACAGGTCACAGATGTAATAAAAAGGTAAAGGATCCCGTTACATGCACATGAAAAAAAACCTACGTTGCTGCCATGTAAAAAAAAGGTAAAGGCTCCCATTACATGCCCACTGAGGCATATTGGGAATATGGTGTTAGGCCCATATTTTCTTAACCATACGGTCTCAGATGTGAGGGCAGAAAAAAATGGAAAGCTTGTTCATTTATGTAGTGATTCATTATGTTCTACTTTCAAAAAACTCGTATTTTTTTACAGAGTAGATCAAAGTGGAGAATCGAGTGGCAGAGTGGCTAGAGCATTTGCTTCTCAAGGCAAAGTTACTGGTTTAAAACCTGATTGAGTCATGCTCTAGTCTACCCAGCTGTGAATGGGTACTTGACTTTTGAGTTAGGTAAGGCAAAGGCAGCAAGGAAGGGAACCTGTCACCCCTACCTCATAAAGCTGAGATCCAGAACACTGAAGTCTCCAACACTTCACTTCCCCATAGTAGTATCTGCTATGAAACTACCTAGATCCATAGTGCTGTACTTTAAACATACTTTTTGTGTTGTTGCAGAATAGATCATGTTCTACTTAAGACAAAAGCTAGTTTTTACTAGCATTCTTCTCCTGAGCGTTGTAACCCATAGCATTGGTTTCCCTAGTGGTCAAGGAATAACACAAGCATGCTCCACTCTTGTCCCGAGTCATAGTGTGTCCACACAGACTACACCTCCACCGTATAAGATTTCATTCACACCGTCGGCTTACACGTCTGCCTCTCAAATTTCTGGTAAGTGAAAATTATGTTTTGAGAAAGTGAACTTTTTACTCTCACGTCCACTCACAAAAAAGCTAGACTAGGGAATGTGTTTTCTGAAGAAGGAAAGGAATTATTAATATTGCGGCAGAGTGTCAGCCATATTCCTACTACTTGTGGCTCGTTGGGATTTCTGAAGAGACAAATAATAAGACCACCGCTTCCTTGGCATGTTTAAGTAACTAATGTATGGTTGTATATGGAGACTAGCAACCTCATCTTTAAGAAAAAAATTGTTACAGAAACCATCACTGATAAAGCACTTGAAGTGTTTTGGCGCAGGCGTCCTTCAAAGAGGGCCAATCACAGTGGTGGCCCAACGCTCCAGAAGTGCCAAAAATAAAGAGAAAGAAGTCATATTTCTGACGAATCATAACAATGGTAGTTCGTAACATGGCAGTGAGATCACGTGATGTCCATAAATGTAAAAAAAAATTACAGTTAAATAATTTAACACTTATTAAACATCATCATCAGCTGCCATCTCTGCTACGAAGGTCGGCTGTAATGGATTTCCAACTTTTTTTGATGGTGCACTCTGATAGACTGTTTTCTGTCCATCTCTTGATGTTATCTTCCCACTTATAGCGTTGTCTTCCTCTTGAATGTTTGCCTTCGACTCTTCCTTCTATTATTAGTATATGAGGATGACTGCAGTAAGATGGAGTAAAATGTAGAATGGAGGAAAAAAAATAATAGAGGTAATACGTCTTACTAGGAGAAAAGACAGGAAAAAAACCTACTTTGCTGCCACAAGGCCTTCACCAGGGACAGACCAAAAAACAGAAAGGGAAGAAAGTGAGAATTAAGTGGAAAACATAAAAATAAGAGCAAACACTCCCTGATATGTGTCACATGTTAGAATTAAAATGTCTGCCGCTGAACTGGAAACCGGAAGTGGATAGTAAATTCAAAGCATAAATAAAAAATGATAAAAACAAGGACTGGAAAACTGAGCGAGGGAAAATTAATATTATAAAAGAGAAAAAAAATTAATAAATATAGGAAGAGAAAAGGGAGAGAGAGTAATAACAAATAAATGATGCCTCAGAAAAAAGAATACTTGGTGTTCAAACCATGGAGTTTAAGGCAACCCATAAGGTGGATGAGGCGTTGTTCAAGGAGGAACCAACTGTTGACGTCAGAGGAACAGGATCTGTTAGCTGTAACCTGGATGTCAGGGGCACCATGGTGGTCAGGGCCATTGAAGTGGATGGCTACAGGTGTGGGTCCCAACTGAGAGATGTCGTAGAGGTGTCTGCAGAATCATTCCCCAAGTCGTTTGGCCGATGTAAGTAATTTTGCAATGTTTGCGGATAATGGGATAAATGAGTTACACGACTTGCATGTAAAGCCATTAGTGATGGTGAACGTGGCTTTAGGAAATGACACTGTGCACATTTGGATAACATACTGGCATATCTTGCATCGTATCTAGTTACATTGGTGGGTACCAAAATGGCCACTCTTGACAGTTTTCAAACGGCTGTAGACCAGGAGAACCCTCAAATTTTTATCACATCTATATGCCAGCAAGGGTGGTTCACTGAGCACTTCCCAGGTCACTGGGTCAGTTTGGAGAAGAGGTAGAGTTTCTCATATCTTGGTCATTTAATAACAGAAGATGGCAGATGCAAAACAGAAATCAAGAAGAGAGTAGTAATGGCCAAAGCTACGTTCAATTACATGAGACATATACATCTAAACAACTAACTCACAAATTCAAACTGAGAATCATCAAAGGCTATATATTCTTCATTACTGTATGGTGTAAAAACATGGACAATGAACAAGCAGTTAGAAGAAAGAATTGAGGCCCTTGAAATGTGGATATAGAGAAGAATGGGGCATCTCAGATGGAAAGAGCAAGAAAACAAATAAAGAAGTCATAGAAAAACCTAGGAATGAAAAGAGAATTAATGAAAGAGATCAAAATTGTCACTGTCTGTCTGCTCTCACTTATTCCCAGAATATGTAATCTGTAGTTCATTTCTTTTGTGATCTGCCTCAGTTTTCCAGCCTCATTCATAGTTCTGACGTTCAAGAATCCAATTATAGTTTCATGTTTTGCAGTCTGGGCATCCGTTTTCATGCCAATGGCTTCCTTTCGGCTTTCACCACTGTCAGTCACACAAGCCTCAGACTTCGGATGTCCATCCTCATCAAAGTTTTTTCTATCTGTTGCTGTTTCCGTAATGTGATTGTTTTTTTTACATAAGCAGGGGTGTCGGCCTGTGCTAAAACCCTCTACCTGGAGGACCAGGGTGCCAGCTTTAGTCTGACCCCTACCCGCGTCGACCTATGCAGCTTGGTAGAACCTGCCAGGAATAAAACTCCCGCTGGCATAGCACTGGGGGGGTTGTCATGGTACTTAAGCCGCCTTACCGCTTCAAGGTATAGACACCAGTGAAGGCAGTTCAGTGATAGTAATAACATTGTTATTCTGGTTTCCATTACCATAAATATATTTGTTGAACCTATTTCAGTGACAGTAAGTGTATATTTTCTTCTTGTTTCAGTAAGTACTGATCCTTAAAGTCTTTGTGCAAATTAAAACTATAATAACTTTGGATGTACACACGACAGAAGCACACTATAAACATTATATACAAGCATTTTTTATGTTAGTGTTATCAATTTTGAGTTTAAAATTTTTTTAAGATCCTGTAACTGATTGAAACTGGCAACAGTAAAAGAAAAGGACTGCTTAGACAGCGGAGACTATGCTGGCTTGGCCATGTCCGCTGCATGGAAGATGGTCGCATCCTGAAAGATATCTTCTACGGACAACTGGCAGATTGCAAAAGAACAGTTGGGCGACCGCATCTGAGGTTCAAAGATATGTGCAAGAGAGACGTGAGGGCATAGGACATAAATCCAGCAACCTGGGAGGATGAAGCTGCCAATCACACCATGTGGTGATGCTTTCTATGGCTCTATGGCGCTACCTCAGATTGGGCGGAAAGAAGCTCTCCCGGCAAGCAGAAGAGAGGAGAAAATGTTGAAAGGAACACGAGGGAAAAAAAAAGCAGCGAGGGCTGTCACCTCAGGGTCACATTTCCACAGTCAATTATGACTGAAGAGCTATTATTATTATGATAAAAGAAAAGGTCAACTGAACATTGAAAAAATCGACTGAATAATATGTCACGAAAGGTGGCAGTTATGTTGAAGCATTAAAATGTGAACTTCTTCTTCTTTCGTTCACTTGAAATATATTTTCTATATCTGCAATGTTGTTTCTTGTATAAACTTCACTGTCCTTTGTAGTTCATACAGAGGTCCGTAAAGTTTTGCTTCCAGTGTTGTTTCTCTGGGCCAGTGGGTTTGCCTCAATATATCATATTCGGGGCAGTCTTGAAGTATGTGCTCTGCAGTCTGGGGTGCCTGTCCACATGTACACATTGCTGAATTGCCAATCTTGAATTTTGTATACATGTGGCTGCAGAGTCGGTTGTGTCCTGTTCTGAGGCACAGAATGACAATTTGTTCTGATCTGTTCATATCTTGGTAGTCGTCCTGTGTTGGTGTTGGTGGCTTTCTGATTGATTAGATCATCTTTTTCTTCTGATGGACGTAACTGGTACATCCGGTTGCTCGTCTGCAGCACCTTCTTTAGCCAGTTGGTCTGCTCTCTCGTTTCCTGGTATTTCACAGTGAGACGGTATTCACTGCATGGCGACCTTGCGCTGGTTGCACAGTTCAGACGATAAGGCTTGTATACCTGGTAATTTTCTGGACTGAAGTGCTGAACTTGCATCTGTCAGAAATACCACAGGCTGTGGACCGAGATTGATGTTCAACAGTTTCTCGGTTGCCACCTTGATTGCCTGGATTTCTGCATCATAGTTGTTACAGAATTTCCCCGTTGGTACTCTGACCGTATTCCTAGTGTTGTTTGGGTATTCTATGTACACTCCTGCTCCTCCATTCTTTACTGCATTTTGTGCTGACCCATGTATACTCGGACCCAGAGGTCCTATGGGTATTCATCATCCAGGAAACTGAGAGTGACTATCCTACGTTGCACGCTGTTGTTCATCCGTGTCGAGTATTCCTTTCACTTTTGTCTGGATGTATACTGGTAGTCCAGTCTCCTCTCCAAGGGGTTTGTTCTGGCACAGACTTTAGGGGGCTGTTAACTTCAGGCATGTCTAAGGTTTGTCTACGAAGTCGTTTGGCCTGGTGGATAAAACTGCTTCTTTTCAATTGCCCAATTGCTAGGTTTTGGAATCTGTCCTTCATTGGATGGCTTGGCATACAGAGGAACTTTTCTGCCTGTGTTAGCACTTTCGTGTCTCTGCGTTCTCTCAGTGCTTGTATCCTCCCCATTTTCTGCATCTCCACTATAGGCGTTGATTTCATTGCCCCCGTGATGACCCTAAGCGCCTGGTTTTGCACTTTATCTAGCTCTTGTAATGTGGTGTTTGATGCTGGACACCACGCAGCTGACCCATATTCCAGGTGTGGTCGTATGCCCTGCTGGTAAACTTTAATAAGTGTTTTCCCGCTGGCTCCCCATGTGGTTCCACTTAGTTTTCTCAGGAAGGCTAGCTTCCTCCTGGCCTTTGTTGCTGCCTTGTTGATGTGTTGCTTCCATGTCAACCTATCATTGAATGTAACTCCGAGATAGGTGGGTTGTTTATCTTCTCTCAGGAGCTCTTCGTTTATCTTGATGACACCAGCTTTTTGTTATGGAGAGAGGGTGAAGAGTGTAGTGCTGCACTTATCTGTATTGATGCTGACACACCATCTATTTCCCCATGAGGTAAAATAGCTCTTTGTAGCAATTTGGTGGCCACTGTTGCATGCTCATCTGTGCACCATATTACCAGGTCATCAGTGTACAGTGCCACTTTCATTCCGTGTGGTAGTTCAGCAACCAGGTCGTTGATGTAGACTAGGAAAAGTGTGGTGGACAGAACCCCTCCCTGAGGGACGCCATGATGCAGTAGAATTTTCTTGCTCTTGAGGCTCTCTAGTTGTACTCAGGCTCTTCTGTTATGCAAGTATGCTTCCACCCATTTGTACATCCTGCAATTTCTCAGTTTCTTCAAAAGCCCTTCTTTCCAAACCTTGTCAAATGCTTTCCTTAGATCTATCCATGCTGCTAGTACCAGTTTCTTATCTTGGAACGCATCTGTTGTAGCCGTTTATGGTAATGGTGTTGGTCTTCACAACGCGAATGGCAAACTGAACGAAAATGTCAACAAACTGTTCTGTAAAACGGACTACAACAGGTAGTGTTTGAACTGATCACTCGATGGTAAACTGGGCAGTACATAAGTCAGTGATTGCTGGACATATAGTTTATTGACATGGCACATACGAAGAAACGATACGATCATAGTTATAGGTTATAGGTACAAAATGTCATACTTTGAAGTTGCTGATCATTCTTAGTTATTCTTCAAGTGATTAAGTCTTATCAACACCCACAACAATCTATTCAGCTATTGAGTTCGGAATCGGCTAACCTCTCTTTACATCCCTGCCACGACTTTGGCATTGAAGCATGTACGGCATTTAAAACATGTGCATAAGGTAAACAATATAACTTCTTCTACTCGTAGGAATTCTCCGTCTACGATCCAAATCTTAAAGGCAAGCGACTCTGTAGATCCATTTAGGAATGATAAAATTTCCGCTAGATTAGTAGTAGAGCGGCCTTTTTATGCAGCATTAAAATAAGAAGTGGGCGATAACTTACGTGACATAACTGCGATTGGCTTCGACCTGAAGACCAATACAAATCACAATAATAAATGGCTTCCTTCAACATGCCATTGGATACACAATATAAAATTACAATCATGGACACAAGCCAGTTCCATGTTTCCACTTCAAAACCTGACGTCACAAACTCCTCAACTAGGTTACACGTGCGTCCAAAGCAACTCACACAGCATTGTGCACGTCAGTGCGTGAATCAATCGAACGCACAAATAATATAACTATCTCAAGACTGGTGCGTACATTTGGTAGGACCGACGACTACCCCCTTAGGTAATAAATGTACGTAACAGCATCCTCAATCTCTTGGGAAAGGTAGGTTGCCTGATCTTCAGTAGAGTAACACTGCCTAAAGCCCGCCTGCTGTGGTACAAGAAGGTTTTCCCTTTCAAGGTACCACTGCAGCCTGAGGTTGATGATTCGTTCCATTGTTTTGCAGAGACAGCTTGTAAGGCTGATTGGTCTGTAGCTGGAAGCCGTGGAACTGTCTTTTCCTGGTTTTAGGAGTGGTATCATGATTGCTTCCCTCCAAGTCTGTGGAACTCTGCCCAAGTTCCAACAGATATTGAAGATCTGCAGCAGCTTTGTTTTTGCTGCAGTTCCCAAGTTCTTAATCATTTCATTGGACACTCCATCAACTCCTGGCAACTTTCTCATTTTCAGTTTTGATCTTGCAAGCTCCAGTTCTCTAAATGTGATTGGCACCTCCATAACTTCAGGAATGGTTCCATCTTGTCCTGCGTTTTGTCATTTCTCACAAATCTCCTGTTGCTTCTCTGGGCTAACTTCGATGTTGTTGTCTTTAGCAAAGGTATCTGCAGTGATCAGCTGCCTGTTCTCCTGTGAGGATATTTCCATCTTTATACAGTGCAATCTTTGAGTTTCTCCCTGTACCCTCATCGTTAAGTTGTTTTACCAGTTTCCACAGTTTCCTTGTATCTCTTTCAAAGTTCAAGGACTCTGTTTTCTCCTTCCAGCTTCTCCGCCTGGCCTGCAACTTGGCGCTTTGAAATTTGGCCTTAGCATGTTGGTAGTTATTGTGATGTTCTTGACATGGGCTGGTCTCTGCCTGCTTTCGAGATGTTTCCACGTCATTGTGCAGTTGCTCTAGTTCACTATTCCAATAAGGTTTGTAGTGCTTATGAGCCCCTCTAGGTATTGTTTCATGTGCAGCCTGTAGTATGCATCTGCTGAATTCATCGACTACCTTATTGATGTCTTTGTCTACAGTCAAAAATGTGAACTGTATAGTATTAAACCTTGATAAATTATGTCTTTGAACGCCACTTACAATGTACTTCTGTCATGTGTACATCCAAAGTTATTAAAGTTTAAAGTTGTACAAGGACTTTGGGGACACCTTGTACATTTGTTCTTCTTGTTTTAATATAATAAGAATGTTTTTTCTTCTAGTTTCCCAAATGTATTTATTCTGCTTGTTTCACTGAAAGTAGATTCATTTTGTTTTCCATGTTTTAGTGACAATAAGTACATGTGCAGGAGAAGGGTTTAAAGGATTCTTAATACAAGCCAGGCGTGCTGACAAAAGCAAAAATCAAACAGAGGCTTTGGGCAATTTTAGCGCCATTTCAAACACCAGACAGTCTTGTCCAGAGGTAGGTACAATTTAATATGGAATTTGCAAACACACACATATATATATATTAATTATAAATTGTGAATTAGTTTTATAAAATAAAATCCACCATGTCTCAGAATATTGCTAAAAGGTTAAAAGCAGCTTCAATGAGACATTGCAGTATTTTTCATTTGTAATCTATCTCAGAATCACCAATATGAAACTGATGACAGGAACAAGGCAAGTTCCAGTAGAACAAGAGATGAGAAGAAGATACTGGTGATTGTCACGAAGTGGTTTTAGAGTTTGTCTGAATCTATAGACAAGACCCTAGTTATAGAAGAAAGTCTGAGAAGATAGATTAGATGAGAATACAGTGTAAGTGGAAGGATGAGACTTATAGCTTCGAGGGTGAGAACCGAGATTGACTCTCCCTCGCCACTTGTGACTAGTTAATAGCTACTGCCCCACCACCTCTGGCTACCAAAAGGAGATACGGGTTCACTAAGTTCCACAAACACACTATACCGACAAAGCATACAAGTACAGTTTAGTTAAGATGAACTGATCCAGTGTACATTTTATAGTTTATTAACCCTTTCAGCACCAGTATGACGTACGCCGTACGGCATAAATCTTCACAATTTTTGTTGCTGTGCCGTACCGCGTACGTCACAGAAGTAGCGCGATACATTTTCCCCATTCACCAATATGACGTACAGCGTACGCCCTATTTTAAAAGCACCAGAACTCTTCTGTTTACAACCGTATCGGCAATTGCTGGGCATAATCGGATTCAGCATTAAAAAATCTGGCCACTAAGCTTGAAACGAACAAAATATTTTACTGCTAGTGAATAAAGTAGAACTGATAAGTGATTTTACCAAAGCGAAAGTTCACAAACATGGATGCTGCCGTACCGCCGAACCATAAACATCTTGTGGAAAAAGAGCATGAAAATTCTTGTTTAAGTTGAATTTATTCAACTTGAATGATTCTGACAACTCTTTTTACTGAGATTCTGGTAATCTTTACCTTTAGTGCCATCGAGTATGTTTAATATGTGTATTTTCGTACCATTTAGAGTTAAGATTGAGGTTAGGTTTAGGGTTACCCTAATTCTAATGCTGATTCAATACACATATTACACATACTCGACGGCACTAAATGTAAAGATTACCCAGATTCAGGGTCAGAGTTTGTGTAGTCTGGTTCAGAATATACTTTTAATGGGTTTCCTTTTAAGATAAACTGTTTACAGTCAAATTAAAGATATGACCCCTAAAATTACAATTATCCTGTCGTTCAGGGGAACGAACTAAGCTGAAAATGGTGTTGTCATTTGGAATGAAAAACTCGTCGTTGCGAAAGGGTTAAAACAAATCAAATCCACAGTAAACAAAATAAAGTACGAGTTCGCACCACCTGAAAAAGAGAACGATTTAAGTGAAAGACAATATATAAACAAATAAAACCAAATTCCCCACTCTCTTTTCACACTTGCATAAACAGAATTAAAGATTAACTAAATCTACTCGGTGGGGGTCTCTAACTAAGAGCCACCACTCATGTCTACTCTATATTATTTAAATAACACTCTATCCCACTGAAGGTGGAGAACGAAATAACTACTGTCTCAAGCGATCTGTCCTACACAATCGATTCCTACACTACGAGCACTGCTACACTACTGACTATGCAGCGCTAACTCAGAGGCTGTCATCTAAGTCTATCAATCTGACCCTACTGGTCCCAGCTAGTTTCTTTCTCTCTCTCTCTCTCTCTCTCTCTACTCCGTCTTGATTCAGTGACTTTCTGACGCTACCGTTTTCTTCTGAGGATCTGATGAGTTGCTGCTCCGTCACTCCCCTCTTCTTGGTTGCAGTTTGGAAAAGTATGTTTTCCCTTTCTCCTTTCCGGTATACGGATCAAGAAGGTCTGGTTCACTACAGTGATATGTTGTGGCCGAAGACTGTAGTGGTTTTCATGGCTTTATTATGGCCGTATTAGAAGCACAAGGCAACGCGCCTCTCTGGGGTGCTTTAACGAGCTATGAGCTCCTGATTTAAGAAACCGTTCCCGCTGAGGCATGTGCCCTCGCTGCAAGAGAACGTCTCCTTTCTTTCACTGGTGCAGACGTACTGGGCGCCGGTACTAACGCAGACCCAGTTCTCTTCACCTCTGGCGATGTCTCGAGCCTTCTAATTCTGAGAAAGCAAAATAACGTGGTAAGTTGTAGAGCAGTCTACAGCCTCCCCTATGTGCCGTGACAATGCCAAATACAGAATTTCTTGCGCTGAGCAGATGGTATATAACCTGGCGCTTTCATCACGGCTGAATTTCTTGAGTAGAGAGATCGCTACAAGATTTTGATGCTAGTTATATAGTATAATATTTCTGATGCAAGAATGGACTCGGTGAGTCGTCGCGTCTCTCTCTCTTGACCCGCTTTCGGCCGACCTTAGACCAATTATATTACTGCCCATAAATTAAATCTGACCTCAGCCAATGATATCTTAACTAACTTATGACTCATGTTTACAAAGCAAAACACGCAAAATTATTTCCAGCTTATGCGCAGAAATAATACGTAACATTCAGCAATCGTCTGACCGGCTGCTCACCAGAATAATATCATTGGTTACACGCTGAAACCTGGGTCGTGGTTCTCCCCCCATCCCTACAATTAAACAGGGTAGGTGCGGGTGTTCGATTTCTCCTAACGTCTGAAAAATTAACCCAGCCTAATAATTCTGAACTCAAACGCCTAATGAATTGCAATTAATTACAGAGAGAAGAAGACTGGGGCGAATTGAAAGTAAACCCACAGTAACTCCTCATAAATGAATGTAAATAATTACCGAGAGAAGAAGACTGGGACGAGTTGAAACTAAAAATACAGTAACCTATCACAGTGATGAAAAGGAGGATAGCTGTTGATAGGATTACAATTCAGTCCTTGTTCTGGAGTTCCTTGACAGAGATAGAGGGAGACCAAAAAAATCACACGGAGAAAAGAACTGGAGACAGAAAGGACACGGATGAGAAAGACCTTGAGCTGATGGCACGGTACAGAACAACTTGCCGTGCATTTCTTGAATACCTGCATGAAATAATTTTTTTTGGGTGTGTGGTTGTTTTTACATGAGCATAACAAACAAGCGCTGTCTGGTTCATTTCAGAATACATCATTGGCCCACGCTGACAGCGGAGTAAAATCATCTCTTTCTTTCATCTGGTATCCACCATCTCAACCACAGGGCCACATGGTTTTCAGGTGAAGTATACACTTTGCAACAAAAAGCATGTAAATTGCAACATCAAAACTATCATCCGTCAGTACTTTAAGTATGACTAGCTCTGTGGTGTTGCAGGAATCGTTGTCTATGCCAGTGGCTCTCAACCTTTTTTTGCTCATGGTCCTCTTCTGAGCCTAATTTAACTATGTGCCCCCCCCCCATAGTTGCTGTTAGCTGGAAAAAAGAGTAGTTTACTATCTTACTATGACCCCCTAGAAATATGGCCTGGCCCCCTGGAGGGCCATATGGCCCATGTTGGGATCCACTGGTCTATGCCATGGCAGTATCCCATTGTTAAAATCAGTTATTCATCATCATGATTTTCCTTTTCGCTCTCTTAAGAAGCACGGAGCCACCACTGCAGCTGACCTCCTTGGAGGATGCCTGCACAAAACATTCACATGCTCTTGCTGTGGTGGTTTCTGTGGCAATTCTTTAACATGATGATGTTGCCAGCTCCCATGCACTGCCTCATAATAGTCACATTTTAAGACATGCCTGATAAAGTAGTAGTCCTTTTTTTTTTTTTTTATAAGAGACGCTTGGAAGCTAACAAGGGGCTAAACTCAGCGATTGCCTGATACAAATTTAAGACTGCTATTGAGCTATCATATTAGTGCGATCACTGTGTCAGTTTACATCTTGAGACTCTTAATTTAGAAAAGGGGACCTAAGACGCGTCAACAGTGAGAAATGCAGTTAGCGACCCATAGCTAGACTGCTTGTGTCAGGGTCAGCGAATCAGAGCTGACCAAGACCCTACTCCACCTTCAAGTGGTGGTCCTGGAAACTGGCTGCATCACTGCAGTCTGGCTGAGTGAGTAGGGATCGAAGAGGGAAGGCTAACCCGGTCCCAAAAATGCCGTGCTGAAGTCGGATGTGTCGGCCAAAAGGCGCAAATATTGCAGCTTTGCTGTAAACGGACACAACGCAACCAACGTTCTTTTCAGTACGAACGAAGGAGAAGAAGAATTTAGAAAAGATAAATATATTTGATATGAACATTAAAACAGTATGTGGACTATTTACACTTGCTGGTGACCTGGCTACCAAACCAGTCACCACAGCCAGCTGACCTCCATTATTTACTGATACATCATCATCATCATTCCTTTTCGTTCCCTGTGGAACATAGGGCAGAAACAGTTGCTCTCCATTGATTTTTTTTTTTTTTTAACTTACACCCGCCATTACTCAAGGCAAAATCTCAGGTTAGTATGTCCACCCTGAGACTGATTTTACATAAGTATCCTATTTTCCCTGAGCGCTGACAAGTGTCCTCTCTCCATTCTGGCAGATACTCGCTGTGACGTGGAATGTAAATAGCGATACAGTAATTTGACAGCCTTTGCTTTCCCATTTAATGACTACCATTTGCTAAGCCAAACCACGCAATTTTCTGACTGCATTACTCATACCTAATCCACGCCCTTTTTCTTGACATGTAAATATCTTCTGACCTATCTTTAAAAATTTACGACACTCGCCATCTTTGGAGAGTACCCATTGAGCTGGGTCGGCTCTGGAGCCGTTCAGATTATTCCAGTCCTGATCGATTACACTCCTTCAAATGTACTTGCCAGGGCTTGAATTAATCCAGTCCAAATCCCGGTCGACAACACTGCTCCAAATGTTCTCGCTCGGGCTTGAACCTGGATCACCCATTCGCCAGCGCAGTGTGGTAACCATTACACCAGCGTGGCTCCCATCGATTTCTATTTTCTGATATATAACAGTGATATAATATTTCTTACATACATCTTACTGTACAGGTTCAATCACAACAATGAGACACACACACACACACACACACATATATATATATATCTTTCGTTTGCACTCCTTATAGAGCCACAGATGAAAAACCTATGGCAAGGCACAAGCAAAGAAACAAAGTTACAACTGATCAGAGCATGTATATTCCCAGTAGCAACATACGGCTGCGAGACATGGACACTCAATAAAACAGTTGCAAAAAAAGATTATATCATTCAAAATGAAATGCTACAGCAGGATGTTTAGAATACCAACAGAGAAGTACTGCACTCACTAAACGTAGAGGAAAATTGACTCCTAAATACCATCGCAGTAAGGAAGCTGCAATTTTTCAGTCATATAAAAAGACATAATAGTCTGGAAAAATTAGTAATGGAAGGCATGGTCCCTGGAAAAAGGGGAAGGGGACGACCTAGACGACAGTGGATCTAGGAAATCACAGTGAGCCTGAACTTATCTTTGGATGATGCAGGTCGACTTGCTCAGAATCGTGATGCATTCAGAGCAGCTGTAATGGAGACAACGTTCTGGAGAAAATACGTGACATGATGATGATGGAGCCACTACTGTAGCTGATCCAACAGTGGTAGTTTCTATAGCCTTTTGTTTTACTTGATGAGGTAGCCAGCTCCATGCACAAACTCGTTTTAGTCGCCTTGCACGACATGCTTGAGGGTGCAGTGGTCCTGTTCTTTCTTTGTCTGTTCAGAGTCCCCCAGGACACAGAGAGAGAGAGACAGACATACAGGCAGACAAACTCAGTTGGACATGGTAATTTTTCCAGAAGCATGAAAAACAGACTCCCACAGAAGAGAGAGAGACAGACATACAGGCAGGTAAACTCAGGTGGACATGGTAATTTTTCCAGAAGCATGAAAAACAGACTTCCACAGAAGAGAGAGAGAGAGAGAGAGAGAGAGAGAGAGAGAGAGAGAGAGAGAGAGAGAGAGAGAGAGAGAGAGAGAGACATACAGGCAGGTAAACTCAGGTGGACATGGTAATTTTTCCAGAAGCATGAAAAACAGACTTCCACAGAAGAGAGAGACAGACATACAGGCAGGTAAACTCAGGTGGACATGGTAATTTTTCCAGAAGCATGAAAAACAGACTTCCACAGAAGAGAGAGAGAGAGAGAGACAGACATACAGGCAGGTAAACTCAGTTGGACATGGTAATTTTTCCAGAAGCATGAAAAACAGACTCCCACAGAAGAGAGAGAGAGACAGAGAGAGACAGACATACAGGCAGACAAACTCAGTTGGACATGGTAATTTTTCCAGAAGCATGAAAAACAGACTCTCACAGAAGAGAGAGAGAGATGATGAGGCATTATGGAGTTCCCATGAAGATCATTAACTTAATAAGGAAAACCTATGAAGACATGACATGCATAGTTCTTCATGAAGGACAACTTACAGAACCGTTTAGGATTAGAACGGGAGTGAGACAGGGATGCCTCTTGTCTCCATTTCTTTTCTTACGAGCAATAGTTTACAAAACTTGCACATTGGAACCATCCCTCCAAGAGCATATAGCCAGCATGACATCATCAATATTATCATTTTCCTTATCACAGCCTGTGGAGCCCCTACTGCAGGCTGCCCCCTGGCAGGAAGCCTGCACAAAATATTTGCTTGCTCTTGTAGCAGTGGCTTCTATAACAGTTTGCTTTACATGATAAGGTTGCCAGTCCTATTGCACAACCTTTTATTAGTAGCCTTGTATGACATGCCTAAGGGAACGGTAGTACTATTCTTTCTTTGTCTAATAAAAGACTTGTGGAAACTGCATAAAACTCAGCATCATAAAGCTCAGCATCATAAAACTCAGCATCATAAAGCTCAGCATCATAAAACTCAGCATCATAAAACTCAGCATCATAAAGCTCAGCATCATATTTATGGTCTCTCATATCCCCTGTTTCAAGCTCTGCTGCAACCAAGCACTGGATGGGTGCAGTAGCAAGTCAGCTGATAAAGAGAACGGTCTTCAACGTTGTTCCACTTCTCACCTAACTTTTTTACAACTTTTTTTTTCAGCCTTTTTGTTTTTGTTTTCAACGCTTGTTTATAAACTGTTTATCATAATTTCAGTGACTGAGAGATAGATTGACTAAAGTAAAACCGTGCCATACGTTTAATACATTTACGTTATAGGAATGTAAGCGCTAAGCAGAGTATTACTGTATATCATTCTGTGCAAAGTAACACATTCGTATGCCCTGCTTATCAGAGACTGGACAAAACTTTTGACATGCTGGGTTGAAATTAACACTTTTCTGTAACAATGAAAGAAGTGATATGAGTTTAAAGCATTCAGACTGATGAGCCTGTCATTTCATAATGTCCCTTTTTGCTTCGTGTGGGGCTTGGATCCATTTTTACAGCTGGTTCCCTTCCAGGAAGCCAGCCCCAAGGCATTCATGTGTTCTTGCTGCAATGGTTTATGTGTCAGTTTGTTTAACAGAAGGAGGCTGCCAGCCCGATGCACTACCTCATGTATTAGTTGTTTCTTATGACATTCAAAAGATATCTTCTATGGCTAACTAGCAGATGGCAGAAGAACAGTTGGGCGACCGCAGCTGAGGTTCAAAGATGTGTGCAAGAGATACATGAGGGCACTGGACATAAATCCAGCAACGTGGGAGGATGAAGCTGCCGATCGCACCAAGTGGCGATGCTATCTACGGCGCAAGCTCAGATTGAGCGAAAAGAAGCTAAGAAAGAGAAAACGTTGAAAGAAACACCAGGAAAATAAGGATCTGAGGGCTGTCCCCTCAGAGGCGCATTCCCATAGTCAGTTATGACTGAAGGGGTTATTATTATTATTATGACATTCATTGTGAACAGTAGTACTATTCTTTCTTTTGTCTCATCAGAGACCTTTAGAACTACTTGGAGCATGGACCTATCACTGAAAATGGAGCAGATAAAGAATCTGTAACATATACTGTTATGTTATATTAAATTTCAGAGCAACATTTGTGACGGACTACCAGACTATTTGGGCTGATGTGATTTCAGATGTTCTGGTTGATGGCAGCATTAATAAAGCAGACTCCAACACATTGATAGCAGCAACACCACTCGATACCAGCTGTCCTATAGGCAACAGCACTCCTAAACCTGTCACTGAGGCCACCACAAAGGTAACAGTTGTAACTACAGGTATAGATGCCTTAAGACTGACAGTCTTAACACCCAACACTTCTATGTCTGAGGCTACCTTCTGTATCGATGTATATTTTATTTCTCTCTCTCTCTTTCTTTTTCTCAGAGTTTGTGTAGGTGTGTAATTTTTAAAAATATATTAATTAATTAATGTGTCTTTATCTTTTTTTTACCTTTAAAAAAAATTTTTTTTACATTTTCATTTTCCCCTCAATTTTTTTTATTTCTTATTTCTGTTACCATTCTGTTTCTTCATTGCTCACCTCTCTCTCTCTTTCTCAAATAGTCACTCCTTTTTTATTTTGTTCCTAATTTTAATTGTATTCACGTGCACCACTTCTTACCTGGATCTATCAAAGTGGTCATTTTGTTCTTACAAATTTCTACCAGAACATCTGTAATTTTTATCAGTTTTTAGTGTATTTAACTTGGTGATAAATCTCGGTACCGATGAATCTTGGTTTGTTGAAGGGTGAGAGACTTCCGGGCAACGCCGGGTACTTACAGCTAATAATGGAGTAGAACTGTGGTGGTTCAGGAATGATGGTAAATGTTCTGTTATGATAGGTGCACTGATAAAGGCACATCAGCATTTTTCGGGCTTACAGGTGGCCGACCAGGTGTGTGGGTGTACAGACATCAGAGAACGCGAATGCATGTAGTTCTAAAGTAAGTCCACAATATTCACACACACACCAACGCACATGTAGGAGTCAGGAAAAGGTTGAAACTCCTAGTCGTTCTACACTGTTTAATACTCCACAGTCACGAGGACATCACTAAGTACATTGTCACAGATACAGTACACAGCAAAATAGGATACATCTCATAAGCACCAAATCCATAGGTAGTTAAGTGCATAGCATAAAAAATCCCAGGCACAACAGCTGCATAAATACGGCAGTTTATAATGATAAAGTTTCCTGGTCCAAATTATCCCTACAGCAAAGGGAACTGCCTATATCGCAGTACCATAATGTCTGTATCGCCAGACTCAACATAACTCATGGGAGAAAAACACCTTCCCTATAATAATAATCTGTCGACCTTCACAAATCTCCCTCATCGGAGATATCAACACATAACGGCCTATAATCCCAGGCCCGAAAAATCTTTAACAATGTACATTCTGCAGAATACATATATCAGCCTTTATATCCACGGCTTTATGAAATCTTAGGAAATATCATAATCCTTTTCACCAAAACTATTCTCCATATCGGGACACACTGACCATAATCGTCAGTCCCTTCTCTAAGCTATCTCAGCATTCGAATGTCACGAAAAATTTCCCCGCCTAAAAAACAGCTCCGTAAAAAATTCATCGCTCACGCAAAAACGCCGCTGAGCCGTGAACTCCTCTCATCTAGAAGGTTCGAGAACATTCCCGATCCTATAAGTAGCTACTCAAGGGAAATAACAAAGATCCGACCTGTACTTACAAGTATTTTACAGATAAACTCCCCTTGACTAGAATTAGGACTTAACACTTAGTTCTTGCTTTTCTGTTTTTGTTTGTTCGTGATGAAGACCTTGTGGATGTAATGTGGGCAGTTCTTTTTGTCCAGGTAAGACGCACTACCTATTATTCCTCAGTCTCCGTTAACTGTGAGGACAATGTTTTGATGATTCATATGTCACACATGCGCCCAGCCCATAAAGATGCCATTTGCCACTAAGTCTTTGTTTACAACTCCCTCGATACGGTTGTTCTCTAGCTCTTGTTTTACATTTTAATCATTTTTTTTTTTTGGGTAAGCCCATCGAAATGGCAGAGAAATGTAAACGAGTAGTGTTGGGATTATCCCAAAACATTGAGATAGTAAAACATATAAGAAAAGGAGAAAGTGCTACAAGGATAGCATCGGTTTACGGAATAGGAAGAACAACAGTAAATGTAAAATGTTGTTTCCTTTTATCTCCTTTAATTTCTTTATGTTATGTATTATATATTGTGTTAATGTATTTAGGTTATCATGGTACGGTCCCGTACCCTGACGGATAATTATCGATTATAATCGAAGTTCTACTGTAATTGTTTTCATATACCCTGCCAGATACAGAAAACCAGACTGCCGAGGCAAAGCCTGCTTGTGCCCTCAAAATCTTATTTTGGTTTGTTAATTTCTGGGTACAAGTTAACACACACATATTAGGAACACTTTAATACAACCACAAGAACAAAATAGGACACACATTGAGGAAACCTGTTTGGTAGCATTACAAGGCAGTCCGTATTCTGGAATCCCAATGATAAGAGAGTTAGAGAAGCAGATGTAGACTAAAAACAAAAAGTACTTGGAGAAAAGAACTGGAGACTGAAATGAAAATGGTGAGGAAGATATGGAAAGACCATGAGCTGATGTATTCATCATCATCATCATTTCTTTTCAGACTTTTTTGGGCAGTTCAGAACCACTGCAGCTGGTTCATGTGCTTTTAAGCAGCAGTTTTTGTAGCAGTTTGTTTGACATGATGAGGTTACCAGTCCCTTACAGGAAGCCATTACCAAAGCTTTCATTTGCTACTACTTATCCTGTGGTTTCTGTGGCAGTTTTGTTTTACATTATAAGGTTACCAGCCTCATGCACAACCTCATTGTTAACTGCCTCTGGCCAGAGGACACCTGTCAGCGTACAGGGAAAATAGGATACTCATGTAAAATCAGTCTCGGGTTGACATACTAACCTGAGATTTCACTTCAAGTAATAGCGGGCGTATGTTAAAAAAACTGCCTCTTATGACATGTTTAAGGGAGCAGGAGTCCTATACTTTCTTTGTCTCTGAGTAGACACGCCCATTGAGGCATATTGGGAATATGGTGTTAGGCCCATATTTTCTTGACCTTCGGCATACTAGGGGTGATGTGGTCAGCATCATGCCGGCCACCTTAACCTTCCCAGAGTTGCTCTGGTACCCAATTCATGAGGCTGGGTCAACCCCGGAGCCATTTGCGGTCTAAAAAATCCCACCTCAACTGGGGATTAAACCATGGACCACCGAGTTAGGAAGCCAGTGCACTAACCACTGCGCTATCGCGGCTCTATCACTATCAGTGTTTAGTGCAGAATGTAATTTGTTGAAGCTCTAATCATGAGTGCAATCATTCAAGAAACTGTTGTATAAAATTGTTGGTTATGTAAGAAGTTGGAACACATTAACTTCTTCTTTCAACTTCACAAGGAGCATAGGCCTTCAACAAACTTATGCCAAGTCTTCCTGTCCCGTGACATAGGCCTTCAACAAACTTATGCCAAGTCTTCCTGTCACGTGACATAGGCCTTCAACAAACTTATGCCAAGTCTTCCTGTCCTGTGACATAGGCCTTCAACAAACTTATGCCAAGTCTTCCTGTCACGTGACATAGGCCTTCAACAAACTTATGCCAAGTCTTCCTGTCCCGTGCCATCCACACGTAGGCCTGTCCTTGTCTTCCTCATCCCCTTTATGTCTGTCCCCAGTTCTCTTTTTTCCCATGTGTTCTTTAGTTTTCTCCTACCTCTCTTACCCTGGACATTCCAGCGCAAGGACTGTCTGGTTAAATTGTCAGTAAGTTTGTCTCTGGGAGAAGATCGGCTACCACGACAAGCATGGGAAACAAAGAGCCAGGGATCCAGACCCCCAGGATGACCCAGAGTCCGTTGGGAGGACAACATTAGACAATCTTTGAAGGACCAAGGACTAGAATGGAACCAGGCCAGGAGGAAGACAGCCGATAGGATAGTCTGGCGCTCTCTCTTACAAACCTCTACACCTCACGATAGAAGGGGAACGACTAAGTAAGTAAGTAAGTTTTTCTCTGTGTATGTCCTATCCATCTCCAGCGTCTTTCTCATCACTTTTTCCCATCTGTTGTTCTACTGGCACTTGTCTAGTTCATGTTATCAGTTCCATAGTAGTGATCTTGTCATACCACTTCATTACTTCTATTCTGTGCATGCATCTGTTTTTGGTTGTTTTTTTGTTTTTCCCTGTTTTAGAACCATACAGTAGGACTGGCTTGACATTTGAATTGAAAATTCTGATTTTTAATATAATATTACATTTATAATAATACATTAATAATATACGAGGGGCGTTCAGAAAGTAATGCACCACATCGTTTTTCTCAGCTAATAATGAAGATAGAAGCACGAAAGTTTGCACACTTCAAATATAGCATGCGCCAATTGTGTGCACCAAATTGCACCGCAACCGGCCAAATAATACTTCTTCTTCTTCTTCTTCTTCCGTCCTTAGCCACCGACCGTCAAAGCAGTCAGTGGCCATTACGCCTAGTGGCGTCTTAGGGCAACAGCAGATAGGTTTTCTTTGCCATTGTTTCCCATCACGCTTATTGGCGTCTTTAGGGCAACGGCAAATCAATCCATTTGCTGTTGTTTCCGTAATCGAAGTGACTGGCAAACGGGTGATCAGCGGCCAAATAATACGGCTGCCCTAAACCGTTGAAATGGAGCGTGTTAGCAACTTGCGTTATAAACAGCGAATTGTGATAGAATTTCTCGTTGCAGAGAAGGAAACTGTTGTGAATATTCATAAGCGTCTATGTGATGTTTATGGAAGTTTTGCAGTCGACAGGAGTACAGTCAGTCGCTGGGTTCAGAGAATCAAAGAATCAGGAAGTGGAGATACGGAGCTGCTTGATCGGCCGCGCTTTGGACGTCCTGCCACAGCCACCAACGAAGAAATGTTGAAATGCGCTGAGGGCATTATTCTTACTGATAGGCGAATCAATTGGCCTTACAGCTGTCAGTCAGCATTGGTAGTGCAAATGCAGTTATAAAAACTCTCGGATTTTCTAAGGTTTGCGTAAGATGGGTTCCTCGACGTCTCACAAATGACCACCGATTGCAAAGGAAAGCAATTTCTTCTGAATTGTTGGAGCGTTTCAATGCTGATGGAGAGAACTTTTTGGCTAAGATCGTTACAGGTGACGAAACCTGCTCACATCCTTTTGAACCTTAGACGAAAAGACAGTCAATGGAGTGGCATCTTCCGCAGTCATCAAGAAGAAAGAAATTCAAGACAAATCCTTCAGCTGGAAAGGTCATGATCACTGTCTTTTGGGACATTGAAGGTGTGATTCTTGTAGACGTTATGCCAAGAGGAGAGACAATCAATTCGCAAGCTTACATTAAGACATTGAAAAAAACTCAAACAACGTTTTCGCAGAGTTCGGCCGCCCAAGAATCCAGCAGACCTGCTTCTCCTTCACGACAATGCGCGCCCTCACACAAGCCTGGCAACAAGGGAAGCAATCACCAAATTGGGTTGGACTGTACTACCCCATCCACCCTATAGTCCCGATTTGGCACCCTCTGATTTTCATCTATTTGGTCCACTTAAAGATGCACTCCGTGGGACAAGGTTTGAAGATGATGAAGGAGTGATTCATGCAGCGAAGAAATGGCTACATGATCAAGACAAAATGTGGTACGGGCTAGGAATACATGCACTTGTTTCGCGCTGGCGTAAAGCCGTACAAGTTGATGGGGATTATGTTGAATAATACCGATGTTTACATGACATATCCATGTATATTGTGTATAAATTTTATGCTTTTTGAATAAAAAGCTCCTGAGAAAAACGATGAGGTGCATTACTTTCTGAACGCCCCTCGTATTAATAATACATTAACTTTTTCTTCTTCTTCAAGTGCCATGCCTAGTGATGTAGGAGATCATGTCTCTTCACAACTTCCTGTCTCCAGTACAGTATATCAATTCTGTTGTTGACCTCCTTCCTTACCACGATGTCAAACTGTCCAGTATTTGCTCTCTTTGTCTTCCTCTTATCTTTTTTCCATTCATTCTTTCCTGTTGTTACGATATATTCCAGCTTTCCTGTTCTCATGCCCAAAAAAAGTGGATTGCTTCTTTTTAACTTGTGAAATAAGTTTCCTAGTTAATACATTAACTAGGTTGTTAATATTACTTTTTCTAATTCTCCCCAGCTTAGAGAGAGGATCGTCAAAGACTCAGCATGTGGTGTTACCAAAGGTTGCTTCTCTAAATGCAGAGGTTCTGCATGCAGTTTCATCACTTCTTGGAAAGTGATGGGCGATTATGGTGTCTACACTCTAACTGCCGATATGCCTTCTAGTTCAGGTGCATATATGGCATTGGGCTTCTCAAGTGATAACCGAATGGTAATGAACTTAACATAAGAATTAGTTTTTGTTAAATATTGTTTTGTATGCATCCTTAGTGAAGTTAGAACAGACAGACACATTTACTTACCTAGGATGCATAGTAACACCTGACGGCGGAACAAGCAAGGACATTAACAACAGAATGAATAAAGCGAGAACAGCCTTTGCTGTTCTCAACAACATTTGGAGGTCTTCCCAGTACAGCACAAACACCAAATTAAGACTGTATGAGAGCTGTGTACTTTCTGTGCTTCTCTATGGTGCGGAATGTTGGAGAGTAACAGAGAGGGAAATGTCGAAACTGTCCTCCTTTCACACAATATGCCTAAGGAAAATTCTCCGAATCTTTTGGCCAAACACCATCAGCAACCAAGAACTACTTATTCGGAGTAACCAGGAGGACATGCACACCATCATAGCTGGCAGACGCTGGAGTTGGGTTGGCCACGTCCTCAGAAGGGACCCTGATACCATCACAAGAACAGCCATGCTATGGACCCCCGAGGGAAAGCGAAAGAGAGGCCGACCAAAAACAACTTGGCGGAGAACTGTGGAAGCTGAAATGCAAAGAATGAACCACAGTTGGGGCACTGTACGAAGGATGGCCGCCGACCGAGCAAAGTGGAATCAATTTGTTGCTGCCCTACAAGACGCCACCAGGCGTGATGGCCGCTGACTGCTTTGACGATTGGTGGTTATGGATCAAAGAAGAAGAAGAAGAAGATGCATCCTTAGTACATGTCTGACAGAATGACATATGTTGTAATAAATTCATAATCAGAATTTTTCATCCCATTTGAAGTAAAGACTTGTTATCCAGTGCCCTTGTCATGAAAATGTGGTCACCTGTCCATCATCTCCTGGCCTGCTGGATAAGTGCTGTATCAGTTAATTTTTGTTAGCCATTTTTTTCTCACCCTGTTTTCTACTGAAGACTGTTTTACTCAAGAGTAGGTGGTGTCATTCTTATACAAAACTGTTGTTTAAGTATCTTTATTTAACGAGTGTGAAACTGATGACAAGAACCAGACAAGTGCCAGCAGAACAAGAGATGAGAAGAAGATGCTGGCGGTAGATAGGGCACACATTGAGGAAACTATTGATAGTATTACAAAGCAGTCTTTGTTCTGGAATCCGCAGGGTAAGAGAGGAAGATGGAGAGAGACAAACGCTTGGAGAAGAAGATTGGAGACAGAAATTAAAGAGCTAGGAAGCCAGTGCACTAACCATTACGCTACCATGGCTCTGTGCCGTAATGAATAATTAGATAAAAATGACATTTACCCTCAGTTATGTCAATTTAATTTCATAGTATAGCTTCATTAATTATTTTGTGAGTGTTTAATTTTTCTTGGATTTAGACAGTTTTTTTTAATGAGTTGCTGTCTATTTACCTTGTGCATTTTTTTGGCTTCCTGGTGATTATTCCCCATCCCAGCATGTCTTATGTGGTAGGCAGTGAAAATCCTCCAGTTATGGCAGATTACTGTTGAATAAGGATTAACCTAACTGAGCAGCCATGGACCAGCTGGTGACAGTCATGGAGAGCAATGTGGGATAGTTAATGGCACTGCTATCTCTATTAAAAAAAACTCCTCTAAACACCCCAACTTCCCAATGCCTTGGAGGTAAGAGTTTCTTCAAAGGCTAGTGGAGATCTCTATAAAGAAATCTCAGTAGGCAACTTTAAATCACTGGTAATCCTCAAAAACAAATAGGCACCAAGAGGTATCTCCAAGAACAATTATGTCTCAATACGATCTGTACCCACCAGAGATGCATCTGAATGTTCCTGAGGCTGAAAATGATCTAGATGTAAATACAGACATTTCACAAAGAGAAGAAATCATCACAGCCATCAAAGGGTTAAAGAATGGAAAAGCTCCTGGTCACGACAATTTAAATGCTGAGTTATTTAAGATAGACCCTGAACTAGCAGCAGAACTATTAGAACCTTTATTTACACAAGTTTGGAAAACAGAGACCTCACCAACACAGTGGAATAAAGGAATAATTGTCAAATTGCCCAAGAAGGGTGACCTTGCAGACTGCAACAACTGGGGAGTAATTACTCTCCTCTCAGTTCCCAGTAAAATACTAGGCAGGATAACTATCCAGAGAATTTCAAAAGCAGTAGACCGTAAAATGAGGAAAGAACAATCAGGATTCAGAAAGAACAGAAGATGTGCAGATCATATATTCACCCCCTGGAACATTATAGAGCAGTGCTCAGAACGGCAGAGACAGTTATACATTAGCTTTGTTGATTTTGAAAAGGCTTTCGACAGCATACACAGGAACAGCCTTCTGAGGGCTTATGGAATTCCCACCTGCATTGTTTCCATCATAAAATGCCTCTTTGCTAATTTTACTTGTATTATTGGGCAGAGCAACCTAACCTTTGAGGTGAAGACAAGAGTACGACAGGCATGCCCCTTATCAACCACTTTATTTTTAACAATCATAGACGGGGTGATGCTCCAGACAACAGAGGGAAATTCTTAGAGAATTGTGCTTACATAATGATAACCAGATATGTCTTGAACTGGAACCCACAGGGCCAGAGAAGAGTAAGTAGATCAAATAGAACCACTATAAGAATAGTTGAAAAGGAATTCATAGCTATTTGAATCTCATAGGCAGAGCTGAAGATGATGGCACAAAGATGAAGTAACTGGCTAGCAACAAGTGCAGCTGTGCTTCCACAAAAAGCAATGATGATGATGATAGTAATTATGGATCGTTACACTCGTAGGACGGAGGATGTTGGGCAGTCAAACAGATTGTAGGGGGTGATTGAATAACTTTCTTCTTCTTAACCAGGGTTTGATAATGTATTTAGTAACTGCCAGATTGAAGTGACTATGACTACCATAATTTGTTTTTAGTTAGGCATGACTACTTTATATTCATTTGTGTTAAATGTTGCTGTTCCTACAGGGAGATGATAGTGTAACAGGCTGTGCTTCAAGAAGTGATGGATCTGTGGCTTTGTTTAATGGCCAAAACACAGGAAGAGTGGCACCAACCTTATTCATAGATAATGTAGGTCTGCATATTGATTTAAGTATTATTATTATTATTATTCATGTAAAGCTAAGTAGACCCAGTGTAGTTTCCATGGATCTCTGAAGAGACACAGAAAGAATAGAACCACTGTTTCCTCAGGCGTGTCAGACAAGGTGACTACTATGAGGTTTGTGCATGTGGCTGGCGACTTCTTCACATAAAACAAATTGACACAGAAACCACTGCTGCAAGAGCCTCTGACTACTTAATGCAGGCTTCCTACAATGGGGACCAGCTGCAATAATTGTTCCATGCTCTGTAAGGAGCACAAAGGAAACTTATGATGAAACCTAAATATTAAGCATTATAAATAAAGTTTTAAGGAAACAAATATTTATTTTATGTTTCCTTGACAGAAAGAGTTGTAAGACCAAAAGAGAAGTCAGTGATACTGTGTGAGATCAAGATAGAAGGAACCATATTAAATCTGGTGAAGTTCAGTTGCTGTGCAACCCATAAAGCGTGAACATTTTTTTTTTAAAAATACAGTCAGTTTCTTTTTTATTTATTTAAAAAAAAACCAAAACAAAACAATAATGTTAATAAGAGGAAAGATTGAGAGGAAAAGACATGGAGAAAGACAGAGAGGGAAGTCAAATGGCATGACAAAGTAGTTAAGAGAATGGCCAGGATCTGAAGTACTGAAAAAAAACATGGACAGTTATGGATTTAAGCTGATTATCATTGTCAATAGGCATGGGAAATTTTGATGATGAAAGTCAAGTCCTGTTACTTCAGAGTGGCAGAATATGTGAAAATAAGAAACAGACAGTTGCCAGTGAAACAATAGACGACAAGAAGAATGGATAGGACACACATAGAGGAAACCTGATGATAGGACACACATAGAGGAAACCTGTTGATAGGACACACATAGAGGAAACTGTTGATAGGACACACATACAGGAACCTGTTGACAGCATTATAAGGCAGATCTTGTTCTGGAATCTGCAGGGTTAGAGAGGTAAAGGGAAAGTAAAGAATGCATGGAGAAGAGAACTGCAGACAGGCATGAAAAGGATGAGGAAGACATAGAAAAACCTTGAGCTGATGGCACAGGACAGGGAGACTTGGCATTATTTTGTTGAAGGCTTATGTTCCTTGGGGAGCCGAAGGTGGATGATGGTAGTGAATGCATGAAAAGAGCATCTGTAACATTGCCTGTTCCTGTTACACAGTATTCTACATTTAATAAGTATTTTAGCTGACTGTCCATAAAAGGTGCTGTTTCTTTTTCGGAGACAAATACACATTTATCTGCCTGTCTGTGCGTGTGTGTATGCATGAATGCAGATAACAATGTCTGTATGCACTTATTTCTTTTCACTTGTACACAAGGTTTTCAAATAAATAAATTTTGAGACTGAGCATCAGTGGAATAATAATTTAAAAAAAAAAATAATCTTAGATTCTAATGCAGATAATAAAGAATTGATGGCTGAAAGTGAACAAGAAAAACATAATTGAGGATTTATCTGCCTGTCTGTGCATGTGTGTAAGCGTGCAAGCAGATATCACTGTCTGAATGCACTTATTTCTCTCTACTTCTACACAAAGTTTTCAAATAAATAAATTTGGAGACTGAGCATCAATTGAATAACAATATTTAAAAAAAACAATCTTAGATACAAAGGCAGATAGTAAAGTATCGATGGTTGAAAGTGAACAAGAAAAACATAATTGAGGGAAAGATTGAAAATGAACAGGCAATAATGGTGTTTAAGTGGGAGGAAAACTTGAATTAATGGACGGGAAAAAAAAAATTGTTTAATCAGCAAGTACCATGAAGACATAGTTTTTCTGAAACAGTTTGTCCCTGGTGCACCACAGACAGTGAGTTCTTGATTAGTAATTCCCACTGTTGTCATCAGTTGTTAGTCTGTTTGGTTCTGGAACAGGTAGATTTATCCATTCTTTTATGTTGTTGTCAGCCCATTTCATTTTCTTTCTGTCCTGTCTTTTGCCTGGTACTGAGACTTTAAGGAAGATCTTTGGTAGCCCATGTGATCTTGATGTATGACCATGCCATGTCAGCTTCTACTTCTTTATTGTTGCCTGCAAGCTGTGATTATGCCTAGCACTGCAGCCAGCAGTACTGGAATCAGCTAGTTTTCTAATATGGGGGGGGGGGGGGGGTGAAGGGAATGAAATGCAGATTGGAGAACCTTCTGATGTCCTGCAGCCACGTAAGCCAACCGTATCATCTCATGGTGCAGACTATAGTCCGTTCGGAAATTCGTGCCCACAGAAAGCGTCAATTTTCTCCAAAACTGTTTGTTGTATGGACATGAATTTTTGCATGCAGTCTTAGATTTTCCATGCAGTTATTAATATATTTTTTGCCCTTACAAAACTCATGTCATGTTCGAATTTTCTTCTTTACGTTATATAAAAAACTCTTACTGTTGTCTGGGTTAATTTTTAGTAGTTTTACAGGAAGGTTACAAGATCCGTTCAAAAATATTTTTTTTTTTTTTAATTAGTTACTCGCGACTGTGTACAATAGGTGCGCACTCGTGCGGACATGTAGTCACTACACTAATTCAAACCAAAAAAAATATTTTTGAACGGATCATGTAGCCTTCCTGTAAAACTAATAAAAATTAACCCAGACAACGGTAAGAATTTTTTATATAACTTAAAGAAGAAAATTCAAACATGACATGAATTTTGTAAGGGCAAAAAATATATTAATAACTGCATGGAAAATCTAAGACTGCATGCAAAAATTCATGTCCATACAACAGTTTTGGAGAAAATTGACACTTTCTGTGGGCACGAATTTCCGAACGGACTATAGAAACTGGCTGTAAGGTCACAGACTAATAGGGGATGTGGCTGCATGGAGAGGGATGGGCTCCACCAAGTATGAAAATGTCCAAGGCATGCCAGAGGATAAAGAGAGTTAAATACACATACCATGAAGAAAAGAGACAGACAGTTGTGGAACTCTGTTGCAGCTAATCTTTGATGCTTTAGACATCACTTTACAATCTGAAGAGATCTAAGTCCTCTTTCATGATTTTTAACTTATTACAAAATGTGACACTTGTGAACCATACACATACAGTGACATTTAACGTATGAATTTCAGAATGTGACATTAGCAATGATATTTATCTTATGATATTTCAAAATGAACTTTCAGTGAACTGTACACATGCCGTGACTGTTAACATATAATATTTCAGAATGTGACATTTGCAGTGATATTTATCTTATAATAATTCAAAATGAACTTTAAGTGAACCATACACCTTCAGTGACTTTTAACATATAATATTTCAGAATGTGACATTAACAATGATATTTATCTTACAATATTTAAAAGTGAACTTTCAGTGAACTGTACACATTCAGTGACTTTTAATGTATAATTTTTCAGAATGTGACATTTGCAATGATTATTTATCTCTTAATATTTCATAATAAACCTTCTGTGAACCATACGTATGCAGTGATTTTTAACTTATAATTTTTCAGAATGTGACATTGGGAATTGTACACATGCAATGATTTTTAACTTGTAATATTTTATAATGTGACACTGTTGTTGGTGTTGTTTAACTAGGGCTGCTGAGCTTCTTGCTCTTTAGCAACCAATACCAAGTTGAAGAGTCCTTGGTATTATCTACATTAAATAAATTAGTAAATAAATAAATACAGGTAATTAACAAGTCCTCGTTGGACATAAAGGATGACACTAGACAACAGAAAAGAAAATATAAGTGATAGGCTTATCGGGAATCAAACCTAGGACCAACCAAATGGCGCCATCGCCTTGCTGTGACAGTACATCATGAAAGGATGCTCAGCCAATTTTGCACCCCAAAAAAGTGCATTATTGGCAGAGGTCATTCTCATGACACTCACAACTATGGTATATAGGACCCATGGATGACTAAGACAGTTTAAAGATGCAATCACTTTATTTATTTATTATCTACATTGTAGATCTAGGCTTTTCTGCCATTCCGAAATGTGCTGAGTTGAAGTCATGAGCTCCAGTTTCTCCAGCTTGGCTTGCATTTAAACGATCATCACATCTGGTCTCAAGCTAGGAGTAAAAAGTGTGCGGCAAACTGTGCATTCCCCGTCATCCAAGGGGGCTCTTTAATTATGCAGAGCTAAAATAGTGAGTTCTGGTTCTGGGCTCTCCCTAGGAATTGTCATGTCCTGCACTGAGCCACTTCTCAGCTGCCCCTGCCTACCACTGGGTCCATAGTGAGATCCTCCTGCATGCAGTCAACCACTTCTAAGCCAAAGAATTACATCTGGGGCTAAAGTGACTTCTCCCTTAGTGTGCAATGCTGTGTTCTCAACAAGTTTTACCACTGGGGGAATCCATGGAAGTTTGTGGATGATTTCAAGAGTCAATGAGGGTGTAATTAGCCTCAAAGAAAGACGTTCATTTCCACATATGTTTATTGTGGCATTGTGCATAGCTGGTGGTCAAATAAGGATGATTCCAGATATGCCGCCATGCATACTGTGACACTGTGAACCATACACATGCAGTGATTTTTTTTCTTATAATATTTCAGAATGTGACATGGGATCTATACGCATGCAATGATTTTCAACTTAAAAGTATTTAGGAATGTGACATCTGTGATCCATCCAGATACAGTGATTTTTATCTTATAATATTTCAGGATGTCACACTTGTGAACCAATCAAATGTGGATGGTATCTTTTCATGCACATTTAGACGTTTAATAACAGCATCAGCTGACGGGAAACGAGTTGACATATCTAAGCCCTGGACATTACTGTTTGCTACAGGCCAAGCTAGTGTTTGTGAGTAAACTTTTTACTTATTAGGCATCTTCTTCAAGTACCCTGCCAACTGGTGTAGGTGATCAGGTCTCTCCACAACCTCCTGTCCTCACTACTGTTTATCAGTTCCATTATTAACATCTTTCCGTGCCACGATGTCAGACTATCCAGAAACATTTTTGCAATTTTAGTTTGTGCAGTATGTCTCATTTTCTGAAATGCTTATATCATTACATCATTCTGCTGTATGAAATTTCTGCCACATTGATGTTAATATTGTGCCTAACTATATTTGAACTACTCTGCTTGTTTCAGATTTGTATCATTTATTCTTTTACATTCTAGTAGTCTCTCTTTCGTTGAAGTAACCATTACTCCTTGTTATTTAGAATTTAGTTCATGCTAGCTAAATGTCCAAATTATCCTCTTTTCACACAACCTGCCTAAGGAAAATTCTTTAAATTTTTTGGCCGAATACCATCTCCAACCAGGAACTGCTTACACAGCACAGTCAAAAAGGCGCTGGAACTAGGTTGGCCATGTCCTCAGAAGGGACCCTGACACCATCAAATGAACTGCTATGCTATGAACCCCAGAAGGACGACGAAAGAGAGGCAGACCAAAGACAACCTGATGGAGAACAGTGGAAGCTGAAATGCAAAGCATGAACCAGAGTTATGGCACAGAACAAAGGATGGCCACTGACCGAGGAAAATAGGGCCAGTTTTTTGCTGCCCAACAAGACACCACTATTCGTAATGGCCACTGACTGCTTTGTCAATCAGGGGGCTAAAGATCCAAGAAGAAGAACTGCTTTTTTGCAGCATATTTGGTGCAGTGCAACATGGTGCAACTCTTCACATTTCTTGTTTAAGTTTGCCTGAATCAACAGAGGAGCAGGTAGTATATTATTCTCCAGATGTCTTATGTAGTTTTGAGGGGGGGGTGGTTTCTGAGGAGACAAAGAAAGAAGAGGACCACTGCTTATTCTGGCATGAAGTAAAAGGTGACTACTAGATCTACAAGGTTATATATGGAATGGAGGGGCAGGCTGGTACCCTCATCATGTGGAACAGACTGCTGCAGAATCCACTGTTACAGGGGTTTATACTTTGGCTTAGGCCTCCTCAAATGGGCTATCCATCTACTACTTTGGCTTAGGACTGCTCAAGTGGGCTATCCATCTACTTTGGCTTAGGCCTCTTCAAATGGGCTATCCAACTACTACTTTGGCTTAGGCGTCCTCAAATGGGCTATCCATCTACTTTGGCTTAGGCCTCCTCAAATGGGCTATCCAACTACTTTGGCTTAGGCCTCCTCCAATAGGATATCCAACTACTACTTTGGCTTAGGCCTCCTCAAATGGGCTATCCCACTACTACTTTGGCCTAGGCCTCCTCAAATTGGCTATCCAACTACTACTTTGGCTTAGGCCTCCTCAAATTGGCTATCCAACTACTACTTTGGCTTAGGCCTCCTCAAATGGGCTATCCATCTACAGGGGCGGCAGCATGCTCCACAAGAAGAAAAAAGAATGATATGATGATTTTCTCGAATTGCCTGACAGTTTCTCCCCCAAAACATGCTGTATTGATTGCCATGAGGGTTTTAGCATTGCAAAGTATGAAACCGATCACACAAAAAACCAGACGAATGTCAGTGGAACAAGAGATGAGAAGAAGATGCTGAAGATGAATAAGACACACACTGAGGAATCCTGTTGATAGCACTACCAGGTGGTCCTTGCTGTGGAGTCCCCAGAGTAAGAGAGGTAGAGGTAGACCAAAGAACACATGGAGAAGAGAACTGGAGACAGACATGAAGAAGACATGGAAAGACCTTGACCTGATGACATGGGACAGGAAGACATGACATAAGTTTGTTGAAGGCCTATGCTCCTTGAGGAGCTGAAGGGAAGGGTAGTGATGATGATGATGAAAGTATGAAACAAGAGTTTAAATGTTTGTACCTCAATAACAAGCGTGCGATTGACAGAGTGGTTAAAGCCCTGGCCTGTTGCTGCAACAGGTGTCAAGTTCGATTCACCGTACCGACACGCTCCAGTCTACCCAGCTGTAAACAGATACCTGACTCTGCTATTTGAGTTTAGGAAGGAAAAGACAGTGAGGAAGGGAACTGGTCATACTACCTCTCGATGCTGGATCTAGTATAGTGAAATCTTGAAAACTTCACTCCCATACGGCAGTTTATGCTATGGGACTACCATTTAACCTCTATAACGTTTTTTAACTTCTATTTGCATTCTTAACAGCAACAAATGATGATGTCACTTTACGGTACCATGGTGTGGCTAATCCTTTTGTATCATCTGCACCTTACAAAGTTGAAAGTACTGCAGACTTAGGGGCTGAAAATCTGAAGTATCCCCTTGTAAAGGCTCATGGTAAGCGGTATAGTCTGCAAAATACTAACAGTATTCTACTAGGTCAGTGGTGTTAGTCAGCTTTCATCTAATCACCAAGTTATGAGACAATCAGATTTATTTGGACACATCTTCAAAATAGACAGATTTAAAAACCTGGTAAAAATGATAATTAATTCATCGTCATTATCATCACCCTTTTTTTAAAAATAAAATTTTGCTTTGTTTTGGCGAGGGGTGCCATTCAACCTAGTCGGTTATATTAGGGCAGATGTCCACATATAAAAGACCTTGAGGTCTGGTGATGACAATTAATTTATGATCATCTCCCTTCAGTTCCACAAGGAGCATAGGCCTTCAACAAACACATGACAAGTCTTCCTGTCCGGTGCCATCAGCCCAAGGTCTTTTGATGTCCTGCTCATTCCTTTTATGTCCATCTTCATATCTCTTCTCCATGTGTTCTTTGGTCTCCATCCCATACCTGAGGATTCCAGAACAAGGACTGCCTCATGATGCTATTGGCAGGTTTCCTCAGGTGTGTGTCCTATCCATTGTCAGCATCTTCTCATATTTGGTTCCGCTAGCACTTGTCTAGTTCGTGTCATCAGTTCCACATTAGTGATCTCATCATAACATTCCGATCCTTCTATTCTACACAAGCACTTATTTATGAAAGTTTGTACCTTCTTGGTTGTTATTTTGTTGTTTTCCATGTTTCAGAGCTGATCACTATCAGCTGAACAAATCAAACAACAGAAATGAGAAAAGTAAAAATGAAGTAATAAAGCAATGTATTAGTATACCCTGATGAGAAATCCAAAACTGCCCATCTAGGATGCTGTCAGTAATAGCTGGAAGAATCAAAAGCAGATAGAAAAACAAGGGAATAAAAATACTTACTTACTTAGGCGTTCCCCTTCTACTGTGAGGTGTAGAGGTTTGGAAGAGAGAGCGCCAGACCATTCTATCAGCTGTCTTCTTCCTGGCCTGGTTCCATTCTAGTCCTCGGTCCTTCAAAGATTGTCTAATGTTGTCCTCCCAGCGGACTCTGGGTCGTCCTGGAGGTCTGGATCCCTGGCTCTTTGTTTCCCATGCTTGTCGTGGTAGCCGATTTTCTCCCATTCTGCAGACATGGCCAAACCATCTTAGTTGGGACTGTTCTATTTGGGTCTGCAGCGGATGGGATTTTAGGCCTTGACGGATCGTCTGGTTGCGGACCATGTCTCTTCTTGTTACTTCAACCACCTTCCTCAGATACCTCATTTCTGAGGTTTGGATCTGGCTTTTGTGGGTTGTAGTCATTGCCCACGACTCGCATCCATATGTCAAGACTGGGACATAGGTGGAGCGGTATACAGCCATCTTCGTTTTCTTACCAACCTCTTTCTTGCTGAGGAATCCACGATTTATGGCCTGAAAAAGTCTCCCAGCCGCTGCTTTTCGAGTGGCCAACTCTTCTTTGATGCCTCCCTTTCGGTCTATAATAGCTCCGAGATATTTAAAGTGGTCGACCTGCTCCAGGACCTGTTCTCCCAACTTAATCTGATGTTTTCTTTCTTCTCGTGATATCACCATGGATTTTGTTTTAGAGCTGCTTATGACCATCCCTCTCTTCTCCAGCTCTTCCTTCCAGACTTGCAGGTTGGATTGGAGATGTGCCTCTGATTTAGCAATCAGGGCAACATCATCAGCAAATGCCAGCTCCGAAATATAGACCTGTCTCATCTTCCAGTACCCCACTGAATACTTTCTTGTTCTCTCCTTACATGCCTTGATGACATCGTCCATAAGGAGTATGAAGAGGTAAGGTGATAGGATATCACCTTGTCTTACACCAGTGGTGGTCCTGAACTCTTCTGACTTATGGTTTGCTGTCCTCACATAATTTCTGCAAGACTTGGGAATAAAAATACAAATATAAACATTGGATGCAAAACAAATTACAAACAACAAAAAGAAGAACCCTAAAAAAAAAGCTAGGGAGAAATAAAACAGCACTGAGATAGTGAACAGCCACTGAATAGATAAAATTGATGCTGGAGAGGCTGTCCATAAGGACAAAGACAACCCATTCATTGCATCAAAAGGAGAAGGAAGATAGAGATAATGAAATATATTGATAAAATGGTCAATGGCATGGGAAGAAAACCAAAAGTGAACTGTTTGAACCTCCATAAACTATAGGGAGATAGGGAAGCAAGATTATTAGTGTCTATTATTGCAACTTTTGATAATGGTATTAACAATATGTGTATTATATTTTTATATATGACCAATGCATATATATGTATACAAACATACAGTAACTCATTACATGCAAGTCAAAAGACTGGATCCTGCTGTTTTTTTTTTTCAGACATGAAAAACAAAGAAAACACAATGATAGGTATTAAAATGATAGAAAAACTGCATTACAGATCATTTGAGTTCATTAGGAACAACAAGTGCAGAAATCACAAAATGCACAACATAATCAATATCATTAATTAAAGAAGTTTGGAGAAAAAAAAAGAGAAGAGATGGAAATGGCTTAGCTTAGTATTAAGACTGCATAAGTACAGATGCCCTCGCATGGCTTTTAGATGGAACCGTACAGACGCCCTCACATGGCTTTGAGGTGGAACCATACAGATGCCCTTGCATGGCTCTGAGGTGGAACCATACAGATGCCTTCGCATGGCTCTGAGGTGGAACCATACAGATGCCCTCGCATGGCTCTGAGGTGGAACTTCATGGGGAAACTTGACAGGAAAGCTAAGCGAGTAATAGAGAACCACAGGAAGTGAGCAAAGCAGGAAAAATCTAGAATGAGCTGCACTAGTTTATACAAAACAGATCCAAATGAGAAAAATTTGTTCATGTCTCAAGCCTTGGAGCTAGCAGAAAGATCTGTGTCATAGTACAGTGGTGCTCTATTTTCTACCAATAGTCATTTATGTATAGATGTTGTTCCTTATTTGCTGCTTGAAGAGCATGGGGCCACCAAAGCACTTGGCCTCCATGCAGGCAGCCTTCACCAAAGTGCTGCAAGTGCTTTTGCAGTGGTGATTTCTTTAGCAGGTTGTTTTAAATGATGAAGTAAACTGTAGTGACAACCAGAGAAAATTTAGCCCCAGAAGAGCAAACATGACATGTTGATGAAGAACATAGGGTAAAGGATCCTGTTACATGCCCATTGAGGCATATTAGGAATATGGTGTTGGGCCCATTTTTCTTGACCATACGGCACATTAGGGGGGATGTTGTCAGCATACTTGAAGAACATACTTGTTAAATATTCCTTCCAGGCAGCCTTATGGTTGGAGCATGGATATTTCTTGCCAGTGTTGGCATAGTAGTGGCCAGATACTACAAAAAAGTTTGGACAAACTTATTGCTTTCTCAGAAAGTTTGGTTCCAGGTGAGTAATCAGTATTGTTCTGGATGAAGTTGTTCTTGTGTTCTTTGCTGACTTTATTTTTTTTTTAACTTGAATGATAATTGTATTACTGAGTAGAATTCACCCTGTGTTGTACTTTCTTATGCTGTAGTGGTGTCAGCAATGCCTTCAGTTGTTGATACGATTTTTATCAGCATCATAATTGTTAGTATCATTATTCTTTTTATTGTTACAATAGTTGCTGTAGAACGGTCATAATTTCAATGTTATAGGTATCACTTTCATCAATATCATTATTCATCATCACAGCCATCCTTACTGGTTATCACTAACATCACCATCATTACTTATTTCAGTGTTATAATTTCCAGAATTATTGGTAATTATCACCATCATTGTTGGTATTACTGTCATCACCATCATAGTTGGTATTACTGTCATCACCATAATTGTTGGTATGACTGTGATAACCATAATTGTTGGTATTACTGTGATAACCATAATTGTTGGTATGACTGTAATAACCATAATTGTTGGTATTACTGTCATCACCATCAGTGTTGGTATTACTGTCATCACCATCACTGTTCATATTACTAAGGTAACCATAATTGTTGGTATTACTGTCATCACCATCAGTGTTGGTATTACTGTCATCACCATCAGTGTTGGTATTACTTTGATAACCATAATTGTTGGTATTGCTGTCATCACCATAATTGTTGGTATTACTGTGATAACCATAATTGTTGATATTACTGACATCCCCATTATTGTTGGTATTACTGTGATAACCATAATTGTTGATATTACTGTCATCACCATAATTGTTGGTATTACTGTGATAACCATAATTGTTGGAATGACTGTGATAACCATAATTGTTGGTATTACTGTGATAACCATAATTGTTCGTATTACTCTCATCACCATCAGTGTTGGTATTACTGTGATAACCATTATTGTTGGTATAATTGTCATCATCATCATTGTTGGTATTACTGTGATAACTATAATTGTTGATATTACTGTCATCACCATCAGTGTTGGTATTACTGTCATCACCATCAGTGTTGGTATTGCTGTCATCACCATCAGTGTTGGTATTACTGTCATCACCATCAGTGTTGGTATTACTGTCATCACCATCAGTGTTGGTATTACTGTCATCACCATCAGTGTTCGTATTACTGTGATAGCCATAATTGTTGGTATTACTGTCATCACCATCATTTTTGGTATTACTTTGATAACCATATTTGTTGGTATTACTATCATCACCATTAGTGTTGGTATCACTATCACCACCATCATTGTTCGTATTACTATCACCACCATCATTGTTGGTAGCACTGTCATCAGCATCATTGTGGGTATTACTATCATCACTATCAGTGTTGGTATTACTATCATCACCATCAGTGTTGGTATCACCACCATCATTGTTCATATTACTATCACCACCATCATTGTTGGTAGCACTGTCATCAGCATCATTGTGGGTATTACTATCATCACTATCAGTGTTGGTATTACTGTCATCATCAACATTGTTGATACCACTCCCATCAATATCAGTGTTGGTATTACTGTCATCATCAACATTGTTGGTACCACTCCCATCACTATCAGTGTTGGTATTACTGTCATCATCAACATTGTTGGTACCACTCCCATCACTATCAGTGTTGGTATTACTGTCATCATCAATATTGTTGGTACCACTCCCATCACTATCAGTGTTGGTATTACTGTCATCATCAACATTGTTGGTACCACTCCCATCAACATCAATGTTGGTATTACTGTCATCAACACAACTAATGGCCTGTTTCATGTTTGAAAGATTCACAGAATATGTATGGTTCTTGTGTTCAGTGCCACTGTAATTGGGTTTATCATCATTTTTGTAGAAGTCAAGGGATGGAGTGAGGTGAGTACATATGATTATAAGAGTGTTGTCTGTTGCTGTGCGTGTGCGGTATATGTGTACATAATCTTTCAGTACATATTTTGTAATGAAGACATTAACTGCAGTAAAGCTGTATAACTTTTCTAAATTTAACATACGGGAGCTGTTTTTCCAAATCACAAAATCAATAAGTCTGCCAGTAAGACTTTCCTCATGTCAACCAAACAGATGAAATTAAACAAAGAAAATAATGAAAAGAAAAATAATGTGTCATTTAATGTGGTTAGTGCTCTGGCCTCCTAGCTGAGTGGTCAATGGTTCAATCCCCAGTTGAGGTGGGATTTTTTAGACCACAAACCCACCCTCATGAATTGGGTACCAGAGCAACTCTGGGAAGGTTAAGGTGGCCGGCACACTCCTAGTGTGCTGATGGTCAAGAAAATATGGGCCTAACACCATATTCCAAATATGCCTCAATGGGCGTTTACCTTTACCCTTTTTTTAAGAGACTTTCGCTATTAGAAATGTGTAGAAAAATTATGATTAAATTTTACCACAGAGAATTAATTATTCAACATATGTTATCCATTTTCTTTCCATTTTTTCCTCATCATTTTCACCTCTGAACTGAAGACAGATATGAAGGGGATGAAGAAGATATGGAAAGAACTTGAGCGGATGGCACGGGACAGGAAGACTTGGCATATGTTTGTTGAAGGCTTATGCTCCTTGGGGAGCTAAAGGGTGTTGATTGATTGATTGTTATCCATTTTGCTATATATCTAGCATATGATGTCACAAAATTAACCGTGATACAACGTTAAAATATCTCCAATGATACAACGTAGGGATAAAAACTAATGCGTAAGCTGCTAGAATACATGATCGCCCACGCCGCGGGTCATCACCCGCCATGGAAATTAAATTGTTAGACTTGAAGGCAAAACGGAACGGGATGAGAACGGAGATCAAAAGGAAAAATCTGACTGTACGCGTGCTTGAAACCAGCAAGGCTAAAAGGACGCAATTTGGTGGGGAAAGGAGGAAAAAGTCACGTTCCCCAAGTTGACATAAAGTAAAGAAATCGACAAAAGGGACCTTAGATATTATACGCAACCATCATTTCTTGGACGCTTTTGCGATAACTTAGTCCATTTATTTGAATTCAGCGGCAAACGCCGTACAGAAGATTCTAGAAAATATTTTGAAAAACCAACTAACCTTGAAAAGTAACTTTTTCTTAATAATAATGTTAGGAATATAAAACCTAGCTGGCCGGATGGCCCATCTTGAGCAGTGAAATAATATGCTTTCATTTATACAGACGGATAGATAATAAGAAAGATATTGACAAAAGACTGTGTTGTTCATATCAACAAGCGACTGCATTGAAACAATAATGTCACTAATTTTCAAAAAAATTGTGGCCTTGAAGACGCAAGTGCTAAAATCTAGTTGGAATGAAGAGAGGGGATGGGCTGGAGAATTGTGGCTAAAAATAACTTTAAAGGCATACTTGACTGAGATATGACTGAAATGACTTTTTGGTAGGATATTTGAATTTGAAAGAAGAAAAGGCAGTGATTGGCCATAGATGAATATATTATCGGCGCTCAGACGCGCATTTTGTGCCATTCAGTATAAGTTGTCCTAGTAGACACAGTGAATTATTTAATGGTGTAATTTCCCCAAGCTAATTGAAAGATTTAGAGGGACGCCATAATAAAGCCAGCAGCTCAGCTGAGTTTTGCTAGCATATACTGTGTTCTATATTCATAATTCTGGTAAGACTGAAATTATTTCTTTGTACATTTTAATATTTGTTTAAGGTTTCGAGTGATTTGATACTGCAATAGCATAATCTGTCCCTTACAACAAGTAAGGATTCGTTCTAGACCCCCCGCCCTAGTTCAGGGTCTAGAGACAAACCAAATACATAAACTCCAGCAAGGATTATGAAAGTCGGATCAAGTGTTGAGATCAGTGAAACATATCACCTATCCTATTCTATGGCAAGAAGCTAATAAACATATTTCAGAATATGTAGTCTGGGGGAATTTATCCTATGTGAAACCAACTTGGTAGGTGTGCTGTATGGTCAGAGAGATCTGACCCTGTCTATGTGGTGTTGTTGTATAATGTTGTGTGTAGTAGTGGCTCAGGAGGTAGAGTTCTGACACATGACCAATACTTTTATTTCAGAACTGTGGGTTTTTTATTTGGCACCAATGTGGTGTCAAATGATGTGTTGATTAATACAAGAAGGGACCCGTGCAGTAAAATATTTTAGCAGAGCAGCCTTTATTTGCCCCCAACCACGGAGAGCTGGGGCCACCAGACTCCTGATATTTGCCCCAAGCACGGAGAGGCGGGGCCATCAGATTCCAGCACCCGATTCCAGCACCAGAACCACTCATTCAAGATAAGTGAGCGTCTGGCCTGCTGGAGAGTCACCAACTTCGGTTATAAACCCACTAACTATATTCCCCTCAATAAATGGACAATGTTAGTAGCCATATACAGGGAGTGATGAGACCACTCCAACAGCACATCCATTCATCATTCTCCCAGCTAAATTAAAAATATAAACAGTAGTAATATTAACTAGTCTTGTGAAATACATATGTGCACACCTTTCATTTATTATGCCATATATTCATGCATTTCATTCGTAATTTCAAAACCTTTCATATGTTCTGACCAAACTAAAACCTTGGTTCAGAACAAATAAACTTAAAGAAAATATTAATATCAAAATTTTACACAGCTTGAGTTAGTTCAGTGTGTTGTAACATTTTATTAATATTATTAGACTTGTTAAATATATGTGTGTGTGTATGTAAACTACCACAACACATTACATATCATTACCCTAGAATCTTAACGTAGCCACATTCACTAGTAAAAAAAGATAGGTGTGAGGTCGTAGTGGTAGCAAGAAGGGCCTTCTGTCAATTCACAGCTACATTTATCTCAGGAGCCTTCACAGCTGACCTCATGCTTCACACTAAGTAATATCACAATCATACAATACCATCAAAACCGCTACATATATTGGGGTCTCTTGTTCCGGGATAATTAGCCTATCAATAATATTAGGATCTCCTGGTGGGAGAATTAGATTAGGGGAACACATTATAAAAATTAAGTGTCCCTGAAAATAAAAGTTGGTGAATCTTCACAGCCAGTGGTAGTTAATTAATTAATTAGAATTATTTTAAACTATAGTAATTAGAATTACTTTAGTGGTTGGACATTTTATTTTGCACATTACTAAATTGTTTAAAAAGTATGGCGGAGCTGGCAAAATTTAGATCAGCTGCTGTGCTGACGGCAAAGGATATGGGAATGGATGGTCAGATTTTAACTCAATATGTAACGGCTGAATGTGATAAATATATTGAACGGGAAGAAAGAAGATTAGAAAAAGAGGCTGAAAGAAAATTAGAGTCTGAAAGGTTGGCTGAAGAGAAGAGGTTACAAATTGAGGCTGAGACTAAGAGGTTGCAGATTGAGGCTGACAAAGAGGCTAAAGCATTGGAGGCAGAAGAAAAACGACAGCAAAGGGAAGCAGAAGAAAAAAGATTGACTGCCGAAAGGGAGGCAGAAGATAAAAAGGCCGAAAGGGAGGCAGAAGATAAAAAGGCTGAAAGGGAGGCAGAAGATAAAAGATTGACTGCCGAAAGGGAGGCAGAAGATAGAAGGTTACGAAGGGAGCACGAATTACGACTAAGGGAGCTGGAGCTACAAGGCCAGGCTCCTGAAAATGGTGCCAGCCCTTTTGCCTCAGATGCTACGCCCAGTCTGGGAGCCTCAAAATCAGCTATGGGGTTTCATTTAGACCATTTTGTTGAAAAAGACGATGACATAGAGGGGTACCTAGGACGTTTTGAGTTATTAGCTACTACATATGGGTTAGAGAGAGAGAGGTGGAGTTTAAAGCTATCACAGGGACTGAGAGGTACTTCTTATGAAGTCTTCGCAAAAATGAACAGAGAAGACCAAGACAATTATGACATGTTAAAGCAGGCTTTGTTATTGAGGTACGAAAAAAATGGGGAATTTTATCGTAAGAAATTTAGAAATGCCAAACTGTTGTCTGGGGAGACATACCACCAATTCTCTACCAGACTGGAATCCTATTTGGAGAAATGGACTGCTCTGGGGAAGACCCAAGATCTTAAAGAAATGATCATGATTGAGCAATTGAGAGAGTCCATGGCTCCAGACATGAGAAAATTTCTCATGGAACAAGGTGCAGAGAAGTTGGGGGAGGTTTTAAATGTCGCTGAGAGGTATCAGGCAGCCCAGGCAGAGGTAAGTGGTGCTAAAAAGAAGCACATAGATAATTTTAAAGCTCCACAGCAATTTAATAAATTTGATAATAGAGAACAGGGAAATAAAGGTAGGACAAACTTTGAACGGCCAAGAAATGACTATCGAGACAGAAACTCACAGTTCAATGACCAAAAATCCAATGAAAGAAAACCGTTTAACCAAGGAAAAAGATGGTGTAAATGGTGCAAGAAAGATAACCATAACACCGAATTTTGTAGAAGGAAACCTTCAAACATTGCTGCAATGAAGTCGGGGACGCAAAGATTAAAGGTTAATCCTAAGGGACAGCAGGAACCTTATCACCCCCCAGTTTGTGAGGATGTTATTTGTAATGGGGTCACCATAAGGTGCCTTTATGATACAGGTTTGGATTATGATTCAGTTGTGAAGTCTAGCCTAGTGGACCCAAGTCAGTATACCACAGAAACAGTGGAAATACAAGGGGCAACTAAGGACATACCACTCATGACACTTCCCATCGCAAGGATAACGGTGAAAACTCGCTATGTGGAAGGAGAAATCAGAGCAGCAGTGATAGATGAACCAATCTACCCTCTGATATTGGGGTGTAGATACGTCTTCTTGGGGAATCCCGAGAGACCTGTGATCATGGCGACAGTGCAGACCAGGTCACAGAAGAAGGAGGAAGAAGGTGAACCTATAAATGCTCATCCAGAGGAGATGAGGAAGGCGCAGGCTGAGGATAGGACACTCAAGCCATGTTTTAAAAAATTGCCCAAATGCCACACACCTCCGAGCAAGGCGGAATATTTTATGAAGGACAGATTGCTATATAGGAAGACAGGAACTAGATCCACTGGTCACGGACAGTTGGTTCTTCCCAAGGTATATAGGGCAAATTTAATAAGGAGCTTACATGTTGGAAAAGATGGGGACCATGAAAAAGTCGGTACCATCTGCCAAAAAGTTGCTCGCAAATACTATTGGCCCGACGTAAATGTCGATATTGAAAACTTTGTAGAAGCATGTGGCATATTTCATGAGGGAACACCCACAAAGGGAAAATATGTGCAGGACCTAGAAACGCCACGGGGCAAAATTAGGCCTGGAAGGAAAACTAATTATACTCAGGTAGACAAAGTGCAATGGGAGCCCCCTTTTCACACCCAGTCTTCACTTGAATGGATTAACATGGCCACTATGCGAAGAGTACAAAGAAGAAATGTTACCCAGGATAAGATGACAATCCCTCGGTCAGGATTATATAAACTGGATGAAACTAAAAGAGAGCGAAGATCTCTCATAAGCAATCTAAAGTGGGGAGACAAACCCAAGAAAAAAATTGGTAGTGGTCGATTTGTGAGTGATGATTCTAGGAAGAAAAGTCCTCACTATAATGCTTCTAATGGACGGGACCCGATGGGTGCCATGAAAAATAAATATGGAAAATTAAAAATCCAGATGTAGCCCTATTAAGGACCTGGACAGATGAGAAGGCGGAAGAGACTGTTACCTCATCTTATCAATACGTGAACGAACTGACCACTCGTTTGAAAGCTGGATGGAAACTGGCAAATGATAATTTGAAACAAGCCAGGAAGAAACATGCAGCATATTTTAATAGGAAGGCAAAGGACAGAGAACTAGCTGTGGGAGAGAAGGTGCTGCTTCTACTACCCGGCAGCCAGAATAAATTACAAATTGGATGGCAAGGTCCATATACGGTTCTAGAGAAGGTGTCTAGAACAAACTATAAAATTGACAAAAAGGGGAAGGAGAAAGTTTATCATGTAAACCTGTTAAAGAAGTATCTGGACAGACCACTCCAGGAAAGCACCCCCTTACTGACCTTGGCTATCGCAACTCAAATGCAAAAGGAACCACTCACCTCACATGAATACCCATTACATCCTTGTGAAACAGCAGCACAGGTAAAAGTCAGTAAGCACCTGACTAAAAACCAGAGGGAGAGAGTTCAACAGGTTCTGGAGGAACATACAGCTGTATTAACAGATAAACCAGGCCATACAAATTTGCTACAGTATGACATGAAACTGGTAGACTCAAACCCAATCTGTATGAGAGCCTATTCTATTCCGTTCGCGAAGGAGAAGGCATTGAAGGAAGAAATAGATTATTTGTTGAAGGAGGGGATTATTTCACACAGTGAATCATCTTTTAGCTCTAGTGTCGTTTTGTTGAGAAAACCGTCTGGGGAACACAGACTGTGCATAGATTACAGGAAACTGAATGCTGTCACAGAAGGACAAGTGGATCCATTACCAGACACAAAACAGTTATTTGCCAGATTAAACAAGGCAAAATACTTTTCAAAGGTGGATCTTAGTAAAGGCTATTACCAGATCCCAGTGAAGCCTGAAGTGAGACCTTATTTGGCTTTTAGCACTTCGGATGGACATTATGAATTCAATATGCTACCATTCGGACTGAAAAATGCTCCGAGTGTATTTTCAAGGATGATGCGCAAATTGTTGGATCCCCTGAATAACCCATGTATCACGAATTTCATGGATGATATTCTCGTCGCCACAGAGACATTTGAAGAACACATTGAAGCTCTAGAAATGTTATTTAATAGGCTTAGGGAGGCGAACTTGACTGCTAGGCCAACAAAATGTTGTATTGGATGCAAAGAGTTGGAATTCTTGGGACACACTGTATATCAGGGTAACATGACCCCTGATCCCAAGAACTTGGAAAAACTGCAGAGAGCACCTAGACCACAAACAAAAAAGGACGTGCGATCATTCGTGTCGTTATGCGGATTTTATCAAAAATATATCAAAGATTTTAACTCTATTTGTGCTCCTCTGACTGATCTGACTCGCAAGGGACTTCCAGATAAAATTAATTGGACTGCGCAAAGTGAATTAGCGTTCCAAGACTTAAAGGAAAAACTCACTAGCAAGCCTATTCTCAAACTGCCTGATTTGACACAGGACTTTGTCTTAAGAACCGATGCAGTAATGTAGGACTCGGAGCGGCTTTGTTGCAAAGATCATCTTCACCTGATGGGGAACTGAAACCAGTCGCTTATGCAAGCCGCAAATTGAATAAGGCGGAACAAGGATACTCCACAAGCGAAAAAGAATGTTTAGCGTTAATCTGGGCAATAAAGAAGTTTCAAATCTATCTGTATGGTAGGACTTTTGTGGTCGAGACGGACCATCAGCCTCTCGTATTCTTATCTCAGGCTAAGCATGAAAACGCAAGATTGCTGAGGTGGTCTTTATTGCTTCAACCTTATCAGTTTAGTATCCAATATATCCCAGGCAAATTGAATGTCGGTGCAGATTTCCTCAGTCGGCACCCCTGTGATCAAAATTAGAGTAATGGCAGGCGTGAGGAGAGATTTTATCTATGTGTATCACTGGTTTTGGAACTTGCCGTAGGCATGTTTTCAAGTGGGGAGATGTGTCACAAAATTAACCGTGATACAACGTTAAAATATCTCCAATGATACAACGTAGGGATAAAAACTAATGCGTAAGCTGCTAGAATACATGATCGCCCACGCCGCGGGTCATCACCCGCCATGGAAATTAAATTGTTAGACTTGAAGGCAAAACGGAACGGGATGAGAACGGAGATCAAAAGGAAAAATCTGACTGAACGCGTGCTTGAAACTAGCAAGGCTAAAAGGACGCAATTTGGTGGGGAGAGGAGGAAAAAGTCACGTTCCCCAAGTTGACATAAAGTAAAGAAATCGACAAAAGGGACCTTAGATATTATATGCTACCGTCATTTCTTGGACGCTTTTGCGATAACTTAGTCCATTTATTTGAATTCAGCGGCAAACGCTGTACAGAAGATTCTAGAAAATATTTCGAAAAAACCAACTAACCTTGAAAAGTAACTTTTTCTTAATAATAATGTTAGGAATATAAAACCTAGCTGGCCGGATGGCCCATCTTGAGCAGTGAAACAATATGCTTTCATTTATACAGACGGATAGATAATAAGAAAGATATTGACAAAAGACTGTGTTGTTCATATCAACAAGCGACTGCATTGAAACAATAATGTCACTAATTTTCAAAAAAATTGTGGCCTTGAAGACGCAAGTGCTAAAATCTAGTTGGAATGAAGAGAGGGGATGGGCTGGAGAATTGTGGCTAAAAATAACTTTAAAGGCATACTTGACTGAGATATGACTGAAATGACTTTTTGGTAGGATATTTGAATTTGAAAGAAGAAAAGGCAGTGATTGGCCATAGATGAATATATTATCGGCGCTCAGACGCGCATTTTGTGCCATTCAGTATAAGTTGTCCTAGTAGACACAGTGAATTATTTAATGGTGTAATTTCCCCAAGCTAATTGAAAGATTTAGAGGGACGCCATAATAAAGCCAGCAGCTCAGCTGAGTTTTGCTAGCATATACTGTGTTCTATATTCATAATTCTGGTAAGACTGAAATTATTTCTTTGTACATTTTAATATTTGTTTAAGGTTTCGAGTGATTTGATACTGCAATAGCATAATCTGTCCCTTACAACAAGTAAGGATTCGTTCTAGACCCCCCGCCCTAGTTCAGGGTCTAGAGACAAACCAAATACATAAACTCCAGCAAGGATTATGAAAGTCGGATCAAGTGTTGAGATCAGTGAAACATATCACCTATCCTATTCTATGGCAAGAAGCTAATAAACATATTTCAGAATATGTAGTCTGGGGGAATTTATCCTATGTGAAACCAACTTGGTAGGTGTGCTGTATGGTCAGAGAGATCTGACCCTGTCTATGTGGTGTTGTTGTATAATGTTGTGTGTAGTAGTGGCTCAGGAGGTAGAGTTCTGACACATGACCAATACTTTTATTTCAGAACTGTGGGTTTTTTATTTGGCACCAATGTGGTGTCAAATGATGTGTTGATTAATACAAGAAGGGACCCGTGCAGTAAAATATTTTAGCAGAGCAGCCTTTATTTGCCCCCAAGCACGGAGAGGTGGGGCCACCAGACTCCTGATATTTGCCCCCAAGCACGGAGAGGCGGGGCCATCAGATTCCAGCACCCGATTCCAGCACCAGAACCACTCATTCAAGATAAGTGAGCGTCTGGCCTGCTGGAGAGTCACCAACTTCGGTTATAAACCCACTAACTATATTCCCCTCAATAAATGGACAATGTTAGTAGCCATATACAGGGAGTGATGAGACCACTCCAACAGCACATCCATTCATCATTCTCCCAGCTAAATTAAAAATATAAACAGTAGTAATATTAACTAGTCTTGTGAAATACATATGTGCACACCTTTCATTTATTATGCCATATATTCATGCATTTCATTCGTAATTTCAAAACCTTTCATATGTTCTGACCAAACTAAAACCTTGGTTCAGAACAAATAAACTTAAAGAAAATATTAATATCAAAATTTTACACAGCTTGAGTTAGTTCAGTGTGTTGTAACATTTTATTAATATTATTAGACTTGTTAAATATATGTGTGTGTGTATGTAAACTACCACAACACATTACATATCATTACCCTAGAATCTTAACGTAGCAACATTCACTAGTAAAAACAGATAGGTGTGAGGTCGTAGTGGTAGCAAGAAGGGCCTTCTGTTAATTCACAGCTACATTTATCTCAGGAGCCTTCACAGCTGACCTCATGCTTCACACTAAGTAATATCACAATCATACAATACCATCAAAACCGCTACATATGAGACCTTCAGTGTTAGCTTAGATCTGTCTATACTACCATCATGTGCATGTTTCAGCATTCTGTGTCAGTTTAGCATTCGATATGTCACCACAAAATGAGACAGATCAATATTTTGAGATATTCAGACTTCCTTTTCAGGAAGTTGCTTCCTTTCAGTGTGACTGTTGAGCTCCCTTGGAAATGAGGAAACCAGCAACAACAAAAAGCCTGATATGGTAGTTCATGTTCTGGAAACCCCAGAGACAGAGAGATTTACACACACACACAAAACTGTATCATTGAGAAAGAACAAAAGTCAAATGTAACAAGGATCATGCAAACTTTAAAAGAACTTGAACAGGTGGTACATGCTAGAAAATAAATGAAGACATATACTGCCCAGGGAACTTGATGACAGAAAAGGTCACAGATAATGAGATAGTGATTGTCTTAAGTAAGATAGATAACAGATCCATTGGGTGAGGTTAGGACTTGTGCAGCTGGTCCTGTGTAAGTGTAATTATCAAGAAGTTTTTGTTTGACTGGAAACCTGCTTTATTTCAGCTGCCTGGAACAGAGGATTATCTGAAGTCTCATCCAGTTATTGGTGTGATAGTGACAGCACTGACAGTCTTAAATGTGAGTAAATATTCATATGTGACATGTTAAAGTACAAACACTAATATCTTAACCAGGGGGCCTCTGAAGAGACAAAGTAAAATAGGACTAATGCTGCCTCAGGCATGTTGTCTAAGGTGACTAATATGAGGTTATGTAGGGGGCTGGCAGCCTCATCATAAAACAAATTATTATAGAAACCACAACTGCAAAAGCATGTGAATTGTTTGTGCAGGCTTACTGCATGATGAGCCACGGTAGCGCAGGGGTTAGTGCACTGGCTTCCTAGCTCGGTGGTCCATGGTTCAATCCCCAGTTGAGGTGGGATTTTTTAGACTGCAAACGGGTATGGGGTCGACCCAGCCTCATGAATTGGGTACCAGAGCAACTCTGGGAAGGTTAAGGCGGCCGGCGAGATGCTGACCACATCACCCCTAGTGTGCCGATGGTTAAGAAAATATGGGCCTAACACCATATTCCCAATATGCCTCAATGGGCATGTAACAGGATACCTTTCCCTTTTACTGCATGGGGGCCAGCTTCAATGGTGACTCCATGCTCCGAAGGGAGCAAAAAAAATGATGATGACTAGTATCTTCAGGATTTGAATCTGCATAAGAAAACTTCCACACAACCTCATTAGGGCAGTGGTTCCTGACCAAGCTTCCACACAACCTCATTAGGGCAGTGGTTCCTAACCAAGCTTCCACACAACCTCATTAGGGCAGTGGTTCCTGACCAAGCTTCCACACAACCTCATTAGGGCAGTGGTTCCTGACCAAGCTTCCACACAACCTCATTAGGGCAGTGGTTCTTGGCCAAGCTTCCACACAACCTCATTAGGGCAGTGGTTCCTGACCAAGCTTCCACACAACCTCATTAGAGCAGTGGTTCCTGGCCAAGCTTCCACACAACCTCATTAGGGCAGTGGTTCCTGGCCAAGCTTCCACACAACCTCATTAGGGCAGTGGTTCCTGACCAAGCTTCCACACAACCTCATTAGGGCAGTGGTTCCTGGCCAAGCTTCCACACAACCTCATTAGGGCAGTGGTTCCTGACCAAGCTTCCACACAACCTCATTAGGGCAGTGGTTCCTGGCCAAGCTTCCACACAACCTCATTAGGGCAGTGGTTCCTGACCAAGCTTCCACACAACCTTATTAGGGCAGTGGTTCCTGGCCAAGCTTCCACACAACCTCATTAGGGCAGTGGTTCCTGACCAAGCTTCCACACAACCTTATTAGGGCAGTGGTTCCTGGCCAAGCTTCCACACAACCTCATTAGGGCAGTGGTTTCTGACCAAGCTTCCACACAACCTCATTAGGGCAGTGGTTCCTGACCAAGCTTCCACACAACCTCATTAGGGCAGTGGTTCCTGACCAAGCTTCCACACAACCTCATTAGGGCAGTGGTTCCTAACCAAGCTTCCACACAACCTCATTATGGCAGTGGTTCCTAACCAAGCTTCCACACAACCTCATTAGAGCAGTGGTTCCTGGCCAAGCTTCCACACAACCTCATTAGGGCAGTGGTTCCTGACCAAGCTTCCACACAACCTCATTAGGGCAGCGGTTTCTGACCAAGCTTCCACACAACCTCATTAGGGCAGTGGTTCCTGACCAAGCTTCCACACAACCTCATTAGGGCAGTGGTTCCTGACCAAGCTTCCACACAACCTCATTAGGGCAGTGGTTCCTAACCAAGCTTCCACACAACCTCATTAGGGCAGTGGTTCCTAACCAAGCTTCCACACAACCTCATTAGGGCAGTGGTTCCTAACCAAGCTTCCACACAACCTCATTAGGGCAGTGGTTCATGGCCAAGCTTCCACACAACCTCATTAGGGCAGTGGTTCCTGACCAAGCTCCCACACAACCTCATTAGGGCAGTGGTTCCTGGCCAAGCTTCCACACAACCTCTTTAGGGCAGTGGTTCCTGACCAAGCTTCCACACAACCTCATTAGGGCAGTGGTTCCTAACCAAGCTTCCACACAACCTCATTAGGGCAGTGGTTCCTGGCCAAGCTTCCACACAACCTCATTAGGGCAGTGGTTCCTGACCAAGCTTCCACACAACCTCATTAGGGCAGTGGTTCCTGGCCAAGCTTCCACACAACCTCATTAAGGCAGTGGTTCCTGGCCAAGCTTCCACACAACCTCATTAGGGCAGTGGTTACTGACCAAGCTTCCACACAACCTCATTAGGGCAGTGGTTCCTGACCAAGCTTCCACACAACCTCATTAGGGCAGTGGTTCCTGGCCAATCTTCCACACAACCTCATTAGGGCAGTGGTTCCTGACTAAGCTTCCACACAACCTCATTAGGGCAGCGGTTCCTGGCCAAGCTTCCACACAACCTCATTAGGGCAGTGGTTTCTGACCAAGCTTCCACACAACCTCATTAGGGCAGTGGTTCCTGACCAAGCTTCCACACAACCTCATTAGGGCAGTGGTTCCTAACCACGTTTCCACACAACCTCATTAGGGCAGTGGTTCCTAACCAAGCTTCCACACAACCTCATTAGGGCTGTGTTTTTTAACCAAGTTTGCACACAACCTCATTAGGGCAGTGGTTCCTAACCAAGCTTCCACACAACCTCATTAGGGCAGTGGTTTTTAACCAAGTTTGCACACAACCTCATTAGGGCAGTGGTTCCTAACCAAGCTTCCACACAACCTCATTAGGAGTTCCAAGAGAAATTGAGGAATGAATAAATTAAAGTAATATTCCCCTAGAAATATTAAATTTTTTGTTCAGCAGTTGTCAGTCCTGAAGTAATCTGTGTACGTACCAACTGCCTCTTTGTTTTGATCAGTTCAGTATATTAAGGTTATTCATTAGTATGTTGTATCTGGCAACCATTAAAAGCAGAGAATGAAACTATTGCTTTCTTCTGAATACAAGCTGCAATTATTTTTGTAAAAAAATTATAAGGATTCAATATTTATGTAAAAGTAATGGCTCAAATAAAGAGGTCCTAGAAAACCTAGGAATGAAAAGAGAACTAATGAAGGAGATCGGGAGCCGCGCTAGCGTAGTGGTTACAACACCGCTCTGGCGACCGGGTGATACAGGATCAAACCCGGGCGACGGCATTTGAGGATTTTTCGTCGACCGGGATTTGGACTGGATTAACTCGAGACCTGGCGAGGACATTTGAAGGAGTGTCGTCGACCAGGGACTGGCGGCTCCTGAGCCGACCCAGCTGCAATGGGTACCTCCGAAATCGGCGAGTATTTGCCTGAATGGCGAGGGACACCTGTCTCTGTACAAGAAATAAAGGGATACTCACGTAAAATCAATGTCAGGTTAGACATAAAAAAATAATAACCTGAGATTTCGCCTCGAGTATTAGCGGGCGTACGAAAAAAAAAAAAAAAAAAGGAGATCAAAATTAGACAGCTAAAATATTTTGGCCATGTAAAAAGACATAACTCTTTTCTGAAGACCATAATAGAAGGCAGAGTTGAAGGCAAATGTGCAAGAGGAAGTCAGCGTTGTAAGTGGGAAGATAACATCAAGAGATGGACAGGAAAGAGTCTATCAGAGTGCACCATCAAGACAAGAGAAAGAAAATGTTGGAGATCCATTGCAGTTGACCTTTGATGTGAAGATGGCACCTGATGATGATAATGGTCCAGATTGTCCGCTGAATAACAAACCTTATTTTAACTTTAGACGTGAACTTTATTGTCTTGTTTTAATAAACCTTATTTTGATTTATATACTAGAAAAAAAAATGAGAATGGAAGCTCATTTTATGTATCTGTGTCTGTATGAGAGAGAGACTGACATATACATATTTTATCAAATATATTTTAATATACTCATTTCATTAATAAACACCTTGTTCCACTGGAGCTTGTCTAGTTCTTGTCATTAGTTCCACATTAGTGATCTTGTCATATCACTTCAATCCTTCTTTTCTAGACAAGCATCCATTTATGAAAGTCTGAAGCTATTTTGGTTGTTGTTTTTGTTATTCACAACCCACAAAAGCAAGATCCAAACCTCATAAATGAGGAATCTGAGGAAGGTGGTTGAAGTAACAAGAAGAGACATGGTCCACAACCAGACAATATGCCAAGGCCTAAAAACCCAACCCCTGCAGACTCGAGTAGAACAGTCCCGGAGAAGATCGGCTACCACGGCAAGCATGGGAAACTAAGAGCCAGGGATCCAGACCTCCAGGACGACACAAAGTCTGCTGGGAGGACAACATTAGACATTCTTTGAAGGACCGAGGACTAGAATGGAACCAAGCCAGGAGGAAGACAGCCGATAAAATAGTATGGCGCTCTCTCTTACAAACCTCTACATCTCATGTTAGAAAAGGAACGACTAAAAGTAAAGTAAGTTTTTGTTATTATCCATGTTTCAGAGCCATACAATAGGACTGACTTGACATTTGAATTGAAAATTCTGATTTTTGTGTTGGACTTGAGTTCTTTTGATCTCCATATATTTCTCAATGCAGTGAAGGTTCCTCTTGCCTTTTGTATTCTTGTTTTGACATCATTGTTTGTCCCTCCAACTTTGCTGCCAAGATATGCATGTTTCTACATCTTGTAGTGGTGTTTCTTCCAGTACAATTTTGTAATTGTTTCCTGCATTTATTCTCATTTTCTTAGTTTTCTCCCTGTATACATTCAGACCCACTTGCTTGATCTCTTATCAAATATTTTAATTCTGTCTTGCATCTTTTTTTTCTTTTTTTTTCAATAAAGTTTTGGCGAGGCGCGTGCCGTTCAACCTAGTCGGTTACATTAGGGCGCATCTCCAAATATATTAAAAGACCTTTAGGTCTGATTTTGATTTATGCATCTGAATACGGTTATGGAACAGAAGTGCCAGGTCATCGGTAAACTCTAGATCGTTCAGCTGTTTAGTTAGAGTCCACTGGATTCCATTTCTGTTTCTGAAAATACTGACCTCGACCAACAGAAATGGAATCATTGTATGTATTGGTAACTATTTTTTTCTTGCTAGTTGGGTGATTCTTACAGATATATTGATTAAACATATGGAGGAGTCCAAAATACCCATAGGAAGAAAACTTTGCAGCTAATTGTGGGTGGGGGGGGGGGGGGGAGAGGAGAATGAGACAAACTTCTACAAGTTAACCATTTATCAGACCGTCAGTTAAATTGGGTTACCATTGGTAATCTGTTTAATGGTTGTAATGTTATCATATGGTTGTTGTTGTGACCAGTGTGCTTGAGACTGAGACAATACATTTTCACTAACATAATATGTATCTTCAGCCCATAATGGCTTTATTTCGTCCCCACCCGGACACACCAAGGCGTCCCATTTTCAATTGGGCCCACTGGCTTGTTGGTATGGCAGCTCATATCTTAGGAGGTAAGTGTGACACTTAATGCATTCGTTAACTTAAATCAGTACAAATTATATGTTGCCAGGGCCCAAAAGGAGTGTATAAAAAAGTAACACTGTAACCCACCAAGCATATCATAAAAGGTGACTAAAGAGGTAGATAAATAAGGCAATAAAATCACTTAAAATACGAAATTGTTAGCTCATCTGAGATTTGTCACGAGGTGACTGTGCTTTGCCCTACCAATAATACTAGGTGAATGCGAAAAACACTGCCCAGCTGAACAGTGACCCACAAAGGAATACACAAAGCACACACACATATCTCATGCCCTACGAGTGTGTATCGCACTGTACTCCTGAGTTTTTGTATTTTTCTTGATAAAAGTAGTTAATACAGCATCCCAAACATGAGCAGGCATCCTGGTTTTAAGAATCCAAGTAGTGAACGAAAAAGGAAAGCTTTAAGTATTGCGAAGAAGATTGAAACATGAAAACGTTTTGATAGGAACGAGAGAATGCTGTGATACAGCGAGAGCAACAGGCCTAACAGAATTCTTGTTATGCACTATTAGCGACAATGGTACAAGCTTAAAGAAAATTGGTTACCAGGAACAACTGCAAGCTGCAGTCTAAAACAAAGCCTAAAGAAATGGGAAGACTGTTGAATGTGTGACTTGAAGACCAAACAAAAAAAGCAGTCAGGAGCAAGCTTTCTCACTATTAAAAGAAAGCACAAGCTATATATGAAGACCTTGAAGAAAGATCTCCAAATCCAGCAGAAGTGCCTTCATTTAGTGCTAGCAGTGTCTGGTTGAGTGGCTTCAAACATAATTTTATTTTGTTATTGTTTTTTTTGGTTTTGTTTTTTTGTTAGTGCATTACTTAGAAGACAGTATAGGTTTTGAATGTTCTGCCCCATACCCTGTTTTTCCCATAAGCCCTGTTATTTTTGTTGTGTGAGATTCCATAACACAGTGATTTTTAGGAACACATATACTGCGTTATAGGAGAGATTACTGTATATATAAATCCAGGATGGAAGGTCCTCGATTAAGGAGGCACATGACAAAGGGAAAGGGAGGAAGAGCAAATAAACTACATGGAGAAGATAGCTGGAGACAAACATGAAAGTAATAAAGAAGAAATAGAACGACCTTGAACGGATGGCGCAGGACAGGAGAACCTAGCATAACTTTGTTCAGGGCCTGTGCTCGATGGGGAGCTGAAGGGTAATGATCATGACGTATAGACAGTATTTCATAAGTCTTAAAGTCATGTCTGGCGTGATGCTGACCACATCACCCTTAGTGTGCCGATGGTCAAGAAAATATGGGCCTAACATCATATTCCCAATATGCCTCAATGGGTGTGTAACGAGATCCTTTACCTTTTTTTTTAAAGTCATGTGGGAGTTACATGTGATACTTAACTGAGGTAAAAGTGATACTGACTGTGTTAATTACTTTCAGTCATTAGAAAGTGTAGTTCAGAGGTCAGCAACTGGTCAGACCTGATCTACCAATAGATCCCATGGGATCATTTGGTGAATCTCAAGGTAGCGACCCATAAGGTCGTTGCCCTGGCAAATTTAAAAATTAGGAACCTGCCCACCGAAAAAATATTTATAGAATGTGGATGCTTATATACACACAATGGGATTCTCGCCGGGGCTATGGAGTTTCTGCACTGTACTGAGATCCTCGTGTGATCTAAGGGAGGAGATTGGAGCACTGATGGAGTTGTCCGTGTGCAATGAAGATAGTCCTTAAAACCAAACCAAACTACAGAGGGGAAAAAAATTAAAGAATTTGCGGCCTACCCCTTTTCCTTTCGTGACATTCCCAGTGAAAACCCGCTAGATAGCCTACTCAGATTCACTTTATTTATGAACTGTGTAAGATAGGAAGCAATCTTTTGTTTGCGGTGAAGGTAACATTCGGTAAAACATCATTTAGTTTGAATTTTCTACTATTTGTAAATGGCAGGAGAGGGTCAGAAAAGGAGATCTTTAGAAGAAACAGATACAACAAGCAGAAGTGAAAGGAACACAAGGCAACAACAAAAAATGCCACTAAGAGCTATCACATCTAGGGTACATCATCCCCATAGACCAGGGGTCGGTAACCCAGGAGCTGTGGGGGATCTACTTTAGTAACACTGAGCCCTCTAAAGATCTACAATATATAAATGTGTGTGTCTGTGTAATTTCAAGGGGAGGAGGGGGATGATAAACCTTACAAAGAAAAGCTTGGGCTCCTATCTCTTGCAGTTCACGAATATATTTTATTAGCCAGCTCAACAGCTTTTATTGGGAATGCGGAAAAAGTACCTTTGATCCCGGGGACACTGATTTGAAATGCAGACGGGAGAGGTCTAGTCCAAAATTTCCCTAGTTTAAAAAGTTCATTTTTTCCCTGCAGTCACCTAAAGATCTACCAAATCATCCACTGGGATCTACCTTTAGATCGAGATCGACCAGTTGCTGACCCCTGCCAAAGTCAGTTATGACTTTATGGCTTTTATTGGGAATGTGGAGAAAGTACCTTTGATCCCAGGGACACCGTGATTTGAAATGCCGACGGGAGATGTCTAGTCCATTTTTTTCCCTGCTGTCACCTAAAGATCTACCATATCATCCACTGGAATCTACCGGTAGATCGAGATCGACCGGTTGCTGACCCCTGCCAAAGTCAGTTATGACTGGAGGAGGCTACTAATATATAACAGTGGATAGAACTAAACCGAAATGTTGTCTGAAAGGTCAAAAGAGAAATGGATTCAGATCTATTGTTGTCATTGTAATAGATGATTAAGTATAGCTGTTGGTAATGATGAATCTATCTTTTTTTTTTTTTTTTCACACCAGTTATCACCATTTTCTTTGGAGTTCAGCTGGACAAGGCTGATGCCCCTGATTATGTCACGTACATCTTAGCTACGTATGTTGCCTGGCAGATCTTTGTGATGTTACTCTTGGAGATTATTTCATGTTATGGACACAAGATAGGTAATAGCAATAAACATGACATATTTGTAAATACTTATCAATAATAATTAAGATTTATATGCTAACAAAAATGCGTAAAAAGATCAGTAATGTGGAACTGATGATAAGATGCTGGAGATGGATAGGACAAACATTGAAGAAACCTTTTGATAGCATTACCAGGCAGTCTTGGTTCTAGAATCCCCAGGGCATGCGAGGTAGAGAGAGACCAAGGAACACATGGGAAGAGAACTGAGGACAGAGGCAATAAGCAGACCTTAAGCTGATGGCATGGGACAGGAAGACATGGCATAAGTTTGTTGAAGGCCTATGCTCCTTGAAGAGTTGAAGGGCGATGAATGAACATAAAAAAGAATGTTTTTTTTTCATAAACGGAGGCTTAGTTAAGAACGATCCTGAATTGTAAGTGGCAGGAGAGGGTCAGCAAAGAATACCTTTTAGAAGAAACAGCAAGAGCCCTGTGTTCTGTACTCAGTGCATTAGTTAATTAATTAATTGAAGGTTCATAAAAGTTTTGTTTATGAACAAATATCTTTTTTCGTTAATAAAAATTTTTGTAATTTTCATCATGTGGCTGTAGTAAAAAAAAAAAAAGGTTAAGGTAGTTGCATAACAGATATTGCTGTAGGGGAGTGAAGTTTTTTTTTTTTAAACCTATACTGCTATTTAATTTTATTAACTCTCGCCAGGTTGCGCATGTTCAAAATTCCATGGCAGTTGGAAATCGTAAAGAGTAGACCATAAGGCCGCTGCCCTGGCAACATTTTTAAAAATTAGAAAAAAATTATTTATAGAATGTGTGATTCCTATATACACTCACTGGGATTCTCGCAGATGCTACAGAGTTCATGCACTGTGCTGAAATCCTCCTTATGTGATCTAAGGGAGGAGATCGGAGCACTGATGGAGTTGTCCGTGTGCAATGAAGATAGTCTTCAAGACCAAACCACTCTTGCTTTGAGGCCGTTGGGATAGTCCCTGGTTCGATTCTATGGTGTGCCTATTACTTCTGTTACTTTTCTGTTGTCTAGTGTCCTCCCTCTTTCTTTGCGTGCTATTTACCTACAGTCGTTTATTTGTTCACTCTTTACCAAGAAGAGCTCAAGTGATTCAGACTGAGGATGGCCACTGCAGATGCAAACATCTCTTCAACAAATTAAAAATCAGGCAGATATATATATGTGTGTGTGTGTGTCCATGGGGGGAAGACAAACAAACAAAAGAATATGTCCTCCCAAGACTGTAGTTCCACAAGAGATGCAGATTGACAATATGGCTTTCTCCAGCTGTGTAGCATCAAGAAAAGCCTGAGACAGGTTGCCAGCTTTGAGAGAAATAGATGTGGTTGTTTGAAAGCAAACAAAGGAGAGGAAGAAGAAGCGTTGAAAAGAGGTCAGCCAATCCCCTTGGCTAGCCCATATCTGACACTTCTGAACTTGTTTAGGGTGTATATATATTGACAGGTCTTGCAAAATTTCCTTTTTTTTCTTCAAATGATAAGTGTTGACTGCTAAGTGCAAGTATTCAAATGACCTTGCAATATTGCATTTTTCTTATCCTTTTGTTTTGTTTGAACCTTTTTCTTATCCTTTTGTTTTGTTTGATCCTTTTGTTTTTTAATCCTTTCTTTTGTTTGATCCTATTGTATCTTTTAGATGCAGGCAATCTATCTATTATGCTCATTATTGCTGATGTTAAATTACAATTGTTCAGACTCTAGTTCTTCTTCTTCTTCTTCCTCGTTCGTCCTGAAAAGGACGGTGGTTGCGTTGTGTCTGTTTACGCCTAAGCTGTGATATCTGCACCTTTCGGTCGACACATCCGACTTCTGCACGGCATTTTTTAGGACCGGGTTTGCCTTCCCATTGCGATCCATACTCGCTCAGCCAGACTGCACTGCTGCAGACTGTTTCCAGGACCACCACGTGGAGGTGGAGTGCGGTCTTGACCAGCTCTAATTCGCTGGTCCTGACGCAGGCAGTCAAGCTATGAGTCGCTGACTGCGTTCTCTATTGCTGCGTTTTTGGGTCCCAGACTCTAGTTCCATAACTGTTATTGTTATTTGTTATTACAGATAGGAAGGAGGCATATGAATTGCATACTGGCGATGGACACGCCTCTGAAGTTAATCTTCCAGTAGTGGAGAGCTCTTGGGTAAGTAGGTATAATCAAGGATGTATTAGAGCAGTGGTTCTCAATGTGGGCCCCCCACCCCCAGGGGCTATGCCATATTTCTAGGGTAGTGTTTCTCAAGCGGTGTGCCACGGTGCCCATTAAAGTGTTCCACAAAAATTGTGTAAATATACTACATGAAGTATATTTTTAGTGATCATATAACATAAAACTGATCTTACAGCTTGAATTCATTCAAAAATAATTGGAGCTGTTAACAGCTCTGAACAAAAATAGATATACTTCAAAATTGAAGTATGCCCAAAATGTTATTACAAAATAAAAACAAAAGGCGCACAAACAATGTTCAATGGCCATGAACGAAGCATAGTACTTCCACTTGGACCTAATTAAATTTTGAATCAGAAAAAGCGGTATGGTAGAGGAAATTGACAATTTGCGCATGCGCATATATTTTGTGTTGTATCATTTTATAATTAACATGGTGATCAGCATGTTGTTCCTTGCTTGTGTTTCATTTGTAAAACTGTGTAAAATAGTTAGTACATTCGATTTGCCGTTTAAAAAATGTATTAAAAGTTGATACCCGAACTGAAATGGATAGATTTATTACAAGAAAACGTGTCAATGAAAATAGTAACTAGCATGGCTAGTATTTGTAGTAATGAAAACATCAGTTTGGACAGGGTCACGTCAACATCGAGTAAGATTTCTAAATCTAAAGTTTGTAGACAGTACATGGACAGCTATTTAAATCTAGGATTTTCTTGGTCTGGAGAGAAAGATTGTCCTCAGCCAAAATGTGTTGTGTGCAGTGACAAACATTCAAACGAAACCCTGGTTCCTAGTAAATTAAAAAGACATTCGACCACTAAACATGCACATCTTGGGAATAAAGATTTGAATTATTTCAAAAGGTTAATTGAACAACAAACAAAACAAATACGCTATTTTGAACAAAGAGTTAAAGCATCTGATAAAGTTCAAACAGCTTCTTATCATATAGCTGAAATCATAGCACAGCAAATTAAATCATATACTACAGCTGAGTATCTTATTTTGTATATCAGTATGCAAGGAAGATATTAAAACATCCTTACATCTACTGATAAGCTACTGTCATTTAACTTACTTAGTCGTTCCCTTTCTACCGTGAGGTCTAGAGGTAAGGGTAAAGGATCCCGTTACACGCCTGCTGAGGCATATTGGGAATATGGTGTTAGGTCCATATTTTCTTGACCATCGGCACACTAAGGGGGATGTGGTCGCACCATGCTGGCCGCCTTAACCTTCCCAGAGTTGCTCTGGTACCCATTTCATGAGGCTGGGTTGACCCCGGAGCCGTTTGAGGTCTACAAAATCCCACCTCAACTGGGGATCGAACCATGGACCACAGAGATAGGAAGCCAGTACACTAACCACTGCACTACCATGGCTCCTCTGTCATTTAAAAAAAGTATATTAATCTTGTTAAATAGAGCTAGGGAGGGTAATCTTGATATGTTTCTACTTGTACCCAAAAACAATATAAAAGACTTTGCTAATGGAGCATTTGGAAACATTACAGCAAAATATCCAATATTACTTTCCATCGTTGACTACAGAGAGATTCGACTGGGTAAGAAATCCATTTTTGCCTGTTTTATCTGACTTGGATTTTATAATAATTAAAGTAGAACAGTTAGCTTCTATCTCAACTGATCACAGCCTTAAAATGAAACACTTTGAAATACCGCAGGACGCATTCTGGATTTCTGTTAAAGACGAGTATTCTGTTATTGCAAAACGAGCTTTAATTATTTTAATGCAGTTTTCTACGTCATATTTATGTGAGTTGGGATTTTCAACACTTACAAGCATTATATGTAAATAAAAGGGGAAAGATTTCTCTGTGTTGAAGATGAAATAAGAGTTTGCTTATCTCAAATACGCTAAAGAAATTTCTCAAAAGCATCAAGTCCAAGTATCATTAGGACCATCAGGTTTGTATGAAAAACATGTATTTTTTGTTTGTTTGTCAAATATATATTCTAGTAATTGTAAACAATGAAAAGAAAATCTAATTGAAAGTTTTCTTTATTCTAAAGTACCCACAAATTAGTGTATTTAATTTAGAATATATTACTAAAATTTTTTATTCAGGCGTAGGGTCAGATAGGTGTGCTGAATATTTTTAGAAAATTGAAAAGTGTGCCGTGAACACAAAAAGGTTGAGAAACACTGTTCTGGGGGGTCACAGTAAGATGGTAAAGTACCTTTTTTTCCAGCTAACATCGACAAGGGGGAGAGAACAGGTAAATGAGGCTCAGAAGGGGACCATGAGCAAAAAAAGGTTGAGAACCCCTGTATTAGAGAACTAATTTTGAAAAAAAAAAAAAACAAACAAACCAACAACAAGTAGAGACATTGGAGAATCCAAATATGGGATGTCACCATATTTTATAAGATTATTGCAAATGTGAATGTTTGTGGCAGTGCAAGAAGAATTTTATAGATGATAACATTGACAAACAATTATCATTTTCGCCTTTCATCTCCCCAAGGAGCATAGGCCTTCAACAAACTTATTCCAAGTCTTCCTGTCCCGTGCCATCTGCTCAAGGTCTTTCCATGTCTTCTTCATGTCTGTCTCCAGTTCTCTTCTCCATGTGTTCCTTGGTCTCCCTCCAAGGGGGCAGTGTTACGGGCTTTATTTTCTTATGTGGGCATATTTCTCTTGCCTTGAATTTCTTGACTGGACTCGTTTTACTGCAGTAAAGTTAGTATATTGCCGTAACTGTGGGTTTCTGCAGTAATGTTGGATTTCGGATATTCAAGCATATTATTTCTCATTATATTTTTGCCCATTAGCCTGTCGTCTAAGTTTCTTGATATTTCTTCGGTGTGTGTGTAATCAACCCAACATGGTCGATCAGAACTCTTGAACGAAGAACAGAAGTGCTTAAGTATACAGCACAAACTTCTGCAACTCACAAGCAATTGACAGGAATGCCTGAATGATGACTTTTGCATTTATTATCCATGCATACAACATCGTATGACAATTGATGACAAATAACGTAAGGTTCATATATCACGTAGGCAGTAGCGAACACACTGTAGATTAGCCTCAGTTGTTTGACCTCCACATGGTCAAGTTAACCGTTACTTTAGCACATTAACTCTTCAGAGTTGTAATATCTAGCACTGTTAGCTTCTTTAGAATAATTACGCAGTGTACTTATTTCAGTAGGTTACCATACCTCTCAGTCGGCGTCTGTGGCCTAATGGATATGAACGCAGTTTCATAATCCAGATATACCAGGTTCGAAACCTGCTGCAGGCGGTTTGGTAGCAGATCGCTTTGTGTGGATTTTTAACAATGGTATAAGCGCCGTACCGTTCAGAAAGCAATGGCAAACTTCTGAATGAAAAAAATTGCCTAGAAAAATCACAAACAGCCAATAAAAGCTGGGGTTGATTGCCACGTCCTGTAAAGGATAAGCAACTAACTTTAACCATACCTTTAGCTTCTCTCTTAGAAGCCTTATTATTTATTAAATCTCTGGCTAATTTCTCATATTTAATATGGCTGCTCACGCCATCATTCTTCTTCTTCCGTCCTTAGCCACCAACCGTCAAAGCAGTCAGTGGCCATTATGCCTAGTGGCGTCTTAGGGCAACAGAAGATAGGTTTTCTTTGCCACTGTTTCCCATCACGCCTATTGGCGTCTTTAGGGCAATGGCAAATCAACCCATCTGCTGTTGTTTCCGTAATCGAAGTGACTGGCAAACGGGTGATCAGCCCGTTGGTTCACGCCATCATAGTCTGCCATAATTGAACCTGTTAACCTTAATCTACACATACCGTATTATATTAATTTAGTCTATGCGTTATCCACTGATATAACGCATACCATATATTCTGGACTCGAACGTCCTTATACCTTACATTTACCATTGGCTATTCAAGCCTACACGTATATCTTTTAGTGGCTAACCACACATAATCTAAAACCACTGCTTTGTGCCCTAAGGCCACATGTCGACTCTGCGTAACCAAGTCTAACACGTCAGCAAGTAACGTACACATAGCGTTAGGAGTCTGAATAGAGGCAATGCTGCATAGTGCGACCATCTCAAATAAAACCAAATGGAGATGCTGGCAAAACCATGCAGCAGTCTTCAACAGGCAGTGACCCAAAAAAGTTTGGGACACATTAGTATAGTTCCTGGTGGTCTCTAAGGAGACAAAAAAGGTATAAAGGTAAAGTACTATTACTACCTCTAGCATGTTGTAAGAGGCAACTAAAATGAGGTTTTGCATAGGGCTGACAGCCTCATCATCCTATATATAAAATCCCAGCTTTTTCTGTCAGTGTGTAACGCTAAGGGATGCAACTTTAATTTGAAAGTTAGACATTAATTGTATTGTATCCCTTATATGTCAATCAATACCCTTTAGCTCCCCGAGGAGCATAGGCCTTCAACAAACACATGCCAAGTCTTCTTGTCCTGTGCCGTCCGCTCAAGTTCTTTCCATGTTTTATATGCACTCTCCCGAAAATAGTAACACTTACCAAAGAAGAATGCGCAAATGATGGTGTGCACAAAAATATTTATAGAATGTGTGATCCCGTATACACATATTGGGATCCTCGCTGCTGCTACGTAGTTCGTGTACTGTGGTGATGCACAGTGGTTTTTTAAAAATACTTTTGAATAAGTAAAATTGCCGTTAGGTATTGGTGCTTTTGAATTTAATTCCCGCTAGTGTAAAATTAATTGTTGCAGATTTGACTGCTGCAAGAGCACATGCATTATTTGGTTGTGGATTCCTGTTAGGGGCCAGCTGCAGTGATGGCTCTGTGAGCAGCAAAAAGGAAAATGATGATGATGCTGAAAATTGATCACATGAGCCAAACTCAGGATCTTTAGGAGCAGTATCCTACATGTGTTCTCAAATGGAATGGAGGCTTGAAAACCAAAATACTTGTGCCAAAAAAAAAACATTTTGTGCCAAATATTTTACACAGGCTTGAAGAAATATTCTGACCAAGTATCATCACCAGGAGCAGAAACACACATGGGATCATTAACTGCAGTAATTAAAAGAAGATGATGAAACTGGCTAGAACATGTTCTGGGGATGCCAGGAGATTCCTTACCATGAACAGCAATTGCAGCAAACTAATACAGGGTGTCCGAAAAGTTACTGTGCACTTGAATATACGGCAGACTAGAGTAGTGGTTTTGATGTGAGAGTTGTCCGTTCTACCCTGCAGAAGGTCTTCGACAATATTAAGAAGCGTGTTCAGACATGTCTTGAGGCCCATGGTGAACATTTCCAACATCTGCTGTAGAAGAAACTGCTGCGTGGTACTGCAATGTTGTATGAGGGACACCCTGTATCTGTGGAGAAGACCTTTATGTAAGGTAGGCTTGCAGAGCCCTCAGTGAACAAAGGTAATAATAAACTAAAAACTTTTGTTAGGAAATAACCATAATAGGAACTGTATCATCATCACCCTGCAGCTCACTGAGGAGTATAGGCCTTCAACAAACTTATGCCAAATATGTCTGTGCATGCCATCAGCTCAAGGTCTTTCCATGTCTTCTTCGGTCTTTTCTCCCTCTATTACCCTAGGGATTCCAGCAGAAGGACTAACTTGTAATGCTGTCAGCAGGTTTCCTTAATGTGTGTCCTGTCCATCACCAGCATCTTCTTATCTCTTGTTCCACTGGCACTAGTCTGCTTCTTGTCATTAGTTCCACATTGGTGATGTGTCCGTATTTGTTGAAGTTTTGATTGTTGAAAGTTTCTCTACAGCAGGGTTTCTGAACAAGTGGTACATGAATCCCTTGAGGGGTCCGTGAATGGATTTTAGGGGATTCGCTTACATAAAGTTTAAAATGTAAAATTTGTAATTATTCTTTTATGTACATTTTTTTCCAAGAAGGGGTCCATGGCCATCATTGGACAATCAAAGGGGTTCCTAGGCTTCATCAGACAGTCAAAGGGTCCATGACACAAAATAGGTTAAGAAACCCTATTCTACAGTGATGGATAGTGAACCCCATGCCCAACTCTCTGGATTTGCCTTTTATGACATGCTATGTAGGTAGCTACCTAGCTCGGTAGTCTAGGGTCGATCCCCAGTTGAGGTGGGATTTTTTAGACCGGGGTCGACCCAGCCTCATGAACTGGGTACCAGAGCAACTCTGGGAAGATTAAAGCAGCCGGCGTGATGCTGACCACATCACCCCTAGTGTGCAGAGAGTCAAGAAAATATGAGCCTAACACCATATTCCCAATATGCCTCAATGGGCGTGTAACGGGATCCTTTACTTACCTTACCTTTTAAGTAGGTTACAGTGTTACCATTCCTTGCTTCCCTTTTGGGCCCCAGCAACACACTGATGAGACATGGAGATGCACAATAGAAAAAAATGTAGAGTTAAGGTTTGCCCTGGGAAACAGCTGGATGGAAAGCAGCAGCAGACCAATGTTCTTTCACCACTGCCCATGTCTCTTGATCCTGACTTATTACATACTCATTGCCAAAATACCATCCCCTCATTTCCCACATGTAACTTACACCATCATTTTTTTAACATGAATTATCTGTTCTTTTATCTAATTTCCTGGGCCGAAGGGCGAGAGCCCAAGCGCTGCTGGATCAATAACATCTAATTTCCTACTCCCAGACATTTCTTCTTTTTTTTCCCTCATCCATGATCCATGTACTCTTCCTTGATCCTTACATACTTGCAGTTTGTGACCTCAGTGACTGGGAAGTATTTCATAATTCTGTTTTTTTATGTGTTTTTCTTTTTCAGTCCACATTAGTCAAACGCATCCTTCTTGTGGCCCACATAATTATTGTGGGGGCTTTGGCTGTTTCAGTGATAGTCATCATTGCTGTGGAATAATAAGTGCTGCTGAACAGTCACCGTTGGATATTCTGACCATACTTAATGCATTTATAGATGAAAACCTGATCTGTTATTGTTAAACCTGATCTGTTATTGTTTGGATGTACACTCAACCGCTGATGTCTGCGAGGGTTTGGTTCTTCAGAAACCTTGCGTACATGGAATTCGCGTGAAACAAACTTAAGAAGCGACAGGGAATTATGCATTAGATTCCAGGCTCATGTATGTAAGTTTTTATGTACTAACATTAATGTAAATATACAAGGTGATGCAAATCAAAAGTGTCGGAAACATATTTTTCAAATTATAAAGTTTATTTTAGTTATTGCTACACTTATTTGATGCATTTAAAGTGTAAAAATGTTCTATGAATATTGTAGAACAATTACTGGGGTATGTCTTCAATCCAAGGTGACAAAATTGATTCCATATGCGTCAACAGTAGGTTCTGCGTGTAATTTATAGTTTTTGCAGCTCAAATGTCTTAATGTCTTCCTTTTTTTTTTGCTCGAATGATGCGCACTGTGGATTTGTTAATTCTAAATGTTCGTCCTATGGCCGACTGTTGACTCCGTTTTATGGTTGAGTACAGTTTATACTGGTGAAGAGGTAGCTTAAAACGCGAATGGTTAAAATGAACGAATGTCAACAATATTCTTCAAACGAACTTCAACAAGTAGTGTTGAACTGGGTGAACTGGGCAAGTACTGGCAGTACATAAGTCGGTGATGACTGTACATAGATTTTATTCAACATGACACATACGGAGTGGACAAGACTAACATCGTCACAGGCGCAAAGATCATACATCAGCATAATGGTAATTACTTTTAAAGTTCCTGAAGATTCTCTACCAATAAAGTCCTCTGACTCAAGTGACTAAGGATCACAAAACTGTTACCGTATAATATTCTTCTCATTCAAGTCCATTGACCTTCCTTCAAGGACGTCTATCATGGTAACGTATTCATACTCCAGGATAAAATCTTCCATATCATACTTCACAATCCCATACGTTCTCCAAAACATAACGTTAGATAGCATATAGTTTCAAACAAAGTCATACACGATAATACGAACAGGTTAGAGATTCCAGTTGACTAACCTCTCCCATTCTATGCCACGCTTCTGGCATTGTTGAAGGTACGGCATATAAAATATGAAGCATACGAATAAATAAACTGGTTTACACGTAGGTATTATTCCTCTACGGTAATCTAATATGACCACCGACTCCGTCTGTCCATTCTAGGAAATTACATGCTAAGATGACTTCCCGCTAGACTACAACTGGGAGCGGCCTGATACTTTAGTTTACGGCAATAAATATACAAATATAACCGGGGCGACACTTACATGATCCTTCCATCATTGGCTTCGTCAAGAATACCAATTGAATCAATATAACATACTGGCTTATACAAAACTGCCAGAAAATTCCAATAATCTATATCTCGGACATAACAAAGTCCGCACTGCCCCGTTCAAAACATGACGTCACAATCCCCAAACTAGGTTACCCGTGCGTTCCAAAGCAACTCACATTGCCTTGTGCACGTCAGTGCGTGAATCAGTCGAACGCACAAATAATATAACTATATAAAACTGGTGCGTACATTTGGCAGGACCGAAGACTACCCCCTTAGGTAATAAATGTACGTAACAGCTCCCTTATCACCTCCCCTTAAAAAAATTAATTCTATTAATTTTTTTTGAACTTAATACCCGAGAGAGGTGAGTCAAAACTACCACAAGATATGAAATGCATAAAGTTATATCATATTAAGAAAAGAATATTAAACGAAATCAATATAACTAAATGATAGTATGCATTAAAGCACACATCCACAATCGACCTACTTTGGAACGATGTGGTAATATTCGAAGTAAAAACAAGTTTGAAAATGAAAATGAAAAAAACCATAAAAAAAAGATGATAATAAAATTCAACTAAGTTTTCAACAAAATTTGAAACATATGATTTCAAAAATGAAAATGAACAGCAACACTGATGATGATCAATGACAAGAGAATCAATGAAACAGAAAAATTGAAAATACAATGTGCAAAAATGAAGCAATGCAAAATTAAACACTTTAAGAATCAACACACTTAATGTTTTCTAACACTAGTACGGTTGACTAGTGATCTAACAGTGAGATATCATAACTAAGACCCGTGAATGCAGGTATTACGTGACAACTAAGAAAGTTAGTATGTGTGTGATCCATAATCAATTAAATAGATTAAATTGAATTAATCTAATTTATATATTCCTTAATTACTAACAAATAACTAGTTAACAATATATTCTAAGTAATTTCAATATCCCTATCAATATGTCACTGTTCCGTTACAACTAGTTAGTAATCGACGAGATAATGTTCTCAATGTTCCATACACGATATAATATATTCTCTAACACGTTATGTAGTGTAATATGTTCCATAGGAATAACAAATGTATATTTGTCGCTCTTAACAATGTTGCCATATTAATAAAAAGTTACTGTAGTACCAATGTTCTCGTTCTAATAAAACGTTAATATAGTATCAATAACAATGTACAAAGTTATTCATGTTATCGGTGAGGATGTTCCAACATCTGGAAGTGGTTTAGTTTCGACACGTTCACTTGGGCATCTTGATAGACAGTCTGCGAACACATTCTGCACTCCAGGAATAGCTCGTATCTCAAAATGGAACGGTTGAAGCGCTATAGCGTAACGCGCTGACTTTGATGACTTAACGTTCCCTGTATTCAGTGCGGTAAGAGCTTTCTGGTCAGACTCCACCACAAAGTGTGATCCGAGGAGATAACGATCCAGTTTAGTGATTGCCCAGACAAGAGCAAGGAGCTCTTTATCCAGAACGGAATATTTCGTCTCGCTCGGCGTGAGCTTTCTGGATACGTACATAACCGGAAATAAGGTGCCGTTATATTCCTGCATCAAAACTGCAGCAATAGCGTAAGAACTTGCATCACTGCGGAGAATGAAGGTGAGATTTTTGTCAGGCAACCTCAAAAAAGGTGCATTTGAAAAAAATTGTTTTATATAGTCTAACGCCGTTTGGTGATCCTGCGACCACTTTATTACATTAGATGTGCCTTTCTTCAGTAGAGAAGAAAAAGGTGCAGTTATAGTAGACAAATGAGGGATGAATTTTGAATAGAACTGTATTAGTCCTAAAAGCGACCTAACTTGTTTTTTTGTCTTAGGTGCTGAGATGTTTAAAATTTTAGAGACGTTACTGTCTTCTGTATACATGAAACCATGACCTATGCGGTGACCCAGAAATGAGATGTCATGAAAACCGACAAAAGCCTTTGAAGGTTTCGCTGTTAAGTTATAATCCCGTAAGGTAGAAAGTAAAGATTTTAAACCCTGAATATGTTCATCCCAAGAGTCACTGAAAAGACAGATGTCATCTATATAAGTAATGACATCGGGACGATGAGACAATATGCGGCGCATCATGCGTACAAAGGTAGCTGGCGCATTCATTAACCCGAATGGCATAAAATTCCATTGAAAAAGACCCCGTGGTGTCGAGAAAGCGGTGAATGGCTTTGCTTTAGGAGTGAGTGGCACTTGCCAATATCCCTTTGAAAGGTCAAATTTCGAAAAGAATGTAGCATGAGATAATCTCTCCAATAAGTCATCTAAAAGAGGTAATGGTTCCGCATCGAATTTTGTAACTTTGTTTAATTTCCTGTAATCTACGCAAAGACGTATATTGTTGTCTTTCTTCCTAATGATTACCATGGAAGAAGAATATGGTGATGAAGATGGTTCAATTATATTTAATTGGAGCATCTCATCCAATTCCTTATCAACCTTATCACGAAAGTGTAAAGGAATAGGATATGGGCGAACTCGAATAGGCGTATCGTCAGTCAGAATAATGTCATGTTGGATGACTGACGTATGACCTGGGATGTCAGTGAGGACATCCTCATACGAGTGTAGAATATTAGAGACTTGCTTCTTCTTCTTCTTCCTCGTTCGCCTTCAGACTTCCACATTTATGACTCTAATAAAGGCAGTAGTCAACTCAAGGCTCCCAACATCTCCAAACAGTTTTTCATTGACAGAAGTGGGTTGTTGCCATATGCTACTCCGTTCATTACTGTAGGTTGGGCAGTATTGCAGCAGGTGTTCGACTGTCAATGGGCTGGTACCGCAGGTGCAGAGATCTGTTGCACCAATTTTGTATTTGTGGTACAGATAGTATCTCAATCTGTTGTGACCAGTGCGTAGCCGAAAAATGATGACCTGTTCTTTTCTGGATAGTTGATGATATGCATCATTTTTCAAATGTCCTGGGTGCTCTCTTTCCCATTTGGACTTGAATGTAGCCTTTATAGTAGTCTTTGCCGTTGCGTAAGTTGTCTCTATATTATTTTGTTGTAAGGCACCTCCTTCCTTAGCAAGTCTATCTGCCTCCTCATTTCCTGGTATGTTGCAATGGGCTGGTATCCACTGGATAGTGCACTTCTTGAAGCATTCGGCTAGTCTTTCAAGGGAGATTATCAGATCTTTCAATCCTTTAGTCTGGTGGCTCTTCAGCGCTGATATTATTGAGAGGGCATCTGAAAAGATTACTATCTGTTTTTCTGCCTGTGCTTTGCATTCAATAAGAGTTTCAGCTGCCTGTTTCAGGGCTTCTGCTTCAGCACAGAAGTTATTACAGTATTTTCCAGTGGCAATTGCCATAGAGTGAATTTTATTCTTTAATTTTATGAGGATGCCGGCACCCCCATTTTCAACTGCATTTGTTGCCGAACCATCAGTATATGCATGTGTCCAAAGCTTTGCTGGAAATGTTTGGTCAATATACTTGGTTGCTATACACTTTCTTTGTGTTTCTGTCTGTGTTCCCTTACCTTCAATGCCTGGAATATCAGATTTTAACTTAGGAAAGCATCTTATTTTCCACAGTGGGATAGTTGAGCTTGTTGGGATTTTCTTTGCAACTGAGCTTGCTAGTATGGTATTATTGTTAATTTTTTCTTTTGCTTGGGCGACAAAGTTAGTTCGCTTGAGCCTGCCTCTTCCTGGCCTATTCATTCTTTGGTACATGGGGTGTCCTTCGAGCCTCTTAAATTTTTCAGCTTGTTTTAAGACTCTGCTGTCACATCTATCCTCCATTGACTGTAGCCCTGTGATGTTTTCCATATGGTTGATTTGTGTAGACTTTAGGGCCCCTGTTATAATACGTGCTGCTTGGTTTTGGAGTCTGTTTACTATGTCAAAATTTGACTTTGCTGCCGTCGACCAAGCTTTAATGCCATATTCCATAGCAGGTCTGACTCTGCCTGTGTACAGCTTTTTGAGGATATTCTCATCAGCACCCCATGTGGTACCTGCTAGCTTTTTCATGATGGCCATGCGAAGTTTTGCCCTTAGCTGTATTTTGTTAATCTGTGATTTCCATGTCATTCGGCGGTCTAGTGTGATTCCTAAGTATGTTGGTGTTTCATCTTCTCTTATTGCCTGCCCATTTAGTTGCAGCTTTGCTTGCTGTGGTTTATTTGACAAGGTAAAAATAGTGTGTGTAGTTTTTTGTTCATTTATTTTGAGCAACCACTTTTTGGACCAACTTTCAAGGGCTAGCAGTGAATCCTGCATGCGCACTCTTGCTGTGGTGATGTATTGTTCTGAAGTCCACATGGCCAGGTCATCAGCGTAGAGGGAGTTGTGGACATTCTTGTGGATGTTTTCTGTTATATTATTTATATATATGAGGAAGAGTGTTGGGGAAAGGACCCCACCCTGTGGAACTCCATGTTCCATTGTAGTCTTTTTGCTTAACTGTCCGTGCACCTGCACTCTAGCTGTTCTGTTTGTTAGATAGTTGCTGATCCAGTTATACATTCTTCCACAGACTCCATATTTAAGCATTTTAACTCTTAGCCCGTCTTTCCAAACTTTATCAAATGCTTTCTCCATATCTACCCAGACTGCTAAAGTGTGCTTTCTTTCTTGGAAAGCATCTTCGATTTCCTGTGCAATGTAGGTGACTTGGTCCTCTGTAGACCTATGTTGTCTGAAGCCTGCCTGTTGGTGCAGTAAAATTTGTTTTTCTTCGAGGTGCCAGCTTAATCTGGTATTGATCATTCTCTCCATAAGCTTTCCCGTGCAGCTTAGAAGGCTGATGGGTCTGTAGCTGTTGGGGTCCATTCGGTCTTTGTCCTTTTTGGGGATTGGAACTAGTACTGCTTCTTTCCAGGCTTGTGGTACTATTCCACGCTTCCAGCTATAGTTCATAATCTTGAGGAGTACTTTCTTGGCCTTAGGCCCTAGCTCTTTAAGCATGTCATTTGTTACCCTGTCTTTTCCAGGTGACTTTCTTTGCTTAAGGGATACGATGGCTGCCTCTAGCTCTCTCATGGTGAGGTTTGTTGTCATATGCTCTTCTGGAACAGTTGGTATATTTTGGTAAATTTCTTGCTCTTTGGAAATTTCCTGTTTTCTGTCCAGTGGAACATTTATCTGGCTCTCAAGTGAGAATTTTTGAGCAAAAACATTAGCTGCCTCTTTCTTTGTGAGTATTTTCTCATTTTGTTGTAGGGCTATTTCCTTATTTTTGCATTCCTCATCATTTAAGACTTTGGCGAGCCTCCATAATTTTCTTCCATCTTTGTCGAGGTTAAGACTTTCTGTTGTTTTGATCCAACTATTTTTGGCTGAACAGTTTAACGTTTTCCTGTATTTTGCAGAGATAGCTTTGTAGGCGATGTTTGCCTCAACTGTTTTGACCTTTTCTGCTACATCTCTGGCCTCTGTTACCTGACGTTGATCAGCCGAAAGAGTAGATGAGATTGTAACATCATTCCATTTCTCAGTGGAATGGAGTGGTACAACCGGTATTGGTAGTTGTACATCATCGAAAGAAGATTCTTCTTCTTGGATGACTGACAAACTAGAATAGTGTTGAATAGGAGGTGTAGGATCGTCAGTTGCCTGAAACACTGACTGTAGATAATCAGGACGTGAGTAATACTCCTTCAACATGTTAATGTGGAAGGTTTTATGTTTACCATTAACATCAACGATGTAGTCGACATCGGATATTCTTGAGATGATCCTGAAAGGACCTCTCCAGGTAATTAAAAGACAATTGTTATGCGCAGGTAGTAAGACAAAAGCTTCATCACCAGGAATAAGCTGGCGAAGACGTCTATACTTGTTTGCAAATAGACGAGCTTTTTCTTTGGCTTGTTCAGATGATGCAGTAGCTAGTCTACAAGCATCTATGATTCTCTTTCTCAGAGAGATCACATACTCATAAGAGGATTGAGTTTCCTCTTCAATATTCTCGTCAACCAATAAGTCGTGGATTAACGACATCGGACCGCGTGGTTGCATGCCAAAAACAAGCTGGAATGGAGAAAACCCCGTAGCTTGATTTTGTACCTCGCGATACGCAAAGAGACAAGCGGGTAGGACCCGATCCCAGTCTTGGGGATGGTCTTGAGTCATCTTACCCAACAACTGCTTGAGTGTCCTATTGAGATGCTCAATTAACCCATTTGACATCAGATGATAAATAGAACTAAGAGATCTGTCTATACCTAATGTCTTCATAACTTGAGACATGGATTCAGAAATGAACTGAACCCCATGATCCGACAAGATTTTCCGTGGAAAACCAATGCGTGAGAAGATTAACATCAATGCCTCTGCTACACTGGCAGATGAAGTGTTCTTGAGAGGGATGGCCTCAGGCCAACGAGTGCACATATCAGTGCACGTAAGGATATGCGTATGCCCTCTAGCAGATGGAAGTATCGGACCAATAATGTCAATGGTCATTTTATCAAATGGTCTAATCGGGATGTCCGCAGCTTGAATAGGAGCCGCATGAAATGGACCCCGTACCTTAACTTCCTGACATATCAAACAGGACCGACAATAGAGAGTGATGTCCCTATGAACGCCTGGCCAGTAGAATGCCGAAAGCACTCTGGATTTGGTACGCGAAAAACCCATATGGCCCGCACATTGCGAGTCATGCGCATGTCGTAATATACGAGATCTCATAGAGGATGGGACTAAGATCTGATAACATAAGGATGAATCCTTTTCCCGTATTACTCTCACCAAAATCCCATTTTTAAGTATAAAGTCATGTCTAGATTTTGCAAGTTTGTTGCTTGTATTATTTTTGTTAACATACTGAAAAATTTTTTTTAATGAATCATCATTCTTTTGCAATGTTGCAAACAACTCCCGTGAAATAGGAGCATCATCATCACAAGTGGTATGAACTGTAGGTTCAATAGGTGTATCATGCGACATATTAGTAGCTTGCGCTCTAGTCACTACTGCATTTGCAGTTTGAATATGTCGCTCTTCCCATTCAGCTATTTGCTGCGGTGTACACTCTTTAATACCATGTATGCGACCAAGTATTACATCACATATTGGATTTGGAAGAAGACATGCTTGGATCTTTCCTGAAAAGAAAGGTGTATTAAGATCAATAATAGCAGTGGGAAATGTTTCGACGGTGCCGCCGAAAGTCACACACTTGACAACCCGGCCCGTGGCACAACTTGGGTTGATCAGCGAGGTCCGGACGCCCACAGTGCTACAACCTGAGTCAAATAGGAGAGAGCATGAAATGTTGTTGACAAATCCCTTGTTAAACTTAAGAGAGTCCTGTCCCTGGTGTACTGACGTAGCAGTGGCTGTGCAGACTATAGGTAGGCTAGGCAAGGTATGTCCGCAACGCAGCGTCGTGATCGCCTTAGGCTGGAAAAGAGTCGAGCATTCTGGACAGTCTTTCACCTGGGTACAATCAAGAGAACAAGACATAGCATTGTGAGTTTCAGTTACTTTACCCTGTTCAATGTTAGCCTGTGTATCACTTAAAGTGACATTAGAATGTCTACCCGTATTATTTGACGATCTATCTCTGCGATGCGATCGATTTTGATTATTTGCATTAAAATTGCTACAATTGTCATTTCTGCTAGAGTTAAAATTTGGATGAGTCCGATAGTTTGTATAATTAAAGTTATGCTGTTCTTTAAAATTTTTATTCCAAGAACCTTGTCTGTTTTGCGGACCCTGAGATCTTGATCTCCAGTTTTGTTTATTATAATGTCCTTGATTATTTTTAAAATTATTGTTACCAAAATCTCGTGATCTGTGAGTTTGGTTCCAAGAAACATTAAATGGAGCAGATTGTTGAAATTGCTTCCCTTTGTAAAAGTTATCATTGTTAAAATTGTAATTATTTCCCTTATTGACATACCTGTCAGCACTAAAGGAACGATTTCGTGAAAAATTGTTTTGTTGTGCTGCAAAAGCAACAGGCAATTCATTCTTAATCTGTGCGTTACTTAGATCCATGTTTGGGTGAGCAGTACAAAAATTTTTTGCATGTTCTTCTAAGCCTTTCATAGATAAAGGTTTCCGTTCGTGTAAAAATGCGAGAAATGTAGGATTTACAGACGAAAGTACCTTATCGCGCATCAGTAAATCGAAGAGACCTTCATATGACTTTTCAATTTTGGATAATTCAATCCATCTTTCTAATGTTAGTCGTATCTGTGACAGAAAATCACTAAAATTTCTGCCAGATTGAGGTAGTAATGTATGAAATCTTAAACGATATTCGTCTTCTGTCATTTGGAATTTTTGCAGAAGTGCTGCTCTAAGAGCATTATAGTCATTTTTCTCACCAATGCTGGTGGTATGATAAACTGCTAATGCATCCCCTGTAAGTAATCTGGATAAATATGTACAGTATAGCGCTTTATCCACGTTATAAGATCCACAAGTGGCCTCAAACCTATCTAGGAAGAATATCACGTCATCAGACGGGGGATTAAATTTTGGTAATTTAAGGTGAATTTCCTTAAAATGATCCTGTCTGGATGAAGTTTGGCTTTCAAAAGTTCTCTGAGAATTAGCTTCCTGAGTTAACCTAAGTCTCTCATATTCTGACTCTGCTAATTTCAGTTCATGCTGTCGTTTTTTTTCATTCTCTTCCATCTCAAGCTGAAGTCGTAATGTATTTTGTTCAGCTATTAATCTTCTTTCTTCCATTTCCTTTTGTTTAACTTCCATTTCTTTTTGTTTCTGTTCTGCCTCTCGCTGAAATCGTTTCTCTTCCAATTCAGAGGCTAATCTCATTTTTTTCTCCTCTTCCTCAGCTATAAATTTCCTCTTCTTTTCATGTTCCTCAGCATCAATCCGTTTTTGATCTGCCTCAAATTTCATCTTCTTCTCTTGTTCCTCAGCCTCAAATTTCATCTTCTTCTCTTGTTCCTCAGCCTCAATCCGTTTTTGATCTGCCTCAAATTGAAGTTTTTTTAGTCTTAAAGTTTCTAACTTTCTCTGTTCGGCTTCTATTTCTTGAGCTTTCCTATATTCTGCAAGTGCAAATGTTTTTGCTTCATCAGGAGCCATCTGAAGAGCTTTTGCTTGCTTAATGAAATAATCTAGTGAATACATTATGCTTTATAAGTAGTCACAATACTCTTGATTTATAAAAATGATAATTAATCAATATAAATTAGTTAACCTTGTTACTATAACAAGTGTTCTTCGTTCCTGTCCTTAGAACGGTATAATGTTATCATATAATTATTAAATATGTTATTAATCAATAAATTTATGTAATCAAATGTCATGAAATGAACAACGAGAAAGACAATAGAAACATAACCGACAAGACATGATAAACTGGACGGGTGAACACAATCGTAGAAATCAAAAAAATAAAAATGTATAACTAAAATAGAATATCGTAAAAATATACGACGATAACTACGATCAGATAATTAACAGTACAATTGACAACACAGTGTAAAAACATAGGTTTTGTAAAAAACTGAACGACAGGAAAGGTGAGATGGACGCAAAATACAAACAAAATTCATCATAAAACTAAATTACGAATAAAAATAACTACGAGAACAACAATAAAAACTTGACGGAACAGCTAAACAGATACTATTATAAGGGACAATTAGCGATCGGAACTTCGGCAAGGTTTCTAGCCTTGTACCGGAACTATCGCTCAATTGAAACTTACAAGTTGAGCCCTACAGAACGTCTGACGAAGAGCCCGAATTGGCTTCGAGATGGATCTCGTTCGTCAGATCAACCTCCCTACCTCCCACGACAAATGAACAACATATAACATATAACAAGGAAAATATAAATATGGACATAATTATTTAAGGCACAGCTAAACGTAATAAAGGGTACAACGACAACACGTTATACTCATCTCGCGTGCAGGAAAAAAAAACCAATGTGCCTCGTCTCCGTGTATGTACGTGTGAGGATAAAATACTTCGTTCTGAGTTATTAGACCACAGCTTGCACGTAATAGTGACAAAGAGATGATCCCAAGATGTTGTCGCCTTGAAAGTTCAGATCTTCAGATGATCCCAAGATGTTGTCGCCTTGAAAGTTCAGATCTTCCATTAATGATAATTGTATTGGGTACGTTTCCTGTGAAATTCTTGATTTCAAAACCAGACTGGCACACCAATTACTGTTGACTCCGTTTTATGGTTGAGTACAGTTTATACTGGTGAAGAGGTAGCTTAAAACGCGAATGGTTAAAATGAACGAATGTCAACAATATTCTTCAAACGAACTTCAACAAGTAGTGTTGAACTGGGTGAACTGGGCAAGTACTGGCAGTACATAAGTCGGTGATGACTGTACATAGATTTTATTCAACATGACACATACGGAGTGGACAAGACTAACATCGTCACAGGCGCAAAGATCATACATCAGCATAATGGTAATTACTTTTAAAGTTCCTGAAGATTCTCTACCAATAAAGTCCTCTGACTCAAGTGACTAAGGATCACAAAACTGTTACCGTATAATATTCTTCTCATTCAAGTCCATTGACCTTCCTTCAAGGACGTCTATCATGGTAACGTATTCATACTCCAGGATAAAAATCTTCCATATCATACTTCACAATCCCATACGTTCTCCAAAACATAACGTTAGATAGCATATAGTTTCAAACAAAGTCATACACGATAATACGAACAGGTTAGAGATTCCAGTTGACTAACCTCTCCCATTCTATGCCACGCTTCTGGCATTGTTGAAGGTACGGCATATAAAATATGAAGCATACGAATAAATAAACTGGTTTACACGTAGGTATTATTCCTCTACGATAATCTAATATGACCACCGACTCCGTCTGTCCATTCTAGGAAATTACATGCTAAGATGACTTCCCGCTAGACTACAACTGGGAGCGGCCTGATACTTTAGTTTACGGCAATAAATATACAAATATAACCGGGGCGACACTTACATGATCCTTCCATCATTGGCTTCGTCAAGAATACCAATTGAATCAATATAACATACTGGCTTATACAAAACTGCCAGAAAATTCCAATAATCTATATCTCGGACATAACAAAGTCCGCACTGCCCCGTTCAAAACATGATGTCACAATCCCCAAACTAGGTTACCCGTGCGTTCCAAAGCAACTCACATTGCCTTGTGCACGTCAGTGCGTGAATCAGTCGAACGCACAAATAATATAACTATATAACTGGTGCGTACATTTGGCAGGACCGAAGACTACCCCTTAGGTAATAAATGTACGTAACACCGACACACCTTTAACCTGCTTCAGTTCTTGAAATGATCTATAACTTCTTCTCAAAGCTTAACTACTGTATATACTCAAGTATAAGTCAAGAAATTCTTTCCCTTTTTGGACCTTAAAAAAACGTACCCCAACTTATATTAGAGTTTTAAAAAAAGATTTATAAAACTGGTCACTGTCCCCTTTCTGCAGCACACTGGTATCCTTCAGATATAAACTTGTTGCTTCATTAAATGTTTTTATTAAAATATCTTGAGTAATACACGTTTGAACTTCAATTAACACATTAACTACCGAATTGAAAAAAACACTGTGGCCGAATAAAATTTTTTTCCCATTTTAATCATGTAGGTGTTTGCACAAAGTAAGCTGTAGTTTTCGTAATTGTTTACATATTTTTATGAATTACATGTCATTTTAAAGATAAATGAATGTACTATTACAATAAGCACCATTTGTAACTCTAATATTGGTTGTTGCTATTTAACGGCTGTCCGATGGCCGAGGACTTGAAATATTTTCACAATTATAACTGCTTGCTCCCCATCTCTATCAAAATCCCTTTTTCAAACAATGTGCACACTGTTTTCACACTTGTCCTCGTCGCTAGATCTATCAGTCAATTATTGAAACACGTTTCTAGCTATTCAGCCGTTAGACGAGTTGTACACGCATTTTTTTTTATCCTATCACTAGTTGTCACGGTAAACAGTTTTACACGATTTGGTAACTAACCCAAAACGCTGAAAAATAAGAACATAATATAAATTTTCCAGTGTTCTACAACAACCATACTTTGGGAATTTGTTTTCCGGTGGCAACTTAAAATCTCGAACCAGATCAGAAAGTGTTTCAGTACATTTTTCATTCGTTTCATTACTAAAATTACGAGGGCCGTTCAGAAAGTAATGCACCACATTGTTTTTCTCAGGAGCTGTTTATTCAAAAAGCATGAAATTTATACACAATATACATGGATATGTCTTGTAAACATCGGTATTATTCAACATAATCCCCATCAACTTGTACGGCTTTATGCCGCGCGAAACAAGTGCATGTATTCATAGCCCGTACCAGATTTTGTCTTGATCATGTAGCCATTTCTTCGCTGCATGAATCACTCCTTCATCATCTTCAAACCTTATCCCATGGAGTGCATCTTTAAGTGGACCAAATAGATGAAAATCAGAGGGTGTCAAATCGGGACTATAGGGTGGATGGGGTAGTACAGTCCAACCCAATTTGGTGATTGCTTCCCGTGTTGCCAGACTTGTGTGAGGTCGCGCATTGTCGTGAAGGAGAAGCAGGTCTGCTGGATTCTTGTGCAGCCGAACTCTGCGAAAACGTTGATTGAGTTTTTTCAATGTCTTAATGTAAGCTTGTGAATTGATTGTCTCTCCTCTTGGCACAACGTCCACAAGAATCACACCTTCAATGTCCCAAAAGTCAGTGATCATGACCTTTCCAGCTGAAGGAATTGTCTTGAATTTCTTTCTTCGTGGTGATTGCGGATGATGTCACTCCATTGACTGTCTTTTTGTCTCAGGTTCAAAATGATGTGCCCAGGTTTCGTCACCTGTAACGATCTTAGCCAAAAAGTTCTCTCCATCAGCATTGAAACGCTCCAACAATTCAGAAGAAATTGCTTTCCTTTGCAATCGGTGGTCATTTGTGAGACTTCGAGGAACCCATCTTGCGCAAACTTAGAAAATCCGAGAGTTTTTATAACTGCATTTGCACTACCAATGCTGACTGACAGCTGTAAGGCCAATTGTTGAGTAGTGATTCGCCTATCAGTAAGAATAATGCCCTCAGCGCATTTCAACATTTCTGCGTTGGTGGCTGTGGCAGGACGTCCACAGCGCGGCCGATCAAGCAGCTCCGTATCTCCACTTCCTGATTCTTTGATTCTCTGAAGCCAGCGACTGACTGTACTCCTGTCGACTGCAAAACTTCTTTACATATCACATAGATGCTTGTGAATGTTCACAACAGTTTCCTTTTCTGCAACGAGAAATTCTATCACAATTCGCTGCTTAGAACGCAAGTTACTAGCATGCTCCCTTTCAACGGTTTAGGGCAGCCGTATTATTTGGCCGGTTGTGGTGCAATTAGGTGCACACAATTGGCACATGCCATATTTGAAGTGTGCAAACTTTCATGCTTCTATCTTCATTATTAGCTGAGAAAAACGATGTGGTGCATTATTTTCTGAATGCCCCTCGTAGATTGACGCTCTGAGCGGCTCGCGGTCCAAATGATAGGATTTCAAAAGCTGGTCCCACCGGCTTGCGTTAGTTAATGTGTTAAGTCACAAATTTCAACTGCAGTACGACTTTTCGACCAGCCTCCTTCATTTGATCTATCAGTAATACCGTTACTTTTTTCACTAGATTCAATTTTATCACTGTCAGAGTCTAAATCATACCCTTATTCAACATCCATATTTGATTTGACCACACGGTAAGCATCCTGTTCAAATAACAAGTCACGTCTAAGATCCCAAAGCAAATATCCGACCGCTTGGAAAGCCTTAACTTTTTTTTAAAATCATGAAACATCATTATGTCAATCACCTCTAAACATATTCTAAAAAACAAGCGTTTTAATGTAGGCGTACCAGAAATCTATTTATAATAAAGATCTCGCAAGATATCGAGATCTCAGTGATCCTGATCAAATAACAAGTCACTTCTCAGATCCCAAAGCAAATATTTGATGCATGAAAAGCCTTGGCTTTAAAAAAAAATCATGAAAAATCATAATATCAATCTCCTATTTAAAAAATTATGAAAAACAAGCATTTTAATGTAACGGAAATCTGTTTATAACTCAGGTCTCGCTAAATACTGAGATATCGTTGCTACTTAGCAACGACCGACAACGGTAATTAGACTTTCTGGGCAAAGGGTTGAGAATTGGGCACGCAGGCCCGTCTGAAATTCTGCCATTTCTTTCTCTCATTTCTTATACTGAATTCATTTATTCTCACATGCATTTTACATATTAATAGGATGATTTCAAGCGTTTCAAATGAGAAAGGGTTAAGCTGAAAGTGAAATAGTTCCCTCAGCATGTCAAAAGAGGTGACTAGTATGAGGCTGGTTATGGGACTGACAACCTCATCATGTTCAAGAAGTAGCTACAGACACCACTACTGCATGAGCACATAAATGCTTTGATGCAGACTTGCTGCCAGGGGACCAGCTGCAGTGATGGCTCTGAGCTCCATAAGGAGCAAAATAAGGAAATTATGATTTGGGTAAACAGAGCAAGTATGTAGATAACAATAAACACTATAACAAAATAGAGCAAGTATGTAGATAACAATAAACTTACTTAGTCATTCCCCTTCTACCGTGAGGTGTAGAGGTTTGGAAGAGAGAGCGCCAGACCATCCTATCGGCTGTCTTCCTCCTGGCCTGGTTCCATTCTAGTCCTCGGTCCTTCAAAGATTGTCTAATGTTGTCCTCCCAGCGGACTCTGGGTCATCCTGGGGGTCTGGATCCCTGGCTCTTTGTTTCCAATGCTTGTCGTGGTAGCCGATCTTCTCCCATTCTGCAGACATGGCCAAACCATCTTAGTTGGGACTGTTCTACTTGGGTCTGCAGGGGGTGGGATTTAAAGCCTTGACGTATCGTCTGGTTGCGTACCATGTCTCTTCTTGTTACTTCAACCACCTTCCTCAGATACCTCATTTCTGAGGTTTGGATCTGGCTTTTGTGGGTTGTAGTCATTGCCCATGACTCGCATCCATATAACAATAAACACTATAACAAAATAGAGCAAGTGTGTAGATAACAATAAACACTATAACAAAACAGAGCAAGTATGTAGATAACAATAAACACTATAACAAAACAGAGCAAGTATGTAGATAATAAACACTATAACAAAATAGAGCAAGTGTGTAGATAACAATAAACACTATAACAAAATAGAGCATGTGTGTAGATAACAATAAACACTATAACAAAATAGAGCAAGTATGTAGATAACAATAAACACTATAACAAAATAGAGCAAGTGTGTAGATAACAATAAACACTATAACAAAATAGAGCAAGTGTGTAGATAACAATAAACACTATAACAAAATAGAGCAAGTGTGTAGATAACAATAAACACTATAACAAAATAGAGCAAGTATGTAGATAACAATAAACACTATAACAAAATAGAGCAAGTGTGTAGATAACAATAAACACTATAACAAAATAGAGCAAGTATGTAGATAACAATAAACACTATGACAAAATAGAGCAAGTGTGTAGATAACAATAAACATTATAACAAAACAGCAAGTATGTAGATAAAAAACACTATAACGAAACAGAGCAAGTGTGTAAACAATAAACACTAACAAAACAGAATAAGTATGTAGATAACAATAAACACTATAACAAACAGAGCATGTATGTAGATAACAATAAACACTACAAAGAAAAGAAAACAAGTATGTAGATAACAATAAACACTATTAAAAAATGGAGCAGGTATGTAGATAACAATAAACACTATAACAAACAGAGCATGTATGTAGATAACAATAAACACTATTTAAAAATGGAGCAGGTATGTAGATAACAATAAACACTATTAAAAAAGGAAGCAAGTGCGATAAGTAGATAATAATTAAACACTATAACAAACAGAGCAAGTATGTAGATTACAATAAACACTACAAAGAAAAGAAAACAAGTATGTAGATAACAATAAACACTATAACAAACAGAGCAAGCATGAAGATAACAATAAACACTAAAAAAAAAAAGAGCAAGTGTGTAAATAACAATAAACACTATATAAAACAGAGCAAGTGTGTAGATAACAATAGACACTATATAAAACAGAGCAAGTGTGTAGATAACAATAAACACTATAACAAAACAGATCAAATATGTAGATGATAAACACTATAACAAAACAGATCAAGTATGTAGATGATAACAAACACTATAACAAAACAGAGCAAGTATGTAGATAATAATAAACACATTTAAAAAACAGCAAGTGTGTAGATACCAATAAACACTATAAAAAAAAACAATGTACAGATTGATGAAAAGTTATCTAAGAAGCATCCTAATAATTGAATTGCGGCAGAAGGTCAAAGGTTAAGACATGTGAGACATTACAGGGGCCACTGAAGCAACAGATAAGTGTAAAAAGTAATGGGCTTGATATACAGGATCTCACATCATATAGTGACATGGGACCCGTAGGGGAAGAGATAAAGAGGAAGGTCAAGGCCCATGTGAAGAACAAACTGTATGACAGAAGTAATGGATGAAGGGATATATTTAAATTATGATGTATGAGGAAACTAACTGATTGATTATCATATTGTCGTGAATAATGATAAACCTTGTGTTTTGTCATGTAATTACATCTTTGTTAGCTATTAACTAAAGTGTATAAACAAATAATTATTTATGTATGCATTAAAAACATTTGTTTTACTTGCATGTCTGATGTGTTTTTTTGTTTTTTTCATGGCTGCTGTGATGCTGAGAACAACGTACTACTACTTAGTTGTTCCTCTTCTACCGTGAGGTATAGAGGTTTGGAAGAGAGAGCGCCATACTATCCTATCAGCTGTCTTCTTCCTGGCTTGTTTCCATTCTAGTCCTTGGTCCTTCAGAGATTGTCAATGTTGTCCTCCCAGCGAACTCTGGGTCGTCCTGGAGGTCTGGATCTCTGGCTCTTAGCCTCCCATACCTGCCGTGGCAGCCGATCTTCTCCTATTCTGCACACATAGCCAAACCATCTTAGTCGGGACTGATCTACTTGGATCTGCAGGGGTTGGTTTTTTAGGCCTTGATGTATCGTCAAGTTGCGGACCATGCCTCTTCTTGTTACTTCAACCACTTTTCTCAGATACCTCATTTCTGAGATTTGGTTCTGACTTTTGTGGGTTGTAGTCATTGCCCATGACTCGCATCCATATGTCAAGGCTGGGACATAAGTGGAGCAGTATACAGCCATCTTCGTTTTCTTGCCAACTTCTCTTTTGCTGAGGAATCCTTGATTTATGACCTGAAAAAGTCTCCCAGCTTCTGCTCTTCGGGTAGCCAAGTCTTCTTTGATGCCTCCCTTCCTATCTGTGACAACTCCAAGGTATTTCAAGTGGTTTACGTGCTCCAGGACCTGTTCTCCCAGCTTAATCTGATGCTTTCTTTCCTCTCATGATATCACCATGGTTTTTATTTTGGATCTGCTGATGACCATCTCTCTCTTCACCAGCTCTTCCTTCCAGACTTGCAGGTTGGATTGAAGATGTGCCGCTGATTTAGCAATTGGGGCAATGTCCTCGGCAAGTGCCAGCTCTGAAATACAAACCTTCCAGGAGATGCTGAGAACAATAACCATAATTGTCTACGTATTTTAAGTGGTGGAGTTTTAGAATGAGCAGGCAAATTATAATGATGATAAGAATAATATGGCACTCTCTCTGGCAGATCTCTAACACTCCAGGGTTGAAGAAGAACAATAATAGTAGTAGATGATATTGATGAAAATGCAAAGGTTTATAGCTGTAATGTTAATAAATATTTTAAAAATTTCCTGAATGTGTTTCCAGTTCCCCTACTTTTTTTAAAATCTGTAGCTCAAAGGGCACTTGTTTGGATTATTTCCCTGTTTAAATTGTAGACTCTTCTGATACCCAAGGAATCAGGGACAGAACCAATAAAGTGGGCATGAGTGAAGTGGAAAGTCAATGAAAATATATAAAGAAATGACATAACTGAACTTTATGGATGTGAATCTTGAAGAATGAATAAAACAAGAACACAAATTAGTTATATATGCATATACATACAGGGTCACCCGTGTGTTACCGGGGCCCGAAAGGGGAGCAAAGAATAGTAACACTGTCCCCTGCCAAGCATGTCGTAGAAAGCGACTAAGGAGGGTTGGGCATGGGGCCGGTTACCTCATCCTGTAAAAAATTTAAACCACAAAAAACTTCAACAAATATGGACAAGTCAAATAAAGAAAATAAAACACAGCCATCCAAGACAGGGGAAGGTCCTCTCGTGGAGAGGCGTATGATGCAACACAGAGAAAGCCGAAAGGAGTCTGTGTTGCTGACTAACCTTCTTTCTTCTAGGAGAACTTCCAGATTTGGCACCTGGAATGTTCGGACATTAAACGAACAAGGGAAAGTGGCGCAAGTAGCAGCAGAAATGAGGGAATACAAAATCGAGGTTTTGGGAATGTGTGAAACAAAGTGGAAGGGGGTAGACAGGAAGAAACTCATCACAGGTGAATTGGTGCTGTCCTCAGGACATGAAGACGAAAGTTCACACCACAGTGAAGGGGTAGCTCTTATGTTATCTAAAGAAGCACAGAAAGCACTCATTGAATGGGAAGCTGTTGGACCCAGAATAATAACAGCTACTTTCAAAACAGCTAAAAAGAAAATTCATGTAAATGTCATCCAATGTTATGCACCAACTAATGACAAAGAAGAGTCTGTGAAAGAAGCATTTTATACTAAACTACAGGAAATTATGGATAAAGTAAAAAGAAGAGACATCACAATTTTGATGGGTGACATGAATGCAAAGATAGGTACAGTCAACACCGGATTTGAAGAAGTCATGGGAAAACATGGGCTAGGAGTAATGAATGAAAATGGAGAACTATTCGCAAACTTCTGTGCTTCAAATCAACTGGCTATAGGAGGAAGCATGTTTCCACATAAGAGAATACACAAGGCAACATGGATATCACCAGACCATAGAACAGAAAATCAGATTGATCATATATGCATAAACAAGAAGTTTAGATCATCATTGCAGGATGTAAAGGTATATAGAGGAGCAGATGTGGCATCAGATCACCATCTTCTGATAGCCAAAGTAAAAATGAAACTCAAGAGATATGCAACAATGCAAAATTATAGACAACAGTTTAATGTAGGACAGCTAAGAAATCAAGAAACAAGAGACAAATTTGCGGTCACAGTATCCAACAAATTCCAAGTGCTCCAACAGCTGGAAGATGTAGAGAATACAGAAGACTATTGGCAGCAGGTCAAAACTGTATGGAAGGAGACATGTGAAGAAATACTGGGGAAAAGGGAAAGACAACAAAAAGCATGGATAACAACAGAAACCATCAATAAGATAAAAGACAGAAAAAACAAGAAAGCAGAGTTAAACACAAGCAAAACCAGAAGTTCCAAAGCCAAGGCTCAAGAAGTGTACACAGAAGCAAACAAAGAAGTAAAAAGAAGTATCAAAAGAGACAAGAGGAAGTATATTGAGGAGTTGGCAAGAGAGGCAGAAGATGCTGCAGCCAAAGGAAATATGAGAGAACTGTATAGCAGCACAAAGAAGCTAACAGGGAAATACAAGCAAACAAGTTGCCTCATAAAAGACAAGAATGGGAAACTGCTCAGCAATATACAAGAGCAAATGAAGAGGTGGACAGAATATTTTGGGGACCTTCTCAATAGACCAGCTCCACAAAACCCGCCGGACATCCAGCCAGCAGAAGAAGAGCTACAAATTAACGGTGAAAGACCAACGAAGGAAGAAATAAAGAAAGCCATAAAGCTTCTAAGAGATGGAAAAGCGTCTGGACCTGATGGCATTCCAGCAGAGGCCATCAAAGCAGATATCGACACGGCTACAGAGATGTTATATAAATTACTTGGTAAAGTCTGGGAAAAGGAAGAGATACCAGCAGAATGGAAGGAAGGATATCTGGTTAAGTTGCCTAAGAAGGGAAATTTACAAGAGTGCACAAATTATAGAGGAATAATGTTACTATCAGTGCCAGGAAAAGTATTAAACAGGATTATCCTTGAGAGATTAAAAGAGTCCATAGACAAGAAACTGAGAGATGAACAAGCAGGTTTTCGACAAAACAGATCATGTACAGACCAGATAGCCACTTTGAGAATAATAGTTGAACAAAGTCTGGAATGGAATTCACCACTATACATCGGATTTGTGGACTACGAAAAGGCATTTGACAGTGTAGACAGAGAATCACTTTGGAAATTGATGAGGCATTATGGAGTTCCCCTGAAGATCATTAATTTAATAAAGAAAACATATGAAGACATGACATGCAGAGTTCTTCACGAAGGACAGCTTACAGAACCGTTTGGGATAAGAACAGGAGTGCGACAGGGATGCCTCTTGTCTCCATTTCTTTTCTTGCTGGCAATAGATTGGGTTATGAGATCATCGACAACACACAACAGAAATGGAATCCAGTGGACTCTGACTAAGCAGTTGGATGATCTGGATTTTGCTGATGACTTGGCTCTTCTGTCCCATAACCGTAATCAGATGCAGGACAAATTGAAAACACTCGATGAGAGGTCACAGCAATTGGGTCTGAAAATACACAGGGAAAAGACAAAAATAATGAGAATAAATGCAGGTAATGATAACAGGGTTGAACTTGAAGAAACACCAATACAAGATGTAGAATCATACACATATCTTGGCAGTAATATAGACAAAGTTGGAGGGACAGACAGCGATATCAAAATAAGAATACAAAAGGCAAGAGGAGCTTTCATTGCATTGGGAAATATATGGAGATCAAGAGAAATAGGATCCAACACGAAAATAAGAATCTTCAACTCAAATGTGAAGTCAGTCCTATTGTATGGCTCGGAGACATGGAGAACAACAAAGACAACAACCAAAAAGCTACAGACTTTCATAAATGGGTGCTTGCGTAGAATAGAGGGATTAAAATGGTATGACAAGGTTACCAACGTGGAACTGATGACAAGAACTAGACAAGTGCCAGTGGAACAAGAGATGAGAAGAAGACGATGGCGATGGATAGGACACACACTGAGGAAACCTGTTGATAGCATTACAAGGCAGTCCTTGTTCTGGAACCCCCAGGGCAAGAGAGGCAGAGGAAGACCAAGAAGTACATGGAGAAGAGAGTTGGAAACAGAGGTGAAAATGATGAGGAGAACATGGAAAGAACTTGAGATGATGGCACGTGACAGGAGGACTTGGCATGTGTTTGTTGAAGGCCTATGCTCCTTTGGGAGTGGAGGGTTGTGAATGAATGAATGAATGATAACAGGGTTGAACTTGAAGAAACACCAATACAAGATGTAGAATCATACACATATCTTGGCACTAATATAGACAAAGTTGGAGGGACAGATAGCGATATCAAAATAAGAATACAAAAGGCAAGAGGAGCTTTCATTGCATTGGGAAATATATGGAGATCAAGAGAAATAGGATCCAACACGAAAATAAGAATCTTCAACTCAAATGTGAAGTCAGTCCTATTGTATGGCTCAGAGACATGGAGAACAACAAAGACAACAACCAAAAAGCTACAGACTTTCATAAACGGGTGCTTGCGTAGAATAGAGGGATTAAAATGGAATGACAAGGTTACCAACGTGGAACTGATGACAAGAACTAGACAAGTGCCAGTGGAACAAGAAATGAGAAGAAGGCGATGGATAGGACACACACTGAGGAAACCTATTGATAGCATTACAAGGCAGTCCTTGTTCTGGAACCCCCAGGGCAAGAGAGGCAGAGGAAGACCAAGAAGTACATGGAGAAGAGAGTTGGAAACAGAGGTGAAAATGATGAGGAGAACATGGAAAGAACTTGAGATGATGGCACGTGACAGGAGGACTTGGCATGTGTTTGTTGAAGGCCTATGCTCCTTTGGGAGTGGAGGGTTATGAATACATACAGGGTGAGTCATTATTCCTTTACCTTTCTGCTTTAAATGTGTGGCTTTAATGTGTAATAGTATACTTAAATGGCATTGGAGAACAAGCTGAATACATTCGAGAACAAATGTCTTAGAAAACTCATGAACATCAGTTGGAAAGAATTCAAGACTAATCGACAAATAAGAGAAGACTCTAGGCAGAAATATGTCTCCGACTATATAAGGAAAAGACGATGGTCATATATCGGTCATGTCCTACGAATGCAAAACAACAGAATACCACTACAGGCGCTCACTTGGGTTCCTGAGGGTAAGCGGAAAAAAGGAAGACCAAAAGAAACACTCAGAAGAACAATAATAAGAGAAGGAAGAACGTTGGGCCTAAATAATGTGCAAGAGCTAAGAGGAGTGGCGTCACAACGAACAACCTGGAGAGCACTGGTTTCTGCCTTATGCGCCGTGTTTGGCGCTTAAAGAATTTATTATTATTTATTATTATACTTAAATGAAATACACCATACCAATGACAGAACACTAACATTATTTGATAATTATAAAGTTGTTTATCATTCAGAATGGTGCCCATCAGCGTTCATATAAAAAGTAAGCCTTTTTCAAAAATTTTCACAAACAAAAATCGTGGTCCTTTCTTTGAAACTCCTCTGTTATTACTGTTTTGAAATCTTCTAAGTTCTTAGGTTTGTGACCACATGCCTTGTCTTTTTAATATCCCCATAAAAAATATTCTGCTGGAGTTAAATCAGATCTCACAGGTCATTTGATTTGACCATGTCTTTCAGTTTAGCTGTTAGGGAATTTATCATAAAGAAAATTTCAGAAAACAAGGGAATAATAGCATGCACAAAAAAAAAAAAAATTAGAAGAGATAGACATGGTATACCTGAAATTTTAGGAAATCCTCAAAAAATGTTTAAAAAATAATTAGGATAATCTACTACACATTTATTCATACATAAGATTTTGAAAAGGTAAGTAACTCATGGCTCGCCATGTATCCTGAAGAGAAAAGCAATAAACTAAATGAGAGAATCACTTATTATAATTTCCGTGGTATGAAATGCATTTGAAACTAACAATTTTGGTGCCACCTTTGGGGAAAACACCTTTTCCAGCTGTGTTACACAGCATATGATATTGCGTAAGGTTATAAAACTGCACGCTGATTGGCTGATATTTATTGAGAGCTAAAAATATAATAAAAATGGAAGGTATCTCAAACAACGTTGGTCAAGAGCCATCTTACCATCATCATTTCAACCTATTTTGCAACAAATCTGGGGAGAAAACTCCATACGCCCACCCCGGTATCGAAAAAATAAATAACAAAGACCCCCATCACCGACACATATAATTTTGAATGCAAATAGATAGGTGGCATTCACTCAATCACTGTAAATATTCTTCACTTTGAACAACCTCAGATGTCAATGTGCATGTGTTTGAAGAAAGCAGTGGTCAGCCAAAGTTGTACATTTTGGGTAAGAAAGATGCATTGGTCAGTTTTTAATCTATTATATTATCTCTCACTGAGTTCCACCTGTTCTAGTCTATTCAGAAGGGACCAATCTATGTCTTAATTCCCCTATCAAAAATCTACGACAAATGTGGGCTCGTTTTCCGGGAATTGAACTCTAATCCTGAGCAAGTACGTCTAAGATTTTCTTTATAGTCTAGATAGAGAAAGAGTGTGATTGTCTCGTGAGTTTTAGTATCATTAAAAATAATTATCCCCTAGGGGCCTAGACTAACGATCTGTTTATTGGCTTGCTGACCACACAAATATATCTATTGTGTTTTTCCACAGCATTGTTAGAGTATATACAATTGATTTACAGGGTGATCTTTGTCGGAATATGTTATGTATTGATTTTGTAATACAAAGCCGCTGGTAACGTGTCGTTGTGTAACAATCACAGGGTTTAGTGAAGCAGAAAGGTGTTTGAGCTAAGCGAAGGAGTGCGTTTGGACTATTTGTCCAGTTAATTGCCTCCCTTACCCGAACTGACTTGAGGGGTGAACTTGATAGTGAACTTAAATTAAGGGATTTTTTTTTCTCCTTAAAATTTTTGCAGATATAATTTTTGCAATATAATTTTTTTTGTTTCCACTGTAGTAACTTAGTTTTTGTGTGTGTGTGTGTGTGTATGTTAGTTGATAAATCTGAACTACCATTTATTTGGCGTAGTTGTCTGCATTAGGAGCTTTTATTGCCAATTAATAGCAGCGATAGTTAGATAATTCATATAGGAGGAAATATCCCAGTTAAATTTCATTTATTTTCTGTTTGATTTTCTCGTAAGTGGTAGGGAACCAATGTATCCTTTTTCTTACTTCTTTCTCGAGTAAGTCTCAGTCAGCTATTTGCAATGGCAGAGCAGGCAAAGCTTAGGCAGATGCTCAGAGAGGAAGCAAGGGAAGAGGGATTGGAAGGAGAAGAAGCGAAAGCTTTTGTCAGGGACGAACTTGACAGATATGATGCAGAGAAGAAGGAAACAGAAGCTAGGGAGAAGGAAAAAGCAGCCGAAGTTAGAGAGCAGAAGAAGATTGAGGAGGAAATGGAAATCCACAGGGCATGAGGAAAGAGAGGAGAGACAGCATGAGGAAAGAGAGAAGGAGAGACATCATGAGTTAGCGCTTAAGGCTATAGAGGTTCAAAGCCGTGGGACTGCCTCTACCTCCAGCAATGGAGAGTCTTCTCCTCATTCCTTTTTAACTGATCCTTCTAACACTCAATCTCCTCAACTCACCGCTTTGTCTTTTGCTCTAGAATCTTTCCCATGCTCTAATGAGAAGATTGACACGTATCTAGAAAAATTTGAGAAAATGGCAATTCTGTATGGTTTAGAGAGGTCGCGTTGGTGTATGAAACTTTTCCAGGCTCTAAAAGGGTCTGCGTATGATGTTTACTCTAAACTGGAAAGCAACCAACAAGACAATTACGACGTGTTGAAGAAAGCTTTACTTTAACGCTTTGAAATGAACGTTCGGAAATTTTTGCAACTGTTCCGTAACAGCAGAAAGGAGAGCTCTGAAACTTTTCAGCAGTTCTCTTCTCATCTGAAGGGATACTTGACAAAGTATCTGGAGCTTTCACAGCTCGCCTCTACCTATGAAGGACTTGAGGAGTTCATAATAACCGAACAGATAAAGAATACTTTGTCAAGTGACACCCATAGATTTCTAGCTGAGCAGGGAGCAGAAAAGCTGAAAGACATTTACGAAAAGTCTGAGCGATATCATAATGCGCTGACCGAACTGGCGGCCACAAAATGTAAACTGACAGAAGAGCCTTTTCGAAAGAATAACCTAGAGCAATCTTCCCATTCTTCTCAGCAGCATAACCACAGAGAAACTGGACCCCAGAATCCCCCTCCTGAAAAATCTAAGTTCTACAAAAACAAGTACCCCACCAACAACAAACAGACTGATCAACCCAACCGTCCTACATGGCAGCGCGGTCAGAAAGGACAAGGTGACAAAGGGAAAACCCCTGCGCACAGGACATATGATCAGAGCGAGCACACCGAGCCTAAACGCATCGGATGCTTGCAATCAGTCTCGCAAGAAGGAAGAATTATTGTCAGTGATTCTCAGCCTGAGGGGGAGAGGCCCTCAATGCGAGGAACTGTTATTTTGAACGGATCTTCAACTTATTGTCTTTTTGACACGTGGCTTTCTTATGATTGCATTGTTGCCAGGCACCTGGTCAAGAGACAGAAGAAACCGTCGAACTTTGTGGAGTTTTTAAGAGTGATGCACCAATAACGCTTTCCATCGCGTTGGTGGAGATACACTCTGAATTTGTCAGAGGTGTGATCAAAGCGGCTGTTATGGATGACCTGATCTACCCAGTCATACTTGGCAGTAGATATGTGTTTATTGGGAAACCGGAAGAGCCAATTGTGGCAGCAGTAACCACAAGAGGGCAAACCAAGAAGGAACGTGAGCCTGCGCCAAATTTGTTACCTAAGGAACTTAAAGAAGCGCAACAAAAGGACCCTACCTTGGCAACCTGCTTAAGGAAACTGTCCATGGCTAAGGATCCTAAACAACATGGGGACATTTTTTCGAAGGATGGCGTACTTTATCGTAGAACGGGCAAGCCTGATCAAGGTTATAATTAGCTCCTAGTACCGAAACAGTACAGAAGCCAAATCTTAGAAATAGGGCACTCTCTTCCCTTTAGCGGACATATGGGACAGAACGCCACAAATCAGTGAATACAGACTCACTATTAGTGGCCAGGAATGAACTCTGATATTATCAGATATGTGAAATACTGCGCCCAGTGCCAACGGGTGGCACCCAAGCATTGAATCTCCCCCCCCCCCCAGTTTCCAGGGGTGAAATGCCAGTAGTGGGGACACCATTTGAACGGGTGGTGATCAACATTTTAGGGTCCTTAGAAAGGATTAAAAGAAGGCACTGGTTCATCCTGACCTTGGTCGACACATGCACTATGTGGGCAGAAGCTATACCGCTAACATGCGCGGATGCTAAGCATGTCGCAGAAGCCCTCGTGCAGATATTTACACGGTTGGGATTCACTCAACAAGTTTTGACGAATAACGGATCCCCATACCGTAACCTGTTAATGGATGAGATCGTTAAGATTTTGACGAACCAGCACATCTACACAAGCCCTTATAATCCGGCCAGAAGTGGGTTAGTAGAACGTGTCAACGGAAGCCTCACGACGATGTTCTGTAAACTGGGACAAGAGAAACCTGAAGAGTGGGACCTTTGTATACCTGCAGCTTTATTCGCCTACAGGGAAGCCCCACATATTTCCACAGGATTTCCACCAGCTACACTTTTATTAGGCAGACCTATTAAGGGGCCGCTTGAAGCCTTACTTCGGTCCCTGACAGACTAGAAGGCTGATGAGACAGTCGTCTCAGCCAGTAAATATGTGTCAGAATTAAAGGAACGGTTAAAACTAGGATGGAACCTAGCAACGACCAACCTTAAGCAAGCACGCGCAAAGCACGCTAACCGATACAGGAAAGCCGCGAAAGAAAGAGAATTACAAGCAGGAGAGAAACTTTTGTTGCTCATCCCAACTGTGAACAACAAACTACGTATCGGATGGCGAGGGCCGTTTACCGTCCTGAAAAAGATCTCAAAGGCTAACTACCAGATCTCTATTAAAGGAAAGGAGAAGGTCTACCATGTAAATCTGTTAAAGAAATACTTGGAAAGACCGGCGCCGACCTCTGAACATCTCCTGGCGATCGCCATAACTGACGAAGAAGATGATAGTGGCAGGGAAATTCCACTGCAAACACACGGAATCTTCCAACAATGTCAAAATAGGCGACACTCTTTCAAGCGCAAACGGAATACATTCCAGAGAAAGAAAAACGTTGGAGCAGATTTCAGGAGTAGGAATTGGAGAGACGGAGGGGGAAGATGAGTGAAGATAACAGTCACCCAGAAGCTACTGATATAAGAAATCTCTATCCATAAAGTGGACATGAAGTGGTTTCACATCTTTAAGCGGGGACATCTGTGACAGATTATGGAAATAGTTTTCATCTATCTATTTCTTTACCTACACTTTTCTTTTACCTAGTTGTCATCTACGCCTGTTGGTTAACAAAACCATTCCTATACTCAGGATCTGCCCTTTTTCTATACCAGCATGCATATTTTATTGCTGTTAGCTACTTTCTTTGATGTAGGTTTACCAAAGACCATTTAGCTAACGTGAGCTGTATTATTTTACACCAGCGATCGCAGATCGTTGTAATGTGATCAGACAGCGATCAAGGTGGAGATAATTTTGGAACTAAGGGAGAAAATTTTATTACTCCCCTTGTAAAACTGTTCGTTTGATAGGTAATTAAACCACGGCGATTTGCCAGATCAAAGGGGACTGCTCGCTAGATGGCCAGATGAACAGAGAAGTGTAAAATTTGCACTGTGGTAAGTTGGGATTATATATATATTTATAGGGGACTTAGTGTACTGACTGAGATCAGCTGTGAAGGTATCTGTTTATGATATGTGTGGTGTGTTACAGTTGACCTTACTTTGCTACCACATTTAGATCTCAATCAGACTTATTCTGGGCTAATGTGATGACTACGTTGAATGTCTAGGGTTATGATGGTGATGAAGTGTAAGTTCACAACAACAACAGACAGATAAACACTTTTATTAAAGATTCACAACACTTTACAACACGATGACCAGCACATACATATACCACTCTAGAAGACTAGCTTAAGTAAGTCAAGTGTTAACTTTTAAATTATGTATTCGTTTCTTTCAAGAATAGATATCCTGATCCAACTACAGAGTGAATCAGGAATCACAATTAAATGCAAACACAATGTATATGTACAAAAATTATGCAAAGGATCTTTGTCCTGTCATAGAATATTATTACAATATGTGTGTAGTGTGTGCTCTGGTATTAAGAGGTAATACTGGCTTTTGAAGCTATGTTGTGGTTTGTCATCACGACTTCATGTGTTTGTTAATGGTGGAAATAATCTTGAAGGGTTCACAGTTCTTTGTATTGGTAAAACAATAACTGTCCCTCTTGCTTTAGTATTACAGTCACTTTTTAAAGGTGGGTTATACAAGGGTGAGCTGCTCTGGCTCACGAATTCTTAACTTATGAGTCGGCGGCAGGAAAACTGTCTCCTCTGCTCGCTTGCTTCTCAGTTATCTTGAAATCCACCAATGGTCAATATCTTGGACAAGGAGTCTGCTGCCTGCCCTCTGGATTTAGCAAAACTCAGACCAGGTGCTGCTCTAATACTTCAGTACCACGGTCCCTGAAATAAGAAGGTTGTACCTCCTTCTTCAGAACTAATATATAATATCTATTTCCACAATGAAGTACAGGACATTACAAACACAGAGTTCAGCGCTGTATGCCAACTACTAGCTTCTCATGTTACAATATACCAGTATTCCTCTCCCTAATGGTTACAACGCCTCTGCAATTCCAGGTGTAATTCCTTCTATACAATAAGATAGGTGTCATGTTACTAAATGGCAATCCCATATATGCCTATGCAGTTATACTCCTCTCTGACAAACTTTTACATGGTGGAGCAATATCTAGGCTTTGCCTTCTGTTTGCTACTGAACCACACACATACAGACACAATTTATCATTTCATATTCAATTTTCATATAATATATAGGTAACATGTCTAGCTTACCACAATTCATGGAAATATACACTAGTACGTTGACTGGCGATGAATCTGGCACAATTTTGATCTGCCTTATCCAGGCTTTTATTAGAATAATATTAGCGTGGTCTCAACGCACTTGCTTCTCACAAAATGTATTTTCAAAACTGGCCCTGAACTGACGCTTCTAATTGACTATATCGAACGCTCTAACCAATGAGACCATGTTTACAAGAGCCTTTGAAAAAATGTTACCCATTCTACCATAACCATTAACAACCCTAATAGTATTTGCAGTCCGACTAATCAGGTTTCGCCTTACACATGACTACCGCCAATCAAATCGTATCTAACTAGTTGGCCTCATTTCCCCTAAAGCAGTGTTTCAAGCATGCCATTATGAGCAAATATGATCTTGTGCTGTCAGACAACCTCACTATAGTATTTTGGCTATAATTTATTAAGTACTAGACTATTTGCTTAACACATAACATATTCTTTGTCAGCAAGTCCTAAGGCACAAGAATATATAAGTTTAATGGGGCCAAGTGGCTTCGTTCAACATATGTATTATTCTAGGATAGTCGTGTATTTGTTTTTTATTTTTTCAAACCGCCACCTGTCCTGCCTTTTCGACTGTTCTGTCAGTATAAAGTCAGGATTTCAGACGTAAAACAGTATTGTGTCATGTTTCCTAATAAGCATTGAACATGTTTTTTAAAACCTTACCTCGTATCGTTAGTGTTTTTTATTACTGTTTATTTGAAAAAAAACAGGCCTGCATGCCTTTCGCGTGTGATGGCATTAATTTTTTAATCGCGAGACGACGTGGTTTTATTGCATGCGTTCCTCCGTGCATCTCTCTCTCTCTCTCTCTCGCTTCTAAGCCCGTCTGTCTTTTAGGTTACGTAGTGTATATAATGACATTAATGTAATATTATATCTAGGTCATTAAGCAGTGTGTCTATCAAGGTCGTCCAAGAAATACAGTACCAGTTTTATTTTTAGAAACGCATGTAGTTTATGCAGTAGGCTTGTACTATCAAACGTGGAAGCGTTACATTTATGCAGACGAAGTAGAAAAAGGGGATCTCGGGTTCAGTCATTATGGCGTTCTACAACACAGGCGTACGCTATTGTGACAGCACTGGTCTTTCACCATTCTTCTTTCTTTTGTATTATTTCGTTCTACTTTACATTTATTTTCTCATTTATATATGTGGATTAGAATTTCTCACGACATGCACTGATTAGCAAATTACCTTACGCTTGATCTAGCGAGAGAGCATGAGTTCTGGTCTTTCAGCTTTAGTATGAGCAAGATCTTTGATTTGCAAATCTGAACGTAGAATTCCCATAGGTGTCAACATCTGGCAGATGAGTCTGGGTTTTCGGTCTATAGGGGCCATTTTCCTTTGATTTTAGATGTATATATACCAGAGCTTTCTAACTCACATTTACTCAGTACTCCTCAACTTTTAAGACATCTAGCGGCGATTTCTAGAAATCCTTTGTATTAAGTGAAGTTTCTTAGTTTATCGTTGGAGAATAGTCTAGAAGAATTTTGTGTGAAGTTAATATATCTACTAGTAGTTTGAGTGATTTAAGTGGTATAATCGTCGATTATATTTCACTAGATTGTGTGCAGAGTGATTTACTAGTTAAATCGTAAAAGATATTTCTCTTTAAGTTTTACTGTGTTACAGTGGATAGCAGAATAAATTATAATTTCTAGCTAAACTCTTCCAGCTAAAATATAAATTTAATTAACTGCTAGTAACCAGTCAGATAACATTTTACCAACTGAGTAAATGCACTGATTCATCATGAGTATTGACGAAATACGTATTTATTTCTAATTCATGATGATTGGTTTTTTTAAATGACTAGAATTTATTTCACGGGAGTTTTAAACGATAAGACAAGCTCTAAGCTTGTAGATATATTTAAAGTTAAATAACTGAAGTGAAGATATTACATTTTACGTGGGGTAAGGATAAGGATTGTGTATGTTTTTCTCTTTATACAGTATTTTGGGTCAAACCCTAAACCTTACCAGCGGCTTCCATGTGAATCTGAGAATAACTTCGTTTAAAAAAAAAATTCTGATATAAATATCGGGTTTTCAAGGTGACCTGTCTGGCCACGTGTTTTTACACCCAGAAAGAGACAGAGTACCAACCCAGAGAAATATTAAGAATAAATTGTAACTGGACTTATAGAATATCCAGATTTCTTTTCCTAAGTCATATACATTCAGCCTGTGGTGGCGAATTAATCAAACATTGACATTAACTGTATAACGACCACTGTGTTGTGAAGAAGATTGATCCTGAACAGAATTTATTTACCTGACACTCGATTTAACGATTGAAGATTCCAAGCTACTGTACCCAGTGAACATTAGATCTCATAATTATTTTACTACCTGGACAAGAACTGAAGTGACATTTATCAGCATCCTACTTACAATAGAATCAAGCGTTTCCCAACATTTGATTAATTAGTCGTTGGAGAAACTGGGGCTTGATTCGCCAATAACCAAACCTTGGATGGGCTGTGTGTACCTTAACAATTGTTCCAGATGTTGTGAAAGCACCTTTGTAGGTAAGAGACTGAATTTGTGAGCACAGGTTTGTCAGAGCGAGAGAAAACGGGAAAAGAATAATTCTATTTGGATATAACCCATGTACTAACTTTGTATTGCTTATGCTAGGTTTGCTAATGCTGTCCCTTTATTTTTTTCAGAATAGATTAACGTATAAATTTTGTTCTTTACGGTAGAGGGAAATCCTAGACCATAGCTTATAAATCTTTGACTCTTTGGGGGTTAAAACCTTTTTTCCTAACGGGATCTTGTCTCAAGAGAGGGAGGGAGGATTACACCTATGAGTCTAACTCTATATTAATTCATTAACTGTATGTTTACTTGTATTTGATTTGATAGTCCTAATATTATTGTTGTGAAGTTTCTTATGATAAATAAAATTTATATAAACTTTATTTACGTGTGTTGGTCAGCTCGTTCCAAAAGATCCCTATTCCATAGATATAGTGTTCACGTCTGTGCGTCTAACTGTCCTCACTTATGTGTGAGTGTATGTGAATGGTCGATATATTAATATATATTCTAGTAGACTGTCTGACTAACCAAGTTCTGTTGTAGAGATAGGCTGAAGGAGAGAAAACTCGAGTTCAGGGACAGACTCTACTTATTTTCCACCATTTCACTCGTGTAAAATCTATCTATTATATTATCTCTCACTGAGTTACCACCTGTTCTAGTCTATTCAGAAGGGACCAATCTATGTCTTAATTCCCCTATCAAAAATCTACGACAGCTACCACGACAAATATGAGAAAATAAGACCCAGGGATCCAGACCTCCAGGACGACCCAGAGTTTGCTGGGAGGACACCATCAGACAATATCTGAAGAACCTAGGACTGGATTGGAATCAGGCCAGGAGGAAGACATTTGATAGGATAGTATGGTGCTTTCTTTGGCAAACCTGTACACCCCGGGGCAATGGCGGATCTACATTTTGGGGGCACTGAAGCTTGAACTCTTGGAGGGGCCCCTTAAAAAGTGTTGAGGGATGGGAAAGAAACGTATTATAGAGAAAACTGGACTTGGGGGCCCTGAAGCTCGAGCTTCATTAGCTTCATAGTAGATCCGCCTCTGCCCCGGGGTAGAAGGGTGGACTGGTAGTAGATGTCAATTGTTTCTGAACATTCTTCTTTGAAACCAGATCTCATGGTATGTGGTGATATATTTATTTACAACTTTTCAGAGTTTATTATTTGCTTATAAGCTTATATGACCGGGGTTGTATCCAGCAATAGTCTTCATTGTTTATTTGTTTTGTTTTGCTTCAAGCATAATTATACCAGGCTTTGAGAAACGTATGCACCAAAGGAGTATTTGTGCTCTTCGTGACACACTTAATTTACGTTTTTTCTTCATAGTGATACCTTGGGGAGTGAATACTCTCAAATGCAAGTTATAACTATCCACCTCGTGTAACTAGTGTAGAGCGCTAGACACAATAACTAGCCCGTTAAATTTAAAGAAAAATAATAAATTTAAAAAATATAAAGCAACAATATTTGTTATTGAATAATAATATCTGGGAGAACACTTCCAAAATCTGAGATTTGGCCAGAATGTTCATTTAAAAAAAAAAAAAACCAAAAACAACTGAGCAGTCCAAGTAATACAATTATTCATGATTTAAATCAATAATGAACTGTTGTTTAAGTGGGTTATTCAGTTTTCTGTCTGCTTTACATTTCCAGAAGAGGTTCTACTTTACATTTCCAGAAGAGGTTATTCATATGGCCACGCATTTAAATCTATGAACTTTATTCATAATTTTCCCATTTAGTTTGATGCTGTCAATAACACCAGACCTAAGGGTCTTTTATGTTTGGTCATGCGCCCTAATATAACCGACTAGGTTGAACGTCCCGGGGCAAAACTTTATTTTTTTTTTTTAAATTGATGCTGTCACTACCTGCTTACAATCAAAAGAACAACTGAAAGAGTTGCACAGCCTAGGAACTGCCCAACATCATGCAAGAAACAAAGTAAACGAAAGGGAGAAATGAGCATTAAGACCTACAAGCTGGGAGAGCCAGAAATTAAGACCAGATATCAGGAGCTTATTGCTACAGCAGTGAGAAACACAGAAGAACAACCTGATGACTTGGAAACCCTCTGGCTTAAATTCAAGGACATCACAAAGACAGCTGATGCAGAAGCATGTGTTGAGGTCCGACTTGGGAAATAGAGAAAGAGGACACCTTGGTGGACAGAGGAAGTCAAAGAGAAAATAAGAGAGAAGAAAATGGCATGGAAACAATACTTAGGAGCTAAAAACACAGCAGGACAAGTAAAGAAATATAGAGAATATGTGACACTCAGAACAGAAGCAAAGAACAAGGTGCTAGCAGCAAAACAAAAGTCCTGGGAAGAATTTGGAGAAAAGCTAGAAAAAGATGCGCAAGAAAACCAGAAATTGTTCTACAAGACCCTAAAGAACACGAGGAAGGAAAAACAATGCCCTCTCAAATTTATAAAGGACAAGCAAGGCAAATTGCTTACTGCCCCAAAGGAAGTAAGGGAAAGAATATTTCTCTGAACTTCTTGATGGTGAGCAAGGTCAAGCATCAGAAATGATAACCACTAGCACAGAAGAGAAAACCAATGGTGGTGAAGATGACATAAAGATGGAAGAACTGAAGGCAGCACTGGAGAAAATCAAGATGGGCAAAGCAGCAGGGCACGATGGTATAACACCAGAAATGGTTAAGTACATTGGGAGCATCAGGCGACCTATTACTCTTAAGGGTCCTACAGGCAGCGTGGTGCAACAAGGCCAGACCAAAAGATTGGGAGATTGCCATCATAACACCGCTTTTGAAAAAAGGTGACAATCGACAATGTGGAAACCACAGAGGCATATCCCTTCTCAGTGTCCCTGGTAAAATCTACTCTAGAATCCTAGAGCAGAGACTCCGATGCCCAGCTGAGTCACAATTGGATGAAGTCCAGTGCGGATTCCGAGCAAACCGAAGTACTCAAGACCTAATCTTCACACTCAGACAGCTGAGTGAAAAGGCCCTTGAGTATAAGAGTGAGATCCATCTTTGTTTCATAGATCTGGAAAAGGCGTTTGACAGGGTCCCCTGGAGCAAACTTTGGGACTGTTTGGCAAGGAAGAACATTCCAGCACCCTGATTCATGCTATACAGAGCTTCTACAAGTCTTGCAGAAATTATGTGAGGACAGCAAACTATAAGTCAGAAGAGTTCAGGACCACCACTGGTGTAAGACAAGGTGATATCCTGTCCCCTTATCTTTTCATACTCCTCATGGACGATGTCATCAAGGCATGTAAGGAGAGAACAAGAAAGTATTCAGTGGGGTACTGGAAGATGAGACAGGTCTGTATTTCAGAGCTGGCATTTGCTGATGATGTTGTCCTGATTGCTAAATCAGAGGCACATCTCCAATCCAACCTGCAAGTCTGGAAGGAAGAGCTGGAGAAGAGAGGGATGGTCATCAGCAGCTCTAAAACAAAATCCATGGTGATATCACGAGAAGAAAGAGTACACCAGATTAAGCTGGGAGAACAGATCCTAGAGCAGGTCGACCACTTTAAATACCTTGGAGCTATTATAGACCGAAAGGAAGGCATCAGAGAAGAGTTGGCCACTCGAAAAGCAGCAGCTGGGAGACTTTTTCAGGCCATAAATCAAGGATTCCTCAGCAAGAGAGAGGTTGGTAAGAAAATGAAGATGGCTGTATATCGCTCCACCTATGTCCCAGTCTTGACATATGGATACGAGTCATGGGCAATGACCACAACCCACAAAAGCCAGATCCAAACCTCAGAAATGAGGTATCTGAGAAAGGTGGTTGAAGTAACAAGAAGAGACATGGTCCGCAACCAAACGATACGTCAATGCCTAAAATGCCACCCCCTGCAGACCCAAGTAGAACAGTCCCAACTAAGATGGTTTGGCCATGCCTGCAGAATGGGAGAAGATCGGATACCACGACAAGCATGGGAAACAAAAAGCCAGGGATCCAGACCCCCAGAGTCAGCTGGGAGGACAACATTAGACAATCTTTGAAGGACTAGAATGGAACCAGGCCAGGAGGAAGACAGTCTGGCGCTCTCTCTTCCAAACCTCTACACCTCACGGTAGAAGGGGAACGACTAAGTAAGTAAGTTTGATGCTGTTTTCTGCAGAATTTTTATTTTATCTTCTTCGTACTCTCTCAGAATATTTTGAAAGAAAGCAGTAGCAGCTTGAGGCTATTTGCATCTCCGTAGAGCTTTTCGACGAATGGCACCGGTGACGGCCATTTGTGCTTTCTCCGTTTCTCATATTTGTATTATATGAGATTACCCTTACTTCTGTCTTAATTTGTGCTATTTAGGTTAAGACCTTAATTTCTGTCACCATCACGCGTTAAAGGAAAAATACATAAGCTTTCTGCAGAAGTGGAAATTTCGTAAACAGAAAACGAAGACATGCGTCAAGCTTGTAGTCTACTTGTCGGAACGAGACGCGATAGTGAAAAATGGATTACTCCATTAAAAACAATAATTACTTCGATGGCAATTGAAAGACTTAAGTTTCTTGAACTCATACAATTGCTGCTATTAATGTTGAAGTAAAACCTGCGATTATTGTACATTTTTTTTTCCCCTTAACCAGCAGCACTTGGGCTTTCAGCCCTTCGGCCCAATGACATGTCATTGCGAGGCTGGGGAACCTGAGGACTTTCCTTCCAACCCGGTCAGGAGCTTCGCTCCTTATCACAGGAGCCGTTCAGGCTATTCAGTCAAATTTCCGGCCGTAAACATTTCTTCAAACGCCGACGCCCGGGTTTGAACCATGAACACCTGGTCGCCAGTACAACGCCGAAGCCATTACACCAGCGCGGCTCCATTATTGTACATAAAGAGATCCTTTCATATTTCGGGCTTTTTTTTTGTAAAATGGAATGACTGCGGACCGATCTTCAGGGTCAATTATATTAACTTCCGTGTCACTCCCAGGCAAGGTTGCCACTCAAGTTCTAGAGATAAACCCATATTTTCTTCTTTAAAAAAACCAGAAATACCCAGATTATTTTGTGCCTCAAAGACACGGGATAGACGATGCTTACACAATCTTTTAGCGCAACTTTAGCACAAATAAGCTGTGTGCTACCAATTTTTATTTATTTCTTCATTTTTTTTTTTTTTTTAATTACCACAAGTTCACAATTATATAAAAATGATTTTATTAACACCCCAATATATACGATGACCTCTTGAAAATGAGATATTTGAACAGTAACATACAGTTACTGGTGTGTTCGTGGTGCTGTTTCTTATGTAAATGATTTCTTCTTGTGGGTCGTTTCTTGATTTAGAACACAACTGTAACGATGGGTCATAAAGCTGACCAACTGGTAAGTCAAGCAGACTCCATTGCACAACCAGCAGGACCCATTGTTTGACGATAATTTACGACACAGTTTATTGTATACGAGGTACAGACATCATAGGCAGGTAGTAACGTTTCATGGCAGAAAATACGTCATCATCAAGTAAGCATTGATATGGCCGTTGATTGACAGCACTGGCCGTTATAGCATCAAGGTCAACGGCTTGACAGAATTCTTTTCTGGACGAAGAAGAAGAATATATTATTCTGACATTTTAATCTGCTCCTGATGTAAGAGGGTCGCACTAGCAGCTGGACATATTGCGTTCAGCTGAAGCTCTGCCGTAACATGCAGGTTTGCAAGTCTCTGAGGCGTGAGACATAAAAACGAGCCGTTTTCTGGCTAAGTATAATACTGGAAGGATTCTTGGCAAGGTTCTTCAAGAAATAGCTTCCTTATGTTTCAATTCATAATAATTAACAAGTGTGTATCCTCCCTTGACTTAGGGCAGGTACGCAAAAACTCACGTCTTTCTTGGGTAGAAAATATATTGGACTGCCTCCAGCATCATAGCTCGATGACAACAGATCGACGCAGCAAGCCGCGCTATTCTGTTAAAATATCGTGCACGACGGCACGCAAATAATTAAACATATAATTACTTTAGATGTGCTCAAATCTGTGTCTATAAAAGGTGTGATGATGTCACCATGATACAACGTTAAAATATCTCCAAAATTAACGATGAAATGTAGGGTTAAAAATAATGCGTAAGATACTAGGAGACATGCTCGCCCATACCAGCCTTTTCCACCGCCATTTAAAACTAACGAGTTAGAAGTGCAGACGAAACGTTTACCCTTTGTAGACGGGAGAGAACGGAGGACACAAAAAAGGAAAAATATGACTGAACACGTGTTTGAAGTTCGAACGGCAAAAAGACGCAAGTGGGGGTGAAAGGAAAAAAATTCACGTCCCCTAGCTGACATAAAGTAAGGAAATGGACAAGAAATGGACATTAGCTCTTGATCGAGACAGTCATTTCTTGGGCGTGTTTCGATACTTGGTCTTTATTTGAATGCCGCGGCAAAACACATGAGGGAAGGTTTTCGAACAAATTTCAAAAATTAAACTTGAGAAAAAATATGTTTTTTCTTAATACTAGAGTTATGAAAATAAAACCTAGCTAGTTTGATAGCCCATCTTGAGCAGAGAAATAATATGCTTTCATTTATACAGACGGATAGATAATAAAGAAGATATTGACAAAAGACTGTATTGTTCATATCATACAAGCGAATGCACTGTTAACCCAATGTCACTAAAAGTTACCAAAATCTTGGCCTTGGGCATGCAAACGTAAAAATCGAGCTGTAATTAAAGAGAGGGAATGTGGTGGAGCATTGTAGCTAAAAATAACTTAGGCAGCAGATTCGTGTAGGAAATGCATGTAAAACCAAGTATGTTTTTATGAAAAAACAAGTAGAGACAGACGGACTAACAGACCGTAATACATACTTGACTGAGAATTGACTGAAGTGACTTTTGGTTGAAGATTTGAAAGAAAGGGGGGAAGTCGGCGATTGGCCAACGCATTTTATAGTAGCGGGATAGAGAGGTGAAAGTTTGCCATTCGACATAAGTCTGTTCAGAGACGCAGTTTGAATCCATGATGGTGTTGATTCCATACGAATATAACTATATAGTGGGACGCCATCATACGGCCAGCAGCTCAGCTGAGTTTTGCTAGAAAACTTTAACTGTGTTCTCAATTCTGAATTCTGGTAAGAATGAACAATATTTATTCTGTATATTTTAATAATTCGAGTGATTGATACTGCCATATTATAAAAATGATTACGACAAGTAAGTGTTCGCTCTAGATCCCCAGCCCTAGATCAGGGTCTAGAGACATACATACAAAGAAAAAATATAGGCACGCCTAAATGAAACTATGAAAAAGGATCTAGTGTTGAGATCAGTGGAACATATCACCTATCTTATTTAATAGCAGGAAGCTATTGAACATATCTCAGATGCAATGTAGTCTTGGGGAACTAATACTATGTGAAACCAACTTGGTAAGATGTGCTGTGTGGTCAGAGAGATCTGACCCAGTCTATGTGGTGTTGTTGTTGTGTAGTGTTGTGTGCAGAAGTGGTTCAGGAAGTAGAGTTCTGACACATGACCAATACTTTTGTTTCAGAACTGTGAGTTTCTATTTGGCACCAAAGCGGTGTCAAATGCTGTAGTAATATATACAAGTGTGGACCAGAGCAGTCTATCATTGTGTCAGAGCAGCCGTTTATTGCCCCCAGCACGGAGAGGTGGGGCCACAAGACTTTTGTACAGGATCGACGCAGGCGAGATAAGTTATATCTGGCCTGCTGGACTTTCACCAACGACATTTTCAACTAAATTATCCCTAATTCAACATTAGTAAAGCCATGACATTGGGGAAATTAAACTATATATATTTATCCCTTAAGTCAACGAACAATGTTTGGCAGTCATAGACTGGGAGTGATTACACCATCCCAACAGCATATCTAGTTATAAGTTCTCCTGTGACTATCTTAATATAATTACTATTAACCAGTCATTTGAAATAATTAATTAAACATTTTCCATTTTATAATGTCATATGATTTTGCATTTCATTTATGACTCCATAATATTTCTTATGTTCTGACCAACTAAACATTTGGTTCAGAACAAAATAAATTTATCAAAAGATTTAACTGTAAAAAACTAAAATAGCCTGAGTTAGTTCAGTGTGTTATAAATTTTATTAATATTATTAGACTTCTTAAATCTCTGTGTGTGTGTGTGTGTGTGTGTGTGTGTGTGTGTGTGTGTGTGTGTGTGTGTGTGTGTGTGTGTGTGTAAATTACCACTACACATTACATATCAGTACCCTAGATTTTTAACGTAGCCACATTCATTAGTAAAAAAGATATGTGTGAGGTCGTAAGTGGTAGTAAGAAGGGCCTTCTGTAATTCACATCTACCTTTATCTCAGGAGCCTTCACAGCTGACCTCATACATCACACTAGGTGACATCAACCATACAATACCATCAAAATCCACTACAAAAGACTAGACCCGCATGTGAGGATCTCAAACACTTAACTTCCACGTGCAAAGAACTTAACACATACTTACAGTAGTTACATTAACAAAATGTTCCTCAAATCAAATATAAAATGTTAGTTGTAACTTGTTACTGTTGAAAATTGTCACTTCTCAGCGACTCGGCATCCATGTCGACAACTTCTCCTTCGTCAAGATCATATGCATGAATTGACAACGTGGAATCTTGATTGTGGAGTTCCAAAATCTTTGCATATTTCTTCCGACAGCGTCCTTCACACACATCTTCAACCACGCTTTTACTAGGATTAAACGTATGACAAACTCCATCTTTAACAACTGCTTGCTTGGCTAGTATTCGATTGGAAACTGTTTCACAAAAAAGCTTGCTGGTTTGTTTAGTTTTAACTAAGTTAACCTTCGAAAACACTCGTTCGACGCATGCGGAGGAGTGAGGTGGCGTGTGTTTCGTCATGCTGCTACAACTACCTAGTTCATCATCGCTCATTTTATAATATAATAACAACAACAACAACAAACAAAACAAAAAAACAATATGCTGTTTATCTGCTTAAGTCTAAAATTTAAAAAGAATACTTTAAAACACATCGTAAAAATGACTGAGTATTGTAGATGACAGCCATTAACAGAATAAAAGGAAATAGATTGTTGATGTAAACGAGTCAAAAAACAACGTCATTGATGTGGTTAAAAACAAGGATTAAATTTAAGTGGAATAAAAAATATATAGCGCATAATATTTTACATTTAATTATAATATAAATATAATGTATGATGCTCAGTGCACAGAATATACATACATTGTAAATGTCAATAGTCAGATAAACCCAGATTAATGCAGATTGGGGGGGGGGGGGGGGGGTACCCAGATACCTAGACGGAAGCCATAAAACCCAGATCTAGTTTAAAAAAATACACAGCTGTGGCAACACTGCTCCCAGGCCTTCAAGTTTTTCGGCTCTCTACATTACAAGCGACAAAAGTGCACGCGGTCAAGTTGGGAAACAAGAAGTAGGCCTATAGCATTTGATATAGAGAGGTAAGTGTCTGCCTTATTTGACTTTTATCACTTATGATGTTTCAACAGAAGTGCCCGTGTGAGAGGACAAGTAAGCAAACGCACTTAATTAATTTTTTTTTTTTAAATTGATCATGAATTTATAAGAACTTATTTGAATTGTTTCCAGCAGATGACCGAGGTTAAAATGAACAAGTGGGACGTATTTTTCGATGCCATCCAAATAAGTTGTCCACGTCGTTAGGCTTAGGATTAAGGGTTAGGGGTAATTTCCCAATGATTGTCGCCGAACGTTCCGCAGTGAATATGTGTATTACAGAGTTTGGGTTAGGGTTAACCATAATCCTAACTTAAAAATCCCCATGTTCACGGCTGAACGTTCGGCGACAGTCATTGGGAAATTACCGGGTTAGGCTTAAGTTTACTAAGGTTATAAATATGGTGAGCTATTTCAATACCAGCATACAGAATGCTGAGGTTTTTTCTTTTTTAAACAAAGTAGGCTATACCGTTGGTTAGTTATAATTAGAACATAAAGGCTAGTGTAATAAATTCAAGACAATAAAATCAGATTTCCGAAATCCAAACATAGTAGGCTATTTTTTTTCTGCCCTCCACTCAGTCCAGATATAGTAAATCAAAACCAAAATTGTATGGATCAATTTATGTGTGCAAGGAGAGAACAAGAAAGTATTCAGTGGGGTACTGGAAGATGAGACAGGTCTATATTTCGGAGCTGGCATTTGCTGATGATGTTGCCCTGATTGCTAAATCAGAGGCACATCTCCAATCCAACCTGCAAGTCTGGAAGGAAGAGCTGGAGAAGAGAGGGATGGTCATAAGCAGCTCTAAAACAAAATCCATGGTGATATCACGAGAAGAAAGAAGACATCAGATTAAGCTGGGAGAACAGGTCCTGGAGCAGGTCGACCACTTTAAATACCTCAGAGCTATTATAGACCGAAAGGGAGGCATCAGAGAAGAGTTGGCCACTCGAAAAGCAGCAGCTGGGAGACTTTTTCAGGCCATAAATCGAGGATTCCTCAGCAAGAGAGAGGTTGGTAAGAAGACGAAGATGGCTGTATACCGCTCCACCTATGTCCCAGTCTTGACATATGGATGCGAGTCATGGGCAATGACTACAACCCACAAAAGCCAGATCCAAACCTCAGAAATGAGGTATCTGAGGAAGGTGGTTGAAGTAACAAGAAGAGACATGGTACGCAACCAGACGATACGTCAAGGCCTTAAATCCTACCCCCTGCAGACCCAAGTAGAACAGTCCCAATTAAGATGGTTTGGCCATGTCTGCAGAATGGGAGAAGATCGGATACCACATCAGGCATGGGAAACAAAGAGCCAAGGATCCAGACCCCGAGGACGACCCAGAGTCCGCTGGGAGGACAACATTAGACAATCTTTGAAGGACCGAGGACTAGAATGGAACCAGGCCAGGAGGAAAACAGCCGATAGGATAGTCTGGCGCTCTCTCTTCCAAACCTCTACACCTCATGGTAGAAGGGGAACGACTAAGTAAGTAATTTGTGTGTGCACCCCCTTTTCAAGAAACAAACAATAAAAATAAAAAACAAACTTATACAAACAAGAAAAAATACAGACAAACAACAACAAAAAGCAACGTTTCCATACCTGTCAACCTCCTGAGACAAAAATCTATGGTGGACCAAAAAAATCCTTACAAACACCCAAAAATCCTTACGCAAAAAATATATTAATAAATTATATGCAATACAGTTTTAAAATGGGAAATGACATATACAAATCTATTAGCATTTGAATTATTGTGATATAAAACATGCTAATAGTCTCATGCTGTTCTTTACATATAAAAACTTAGTGATCATGATGTACACTATTCTTTCGATGTACAGTGTTTTGTATTATAATCAACACATGCACTTTTAGCACTTTGCAGAATTGCATTTGTGGGCTTAAAGTCTGTTAATCTTACACTGTAAAATAGAAGTGAGTGTGTCCGCATTCATGGACCTCCTGCAGTCTGTGTGGATTTTTTTCATCATTGAAAATGATCTTTCGCAGTCAGCATTGCTGTGAGGGAGTATCAGCAGTCGCTGAATGATGACTTTCAAATTAGGGAAGTGGATGGCACCAGTACTAGTTTTCTGGTCAACAACTTCCAGCCAATAGCTACAGAAGCTCTTTTTCTGACCACTATCTGTTAGTAGAGGCACACACACATCAGACAACATACAGTAGTCATCGAACTCATCTTTCAGTGCTTCCTGATCAAGATCTTAGATCTGCCAATCTGCAGATGTTTGGATACCTGAGATTATCTTTAGTGCTTGGATCTAGCACTTTTAAGTCCTTTAGAACCTGGTTGTCAAAGGGAAATTTATCAGTAATTTTTTTTAACCACTGATGTGTAAAAATTTCTGACATCCTCAAAAAATGAACTCTTTACTCCACTATCAAGCTCCATTTCTTCGATAAATGCTCTGTTCGAGAGGCCAATTGCCAGTATGCTGTCATCATGCTGCACCACGATCACTAAATTTGATATGCCTCAAGTCAACAACCTGTTTAACATACTTCATCTCCACAAATTTAACTAAAAATTTTCTAAGCAATCTGTCCATCATGCCACCAATCTGCGACTCATCTGTTTGAAAGAGTTTATTAAACTCATTTAACAGTGGCAGAATGAAACTCAGAAAACGAAGGGTCAGCTGGGTTAGTGGTGCTTTTAAAAGTTTATGGATGTTTTGGACTCTGCCAGGCTTTTCAACAACATTGTGGCTTTCAAAATAAGATGAGAGAGCTGTATACTGGTTAATAATTCTATCCACTACCTTCTGCAATGACAGCCAGCGAGTCTGACAATGTTTAAGAATATTCAGGTCATCTGCTTCTGTGAATAGTTGGAACTCCTTATAAGCCTTTCGTCGTTTTGAGCTGTGCTCAAAATGATAGTACATGTCTAACAAAAGGTCTTCTACTGACACAGTCAACTGTTTGATTCCATCTTGTGCACATAAATTTGCAAGGTGGCAAATGCACCCAATACTAAAAACATAAGGGTTCCTCTGCTTGATCCTAGTAAGTACTGAGTTTGATTTCCCCACCATGACATTGCAGTTGTCACTAGCAAAGCCGATGCAATTTTTCCATGGAATATGAAATTTTGTGAACAGATTATTAACATCACTGAATATCACCTCACTGGTTCCACCACTGCATACAGGCATGTCCAACAATCTCGTTCTTGGTCCCAATCCTTCTTCAAAAACTCTCACCGTAATAGCTAACCGCTTCTCTGTTTTCTTGTCATTTGATTCATCAACCATTAATGAGAAGGGTGTTTCCCTGTACAGCTTTATCACTGGTTGTGTTGCAGATGGAGCCAGGCAGTTTTTAATGATAAGTGTTGACTTGGTCCTCTTCAACTGAAACTTTCTGGCAATATCACTGTCAGGAAACATTACAGGCGCCAAGTCACAAAAGTGATCAGCAACAGATGCAGTTAAGTTATGCTGGGCAATGAAATAGGCAAATAAAACTTTAGCCCTTATAATGCCACCCTCTTCCTGCTTTGACTGAGCAAAAAAGGTCTTAATAGATGCTCCCTTCTTCATTGCAAACATTTGTTCATGCAATTTCGATTTAAAATGTACTTTTAGATCATATAATCCTGAAGCTACTACTTTAATATCTTTGCTGCATAATCTACAAAAAGCATGGGTTGATCCTAACTTGGATGCATCTACAATGCCAGGGAAGAGTTTAACCCATTCAACCTGAAACTTACCATGACCTGCAAGCTTTTGTTTCTTTGAATTAGGCTCAGCCATCATTCAGTGGATGAAATATTTCAACTAATAATCTTTGTAGACGAAGAGAATGATTAAAAAATACAACAAACAAAGCAAACAGCTGACAGCAAAAAAAATAAACAAAATTATGAACAGAAAATCAAATCTAGGAAGAAAAAACGTACCACCAAAAATTTACAAAATTATTATTTACGAGTTGGTAGCCTAGACCAGTGATAACAGATTGCCACTTTATTAAAAAATAAAGCAGCTAATCTCGAGCGCTGGAATAAAGTAGGCCTACTCAATGCAAACAAACTTTTTTTTCTAGTTGTGTAGGGCCTACACAGAATATTATGACTTTATCGGAAATATATTGAAGGGCAAGATATCAAATCTAGGAAGAAAAAACGTACAACCAAAAATCTACAAAATTATTATTTACGAGTTGGTAGCCTAGGCCAGTGATAACAGATTGCCACTTTATTAAAAAATAAAGCAGCGAATCTCGAGAGCTGGCATAAAGTAGGCCTACTTAATGCAAACAAACTTTTTTTTCTAGTTATGTAGGGCCTACACAGAATATTATGACAATTTATCGGAAATATATTGAGGGGCAAGATGTAGGCCTAACTGGAAAGATTAAGGCAGCGATTAAATTGCAACAAAGCAAAACAACAGCAATATTTAACCAAGTTATAAGTACTTAGCTTTTTTAAACAAAATGGCGTCGTTGATAACAGGTAACTTTAAAAATACGTGATGTCACGCCGAAAACCAAAAGTGTTTGAGGCCGAGTTCAAAGTGTTTGCCGAATTCTTGGGTATAAAAGGATTTGATTGGTTGCTGGGAGAGACCTCAGTTTAAAAATGAACGGCGAGATTTCCGGAATTAAAAATAAAAAAAATTGGTTTAAAAAAAAAACCTGGGCTAGAAAATATTTTCTGATTTAAATTTTTTTTAAAATTGGGTTGGAAAATATTTTTAGAATTTAAAAAAAAAAATTTTTTTTTTTGTTGTTGGGGGGAGGGGGAGAAAAATCCGTACACTGCTAAAAGTATCAAAAATCCATACATTGTACGAAAAATTTGTACAGGTTGACAGGTATGCGTCTCTCACAACTGCCCTGCTGTTAACTAGGTGGAAGAGGGTGAGAAAGCATGGAGGTGTCCGAAATTACATCAAATCCACCAACTATCTGCCATCATCCACACGAGAACTCCATCAGACTACCCTTTATCTTCACACCATCATTGATCCTTATATATTAATTTTAGGTGTTGTTATTTACTGTTTTACTACATTGTGTAATTCTCTAGGTCCATCTGTTCTCAACACCTGTTCCACATTTATGGATGAATTGCTTGCCTGTAAATAATCTAATATTGGTTTTCTCTGTTGTTCATACTTCCAACATGTTAGTAGGAAATGCTCTATATTATTTTTCTCTAGACACTCTGCACAGTAAGGTTCTTCTATTCTAAAACATGCCATTTCTAGTTGCAGTCTAAGAAGTGTCTTATTGCTAGGAATTTTTAGGTCTCTAGATACCTGACACGTTCTCATTGGAGTGTTGAACAATTTATATGCATGTCTGCCCTTCAGGCTTTCATCCCACTCTGCTGTCCCTTCGTCAGTTATTATTCTTTTAATTAAGCTTTTGATCTCTGCTTTACTCATCCTCACATTTATTGCTGATGTGCTGGAAGACTGGCTACACAGTTACCTTTGGCCTCTTCCTAAACCTGGCAAAGACTCCACACTGCTCAGCAGCTATTGAATTATCACACTACAGAATGTTAATGGTAAATTACTTGAAAAGATAGTTGCAAGACAAGAAATAAGCCACCTCGAAAATGCACACATCCTTCCTTATACCTTGGGTAGCTATAGGCCCATGAAAACAACATGAGGTAACGCTGGAACGTTTACACTTGATGTATACGAGGGATTCCAGGGTGAAAGAGAAACGGTGGCTGTCACAATTGATCTAGAGGATGCTTATAACAGTGTGGACTTTTCTACCCTAAAATACCCTTGGCTAACTAGGTGGATAGCAGCTACCTTAATGGAGAGATCGGTTGCATTTCGCTTGGGAACATGGACATCAGAACCTATGTGCATTTGCCCAGGACTACCCCAGGGTTCTCCACCATGACCAGTGCTAGTTAACATCTACACAGCAAAAGTAGCATCCTTTACACTGACAGGACTGAGACGTACATCAACTTTCGCAGATGACATACTCATGTACAGAGCTGGCTCAGACAGACAGGAAATGGTCCAAGGCATACAAGAGACACTACATGCGATTTCTAGATGGTGTGAGGAAAGCGGATCAAAGGTCAATCCCAACAAGGCCTGTGTGATGTGGTGCTCTTTGAACAACTCCATAGTGAAAGCAGACATCCCTTTCAGTGGACAGAACATTGACATTCGAGACAAGCTAAAGTATCTAGTAGCAACGTTTGATCGTGGGCTATCGTTCAAGTATCATGTCAAACTGATCAAACAGAAATGCAAGCAAGGACTGGCAGCCTTAAAAACAATGGATGATGTGCACTTGGTGGAACAGAGACTACTGTTTCTCCATCAGCTTGAGATTTCAGTAATCTAGTATGGGCTAGAAATACTCACGCTATTAGTGTCACATGAAGGGATGCGACTAGTTTAGGGCTGTACGTGTGATATCCACATTGTGACAGTGAGAAACATGCTCGCATTGCTATCAATTAGATCCAGATATACGATGGCCCAGGTAAAAGCTAAATGCGGGTAACCACCGACAAAAGACACCCTGTACATGAGAGCGTAGCTGACATCAAAGGAGCAAGAATAAAGAGAGGGATGTCATGGATGGCACGGGCAGAGGCTACGATTGGTCAGGTGACCAGGGTTGAAAATATATCCAAAGGGGAAGAGTGGAGTAAGTCAGGGGAGAACTGGATAAACTACCAGCAGGTCATCATTAACCTTGGCAGAGCTTGTGGCAATGGACAAACAGAGCTGGAGATTAATCAGCTGATAAGTGATCATGCTGGGGATAATGATGCTCTTTTCGTGTATTGGTTCTCATTTCAGACATCAGTTATCGCAAAATATAACATTGCAGTCTTACATTAAGCATGCCATCCCCTCTTGGGTAGAGGACCATCCAACTTGCATCACCTGCCAATTAGTAGGTCTGGTATGTTTTACCAATGTTTAGCCTGCGAGTTGGGGGAGCCCTCTGGGTTTTCCCTGGAACTCACCCCCTGCTACAGAAGGGTCAAGAGTGGAAACTGAAATCCCTGAGGATTGAAAGACGAAGAACATTAAGCATTCTAGTTTTATTTTATGTTCCCTGTGCCATGTTGAAGACGTACACATGAAATCCACAGGTCACAGATGTAAAAAAAAGGTAAAGGATCCTGTTACATGCACATGAAAAAACCTTCGTTGCTGCCATGTAAAAAAAAAGGTAAAGGCTCCCATTACATGCCAACTGAGGCATATTGGGAATATGGTGTTAGGCCCATATTTTCTTAACCAGATGTGAGGGCAGAAAAAAATGGAAAGCTTGTTCATTTATGTAGTGATTCATTATGTTCCGCTTTCAACAAACTCGTATTTTTTTTACAGAGTAGATCAAAGTGGAGAATCAAGTGGCAGAGTGGCTAGAGCATTTGCTTCTCAAGGCAAAGTTACTGGTTTAAAACCTGATTGAGTCATGCTCTAGTCTACCCAGCTGTGAATGGGTACCTGACTTTTGAGTTAGGTAAGGCAAAGGCAGCAAGGAAGGGAACCTGTCACCCCTACCTCATAAAGCTGAGATCCAGTACACCGAAGTCTCCAACACTTCACTTCCCAATAGTAGTATCTGCTATGAAACTGCCTAGATCCATAGTGCTGTACTTTAACTATACTTTTTGTGTTGTTGCAGAATAGATCATGTTCTACTTAAGACAAAAGCTAGTTTTTACTAGCATTCTTCTCCTGAGCGTTGTAACCCATAGCATTGGTTACCCTAGTGGTCAAGGAATAACACCAGCATGCTCCACTCTTGTCCCGCTTCATAGTGTGCCCACACAGACTACACCTCCACCATATAAGATTTCATTCACACCGTCAGCTTACACGTCTGCCTCTCAAATTTCTGGTAAGTGAAAATTATGTTTTGAGAAAGTGAACTTTTTACTCTCATCCACTCACAAAAAAGCTAGACTAGCGAATGTGTTTTCTGAAGGAGGAAAGGAATTATTAATATTGCGGCAGAGTGTCAGCCATATTCCCACTACTTGTGGCTCGTTGGGATTTCTGAAGAGACAAATAATAAGACCACCGCTTCCTTGGCATGTTTAAGTAACTAATGTATGGTTGTATATGGAGACTAGCAACCTCATCTTTAAGAAAAAAATTGTTACCGAAACCATCACTGATAAAGCACTTGAAGTGTTTTGGCGCAGTCGTCCTTCAAAGAGGGCCAATCACACTGGTGGCCCAACACTCCAAAAGTGCCAAAAATAAAGAGAAAGAAGTCATATTTCTGATGAATCATAACAATTGTAGTTTGTAACATGGCAGTGAAATTACGTGATGTCCATAAATGTAAAAAAAATTACAGTTAAATAATTTAACACTTATTAAACATCATCATCAGCTGCCATCTCCGCTACGAAGGTCGGCTGTAATGGATCTCCAACTTTCTTTGATGGTGGACTTTGATAGACTGTTTCCTGTCCATCTCTTGATGTTATCTTCCCACTTATAGCGTTGTCTTCCTCTTGCATGTTTGCCTTTGACTCTTCCTTCTATTATTAGTATATGAGGATGACTGCAGTAAGATGGAGTAAAAATGTAGAGTGGAGGAAAAAAAAATAATAGAGGTAATACGTCTTACTAGGAGAAAAGACAAGAAAAAACCTTCGTTGCTGCCACAAGGCCTTCACCAGGAACAGACCAAAAACAGAAAGGGAAGAAAGTGAGAATTAAGTGGAAAACATAAAAATAAGAGCAAACACTCCCTGATATGTGTTACATGTTAGAATTAAAATGTCTGCTGCTGAACTGGAAACCAGAAGTGGATAGTAAATTCAAAGCATAAATAAAAAATGATAAAAACAAGGAGTGGAAAACTGAGCGAGGGAAAATTAATATAAAAGGGGAAAAAAATGATAAAATAAACGATGCCTCAGAAAAAAAGAATACTTGGTGTTCAAACCATGGAGTTTAAAGCAACCCATAAGGTGGATGAGGCGTTGTTCAAGGAGGAACCAACTGTTGACGTCAGAGGAACAGGATCTGTTAGCTGTAACCTGGATGTCGGGGGCACCATGGTGGTCAGGGCCATTGAAGTGGATGGCTACAGGTGTGGGTCGCGACTGAGAGATGTCGTAGAGGTGTCTGCAGAATCATTCCCCAAGTCGTTTGGCCGATTAAGTAATTTTGCAATGTTTGCATATAATGGAATAAATGACGTTACGTGACTTGCATGTAAAGCCATTAGTGATGGTGAACATGGCTTTAGGAAATGATATTGTAAGCGTTTGGATAACATACTGGCATATCTTGCATCGTATCCAATTACATTGCTGGGTACCAAAATGGCCACTGCTGACAGTTTTCAAACGGCTGTAACCAGGAGAACCCTCCAATTTTTATCACATCTATATGCCAGCAAGGGTGGTTCACTGAGCACTTCCCAGGTCACTAGGTCAGTTTGGAGAAGAGGTAGAGTTTCTCATATCTTGGTCATTTAATAACAGAAGATGGCAGATGCAAAACAGAAATCAAGAAGAGAGTAGTAATGGCCAAAGTTATGTTCAATAACATGAGACATATACATCTAAACAACTAACTCACAAATTCAAACTGAGAATCATCAAAGGCTATATATTCTTCATTACTGTATGGTGTAAAAACATGGACAATGAACAAGCAATTAGAAGAAAGAATTGAGGCCCTTGAAATGTGGATATAGAGAAGAATGGGGCATCTCAGATGGAAAGAGCAATAAAACAAATAAAGAAGTCGTAGAAAACCTAGGAATGAAAAGAGAATTAATGAAAGAGATCAAAATTCTCCCTGTCTCTGTCTGTCTGCTCTCACTTATTCCCAGAATATGTAATCTGTAGTTCATTTCTTTTGTGATCTGCCTCAGTTTTCCAGCCTCATTCATAGTTCTGATGTTCAAGAATCCAATTATAGTTTCATGTTTTGCGATCTGGGCATCCATTTTCATGCCAATGGCTTCCTTTCGGCTTTCACCACTGTCAGTCCAGTCACAAACCTCATACTTTGGTTGTCTATCCTCATCAAAGTTTTTTCTATCTGTTGCTGTTTCCGTAACGTGATTGTTTTTTACATAAGCAGGGGTGTCGACCTGTGCTAAAACCCCCAACCTGGAGGACCAGGGGGCCAGCTTTAGTCTGACCCCTACCCGCGCTGACCTGTGCAGCTTGGTAGAACCTGCCAGGAATTAAACTCCCGCTGGCATAGCACTGGGGGTTGTCATGGTACTGAAGCCGCCTTACCACTTCAAGGTATAGACACCAGTGAAGGCAGTTCAGTGATAGTAATAACATTGTTATTCTGGTTTCCATTACCATAAATATATTTGTTGAACCTGTTTCAGTGACAGTAAGTATATATTTTCTTCTTGTTTCAGTAAGTACTGATCCTTAAAGTCTTTGTGCAAATTAAAACTATAATAACTTTGGATGTACACATGACAGAAGCACACTATAAACATTATATACAAGCATATTTTATGCATTTTTTAAGGTTAGTGTTATCAATTTTGAGTTAAAAAATTTTTTTAAGATCCTGTAACTGATTGAAAATGGCGACAGTAAAAGAAAAGGACTGCTTAGACAGCACAGACTACGCTGGCTTGGCCATGTCCGCTGCATGGAAGATGGTCGCATCCTAAAAGATATCTTCTACGGACAACTGGCAGATTGCAAAAGAACAGTTGGGCGACCGCATCTGAGATTCAAATATATGTGCAAGAGAGACGTGAGGGCATAGGACATAAATCCAGCAACCTGGGAGGATGAAGCTGCCGATCGCACCATGTGGTGATGCTTTCTATGGCGCCACCTCAGATTGGGGGGAAAGAAGCTCTCCCGGGAAGCAGAAGGAGGAGAAAATGTTGAAAGGAATACGAGGAAAAAAAAACAGCGAGGGCTGTCACCTCAGGGACACATTTCCATAGTCAATTATGACTGAAGGGCTATTATTATGACGTTCAAGAATCCAATTATAAAAGAAAAGGTTAAATGAACATTGAAAAAATCGACTGAATAATATGTCACGAAAGGTGGCAGTTATGTTGAAGCATTAAAATGTGAACTTCTTCTTTCGTTCGCTTGAAATATATTGTCTATATCTGCAATGTTGTTTCTTGTATAAACTTCACTGTCTTTTGTAGTTCATACAGAGGTCTGTATAGTTTTGCTTCCAGTGTTGTTTCTCTGGGCCAGTGGGTTTGCCTCAATATATCATATTCGGGGCAGTCTTGAAGTATGTGCTTTGCAGTCTGGGGTGCCCGTCCACATGTACACATGGCTGAATTGCCAATCTAAAATTTTTTATACATGTGGCTGCGGAGTCGGTTGTGTCCTGTTCTGAGGCGCAGAATGACAATTTGTTCTGATCTGTTCATATCTTGGTAGTCGTCCTGCGTTGGTGTTGGTGGCTTTCTGATTGATTTGATCATCTTTTTCTTCTGACGGTACGTAACTGGTATATCCGGTTGCTCGTCTGCAGCACCTTCTTTAGCCAGTCGGTCTGCTCTCTCATTTCCTCGTATTTCACAGTTAGACAATAGCCACTGCATGGCGACCTTGCGCTGGTTGCACATTTCAGACAGTAAGGCTTGTATACCTGGTAATTTTCTGGACTGAAGTGCTGATCTTGCATCTGTCAGAAATACCACAGGCTGTGAACCGAGATTGATGTTCAACAGTTTCTCGGTTGCCACCTTGATTGCCTGGATTTCTGCATCATATTTGTTACAGAATTTCCCCATTGGTACTCTGACCGTATCCCTAGTGTTGTTTGGGTATTCTATGTACACTCCTGCTCCTCCATTCTTTACTGCATTTTGTGCTGACCCATCCGTGTATACTCGGACCCAGAGGTCCTGTGGGTATTCATCATCCTGGAAACTGAGAGTGACTATCCTACGTTGCACGCTGTTCTGTTCACCCCTATCAAATATTCCTTTCACTTTTGTCTGGATGTATACTGCTAGTCCAGTCTCCTCTCCAAGGGGTTTGTTCTGGCACAGACTTTAGGGGGCTGTCAACTTCAGGCAAGTCTAAGGTTTGTCTACGAAGTCGTTTGGCCTGGTGGATAAAACTGCTTCTTTTCAATAGCCCCATTGCTAGGTTTTGGAATCTGTCCTTCATTGGATGGCTCAGCATACAGAGGAACTTTTCTGCCTTTGTTAGCACTTTCGTGTCTCTGCGTTCTCTCAGTGCTTGTATCCTCCTCATTTTCTCCATCTCCTATATAGGCGTTGATTTCATTGTCCCCGTGATGACCCTAAGCGTCTGGTTTTGCACTTTATCTAGCTCTTGTAATGTGGTGTTTGATGCTGGACACCGCGCAGCTGACCCATATTCCAGGTGTGGTCGTATGCCCTGCTGGTAAACTTTACTAAGTGTTTTGCCGCTGGTTCCACTTAGTTTTCTCAGGATGGCTAGCTTCCTCCTGGCCTTTGTTGCTGCCTTGTTGATGTGTTGCTTCCATGTCAACCTATCATCGAATGTAACTCCGAGATAGGTGGGTTGTTTATCCTCTCTCAGGAGCTCTCCATTTATCTTGATGACACCAGCTTTTTGTTTTGGAGAGAGGGTGAAGAGCGTAGTGCTGCACTTATTGTGCTGACACACCATCTATTTGCCCATGAGGTTAAGGCATCTATAGCTCTTTGTAGCAGTTTGGTGGCCACTGTTGCATGCTCATCTGTGCTCCATATTACCAGGTCATCAGCGTACATTGCCACTTTCATTCCGTGTGGTAGTTCAGCAACCAGGTCATTGATGTAGACTAGGAAAGGTATGGGGGACAGAACCCCTCCCTGAGGGATGCCATGACGCAGTAGAATTTGCTTGCTCTTGAGGCCATCTAGTTGTACTCAGGCTCTTCTGTTATGCAAGTATGCTTCCACCCATTTGTTGTACATCCTTCAATTTCTCAGTTTCTTCAAAAGCCCTTCTTTCCAAACCTTGTCAAATGCTTTCCTTAGATCTATCCATGCTGTTAGTACCAGTTTCTTATCTTGGAACGCATCCTCAATCTCTTGGGAAAGGTAGGTTGCCTGATCTTCAGTAGAGTTACACTGCCTGAAGCCCGCCTGCTGTGGTACAAGAAGGTTTTCACTTTCAAGGTACCACTGCAGCCTGAGGTTGATGATTCGTTCCATTTGTTTTGCAGAGACAGCTTGTAAGGCTGATTGGTCTGTAGCTGGAGGCCGTGGAACTGTCTTTTCCTGGTTTTAGGAGTGGTATCATGATTGCTTCCCTCCAGGTCTGTGGAACTCTGCCCAAGTTCCAACAGATATTGAAGATCTGCAGCAGCTTTATTTTTGCTGCGGTTCCCAATTTCTTAATCATTTCATTGGACACTCCATCAACTCCTGGCGACTTTCTCATTTTCAATTTGGATATTGCAAGCTCCAGTTCTCTGAATGTGATTGGCGCCTCCATAACTTCAGGTATGGTTCCATCTCGTCCTGCGTTTTGCCGTTTCTCACGAATCTCCTGTTGCTTCTCTGGGCTAACTTCGATGTTGTCTTTAGCAAAGGTATCTGCAAAGTGATCAGCTGCCTGTTTTCCTGTGAGGATATTTCCATCTTTGTACAGTGCAATCTTTGAGTTTCTCCCTGTACCCTCATCGTTAAGTTGTTTTACCAGTTTCCACATTTTCCTTGTATCTCTTTCAAAGTTCAAGGACTCTGTTTTCTCCTTCCAGCTTCTCCGCCTGGCCTGCAACTTGGTGCTTTGAAATTTGGCCTTAGCATGTTGGTAGTTATTGTGAAGTTCTTGACATGGGCTGGTCTCTGCCTGCTTTTGAGATGTTTCCACGTCATTGTGCAGTTGCTCTAGTTCACTATTCCAATATGGTTTATAGTGCTTACGAGCCCCTCTAGGTATTGTTTCACGAGCAGGCTGTAGTATGCATCTGCTGAATTCATCGACTACCTTATTGATGTCTACAGTCAAAAATGTGAACTGTATAGTATTAAACCTTGATAAATTATGTTTTTGAATGCCACTTACAATGTACTTCTGTCATGTGTACATCCAAAGTTATTAAAGTTGTACAAGGACTTTGGGGACACCTTGTACATTTGTTCTTCTTGTTTTAATATAATAAGAATGTTTTTTCTTCTAGTTTCCCAAATGTATTTATTCTACTTGTTTCACTGAAAGTAGATTTATTTTGTTTTCCGTGTTTTAGTGACAATAAGTACATGTGCAGGAGAAGGGTTTAAAGGATTCTTAATACAAGCCATGCGTGCTGACAAAAGCAAAAATCAAACAGAGGCTTTGGGCAATTTTAGTGCCATTTCAAACACCAGGCAAACTTGTCCAGAGGTAGGTACAATTTATTTAATATGGAATTTGCAAACACGCATATATATATATATTAATTATAAATTGGGAATTAGTTTTATAAAATAAAATCCACCATGTCTCAGAATATTGCTAAAAGGTTAAAAGCAGCTTAAATGAGACATTGCAGTATTTTTCATTTGTAATCTATCTCAGAATCACCAATATCAAACTGATGACAGGAACAAGGCAAGTTCCAGTAGAACAAGAGATGAGAAGAAGATGCTGGTGATGAGAAGGAGGAAAGCTGTTGATAAGATTACAATTCAGTCCTTGTTCTGGAGTTCCTTGAAAGGACACGGATGAGGAAGATATGGAAAGACGTTGAGCTGATGGCATGGTACAGAACGACTTGACGTGCATTTCTTGAATACCTGCATGAAATAATTTTTTTTCAGTGTGTGGTTGTTTTTTACATGAGCATAACAAACAAGTGCTGTCTGGTTCATTTCAGAATACATCGTTGGCCCACGCTGACAGCCAAGTAAAATCATCTCTTTCTTTCATCTGGTATCCACCATCTCAACCACAGGGCCACATGGTTTTCAGGTGAAGTATACACTTTGCAACAAAAAGCATGTAAATTGCAACATCAAAACTATCATCCGTCAGTACTTTAAGTATGACTAGCTCTGTGGTGTTGCAGGAAACGTTGTCTGTGCCAGTGGCTCTCAACCTTGTTTTGCTCATGGTCCTCTTCTGATTCTGAGCCTAATTTAACTATGTGGCCCCCCCTCATAGTCGCTGTTAGCTGGAAAAAAAGAGTACTTTACTATCTTACTGTGACCCCCTGGAGGGCCATATGGCCCATGTTGGGAACCACTGGTCTATGCCATGGCACTATCCCATTGTTAAAATCAGTTATTCATCATCATGATTTTCCTTTTTGCTCTCTTAAGAAGCATGGAGCCACCACTGCAGCTGACCTCCTTGGAGGATGCCTGCACAAAACATTCACATGCTCTTGCTGTGGTGGTTTCTGTGGCAATTCTTTAACATGATGATGTTGCCAGCTCCCATGCACTGCCTCATAATAGTCACATTTTAAGACATGCCTGATAAAGTAGTAGTCCTTTTTTTTCATGAGACGCTTGGAAGCTAACAAGGGGCTAAACTCAGCGATTGCCTGATACAAATTTAAGACTGCTGGGGGGGGGGGGGGGGGGGGATGGAAGCTGCCGGTTCTCCCATTTTGTTTAAGCCACAATGAAATGTTCAGATGCTTTTGTCAGATCATGGGGAATCAAGATTAAGAGGAAGGATATTTAAAAAAAATTAAATTGAAGAATAAACAGGAAACAAAAAGATAGATGGAAGAAGAAGGTTGAAGAGATGAGTAAGAAAAAAAAGTTACCAATAATACAACAGCTACGTGAGAGTTCTCTGCATACCTATTGGACTAATACCCGTTAGAGTGTATTGAGCTATCAGATTAGTGCGATCACTGTGTCAGTGTACATCTTGAGACTCTTAATTTAGAAAAGATAAATATATTTGATATGAACATTAAAACAGTATGTGGACTATTTACACTTGCTGGTTACCTGGCTACCAAACCAGTCACCACAGCCAGCTGACCTCCATTATTTACCGATACATCATCATCATCATTCCTTTTTGTTCCCTGTGGAACATAGGGCAGAAACAGTTGCTCTCCATTGATTTCTTTTTTTTTTTTTTTAACTTACACCCGCCATTACTCATGGCGAAATCTCAGGTTAGTATGTCCACCCTGAGACTGATTTTACATAAGTATCCTATTTTCCCTGTGCGCTGACAAGTGTCCTCTCGCCATTCAGGCAGATACTCGCTGTGACGTGGAATGTAAATAGCGATACAGTAATTTGACAGCCTTTGCTTTCCCATTTAACTCTTTAAGTCCCAATCGACTTTATAAAGCCTCAGCGGTTAGACGCGCTTGACCCAATCGACTTTAAAAAGCCTTTAGTATATGTGCCTCCGTTTGAGACTTTCTAATTATAGCTACCCACAAACCACCCAAAACGTCATTTCCGACTGCAAGTACATTCTTTTAAATACCGCACGTGTTTAAGAGTGAATGTGTTTCTGTTTTGAGATATTTATTTTAGATTTTTAAAGCGATTTTTTTAAGCGCATATTTTCTAACAAAAAATGGCCACACCCACTTCTTCGAATGGTAGGCCCAAAAGATTGTAAATTTTTTTTACTTAGGATTTAATTATAAAATAGTGTTTATACATAGGCTCCTAGTGTTAATGTGGGCTATTTAGAAAAAGTGATCTTTTGTGATTTCCTATGGATTTTGTGCTTTCCTATGGATTATGATTATGTGTTTTCCTATGGATAATATCTTCAGAAGAGGAGCAGCTAGGCAAGGTAAGAATATATCTATTTCTTTCAAATTTACCTGCTTCTTATTCAGCCTCCATTTTACTTTACATTTTACTAACTAATAAGTTTTATTGATAAATTTAAATTATGCACAAGATGCAGTTACTAACAATTATTCATAAATAAATAATAGAATTCCCATCTTTCTGATGTATAAACTGAAATTTCCTCTTTTTTACAACAATATGACCTGTTGTTGTAATTTGTGAAATTAACAATCTTCTGAGTGTTTATTGATTAAAAACTGATTGAACTTTGTTAGAATACTTCTGTTTGAGACATTTTTGAAACTTTACACTTGGATATTCTCATGAGGAACAATTGTAGAAGAATTTTAATGAATAATTTTAGTCTAGTTTTGCACCGGCTTCTTCTTTTGTCCTCCATTTTACCTTGAATAACTAATCGTTTTTCAATGAAAGCTTTTATACTTGTAGCACATGAGTAAAGTACATCCAATTACCTTCAGTTTCATATACAACAACAAAGTTATTTATACATTTTAACATTTAAAAAAAAATTATTTCCAAACAACAATAATAAAAAAACACAGGGTTGACAATTTCCTCTATTTTACAACAATATGACCTGTTGTTGTAATTTGTGAAATTAACAATCTTCTGAGTGTTTATTGATTAAAAACTGATTAAACTTTGTTAGAATACTTCTGTTTGAGACATTTTTGAAACTTTACACTTGGATATTCTCATGAGGAACAATTGTAGAAGAATTTTAATGAATACTTTTAGTCTAGTTTTGCACCGGCTTCTTCTTTTGTCCTCCATTTTACCTTGAATAACTAATCATTTTTCAATGAAAGCTTTTATACTTGTAGCACAAGAGTAAAGTACATCCAATTACCTTCAGTTTCATATACAACAACAAAGTTATTTATGCATATGAACATTTTAAAAAATTATTTCCAAACAACAACAATAAAAACGCACCGGGGTGGCCATTTTTGCTTGGGCCAAACCCACTATTTTGCTTGGGACTGAAAGAGTTAATGACTACCATTTGCTAAGCGAAACCACGCAATTTTCTGACTGCATTACTCATACCTAATCCACGCCCTTTTTCTTGACATATAAACAAACAGACATATTAGCTAGTTCCATGACCTGCCAGCATAACAGTCAGCGAGCCATGATTCGTTTACCTGAGTTCTCACATGAGCTGATTTGCCAATCATCATTGTTGACAGACGCACGTGGGAGATACAATCGATTTCTTTGAAGAGGAAACCGGGCAGAAATTTTGCTGTGTACCTGTTTGATGTTCATACATACAGGGAGATAATCGTTTGATATCAGAAGCGAACAGAAATCTCTGGAGGAAAACAGTTAACATGAGTAAGCTTTTGTTGTCAATTTGCAACAGCAAACAGAGTGACCGAGGAATCTTTGATTGGGGGGGGGGAATTACTTTCCTGAATTTTTGCTATACTCAAGAAGTGTGAAAATTCACATTCTCGAGATAATAATATTCAAATCTGTATATATACTGCGTCCCTCAATACCAATTATTGCTCAGAAATTTTGGATAATCTAATCACGCCAGACTAGAACCATTTTTTTTTGCTAAATGTGTTAAATTGTTTCATGGGGATTTCATTTTTCTGATTTGTGGTAATAGAAATTGTGATTAAGTGTTAAAATGTGTTAAGTTTACCATTTTATTCACTATAATTCCCTAGCGTTTAAAACAGTGAAATACCATAACGCATAGATATTTCTTGCCAGTCGTTTCAGAGTAATGTAATTTCAAACACCTCATTTTTTTCTTACACAAGAAGATACGGCTTAGGTGACTGAGATTATTAAGTGTGACGGATCAGTGACCGAATAGAATTCGCATTATATTTCATTGTGTGAAATTAAATAAGTGACTAGAGTTAATGTTATGTGACTAAACAACAGACGCTGACAAATAGCTAGTAGTGACAGGCAGATTTTGTAAAAGTGCGCGTATAGATAAAATGAATAAAGGATTTTGTGCGCTGTTCTCTTTCTCGCAGGCAATAACGAGGGAGGGCACATACCCTTTTTCCCGACATGCCATAGCGGAAAACCTACGGACAGATGAGTAGCAGTTTTTAAAAATGTTCTTTTCTTCCTTATCTAGCACTCGATCAAAACCAGCGTACAGCGGTCTGATATCACCAGTAACATTTTTTATTATTATTGGGTCTTCGATTTTTGGACCTGTTCGGTCCTCTTTCTTCATTCAGAGAGAGGCCAAATATAAACAATAAGATTAATCATAACTGGACAGTACAATACCCAGAATTATTTATAACAAATTTCCAGCCCACTGGGGGCATACGAAAGAACATATATTCCTGACTTTTGACAGTCGTGGCAACGGAGTGATCCAGAAATACTACGCTGTTTCTAAATCAGTACTCACTATAAGAGTCAGCCGATAGGATTTGCCATCATTATCAGTTTTTACCTATTGTAACATTTGTCTTAGCAACCAGAGGCTAGACAATACAGGAACTACCCTTCCTCCTTTTTTTTTGTAACTGAACGTCCCGAGAACGTCTTGATTCAGTAACTATTTGCGGTGTCACAGGATTCATCCAGGAAAAATTAAACCACCAAACTTGGCATCCAACTTGTAATTATTATTCAATACAAAGGCTGAACTGGGGCCGGATTTGGCAACCCAACTGACAATATATGTTCAGACTATTGTAATTTTTCAAGGGATAACTACACCATGATTAGGTAAGCAAGCGTGTTTGTGGCCACAGATGACAGAGTCAGAGACAGAGAGTAAATAGTTTCCTTTGTTACAATCATTGTACTAACTACTTTTTTTATGTTGCCAAACTGAGTACTTTACTGAGTAGTAATTTAGTGGGAACTTGTTCTTCGCAGTCTATTCTGTAATCTAGTGCTTATCTTTGACCTTTGGGTTATTAACTTATTTTGGGATTTTTTTTCCTCAACAAGGGGAGGGCACTTATTCAGTTATTTTCATATATCTGTAAACTTGATTTATTTTATTTCTCTATATGTTTTGATGTTGTAAAAAGTTTAATGATAATAAACAACAAAAAGAACTACATGTGTGTGTTGGTCAGACCCATACCCAATTATCCATAGTTTTTCCCGTTTGTGCGTATTGTTGTCACATAATTGTGTGTGCGTGGGTGTGTGTAAAGGTAAAGGATCCCGTTACACGCCCATTGAGGCATATTGGGAATATGGTGTTAGGCCCATATTTTCTTGACTGTCGGCACACTAGGGATGATGCGGTCAGCATCATGCCGGCCGCCTTAACCTTCCCAGAGTTGCTCTGGTACCCATTTGGGGCTGGGTCGACCCAGGAACCGTTTGTGGCCTAAAAAAATCCCACCTCATCTGGGGATTGAACCATAGACCACTGCGCTAGGAAGCCAGTGCACTAACCACTATGCTAGCAGCTACGTGGGCATGTGTAGTGTAACTTATATTTCATATAGGGAGAGAGAGGTCGTCTTATATTAAAAGATAGTCGTATAGATAGGCTGGACTAGAGAAACTACTCACTCCAGAGACAGATCTTCCTTTTACACTATTCCCTCATGAAAATCTATTTCTTACACCTTTATTCTCACATATTTACCACTATCACCTCTGCTCAGACGGGACCATAAATATCTTCTGACCTATCTTTAAAAATTTATGACACTCGCTGTCTTCGGAGAGTACCCATTAGAGCTGGGTTGGCTCAGGAGCCATTCAGATTATTCCAGTCCTGATCGATTACACTCCTTCAAATGTACTTGCCAGGGCTCGAATTAATCCAGTCCAAATCCTGGTCGACAACACTGCTCCAAATGTCCTCGACCTGGATCACCCATTCGCCAGTGCGGTCTGGTAACCATTACACCAGCGTGGCTCCCATCGATTTCTATTTACTGATATATAACAGTGATATAATATTTCTTACATACATCTTACTGTACAGGTTCAATCACAACAATGAGACACACACACACACACACACACACACACACACACACACACACACACACACACACACACACACACACACACACACACACACACACACACACACACACACACACACACACACACACACACACACACACACACACACACACACACACACACACACACACACACACACACACACACACACACACACACACACACACACACCACACACACACACACACACACACACACACACACACACACACACACACACACACACACACACACACACACACACACACACACACACACACACACACACACACACACACACACACACACACACACACACACACACACACACACACACACACACACACACACACACACACACACACACACACACACACACACACACACACACACACACACACATCTTTCGTTTGCACTCCTTATAGAGCCACAGATGAAAAACCTATGGCAAGGCACAAGCAAAGAAACAAAGTTACAACTGATCAGAGCATGTATATTCCCAGTAGCAACATACGGCTGCGAGACATGGACACTCAATAAAACAGTTGCAAAAAAAGATTACATCATTCAAAATGAAATGCTACAGCAGGATGTTGAGAATACCAACAGAGAAGTACTGCACTCACTAAACGTAGAGGAAAATTGGCTCCTAAATACCATCGCAGTAAGGAAGCTGAAATTTTTCGGTCATATAAAAAGACATAATAGTCTGGAAAAAACAGTGATGGAAGGCATGGTCCCTGGAAAAAGGGGAAGGGGGCGACCTAGACGACGGTGGACCCAGGACATCACAGAGAGTCTGAACTTGTCTTTGGCTGATGCAGGTCGACTTGCCCAGAATCGTGATGCATTCAGAGCAGCTGTAATGGAGACAATGTTCTGGAGAGAATACGTGACATGATGATGATGGAGCCACCACTGTAGCTGGTCTACAGTGGTAGTTTCTATAGCCTTTTGTTTTACTTGATGAGGTAGCCAGCCTCATGCACAACCTCGTTTTAATCGCCTTGTACAACTTGCCTGAGGGTGCAAGGGTCCTGTTCTTTCTTTGTCTGTTCAGAGTCCCCCAGGACACAGAGAGAGAGAGAGAGATACAGGCAGACAAACTCAGTTGGACATGGTAATTTTTCCAGAAGCATGAAAAACAGACTCCCACAGAAGAGAGAGAGAGATGATGAGGCATTATGGAGTTCCCATGAAGATCATTAACTTAATAAGGAAGACCTATGAAGACATGACATGCATAGTTCTTCATGAAGGACAACTTACAGAACCATTTAGGATTAGAACGGGAGTGAGACAGAGATGCCTCTTGTCTCCATTTCTTTTCTTACGAGCAATAGTTTACAAAACTTGCACATTGGAACATCCCTCCAAGAGCATATAGCCAGCATGACATCATCAATATTATCATTTTCCTTATCACAGCCTGTGGAACCCCTACTGCAGGCTGCCCCCTGGCAGGAAGCCTGCACAAAATATTTGCTTGCTCTTGTAGCAGTGGCTTCTATAACAGTTTGCTTTACATGATAAGGTTGCCAGTCCTATTACACAACCTTTTATTAGTAGCCTTGTATGACATGCCTAAGGGAACGGTAGTACTATTCTTTCTTTGTCTAATAAAAGACTTGTGGAAACTGCATGATTTTTTTTTTTTTTTTTTTTTTTTTTTTTGCGTTCGCCCGCTAATACTCGAGGCGAAATCTCAGGTTATTATTTTTTATGTCTAACCTGACATTGATTTTACGTGAGTATCCCTTTATTTCTTGTACAGAGACAGGTGTCCCTCGCCATTCAGGCAAATACTCGCCGATTTCGGAGGTACCCATTGCAGCTGGGTCGGCTCAGGAGCCGCCAGTCCCTGGTCGACGACACTCCTTCAAATGTGCTCACCAGGTCTCGAGTTAATCCAGTCCAAATCCCGGTCGACGAAAAATCCTCAAATGCCGTCGCCCGGGTTTGATCCTGTATCACCCGGTCGCCAGAGCGGTGTTGTAACCACTACGCTAGCGCGGCTCCCGAAACTGCATGATGATGATGATGATGATGCTATAATCCCTTTAGCTGTGAGCAGGTAGCTCTTGACAGCCCATTGCCTCTCTGACAAAGGTGCAAGTCTTCCTCAGTTGCTGTGATGATGTGTAGAGTGTATTGTGGATGGTTGGGTGCGATGGGAGTAGTTGGCGTCGCAGGTCTGTTAGTCTTGGGCACTGTAACAGTAGGTGTTCAACTGATTCCTCATGGTGGTGGCAGTGCCTACAGTTTGGTTCACGTAGTGGGTCTATTCTATTTAAATGTTTATTGACAGGGGCATGGCCTGTTCTCAGCTGGAAAATTAGACTCTGATCTCTTCTTTTCAGTTGTTTAACTGGATCTTGAGGGTTTGGTTTAGCTTGATGTTTGAAGAATAGCCGCCCTGTCTGGGAGGAAGCCCATTGGTTTAGCCATTCTTCCCTATAATTGTTTCTCAGGATCTGTTGGCAGGTTTGCAGTGTGGTACTTGATGGGAACTGGGGCAGTGCTGCTCCTCTTTTGGATAGTTTGTCGGCTTTTTCATTTCCTGGGACTCCGACATGCCCTGGGATCCACTGGAGTGTAACTTGCGACGCAATAGGAAGTGAACAGTTGGTCAATAAATCTACAGATGTTATTAATGTTAGGGGACATTTTGCTTTCTAGGGCTTGGAGTGCTGATTTTGAGTCTGAGAATATAACAATATCCTCAGGTGGAGTGATGCCACTTTCAAAGTCTGAGATTATTCGGCACAATGCTTTTTCTAGTGCTGTTATTTCTGCATCATAGCTGGAACAAATTTCTCCGCAAGGGCCAAAGATGCAAGGGTGGTCTTCTGGGTGCTGGTTGGGGTATTTTATCACTGCGCCATATCCAGCATTGATGGTAGCTTTAAATGCAGATCCATCTGTGTAGACATGGATGATGTCTTGTGGATATGAATCTATAGTTTCTAAAGCGATGGTTTTCAGTAGTGGTCCTAGAGTGTTCTTGTCTGCTGAGGGGTCAGAGAGTTCAGTTCTTACTATGGGAGTAGTTGCATAAAACTCAGCATCATAAAGCTCAGCATCATAAAACTCAGCATCATAAAACTCAGCATCATAAAGCTCAGCATCACATTTATGGTCTCTCATATCCCCCGTTTCAAGCTCTGCTGCAACCAAGCACTGGATGGGTGCAGTAGCAAGTCAGCTGATAAAGAGAACGGTCTTCAACGTTGTTCCACTTCTCACCTAACTTTTTTTTTCAGCCTTTTTGTTTTTGTTTTCAACGCTTGTTTATAAACTGTTTATCATAATTTCAGTGACGGAGAGATAGATTGGCTAAAGTAAAACCGTGCCATACATTTAATACATTTACGTTATAAGAATGTAAGCGCTAAGCAGAGTATTATTGTATATAATTCTGTGCAAAGTAACACATTCGTATGCCCTGCTTATCAGAGACTGAACAAAACTTTTGACATGCTGGGTTGAAATTAACACTTTTCTGTAACAATGAAAGAAGTGATATGAGTTTAAAGCATTCAGACTGATGAGCCTGTCATTTCATAATGTCCCTTTTTGCTTCATGTGGGGCTTGGATCCATTTTTACAGCTGGTTCCCTTCCAGGAAGCCAGCCCCAAGGCATTCATGTGTTCTTGCTGCAATGGTTTATGTGTCAATTTGTTTAACAGAAGGAGGCTGCCAGCCCGATGCACTACCTCATGTATTAGTTGTTTCTTATGACATTCAAAAGATATCTTCTATGGCTAACTAGCAGATGGCAGAAGAACAGTTGGGCGACCGCAGCTGAGGTTCAAAGATGTGTGCAAGAGATACATGAGGGCACTGGACATAAATCCAGCAACGTGGGAGGATGAAGCTGCCGATCGCACCAAGTGGCGATGCTATCTACGGCGCAATCTCAGATTGAGCGAAAAGAAACTAACAGAACAAGCAGAAGAAAGGAGAAAATGTTGAAAGAAACACCAGGAAAATAAGGATCTGAGGGCTGTCCCCTCAGGGGCGCATTCCCATAGTCAGTTATGACTGAAGGGGTTATTACTATTATTATTATGACATTCATTGTGAACAGTAATACTATTCTTTCTTTTGTCTCATCAGAGACCTTTAGAACTACTTGGAGCATGGACCTGTCACTGAAAATGGAGCAGATAAAGAATCTGTAACATATACTGTTATGTTATATTAAATTTCAGAGCAACATTTGTGAGGGACTACCAGACTATTTGGGCTGATGTGATTTCAGATGTTCTGGTTGATGGCAACATTAATAAAGCAGACTCCAACACATTGATAGCAGCAACACCACTCGATACCAGCTGTCCTGTAGGCAACAGCACTCCTAAACCTGTCACTGAGGCCACCACAAAGGTAACAGTTGTAACTACAGGTATAGATGCCTTAAGACTGACAGTCTTAACACCCAACACTTCTATGTCTGAGGCTACCTTCTGTATCGATGTATATTTTATTTCTCTCTCTCTTTCTTTTTCTCAGAGTTTGTGTATGTGTGTAATTTAAAAAATATATATTAATTAATTAATGTCTTTATTTATTTTTTACCTTTAAAAAAAATTTTTTTTTACATTTTCATTTTCCCCTCAATTTTTTTTATTTCTTATTTCTGTTACCATTCTGTTTCTTCATTGTTCACCTCTCTCTCTCTCTTTCTCAAACAGTCACTCCTTTTTTATTTTGTTCCTAATTTTAATTGTATTCACATGCACCACTTCTTACCTGGATCTATCAAAGTGGTCATTTTGTTCTTACAAATTTCTACCAGAACATCTGTAATTTTTATCAGTTTTTAGTGTATTTAACTTAGTTCTTGCTTTTCTGTTTTCGTTTGTCCGTGATGAAGACCTTGTGGATGTAATGTGAGCAGTTCTCTTTGTCCAGGTAAGATGCATTACAGTAGAACATTGATCTGTCACCCTATTATTCCTCAGTCTCCGTTAACTGTGAGGACAATGTTTTGATGATTCATATGTCACACATGCGCCCAGCCCATAAAGGTGCCATTTGCCACTAAGTCTTTGTTTACAACCCCCTCGATACGGTTGTTCTCTAGCTCTTGTTTTACATTTTAATCATTTTTTTTTTGTTGGTAAGCTCACCGAAATGGCAGAGAAATGTAAACGAGTAGTGTTGGGATTATCCCAAAACATTGAGATAGTAAAACATATAAGAAAAGGAGAAAGTGCTACAAAGTATAGCATCGGTTTACGGAATAGGAAGAACAACAGTAAATGTAAAATGTTGTTTCCTTTTATCTCCTTTAATTTCTTTATGTTATGTATTATATATTGTGTTAATGTATTTAGGTTATCATGGTACGGTCGCATACCCTGACGGATAATCAAAGTTCTACTGTAATTGTTTTCATATACCCTGCCAGATACAGAAAACCAGACTGCCGAGGCAAAGCCTGCTTGTGCACTCAAAATCTTATTTTGGTTTGTCAATTTCTGGGTACAAGTTAACACACACATATTAGGAACACTTTAATACAACCACAAGAACAAAATAGGACACACATTGAGGAAACCTGTTTGGTAGCATTACAAGGCAGTCCGTATTCTGGAATCCCTATGATAAGAGAGTTAGAGAAGCAGACGTAGACTAAAAGCAAAAAGTACTTTGAGAAAAGAACTGGAGACTGAAATGAAAATGGTGAGAAAGATATGGAAAGACCATGAGCTGATGTATTCATCATCATCATTTCTCTTGACTTTTTTGGGCAGTTCAGAACCACCACTGCAGCTGGTTCATGTGCTTTTAAGCAGCAGTTTTTGTAGCAGTTTGTTTGACATGATGAGGTTACCAGTCCCTTACAGGAAGCCATCACCAAAGCATTCATGTGCTACTACTTATCCTGTGGTTTCTGTGGCAGTTTTGTTGTACATTATAAGGTTACCAGCTTCATGCACAACCTCATTGTTAACTGCCTCTGGCCAGAGGACACCTGTCAGCGTACAGGGAAAATAGGATACTCACGTAAAATCAGTCTCAGGTTGGACATACTAACCTGAGATTTCACGTCAAGTAATAGCGGGCGTATGTTAAAAAAACAAAAAAAAACTGCCTCTTATGACATGCTTAAGGGAGCAGGAGTCCTATACTTTCTTTGTCTCTGAATAGACACGCCCATTGAGGCATATTGGGAATATGGTGTTAGGCCCATATTTTCTTGACCTTCGGCATACTAGGGGTGATTGGTCAGCACCATGCCGGCCACCTTAACCTTCCCAGTGTTGCTCTGGTACCCAATTCATGAGGCTGGGTCAACCCCGGAGCCGTTTGTGGTCTAAAAAATCCCACCTCAACTGGGGATTGAACCATGGACCACCGAGTTAGGAAGCCAGTGCACTAACCACTGCGCTACCATGGCTCTATCACTATCAGTGTTTAGTGCAGAACGTAATTTGTTGAAGCTCTAATCATGAGTGCAATCATTCAAGAAACTGTTGTATAAAATTGTTGGTTATGTAAGAAGTTCGAGACAGGTAAACTAAGACAGGTCACGGCAGAAATGAGAAACTATAGGTTACACATTCTAGGGATAAGCGAGAGCAGATGGACAGGGGCAGGAAAAGTTAAAACAGCAACAGGAGAAACAGTACTTTACTCTGGAAGAGAGGATGGACAACACAATGAAGGCGTAGCCATTATTCTACAGAAAGGAATAGAAAGGACATTACTGGAATGGAAACCCATCAACAATAGACTGATAAGATTAAGATTGAGAGGGAGATTCACCAACACTACAATAATACAATGCTACGCACCAACGAATGATAGCGATGAGAAGGTCAAGGATGAATTCTATCAACAACTGCAGAAAGAAATGGAAGACACACCTAGATATGATCTTGTTATAGTAATGGGAGACCTCAATGCGAAAGTTGGTACACACAATACATATAATGAAAGAACAATGGGGAAATGCGGCAGCGGAACAGCAAACGAAAATGGGGATAAACTAATAAGTTTCTATAGCATTAATAACCTGGTCATTGGAGGAACACTCTTCCCACATAAAGAAATTCACAAATTAACATGGGAATCACCAAATGGTCGGGACAGAAACCAGATAGACCACATCATGGTTAACGGTAGATGGAGACATGCATTACAAGATGTGAAGGTAAGAAGAGGTGCAAATGTGGGAAGTGATCACCATTTAGTAGTAGCAAAACTGAAAGTGAAACTAAGAAGGGCTGCACCAACTGTTACTACACAGAAAAGGTTTGACATCAGCAAATTGAAGGACTCCCTTACCAGAAAAGCTTTTACGGCCGACATAAAGAAACGATATCAATTTGCCAAAAGTCAGGAAAAGACATTGACTGATGATATAGACCAGAATTTCAACACCATTTCAACAATATACAAAGAAAGAAGCAAATCATGCTTGGGATTCCAGGAAAGGAAGAAGCAAGACTGGATAACACCAGAAACTTTAAACACCATAACGATGAGAAAGGAAATGAAAAGAAAGAAAACAGAAGCGAAGTCCCCCAGGTTAAAGCAACTATATAGCGAACAGTACAGTCAGCTGGACAAGGAAGTTAAACGCCAAACCCGAGCCAACAAAAGGAATTTCCTAGACGATCTTGCAAGACAGGCAGAGGAGGCAGCACTGAGAAATGAACAAAGCACAGTATACAAAATAACTAAATTCATCAGCGGAAAACGAGGTGCAAACAATATTACATTAGTAAGAGATAGGAAACTCTTTACAGAGCGATACAACAGGAAGCAATCTGATCATCAGAAGAAGTCCCCCCGTCCGACGAGTGTTTCGGCCCATATACTCCTTTACACTCTAAGGGGGGGCGGGCCCACTTGGGTCATGACTCCCAAGCGTCTCAGCCTCCTGTTGTCTTGTATCGAAAATGAACCCATTTCCCTTATGGTAGCAACTTTAATCCACAACTCCGCCAGTCATGGAGGCAATTGTGAAAGTAACAAAACAAAGACAAATTATTCCGTTCGTTCCGTCGCACACACTGAGACACCATCGTGAGGCCGACGCGTCTGGCCACTGAAATTCTGACACTGAACACCCCTATAATATACACCGCCTGTTGCCGCTCAGTCACAGCCCGTTCACTAGTACACCAAAAAACTCAGCGTATTGTGGAAGATAAGAGATAAGCAAGGTAATCTCATCACGACAGCAGAGGGACAAGAAACAAGATGGGCAGAGCACTTCAGAGAAACTCTGAACAAGGAACCACCAGAGACACAATTGAATGTTCCTGAGGCTGAAAACGATCTAGATGTGAATACAGACATTCCACGAAAAGAAGAAATCATCACAGCAATCAAAGGGTTAAAGAACGGCAAAGCTCCGAGCCATGATAACTTAAATGCAGAGCTATTTAAGACAGACCCTGAGCTAGCAGCAGAACTATTAGAACCACTATTTGCACAAGTCTGGAAAACGGGGACAACACCATCAGAGTGGAACAAAGGAATAATTGTCAAATTGCCCAAGAAGGGAGATCTTGCAGACTGCAATAATTGGAGAGGAATCACTCTTCTCTCAGTTCCCAGCAAAATACTAGGCAGGATAATTATACAGAGAATTTCAACGGCAGTAGATCACAAACTGAGGAAAGAACAAGCAGGATTTAGAAAGAACAGGAGATGTGTAGATCATATATTCACTCTCAGGAACATTATAGAGCAGTGCTCAGAATGGCAAAGACAGCTTTACATTAATTTCGTTGATTTTGAAAAGGCTTTTGACAGCATACATAGGGACAGTTTATGGAAAATACTGAGGGCTTATGGAATTCCAAGCTGCATAGTGTCAATCATAAAAAGCCTCTATGCAAACGTTACGTGCAGTGTTGGGCAGAGCAACCTAACCTTTGAGGTGAAGACAGGAGTACGACAGGGATGCCCCTTATCAACCACTCTATTTTTAATAGTCATAGACTGGGTGATGCGCCAGACAACAGAGGGCAGTCCAAGAGGAATAAGATGGACAACATTTTCTACATTGGAAGATCTGGAATATGCAGATGACATTGCACTACTAGCACATTCACATCAACACATCCAGGAAAAAACGGATAGACTTAATAAGTTTAGCCAACAGGTGGGCTTGAACATCAATTTAAAGAAGTCTGAGGTCATGACGCTCAATGTGAGCAACCCTGAGCCCATATCAGTAAGGAATAAGCAATTGGTACAGACAGATACCTTCACATACATAGGAAGCATAGTAACACCAGACGGCAGGGCAGGCAAAGACATCAACATCAGAATGAATAAGGCAAGAACAGCCTTCTTTAGCCTAAACAACATCTGGAAGTCCTCCCAATACAGCACAAGCACAAAATTAAGATTATATCAGAGCTGTGTGCTTTCTGTGCTTCTCTATGGTGCGGAATGCTGGAGAGTTACAGAGAAGGAAATGTCGAAATTGTCCTCTTTTCACACAACATGCCTAAGAAAAATTCACCGAATCTTTTGGCCGAATACCATCACTAACCAAGATCTGCTTACTCGTAGCAAGCAAGAGGACATGCACACCATCATAGCTGGCAGACGCTGGAACTGGGTTGGCCATGTCCTCAGAAGAGACCCCGATGCCATCACAAGAACAGCTATGCTTTGGACCCCTGAAGGAAAACGAGAAAGAGGCCAACCAAAAACAACCTGGCGGAGGACTGTGGAGGCTGAGATGCAAAGAATGAACCAGAGTTGGGGCACTGTACAAAGGATGGCCACCGACCGAGCAAAGTGGAATCAATTTGTTGTTGCCCTACAAGACGCCACTAGGCGTGATGGCCACTGACTGCTTTGACGGTCGGCGGCTAAGGATCAAAGAAGAAGAAGATGTAAGAAGTTGGAAGACAATAACTTCTTCTTTCAACTTCAATAGAAGCATAGGCCTTCAATAAACTTATGCCAAGACTAACTGTCACGTGACATAGGCCTTCAACAAACTTATGTCAAGTCTTCCTGTCCCATGCCATCTGCTCAAGGTCAAGTCTTCATGTCCCGTGCCGTCCACACGTGGGCCTTTTCTTGTCTTCCTCATCCACTTTATGTCTGTCCCCAGTTCTCTTTTTTCCCATGTGTTCTTTAGTTTTCTTCTACCTCTCTTACCCTGGACATTCCAGCGCAAGGACTGTCTGGTTATATTGTCAGTAAGTTTGTCTCTGGGAGAAGATCGGCTACCACGACAAGCATGGGAAACAAAGAGCCAGGGATCCAGACCCCCAGGATGACCCAGAGTCCGCTGGGAGGACAACATTAGACAATCTTTGAAGGACCGAGGACTAGAATGGAACCAGGCTAGGAGGAAGACAGCCGATAGGATATTCTGGCGCTCTCTCTTCCAAACCTCTACACCTCACGGTAGAAGGGGAACGACTAAGTAAGTAAGTAAGTTTTTCTCTGTGTATGTCCTATCCATCTCCAGTGTCTTTCTCATCTATTTTTCCCATCTGTTGTTCTACTGGCACTTGTCTAGTTCATGTTATCATAGTAGTGATCTTGTCATACCACTTCATTACTTCTATTCTGTGTATGCATTTGTTTTTGGTTGTTTTTTTTTTTTTTTCCCTGTTTTAGAACCATACAGTAGGACTGGCTTGACATTTGAATTGAAAATTCTGATTTTTAATATAATATTACATTTATAATAATGCATTAATAATATATTAATAATACATTAACTTCTTCTTCAAATGCCATGCCTAGTGACGTAGGAGATCATGTCTCTTCACAACTTCCTGTCTCCAGTACAGTATATCAATTCTGTTGTTGACCTCCTTCCTTGCCACGATGTCAAACTGTCCAGTATTTGCTCTCTTTGTCTTCCTCTTATCTTTTTTCCATTCATTCTTTCCTGTTGTTATGATATATTCCAGCTTTCCTGTTCTCATGCCCAAAAAAAGTGGATTGCTTCTTTTTAACTTGTGAAATAAGTTTCCTAGTTAATACATTAACTAGGTTGTTAATATTACTTTTTCTAATTCTCCCCAGCTTAGTGAGAGGATCGTCAAAGACTCAGCATGTGGTGTTACCAAAGGTTGCTTCTCCAAATGCAGAGGTTCTGCATGCAGTTTCATCACTTCTTGGAAAGTGATGGGCGATTATGGTGTCTACACTCTAACTGCCGATATGCCTTCTAGTTCAGGTGCATATATGGCATTGGGCTTCTCAAGTGATAACCGAATGGTAATGAACTTAACATAAGAATTAGTTTTTGTTAAATATTGTTTTGTATACATCCTTAGTACATGTCTGACAGAATGACATATGTTGTAATAAATTCATAATCAGAATTTTTCATCCCATTTGAAGTAAAGACTTGTTATCCAGTGCCCTTGTCATGAAAATGTGGTCACCTGTCCATCATCTCCTGGCCTGCTGGATAAGTGCTGTATCAGTTAATTTTTGTTAGCCATTTTTTTCTCATCCTGTTTTCTACTGAAGACTGTTTTACTCATAGAGTAGGTGGTGTCATTCTTATACAAAACTATTGTTTAAGTATCTTTGTTTAACAAGTGTGAAACTGATGACAAGAACCAGACAAGTGCCAGCAGAACAAGAGATGAGAAGAAGATGCTGGCGGTAGATAGGACACACATTGAGGAAACTATTGATAGTATTACAAAGCAGTCTTTGTTCTGGAATCCGCAGGGTAAGAGAGGAAGATGGAGACAGACAAACGAAGAAGATTGGAGACAGAAATTAAAGAGCTAGGAAGCCAGTGCACTAACCACTACGCTACCGTGGCTCTGTGCCGTAATGAATAATTAGATAATAATGACATTTACCCCCAGTTATGTCAGTTTAATTTCATAGTATAGCTTCATTAATTATTTTGTGAGTGTTTAATTTTTCTTGGATTTAGACAGTTTTTTTAATGAGTTGCTGTCTATTTACCTTGTGCATTTTGTTGGCTTCCTGGTGATTATTCCCCATCCCAGCATGTCTTATGTGGTAGGCAGTGAAAATCCTCCAGATGTGGCAGATTACTGTTGAATAAGGATTTAACCTAACAAAGCAGCCATGGACCAGCTGGTGACAGTCATGGAGAGCAATGTGGGATAGTTAATGGCACTGCTATCTCTATTAAAAAAACTCCTCTAAACACCCCAACTTTCCAATGCCTTGGAGGTTAGAGTTTCTTCAAAGGCTAGTGGAGATCTCTATAAAGAAATCTCATTGGGCAACTTTAAATCACTGGTAATCCTCAAAAAAAGAGAGGCCGACCGGAGACAGCCTGGCGGAGGACTGTGGAGGCTGGGATGCGGGGAGTGAACCAGAGTTGGGGCACTGTACGAGGGATGGCCACCGACCGAGCAAAGTGGAATCAATTTGTTGTTGCCCTACAAGACGCCACTAGGCGTGATGGCCACTGACTGCTTTGACGGTCGGCGGCTAAGGATCAAAGAAGAAGAATCCTCAAAAACAAATAGGTACCAAGAGGTATCTCCAAGAACAATTATGTCTCAATACGATCTGTACCCACCAGAGACGCATCTGAATGTTTCTGAGGCTGAAAATGATTAGATGTAAATACAGACATTTCACAAAGAGAAGAAATCATCAAGCCATTAAAGGGTAAAAGAATGGAAAAGCTCCTGGTCACGACAATTGAAATGCTGAGTTATTTAAGATAGACCCTGAACTAGCAGCAGAACTATTAGAACCTTTATTTACACAAGTCTGGAAAACAGAGACCTCACCAACGGAGTGGAATAAAGGAATAATTGTCAAATTGCCCAAGAAGGGTGACCTTGCAGACTGCAACAACTGGGGAGTAATTACTCTCCTCTCAGTTCCCTGTAAAATACTATGCAGGATAACTATCCAGAGAATTTCGAAAGCTGTAGACCGTAAAATGAGGAAAGAACAACCAGGATTCAGAAAGAACAGAAGATGTGCAGATCATATATTCACCCTCTGGAACATTATATAGCAGTGCTCAGAATGGCAGAGACAGCTATACATTAACTTTGTTGATTTTGAAAAGGCTTTTGACAGCATGCGCAGGGACAGCCTACTGAGGGCTTATGGAATTCCCAGCTGCATTGTTTCCATCATAAAATGCCTCTTTGCTAACTTTACTTGTTTTATTGGGCAGAGCAACCTAACTTTTGAGGTGAAGACAGGAGTACGACAGGGATGCCCCTTATCAACCACTTTATTTTTAACAATCATAGACGGGGTGATGCTCCAGACAACAGAGGGAAATTCTTAGAGAATTGTGCTTGCATAATGATAACCCACCCGTGTGTTACCGGGGCCCGAAAGGGGAGCAAAGAATAGTAACACTGCACCCTACCACGCATGTCGTAAAAGGCGACTAAGGAGGGTATGGGCATGGGGCTGTTTACCCCATCCCGTAAAAAACTTCGCACAGTGGGCTGATCACCTGCTTGCCAACCAATCTGATTACGGAAACAATGATAGATTGTTTGGTCTGTTTTTGTTCCACAAAGACGCCACTAGGAGTGGTGGAAACAGCGATAGATTGATCAATTTGTTGTTGCCCTAAGACGCCACTAGGCGTACTGGCCACATACTGCTTTGCCGGTTGATGGCTAAGGATGGAAGAAGAAGAAGAAGATAATGATAACCAGATATGTCTTGAACTGGAACCCACACGGCCAGAGAAGAGTAGGTAGATCAAATAGAACCAATATAAGAATAGCTGAAAAGGAATTCATAGCTACCGTACTTGAATCTCATAGGCAGAGCTGAAGATGACGGCACAAAAAGGAAGTAACTGGCTAGCAACAAGTGCAGCTGTGTTTCCACAAAAAGCAATGATGATGATGATAGTAATTATGGATCGTTACACTCGTAGGACGGAGGATGTTGGGCAGTCAAACAGATTGTAGGGGGTGATTGAATAACTTTCTTCTTCTTAACCAGGGTTTGATAATGTATTTAGAAACTGCCAGACTGAAGTGACTATGACTACCATAATTTGTTTTTAGTTAGGCATGACTACTTTATATTCATTTGTGTCAACTGTTGCTGTTCCTATAGGGAGATGATAGTGTAACAGGCTGTGCTTCAAGAAATGATGGATATGTGGCTTTGTTTAATGGCCAAAACACAGGAAGAGTGGCACCAACCTTATTCAAAGATAATGTAGGTCTGCATATTGATTTAAGTATTATTATTCATGTAAAGCTAAGTATGCCCAGTGTAGTTTCCATGGATCTCTGAAGAGACACAGAAAGTATAGAACCACTGTTTCCTCAGGCGTGTCAGACAAGGCAACTACTATGAGGTTTGTGCATGTGGCTGGTGACTTCTTCACATAAAACAAATTGACATGGAAATCACTGCTGCAAGAGCCTCTGACTACTTAATGCAGGCTTCCTACAATGGGGACCAGCTGCAATAGTTGTTCCATGCTCCGTAAGGAGCACAAAGGAAACTTATGATGAAACCTAAATATTAAGCATTATAAATAAAGTATTAAGGAAACAAATATTTATTTTAAATGTTTCCTTAACAGAAAGAGTTGTAAGACCAAAAGAGAAGTCAGTGATACTGTGTGAGATCAAGATAGAAGGAACCATATTAAATCTGGTGAAGTTCAGTTGCCGTGCAACCCGCAAAGCGTGAAAAAAATACAGTTACTTTTTTATTTATTTAAAAAAAAAACCGAAAACAAAACAATAATGTTAATAAAAGGAAAGATTGAGAGGAAAAGAACTGGAGAAAGACAGAGAGGGAAGTCAAATGGCATGACAAGGTAGTTAAGAGAATGGCCAGGATCTGAAGTACTGAAAAAAACATGGACCGTTGTGGATTAAACTGATTATCATTGCCATTAGGCATGGGAAATTTTGATGATGAAAGTTAAGTCCTGTTACTTCAGAGTGGCAGAATATGTGAAAATAAGAAACAGACAGTTGCCATTGAAACAATAGACGACAAGAAGAATGGATAGGACACACATAGAGGAAACCTGATGATAGGACACACATAGAGGAAACCTGATGATAGGACACACATAGAGGAAACCTGATGATAGGACACACATAGAGGAAACTGTTGATAGGACACACATAGAGGAAACCTGATGATAGGACACACATAGAGGAAACCTGATGATAGGACACACATAGAGGAAACCTGATGATAGGACACACATAGAGGAAACCTGTTGATAGGACACACATAGAGGAAACTGTTGATAGGACACACATAGAGGAACCTGTTGACAGCATTATATTAGGTAGATCTTGTTCTGGAATCTGCAGGGTTAGAGAGGTAAAGGGAAAGCAAAGAATGCATGGAGAAGGGAACTGCAGACAGGCATGAAAAGGATGAGGAAGACATAGAAAAACCTTGAGCTGATGGCACAGGACAGGGAGACTTTGCATTAGTTTGTTGAAGGCTTATGTTCCTTGGGGAGCCGAAGGTGGATGATGGTAGTGAATGCATGAAAAGAGCATCTGTAACATTGCCTGTTCCTGTTACACAGTAGTCTACATTTAATAAGTATTTCAGCTGACTGTCCATAAAAAGGTGCTGTTTCTTCTTCAGAGACAGAAACACACTTATCTGCCTGTCTGTGCATGTGTGTATGCATGAATGCAGATATCAATGTCTGTACGCACTTATTTCTTTTCACTTGTACACAAAGTTTTCAAATAAATAAATTTTGAGACTGAGCATCAGTGGAATAATAATTTTTTTAAAAAAACAATCTTAGATGCTAATGCAGATAATAATGTATTGATGGCTGAAAGTGAACAAGAAAAACATAATTGAGGGTTTATCTGCCTGTCTGTGCATGTGTGTAAGCGTGCAAGCAGATATCACTGTCTGAATGCACTTATTTCTCTCTAATTCTACACAGCGTTTTTAAATAAATAAATTTGGAGACTGAGCATCAATGGAATAACAATAGTAAAAAAAACAATCTTAGATACAAAGGCAGATAGTAAAGTATCGATGGTTGAAAGTGAACAAGAAAAACATAATTGAGGGAAAGATTGAAAATGAACAGGCAATAATGGTGTTGTAAGTGGGAGGAAAACTTGAATTAATGGACGGGGAAAAAAAATTGTTTAATCAGCAAGTACCATGAAGACATAGTTTTTCTGAAACAGTTTGTCCCTGGTGCACCACAGACAGTGAGTTCTTGATTAGTAATTCCCACTGTTGTCATCAGTTGTTAGTCTGTTTGGTTCTGGAACAGGTAGATTTATCCATTCTTTTATGTTGTTGTCAGCCCATTTCATTTTCTTTCTGCCCTGTCTTTTGCCTGGTATTGAGACTTTAAGGAAGATCTTTGGTAGCCCATGTGATCTTGATGTATGACCATGCCATGTCAGCTTCTACTTCTTTATTGTTGCCTGCAAGCTGTGATTATGCCTAGCACTGCAGCCAGCAGTACTGGAATCAGCTAGTTTTCTAATATGGGGGGGTGTGAAGGGAATGAAATGCAGATTGGAGAACCTTCTGTTGACCTGCAGCCACGTAAGCCAACCGTATCATCTCATGGTGCAGACTAGAAACTGGCTGTAAGGTCACAGACTAATAGGGGATGTGGCCGCATGGAGAGGGATGGGCTCCACCAAGTATGAAAATGTCCAAGGCATGCCAGAGGATAAAGAGAGTTAAATACACATGTTGTTCGTCCATCACAGGTGATGAAGACCACTCTGTTCATCCAATTATTAGGATGTTAGGATAGTCTATGAGTACGAAGGTGACTGATGAGCCCGATGTGGGCCTGGAAGGATCTCGGACAGTGTGGGCAGGGAATGTTTGCTTCATGTGAAGGTTTTATTTCACAATCTTTTCTAGCTTGTCTCCGCTGTTCCGCTGCTGCTCTTCTGGAAGATTCGCATGCCACTGCACCTTTACGAAGAGATGTACGCCAGGCAGTTCGGTCTTGCGCAGCAGCTTCCCATGTGTCTGGGTTTATGTCAAAAGTTTTTAATGAAGCCTTAAGCGTGTCTTTGAAGCGCTTTTTCTGGCCACCATGGGAGCGTCTACCCTTCTGCAACTCACCATAAAAGAATATCTTTGGCAGTCGATGGTCTGGCATGCGGACTACATGACCTGCCCAGCGAATCTGTGACTGCATCAGAATAGTATCGATGCTAGGGATACCAGCTCTGTCGAGAACGGCGGTATCCGGGATCTTGTCTTGCCATTTGATGTTCATTATCTTCCTGAGACAGACTGTATGGAAGTGGTTGAGCTTTTTTACGTGGCGCCTGTATACAGTCCATGTTTCACATGCATAAAGCAGCACTGGAAGCACCGCAGCTCTGTATACCTTCAGCTTTGTCTGTAGACTAATGCCAAACGTTGGTGTATAGTCTGCCAAATGTGCTGCTGGCTTTGGAGATCCTGGTGTTCACCTCATCATCAATGACGATGTTCTGAGATAGTGTACTACCAAGGTATGTGAACCTGTTCACAACATTCAGTTTCTCACCATTTACCTTGATGACTGGCTCATTATAAATTGTGCCAGGAGCTGGTTGGTACATGATTTCTGTTTTCCTCGTGTTGATGGTAAGCCCAAAGTTGGAGCAGGCTTCGGAGAATCTATCAACGCTACGCTGCAGATCAGCCTCTGAGCCAGCACTGAGGGCACAATCGTCAGCAAACAGAAGATCCCTGATGGTGTGTGATTTGACCTTGGTTTTTGCTTGAAGCCTCCTAAGGTTAAACAATTTTCCATCAATACGATATCTGATGTCGATTCCTGTGTCCCCGTCTCTGAAAGCATCAGTCAGCATAGCAGAAAACATGATACTGAAAAGAGTCGGTGCAAGTACACACCCTTGTTTAACTCCATTTGAGACTGGGAAAGGCTCCGATAGCTCACCGTTTTCCTGAACTCTAGCCTGCATTCCATCATGCAGCTGCTGCACTGTTGAGATAAATTTCTTTGGGCAGCCGTATTTTGCCATGATCTTCCATAGACCCTCTCTACTGACCGTGTCGAATGCCTTTGTCAAGTCGATGAAAGCTGTGTACAGGTCACAGTGCTGTTCTTGGCATTTTTCTTGAAGCTGTCTTGCAGCGAACAGCATATCGGTGGTTCCACGTTCTTTCCGGAATCCACACTGACTTCCAGGTAGAAGACCTTTGTCAAGATGAGCCATAAGGCGATTAAGAAGGATTCTGGCAAATATCTTCCCAGCGATTGATAGTAGTGAGATGCCTCGATGATTGTTACAGTCTTGGCGATTACCTTTACGTTTATAAAGATGTATAATTGACGCATCCTTGAGATTGTGTGGGATGGTTTCACTCTGCCACATTTGCTGGAAGATCATGTGAAGTTTCTCTATCAGAACTGTACCGCCATCTTTATAGACATCAACAGGAATTGAATCGGAGCCGGGGGCCTTTCCACTAGAAAGTTGACGAATCGCTTTTTGAGTCTCCTCCAAAGTCGGTATATCATCTAGTGCTTCATTTATAGGAATTTGGGGCAGTCGGTTGATGGCTTCATCGTTAATAGATGATGGCTGGTTCAGAATATTATTAAAGTGTTCGACCCAGCGTTGGAGAATTTTTTCCTTGTCTGTAATTAGTGTTTTTCCATCTGCATTAAGGAGGGGAAATGATCCTGATGATGTTGGACCATAGACCGCTTTGAGTGCATGGTAAAAATTTTTCAAGTCATGGCTGTCAGCAAAGCCTTGGAGCTCATCTGCTTTATTACTCAGCCATGAATCCCGCATCTGGCGTAGTTTATGTTGGACGATTCTACGCATGTTGTTGAAAGCGTCTTTCTTGGATGTAGATTTTGGATCATTTAAATATGCTTTATGGAGATGGTGTTTCTCAGCCAACATCTTCTTTATATCATCTGAGTTCTCATCAAACCAGTCATTTTGTTTCTTGATGGCGGGACCCAGGACCTCTGTAGCAGTGTTGTAGATCTGCTCGCTTAGGGCTGTCCAATTTGTTTCCGCACTTTGGCCGTCTAACGAGATAGATTTGAGACGGTCTTCTAGGGTGTCAGTGAATGACTGTTTAATTTTTGTCTTCTTTAGTTTGGTAATATCCAGCCTTTTTTGAGTTTTCTTTCTCTGAGGGCGCCTGGCAGGTTGGATACGAATTTTAAGTTTAGACACATTGAGGCAATGATCAGTCCAGCATTCGGCACCACACATGGACTTGGTCACCCGGACATCTTGCCTGTCCTTCTTCCTAACAATTACATAGTCAATTAGGTGCCAATGCTTCGAGCGAGGGTGCATCCAGGAGGTCCTGTTGCGGATAGGAAGTCGAAAAATGGTGTTGGTGACAAGGAGGTTATGTTCTGCGCAAGTCTGGAGGAGAAGAAGTCCATTGCTGTTACAGCGACCCACGCCATACTTTCCGATAGTGCCATTCCAGGAGATGTTATATGAGCCTACTCTTGCATTAAAGTCACCAAGAATAATAAGCTTATCTGCTTTGGGAACTGATGCAATGACTGCATGTAGTTCTTCGTAAAACTTATCCTTGACATCATCCTGGTTTGTCATAGTTGGTGCATACGCGCTAATGATGGTGGCATGTTTCCTTCCATAAAGCAGCGGAATCTTGACCGTCATGAGTCGGTCATTTATTCCCTTTGGGGGCTCCACTAGCTTGCCAATAATTGCTGTTTTGATTGCAAATCCAACCCCTGCTTCTCGTCTTTCTTCAGTTCCTCTTCCGCTCCAATAGAATGTATAACCTGCACCCTTTTCGCAAAGTTGGCCATCGCCTGCAAGTCGAGTTTCACTCAGTGCTGCTATGTCAATGTTGTATCTGGCCAGTTCTCTCCCAATCAGGGCAGTTCGCCTCTCGGGTCTGTTTGTGTTAAAGTCTTTGTCGAGTAGAGTGCGCACATTCCATGCACCTAGAATGAGGGGGAAAAATCTGTCCTTTCTTTTTCTTATGTGTCGCCCGCTGAAGTAGGGTACCCACCAACCGCGGTAAGCTGGTTAGGTAATGGTGGAGCAGGCAATGTTTAGGGCACCTTTTCTAGCCCCTTCCTCATGCCATGGAGGTGAGCAGTGCTCTCCTAAAGAGGACTGCTCAGTCACTCAGGGGGCTGCCGAATCCCACTGCTGCTCCGATCAGTGGAAGACGACCATATGGCCTGAGCCGCCTGTGTGTAGGTCTGCGACTACGACTGCCAGCGCACCCACGCCTGCCGCTTCGCCGCTCACCCATCGCCACAGGACTTGTTGTGAGTGGATGAAAGAGTGACTTGCGCAGTGATTTGGTTTAAAGTGAGGAAGAGTTGCGCAATTCGTCGACCTCACTCTCTCGCCTGGGTCCATCTTAATCCAGTGGCAAGACAAGTCAAGACGACTGGAGATGAAGTCAGGTGCAGTGGATGACCATGGCTTTCTACGTGCCTCGCCATGCTCCTTACGCTCCACAGCGCGTTGCTGGTAATCGCCGTCATGCCCGTTGAACCAACAGGTGGTTTCTTCCGCGCAGTCTACCGAATCCAGTCTTCGCAGTGATTTTTAACTTGTAATATTTTATAATGTGACACTGTTGTTTTTGTTGTTGTTGTTTAACTAGGGCTGCTGAGCTTCTTGCTCTTTAGCAACCAATACCAAGTTGAAGAGTCCTTGGTATTATCTACATTAAATAAATTAGTAAATAAATAAATACAGGTAATTAACAGGTACTCGTTGGACATAAAGGATGACACTAGACAACAGAAAAGAAAATATAAGTGATAGGCTTACCGGGAATCGAACCTAGGACAAACCAAATGGCGCCGTCGCCTTACTGTGACAGTACATCATGAAAGGATGCTCAGCCAATTTTGCACCCTAAAAAAGTGCATTATTGGCAGAGGTCATTCTCATGACACTCACAACTATGGTATATAGGACCCATGGATGACCAAGACAGTTTAAAAACGCAATCACTTTATTTATTTATTATCTACATTGTAGATCTAGGCTTTTCTGCCATTCCGAAATGTGCTGAGTTGAAGTCATGAGCTCCAGTTTCTCCAGCTTGGCTTGCATTTAAACGATCATCACATCTGGTCTCGAGCTAGGAGTAAAAAGCGTGTGGCAAACTGTGCATTCCCCGTCATCCAAGGGGGCTCTTTAATTATGCAGAGCTAAAATAGTGTGTTCTGGTTCTGGGCTCTCCCTAGGAATTGTCATGTCCTGCACTGAGCCACTTCTCAGCTGCCCCTGCCTACCACTGGGTCCATAGTGAGATCCTCCTGCATGCAGTCAGCCAGTTCAAAGCCAAATAATCACATCTGGGGGACTCAAGTGACTTCTCCCTTAGTGTGCAATGCTGTGTTCTCAACAAGTTTTACCACTGGGGGAATCCATGGAAGTTTGTGGATGAATTCTTTCTTCTTCTTCTTCGTTCGTCCTGAAAAGGACGGTGGTTGCGTTGTGTCTGTTTACGCCTAAGCTGTGATATCTGCATCTTTCGGTTGACACATCCGACTGAATTCAAGAGTCAATGAAGGTGTAATTAGCCTCACAGAAAGAGGTTCATTTCCACATATGTTTATTGTGGCATTGTGCATAGCTGGTGGTCAAATAAGGATGACCCCAGATATGCCGCCATGCATAATTTGACACTGTGAACCATACACATGCAGTGATTTTTTTTCTTATAATATTTCGGAATGTGACATGGGATCTATACGCATGCAATGATTTTCAACTTAAAAGTATTTAGGAATGTGACATCTGTGATCCATACACATGCAATGATTTTTAACTTAAAAGTATTTAGGAATGTGACATCTGTGATCCATACACATGAAATGATTTTTAACTTTAAAGTATTTAGGAATGTGACATCTGTGATCCATACACATGAAATGATTTTTAACTTTAAAGTATTTAGGAATGTGACACCTGTGATCCATACAGATACAGTGATTTTTATCTTAAAATATTTCAGGATGTCATACTTGTGAACCAATCAAATGTGGATGGTATCTTTTTATGCACATTTAGACGTTTAATAACAGCATCAGCTGATGGGAAACGAGTTGACATATCTAAGCCCTGGACATTACTGTTTGCTACAGGCCAAGCTAGTGTTTGTGAGTAAACCTTTTACTTATTAGGCATCTTCTTCTTCAAGTACCCTGCCAACTGGTGTAGGTGATCAGGTCTCTCCACAACCTCCTGTCCTCATTACTGTTTATCAGTTCCATTATTAACGTCTTTCCATGCCACGATGTCAGACTAACCAGAAACATTTTTGCGATTTTAGTTTATGCAGTATGTCTTTCATTTTCTGAAATGCTTATGTTCTTCTTCTTCTTCGTTCGTCCTGAAAAGGACGTTGGTTGCGTTGTGTCCGTTTACAGCGAAGCTGCGGTATTTGCGCCTTTCGGCCGACATATCCGACTTCCGCACAGCATTTTTTGGGACCGGGTTTGCCTTCCCTCTTCGATCCCTACTCCTCAGCTAGACTGCAGTGATGCAGCCTGTTTCCAGGACCACCACGTGGAGATGGAGTAGGGTCTTGGTCAGCTCTGGTTCGCTGACGCAGGCAGTCAAGCTATGGGTCGCTTACTGCATTCCTTACTTTTGATGCGTCTTAGGTCCCAAATGCTTATATCATTACATCATTCTGCTTTATGAAATTTCTGCCACATTGATGTTAATATTGTGCCTAACTATATTTGAACTACTCTGCTTGTTTCAGATTTGTATCATTTATTCTTTTACATTCTAGTGGTCTCTCTTTCGTTGAAGTAACCATTACTCCTTGTTATTTAGAATTTAGTTCACGCTAACTAAATGTCCAAATTATCCTCTTTCCTCACAACCTGCCTAAGGAAAATTCTTTGAATTTTTTTGGCCGGATACCATCTCCAATCAGGAACTGCTTACACAGCACAGTCAAAAAGGCACTGGAACTAGGTTGGCCATGTCCTCAGAAGGGACCCTGACACACTCAAATGAACTGCTATGCTATGGACCCCAGAAGGACAACGAAAGAGAGGCAGACCAAAGAGAACCTGACGGAGAACAATGGAAGCTGAGATGCAAAGCATGAACCAGAGTTGGGGCACAGCACGAAGGATGGCCACTGACCGATGAAAATGGGGGGCAGTTGTTTGCTGCCCAACAAGACACCACTATTCGTAATGGCCACTGACTGCTAAAGATCCAAGAAGAAGAACTGCTTTTTTTGCAGCATATTTGGTGCGGTGCAACTCTTCACATTTCTTGTTTAAGTTTGCCTGAATCAACAGAGGAGCAGGTAGTATATTATTCTCCAGATGCCTTATGTAGTTTTGGGGTCGGGGGTGGTTTCTGAGGAGACAAAGAAAGAAGAGGACTACTACTTCTTCTGGCATGTAGTAAAAGGTGACTACTATGAAGCTTATATATGGTTGGCTTAGGCCTTCTCAAATAAGCTATCCATCTACTCGTACTTTGGCTTAGGCCTCCTCAAATGGGCTATTCATCTACTATGGCTTAGACCTCCTCAAATGGGCTATCCATCTACTTTGGTTTAGGCCTCCTCAAATGGGATATCCATCTACTTTGGCTTAGGCCTCCTCAAATGGGCTATCCAACTACTACTTTGGCTTAGGCCTCCTCAAATGGGCTATCCATCTACTCGTACTTTGGCTTAGGCCTCCTCAAATGGGCTATCCATCTACTTTGGCTTCTTCTTTGATTCTTAGCTGCCGACCGTCAAAGCAGTCAGTGGCCATCACGCCTGGTGGCGTCTTGTAGGGCAACAACAAATTGATTCCAATTTGCTCAGTCGGTGGCCATCCTTCCGTACAGTGCCCCAACTCTGGTTCATTCTTTGCATCTTAGCCTCCACAGTCCTAGGCCAAGTGGTTTTTGGTCGGCCTCTCTTTCGTTTTCCTTCAGGGGTCCATAGCATAGCTGTTCTTGTGATGGCATCGGGGTCTCTTCTGAGGACATGGCCAACCCAGCTCCAGCGTCTGCCAGCTATGATGGTGTGCATGTCCTCTTGCTTACTCCAAGTAAGCAGATCTTGGTTGGTGATGGTGTTCAGCCAAAAGATTAGGAGAATTTTTCTTAGGCTATCCAACTACTACTTTGGCTTAGGCCTCCTCAGATGGGCTATCCAACTACTACTTTGGCTTAGGCCTCCTCAGATGGGCTATCCAACTGCTACTTTGGCTTAGGCCTCCTCAGATAAGCTATCCATCTACTCATACTTTGGCTTAGGCCTCCACAAATGGGCTATTCATCTACTTTGGCTTAGGCCTCCTCAAATGGGCTATCCATCTACTTTGCCTTAGGCCTCCTCAAATGGGCTATTCTACTTTGGCTTAGGCCTCCTCAAATGGGCTATCCATCTGCTTTGGCTTAGGCCTCCTCAAATTGGCTATTCTACTTTGGCTTAGGCCTCCTCAAATGGGCTATCCATCTACAGGGGCGGCAGCATGCTCCACAAGGAGAGAAAAAAAAATGATATTATGATGATTTTCTCAAGACAGAATTGCCTGACAGTTTCTCCCCCAAAACGTGCTGTATTGATTGCCATGAGGGTTGTTTAGCATTGCAAAGTATGAAACCGATCACACAAAAAAACCAGACGAATGTCAGTGGAACAAGAGATGAGAAGAAGATGCTGAAGATGAATAAGACACACACTGAGGAATCCTGTTGATAGCACTACCAGGCGGTCCTTGCTGTGGAGTCCCCAGGGTAAGAGAGGTAGAGGTAGACCAAAGAACACATGGAGAAGAGAACTGGAGACAGACGTGAAGAAGACATGGAAAGACCTTGAGCTGATGACATCTGACAGGAAGACATGACATAAGTTTGTTGAAGGCTCTGCTCCTTGGGGAGCTGAAGGGAAGGGTAGTGATGATGATGATGAAAGTATGAAACAAGAGTTTAAATGTTTGTACCTCAATAACAAGCGTGCGATTGACAGAGTGGTTAAAGCCCTGCCTGGCCTGTCGCTGCAAAGGTGTCAAGTTCGATTCACCGTACCGACACGCTCCAGTCTACCCAGCTGTAAATGGATACCTGACTCTGCTATTTGAGTTAGGGAAGGAAAAGACAGCGAGGAAGGGAACTGGTCATCCCACCTCTCGATGCTGGACCTAGTATAGTGAAATCTTGAAAACTTCACTCCCATACGGCAGTTTATGCTATGGGACTACCATTTAACCTCTATAACGTTTTTTAACTTCTATTTGCATTCTTAACAGCAACAAATGATGACGTCACTTTACGGTACCATGGTGTGGCTAATCCTTTTGTATCATCTGCACCTCACAAAGTTGAAAGTACTGCAGACTCAGGGGCTGAAAATCTGAAGTATCCCCTTGTAAAGGCTCATGCTGAGCGGTATAGTCTGCAAAATACTAACAGTATTCTACTAGGTCAGTGGTGTTAGTTCAGCTTTCATCTAATCACCAAGTTATGAGACAGACAATCAGATTTTATTTGGACACATCTTAAAGATAAGACAGATTAAAAAACCTGGTCAAAGTGATAATTAATTCATCGTCATTATCATCACCCTTTTTTTTAAAATAAAATTTTTCTTTCTTTTGGCGAGGCGTGCCATTCAACCTAGTTGGTTATATTAGGGCACATGTCCACATATAAAAGACCTTAATTTGTGATCATGACCCTTCAGTTCCACAAGGAGCATAGGCCTTCCTGTCCGGTGCCATCAGCCCAAGGTCTTTTGATGTCCTGCTCATTCCTTTTATGTCCATTTTCATATCTCTTCTCCATGTGTTCTTTGGTCTCCATCCCATACCCGAGGATTCCAAAACAAGGACTTCCTCATGATGCTATTCGCAGGTTTCCTCAGGTGTGTGTCCTATCCATTGTCAGCATCTTCTTCTCATATTTGGTTCTGCTAGCACTTGTCTAGTTCATGTCATCAGTTCCACATTAGTGATCTCATCATAACATTCCGATCCTTCTATTCTACACAAGCACTTATTTATGAAAGTTTGTACCTTCTTGGTTGTTGTTTTCCATGTTTCAGAGCTGATCACTATCAGCTGAACAAATCAAACAAACAACAGAAATGAGAAAAGTAAAAATGAAGTAATAAAGCAATGTAATAGTATACCCTGATGAGAAATCCAAAACTGCCCGTCTAGGATGCTGTCAGTAATAGCTGGAAGAATCAAAAGCAGATAGGAAAACAAGGGAATAAAAATACAAATATGAACATTGGATGCAAAACAAATTACAAACAACAAAAAGAAGAACCCTAAAAAAAAAAAGCTAGGGAGAAATAAAACGGCACTGAGATAGTAAACAGCCAATGAATAGATAAAATACTGATGCTGGAGAGGCTGTCCATAAGGACAAAGACAACCCATTCATTGCATCAAAAGGAGAAGGAAGATAGAGATAATGAAATATATTGATAAAATGGTCAATGGCATGGGAAGAAAACCAAAAGTGAACTGTTTAAACCTCCATAAACTATAGGGAGATAGGGAAGCAAGATTATCAGTGTCTATTATTGCAACTTTTGATAATGGTATTAACAATATGTGTATTATATTTTTATATATGACCAATGCATATATATGTATACAAACATACAGTAACTTATTACATGCAAGTCAAAAGCTCACTGGATCCTGCTGTTTTTTTTTTTCAGACATGAAAAACAAAGAAAACACAATGATAGCTATTAAAATGATAGAAAAACTGCATTACAGATCATTTGAGTTCATTAGGAACAACAAGTGCAGAAATCACAAAATGCACAACATAATCAATATCATTAATTAAAGAAGTTTGGAGAAAAAAAAAAAAGAAGAGATGGAAATGGCTTAGCTTAGTATTAAGACTGCATAAGTACAGATGCCCTCGCATGGCTTTTAGATGGAACCGTACAGACGCCCTCACATGGCTTTGAGGTGGAACCATACAGATGCCCTTGCATGGCTCTGAGGTGGAACCATACAGATGCCTTCGCATGGCGTGGAACCATACAGATGCCCTCGCATGGCTCTGAGGTGGAACTTCATGGGGAAACTTGACAGGAAAGCTAAGCGAGTAATAGAGAACCACAGAAAGTGAGCAAAGCAGGAAAAATCTAGAATGAGCTGCACTAGTTTATACAAAACAGATCCAAATGAGAAAAATTTGTCCATGTCTCAAGCCTAGGTTCTAGCAGAAAGATCTGTGTCATAGTACAGTGGTGCTCTATTTTCTACCAATAACACTAGTCAACAACCAAAATGTACCAGAAATGAAAATAGCTGATCTTAACTAATTTTGGTGTGCTGAGAACGAAAATGACATTAAAAAATGTTGATTGGCTCTAGTTTTCAAGATAAATGCTACTAGTTTATTTAATTACGGCCAATTTATATATATGACGCAACTGTTGTGGGCGATTGCATAATTTTTTCTAATGACTGATAAAAATGTAACTAGAAGTTGATGATGCAATCCTACCTATGATTACATCACCTTTGTGTATAAATATCTTATCTCTGATAAAATTTTGCCATTAGTTAGTGCATTTGTCCTTATCAAAAGTATCGTAGTTAGAAATGCCTAGGACATGTGTGAACTGTGCTAATAATTTCTGTTATATATGTGGTGAGGTGACATTTGTATCACAAAAACAAAATATAACTAAAGTGAGTAAGAAGGCGTACAGTTTGTATTTTGGCTGCAGAATAGAAGATCAAGATAAGAGCTGGGCGCCACACATATGCTGCAATACATGTGCAGCACATCTTAAACTGTGGTTGACTGGCAAAAGGCAAGCTATGCCTTTTGCAGTCCCAATGATTTGGAAAGAGCCCACTGATCATCTCAACAACTGTTACTTTTGCATGGTCCCTCCAATTGGGAAAGGCATATCAAAGAAGAAAAAAATGGACTCTGGAATATCCAAACATCCCCTCTGCAATACGTCCGGTACCACATGGCAATGACCTACCAGTTCCCAAAGTGCCAGAATCATTTTCAGCTGCTTCCACTGATGAAGAAGAGGACATTGGTGGTCCTGAACCATCAACATCAAGCGACCCAGATTTTGAGCAAACTACATCCACTAAACCACACTTAATAACCCAAGGTGAACTGAATGATCTTGTAAGAGATCTGAATTTACCGAAGAACAAGGCGGAGCTTTTGGGTTTCAGATTGCAACAGTGGAATCTCCTGGCAGAAGATGTTACAATTTCTGTGTATAGGAACCGCCAGAAGCCGCTTATTACATTCTTTTTCAAAGAGGGTGACCTTTCTGCGTGCCACAACATATCTGGTTTAATAGCAGCCCTCAAAATCAATTACATACCGGAAGAGTGGAGGCTTTTCATTGATTCATCCAAGACGAGTCTTAAAGCTGTTTTGTTGAATAATGGTAATGTGTTACTGTCAATTCCAGTTGATCACGCAGTTCATATGAAAGAAACTTATGAAAACATTAAGCAGCTTTTGAAGTGTATAAACTACGATCATCATCATTGGTCACTTTGCGGTGACTTAAAAGTGGTCGCTCTTTTGCTTGGACTACAGATTGGATACATCAAGTACTGTTGCTTTCTCAGTGAGTGATATAGCCGTGCACGAAGTGACCATAACATCAGAAGACATTGGCCAATCAGGCAGTCATTGCAGCCTGGCAGTAAGAACGTTGAGAACCCAGCACTTGTCGACACCAGCAAGATTTTGTTGCCACCCTTGCACATTAAGCTGGGTCTCATGAAAAACTTTGTCAAGGCAATGGAGAAAACAGATGAGGCTCTCAAATACCTCATCAGAAAATTTCCAAGACTGAGTGAAGCTAAAATAAGAGAGGGAGTATTTGTTGGTCCGCAAATTCGAAAACTTCTTCACGATGACGAGTTTCTTTGCGTGTTGCATGGCAAGGAAAAAGCAGCATGGCTAGCATTTAAGTCAGTGGTGGACAATTTTCTTGGAAACAACAGATCTGAAAATTACAATGAAATTGTAGAAAATCTCCTTCTGAAGTATAAGAGTCTTGGCTGCAACATGTCTTTGAAAATTCATTTTCTGGATTCTCATCTGGATTTCTTTACGTCAAACTGTGGAGCGGTCAGTGATGAGCATGGTGAACGATTTCACCAGGACATTGCTGCTATGGAGACAAGGTATCAAGGCAATTGGAGCCCTTCAATGCTTGCTGATTACTGTTGGACTGTGACAAGAGACACTTCATCGATTGACTACAAGAAGCAAGCAAAGAGAGCTCGAACAGCGACTGAATAATGACGGAATGGGTTCAAATGTGCCTTTTTAAAACATGATATGTGAACTTTAAATAATGTTTTTATTTTTTCTATCATTTTTATGTTGAAATATCAATTAATTGAGTATGTAACCACAATTTTTATAATGCTAAAGTAGAAAGACTAGCTGTTCACCCTAGAGAATTAAACAAGCATACATTATTTGTATTACTGTAATGTAAATTCATCATTTAAAAAAAAACCAGAGCCAATTGGTGAATTTCATTATGATATTTGAAATCAGCATGTCAAAATCAATAAGAAATGGTATATTTAATTTCTGGTACAAATAACTTTTGAAAATTTGTTGACTAGTGTAATCATTTATTTATGTATAGATTTTTTTTTTTTTTCTTTGATCCTTAGCCGCCGACGTCAAAGCAGTCAGTGGCCATCACGCCTAGTGGCGTCTTGTAGGGCAACAACAAATTGATTCCACTTTTCTTGGTCGGTGGCCATCCTTCGTACAGTGCCCCAACTCTGGTTCATTCTTTGCATCTCAGCCTCCACAGTCCTCCGCCAGGTTGTTTTTGGTCAGCCTCTCTTTCGTTTTCCTTCAGGGGTCCAAAGCATAGCTGTTCTTGTGATGGCATCGGGGTCTCTTCTGAGGACATGGCCAACCCAGCTCCAGCGTCTGCCAGCTATGATGGTTTGCATGTCCTCTTGCTTGCTACGAGTAAGCAGATCTTGGTTAGTGATGGTATTCGGCCAAAAGATTCGGTGAATTTTTCTTAGGCATGTTGTGTGAAAAGAGGACAATTTCGACATTTCCTTCTCTGTAACTCTCCAGCATTCCGCACCATAGAGAAGCACACAGCTCTGATATAATCTTAATTTTGTGCTTGTGCTGTATTGGGAGGACTTCCAGATGTTGTTTAGGCTAAAGAAGGCTGTTCTTGCCTTATTCATTCTGATGTTGATGTCTTTGCCTGCCCCGCCATCTGGTGTTACTATGCTTCCTAGGTATGTGAAGGTATCTGTCTGTACCAGTTGCTGATTCCTTACTGATATGGGCTCAGGGTTGCTCACATTGAGCGTCATGACCTCAGACTTCTTTAAATTGATGTTCAAGCCCACCTGCTGGCTAAACTTATTAAGTCTATCCGTTTTTTCCGGGATGTGTTGATGTGAATGTGCTAGTAGTGCAATGTCATCTGCATATTCCAGATCTTCCAATGTAGAAAATGTTGTCCATCTTATTCCTCTTGGTCTGCCCTGTGTTGTCTGGCGCATCACCCAGTCTATGACTGTTAAAAATAGAGTGGTTGATAAGGGGCATCCCTGTCGCACTCCCGTCTTCACCTCAAAGGTTAGGTTGCTCTGCCCAACGCTGCACGTAAAGTTGGCATAGAGGCTTTTTATGATTGACACTATGCAGCTTGGAATTCCATAAGCCCTCAGTATTTTCCATAAACTGTTCCTATGTATGCTGTCAAAAGCCTTTTCAAAATCAACGAAATTAATATAGAGCACTGCTCTATAATGTTCCTGAGAGTGAATATATGATCTACACATCTTCTGTCCTTTCTAAATCCTGCTTGTTCTTTCCTCAGTTTGTAGTCTACTGCCTTTGAAATTCTCTGTATAATTATCCTGTTATGTATGGATGTTGTTCCTTATTTGCTGCTTGAAGAGCATGGGGCCACCAAAGCACTTGGCCTCCATGCAGGCAGCCTTCACCAAAGTGCTGCAAGTGCTTTTGCAGTGGTGATTTCTTTAGCAGGTTGTTTTAAATGATAAGGTAAACTGTAGTGACAACCAGAGAAAATTTAGCACCAGAAGAGCAAACATGACATGTTGATGAAGAACATAGGGTAAAGAATCCTGTTACATGCCCATTGAGGCATATTAGGAATATGGTGTTGGGCCCATTTTTCTTGACCATACGGCACATTAGGGGTGATGTTGTCAGCATACTTGAAGAACATACTTGTTAAATATTCCTTCCAGGCAGCCTTATGGTTGGAGCATGTGTATTTCTTGCCAGTGTTGGCATAGTAGTGGCCAGATACTACAAAAAAGTTTGGACAAACTTTTTGCTTTCTCATAAAGTTTGGTTTCAGGTGAGTAATCAGTATTGTTCTGGATGAAGTTGTTCTTGTGTTCTTTGCTGACTTTATTTTTTATTTTAACTTGAATGATAATTGTATTACTGAGTAGAATTCACCCTGTATTGTACTTTCTTATGCTCTAGTGGTGTCAGCAATGCCTTCAGTTGTTGATAGGATTTTTATCAGCATCATAATTGTTAGTATCATTATTCTTTTTATTGTTACAATAGTTGCTGTAGAACGGTCATAATTTCAGTGTTATAGGTATCACTTTCATCAATATCATTATTCATGATCACAGCCATCCTTATTGGTTATCACTAACATCACCATCATTACTTATTTCAGTGTTATAATTTCCAGAATTATTGGTATCAATATTATCACCATTATTGTTGGTATTACTGCCATCACCATCATAGTTGGTATTACTGTCATCACCATAATTGTTGGTGTGACTGTGATAACCATAATTGTTGGTATTAGTGTGATAACCATAATTGTTGGTATGACTGTAATAACCATAATTGTTGGTATTACTGTCATCACCATCAGTGTTGGTATTACTGTCATCACCATCACTGTTCATATTACTAAGGTAACCATAATTGTTGGTATTACTGTCATCACCATCAGTGTTGGTATTACTGTCATCACCATCAGTGGTCGTATTACTTTGATAACCATAATTGTTGGTATTGCTGTCATCACCATAATTGTTAGTATTACTGTGATAACCAACAAGACCATTCCAAAGGATTGAGAGATTGCCATCATAACACCAATTTTTAAAAAGGGTGACAATCGACAGTGTGGAAATCATAGAGGCATATCCCTTCTCAGTGTCCCTGGTAAAATCTACTCTAGAATCCTAGAGCAGAGACTCCGACACCTAGCTGAGCCACAACTGGATGAGGTCCAGTGCGGATTCCGAGCAAACCGAAGTACTCAAGACCTAATCTTCACACTCAGACAGCTGAGTGAAAAGGCCCTTGAGTATAAGAGTGAGATCCATCTTTGTTTCATAGATCTGGAAAAGGCGTTTGACAGGGTCCCCTGGAGCAAACTTTGGGACTGTTTGGCAAGGAAGAACATTCCAGCACTTCTGATTCATGCTATACAGAGCTTCTACAAGTCTTGCAGAAATTATGTGAGGACAGCAAACCATAAGTCAGAAGAGTTCAGGACCACCACTGGTGTAAGACAAGGTGATATCCTGTCAACTTACCTTTTCATACTCCTCATGGACGATGTCATTAAGGCATGTAAGGAGAGAACAAGAAAGTATTCAGTGGGATACTGGAAGATGAGACAGGTCTGTATTTCGGAGCTGGCATTTGCTGATGATGTTGCCCTGATTGCTAAATCAGAGGCACATCTCCAATCCAACCTGCAAGTCTGGAAGGAAGAGCTGGAGAAGAGAGGGATGGTCATAAGCAGCTTCAAAACAAAATCCATGGTGATATCACGAGAAGAAAGAAGACATCAGATTAAGGTGGGAGAACAGGTCCTGGAGCAGGTCGACCACTTTAAATACCTCGGAGCTATTATAGACCGAAAGGGAGGCATCAAAGAAGAGTTGGCCACTCAAAAAGCAGCAGCTGGGAGACTTTTTCAGGCCATAAATCGAGGATTCCTCAGCAAGAGAGAGGTTGGTAAGAAAACGAAGATGGCTGTATACCGCTCCACCTATGTCCCAGTCTTGACATATGGATGCGAGTCATGGGCAATGACTACAACCCACAAAAGCCAGATCCAAACCTCAGAAATGAGGTATCGGAGGAATGTGGTTGAAGTAACAAGAAGAGACATGGTACGCAACCAGACGATACGTCAAGGCCTTAAATCCCACCCCCTGCAGACCCAAGTAGAACAGTCCCAACTAAGATGGTTTGGCCATGTCTGCAGAATGGGAGAAGATCGGCTACCATGACAAGCATGGGAAACAAAGAGCAAGGATCCAGGACGACCCAGAGTCCGCTGGGAGGACAACATTAGACAATCTTTGAAGGACTGAGGACTAGAATGGAACCAGGCCAGGAGGAAGACAGCCGATAGGATAGCCTGGCACTCTCTCTTCCAAACCTCTACACCTCACGGTAGAAGGCGAACGACTAAGTAAGTTGGTATTACTGTCATCACCATCAGTGTTGGTATTACTGTCATCACCATCAGTGTTGGTATTACTGTCTTCACCATCACTGTTCATATTACTTTGATAACCATAATTGTTGGTATTGCTGTCATCACCATAATTGTTAGTATTACTGTGATAACCATAATTGTTGATATTACTGACATCCCCATTATTGTTGGTATTACTGTGATAACCATAATTGTTGATATTACTGTCATCACCATAATTGTTGGTATTACTGTGATAACCATAATTGTTGGAATGATTGTGATAACCATAATTGTTGGTATTACTGTGATAACCATAATTGTTGGTATTACTCTCATCACCATCAGTGATAGTATTACTGTCATCACCATTATTGTTGGTATTACTGTGATAACCATTATTGTTGGTGTAATTGTCATCATTATCATTGTTGGTATTACTGTGATAACTATAATTGTTGATATTACTGTCATCACCATCAGTGTTGGTATTACTGTCATCAGTGTTGGTATTACTGTCATCAGTGTTGGTATTACTGTCATCAGTGTTGGTATTACTGTCATCAGTGTTGGTATTACTGTCATCACCATCACTGTTCATATTACTTTGATAACCATAATTGTTGGTATTGCTGTCATCACCATAATTGTTAGTATTACTGTGATAACCATAATTGTTGATATTACTGACATCCTCATTATTGTTGGTATTACTGTGATAACCATAATTGTTGATATTACTGTCATCACCATAATTGTTGGTATTACTGTGATAACCATAATTGTTGGAATGATTGTGATAACCATAATTGTTGGTATTACTGTGATAACCATAATTGTTGGTATTACTCTCATCACCATCAGTGATAGTATTACTGTCATCACCATTATTGTTGGTATTACTGTGATAACCATTATTGTTGGTGTAATTGTCATCATTATCATTGTTGGTATTACTGTGATAACTATAATTGTTGATATTACTGTCATCACCATCAGTGTTGGTATTACTGTCATCACCATCAGTGTTGGTATTACTGTCATCAGTGTTGGTATTACTGTCATCAGTGTTGGTATTACTGTCATCACCATCAGTGTTGGTATTACTGTCATCACCATCAGTGTTGGTATTACTGTCATCACCATCATTGTTGGTATTACTGTCATCACCATCAGTGTTGGTATTACTGTCATCACCATCAGAGTTGGTATTACTGTCATCACCATCAGTGTTGGTATTACTGTCATCACCATCAGTGTTGGTATTACTGTCATCACCATCAGTGTTAGTATTACTGTCATCACCATCAGTGTTAGTATTACTGTCATCACCATCAGTGTTAGTATTACTGTCATCACCATCAGTGTTAGTATTACTGTGATAACCATATTCCAAGCTCGCTTCCTGGAGAGGACACTTCAGCTTCACCCTATAGGTGTCGGCAAAACACAGGAAGTAGCAGTTACCGGTTATAAGCATTTTGCCCAATTGGCATGGGTCATCGCCATCAGTGTTGGTATTACTGTAATCACCATCATTTTTTGTATTACTGTGATAACCATAATTGTTGGTATTACTGTCATCACCATCATTTTTGGTATTACTTTGATAACCATATTTGTTGGTATTACTATCATGACCATTAGTGTTGGTATCACTATCACCACCATCATTGTTCATATTACTATCACCACCATCATTGTTGGTAGCACTGTCATCAGCATCATTGTGGGTATTACTATCATCACCATCAGTGTTGGTATTACTATCATCACCATCAGTGTTGGTATCACCATCACCACCATCATTGTTCATATTACTATCACCACCATCATTGTTGATAGCACTGTCATCAGCATCGTTGTGGGTATTACTATCATCACTATCAGTGTTGGTATTACTGTCATCATCAACATTGTTGATACCACTCCCATCACTATCAGTGTTGGTATTACTGTCATCATCAATGTTGTTGGTACCACTCCCATCACTATCAGTGTTGGTATTACTGTCATCATCAATATTGTTGGTAGCACTCCCATCACTATCAGTATTGGTATTACTGTCATCATCAACATTGTTGGTACCACTCCCATCAACATCAGTGTTGGTATTACTGTCATCAACACAACTAATGGCCTGTTTCATGTTTGAAAGATTCACAGAATATGTATGGTTCTTGTGCTCAGTGTCCATGTAATTGGGTTCATCATCCTTGTTGTAGAAGTCAAGAGATGGAGTGAGGTGAGTACGTATGATTAAAAGAGTGTTGTCTTTCACTGTGCTGTGCGTGTGCGGTATATGTGTACATAATCTTTCAGTACATATTTTGTAATGAAGACATTAACTGCAGTAAAGCTGTATAACTTTTCTAAATTTAACATACAGGAGCTGTTTTTCCAAATCACAAAATCAATAAGTCTGCCAGTAAGACTTTCCTCATGTCAACCAAACAGATGAAATTAAACAAAGAAAATAATGAAAAGAAAAATAATGTGTCATTTAATGTGGTTAGTGCTCTGGCCTCCTAGCTGAGTGGTCAATGGTTCAATCCCCAGTTGAGGTGGGATTTTCTAGACTGCAAACCCAGCCTCATGAATTGGGTACCAGAGCAACTCTGGGAAGGTTAAGGTGGCCGGCACACCCCTAGTGTGCCGATGGTCAAGAAAATATGCCTCAATGGGCGTTTACCTTTACCCTTTTTTTAAAGAGACTTTGGCTATTAGAAATGTGTAGAAAAATTATGATTAAATTTTACCACAGAGAATTATTCAACATATGTTATCCATTTTCTTTCCATCTTTTTCTCAACATTTTCACCTCTGAACTGGAGGCAGATAAGAAGGGGGTGAAGACATGGAAAGAACTTGAGTGGATGGCACGGGACAGGAAGACTTGGCATATATTTGTTGAAGGCCTATGCTCCTTGGGGAGCTAAAGGGTGTTGATTGATTGATTGTTATCCATTTTGCTATATATCTAGCATATGAGACCTTCAGTGTTAGCTTAGATCTGTCTATACTACCATCATGTGCATGTTTCAGCATTCTGTGTCAGTTTAGCATTCGATGTGTAACCACAATATGAGACAGATCAATATTTTGAGATATTCAGACTTCCTTTTTCAGGAAGTTGCTTCCTTTCAGTGTGACTGTTGAGCTCCCTTGGCAATGAGGAAACCAGCAACAACAAAAAGCCTGACATGGTAGTTCATGTTCTGGAAACCCCAGAGACAGAGAGATTTACAACAACAAAAAACTGTATCATTGAGAAAGAACAAAAGTCAAATGTAACAAGGATCATGCAAACTTCGAAAGAACTTGAACAGGTGGTACATGCTAGAAAATAAGTGAAGACCTATACTGCCCAGGGAACTTGATGACAGAAAAGATCACAGATAATGAGATAATGATTGTCTTAAGTAAGATAGATAACAGATCCGTTGGGTGAGGTTAGGACTTGTGCAGCTGGTCCTGTGTAAGTGTAATTATCAAGAAGTTTTTGTTTGACCGGAAACCTGCTTTATTTCAGCTGCCTGGAACAGAGGATTATCGGCAGTCTCATCCATTTATGAATGTGATAGGGTCAGCACTGACAGTCTCAATTGTGAGTAAATATTCATTTGTGACATGTTAAAGTACAAACACTAATATCTTAACCAGGGGGTCTCTGAAGAGACAAAGTAGAATAGGACTAATGCTACCTCAGGCATGTTGTCTAAGGTGACTAATATGAGGTTGTGTAGGGGTTGGCAACCTCATCATAAAACAAATTATTATAGAAACCACAACTGCAAAAGCATGTGAATTGTTTGTGCAGGCTTACTGCATGATGAGCCACGGTAGTGCAGTTGTTAGTGCACTGGCTTCCTAGCTCGGTGGTCCATGGTTCAATCCCCAGTTGAGGTGGGATTTTTTAGACCGCAAACGGGTATGGGGTCGACCCAGCCTCATGAATAGGGTACCAGAGCAACTCTGGGAAGGTTAAGGTGGCCGGCGTGATGCTGACCACATCACCCCTAGTGTGCCGATGGTTAAGAAAATACGGGCCTAACACCATATTCCCAATATGCCTCAATGGGCGTGTAACAGGATACCTTTCCCTTTTACTGCATGGGGGCCAGCTTCAATGGTGACTCCATGCTCCATAGGGAGCAAAAAGAAAATGATGATGACTAGTATCTTCAGGATTTGAATCTGCATAAGAAAACTTCCACACAACCTCATTAGGGCAGTGGTTCCTGACCAAGCTTCCACACAACCTCATTAGGGCAGTGGTTCCTAACCAAGCTTCCACACAACCTCATTAGGGCACTGGTTCCTGACCAAGCTTCCACACAACCTCATTAGGGCACTGGTTCCTGACCAAGCTTCCACACAACCTCATTAGGGCAGTGGTTCCTGACCAAGCTTCCACACAACCTCATTAGGGCATTGGTTCATAACCAAGCTTCCACACAACCTCATTAGGGCAGTGGTTCCTGACCAAGCTTCCACACAACCTCATTAGGGCAGTGGTTCCTGACCAAGCTTCCACACAACCTCATGGCAGTGGTTCCTGACCAAGCTTCCACACAACCTCATTAGGGCAGTGGTTCCTAACCAAGCTTCCACACAACCTCATTAGGGCAGTGGTTCCTAACCAAGCTTCCACACAACCTCATTAGGCAGTGGTTCCTAACCAAGCTTCCACACAACCTCATTAGGGCAGTGGTTCCTGACCAAGCTTCCACACAACCTCATTAGGAGTTCCAAGAGAAATTGAGGAATGAATAAATTAAAGTAATATTCCCCTAGAAATATTAAATTTTTTGTTCAGCAGTTGTCAGTCCTGAAGTAATCTGTGTACATACCAACTGCCTCTTTGTTTTGATCAGTTCAGTATATTAAGGTTATTCATTAGCATGTTGTATCTGGCAACCATTAAAAGCAGAGAATGAAACTATTGCTTTCTTCTGAATACAAGCTGCAATTATTTTTGTAAAAAATTATAAGGATTCAATATTTATGTAAAAGTAATGGCTCAAATAAAGAGGTCCTAGAAAACCTAGGAATGAAAAGAGAATTAATGAAGGAGATCAAAATTAGACAGCTAAAATATTTTGGCCATGTAAAAAGACATAACTCCTTTCTGAAGACCATAATAGAAGGCAGAGTTGAAGGCAAATGTGCAAGAGGTAGACAGCGTTGTAAGTTGGAAGATAACATCAAGAGATGGACAGGAAAGAGTCTATCAGAGTGCACCATCAAGACAAGAGAAAGAAAATGTTGGAGATCCATTGCAGTTGACCTTTGATGTGAAGATGGCACCTGATGATGATAATGGTCCAGATTGTCCGCTGAATAACAAACCTTATTTTAACTTTAGACGTGAACTTTATTGTCTTGTTTTAATAAACCTTATTTTGATTTATATACTAGAAAAAAAAATTAAAATGGAAGCTTATTTTATGTGTCTGTGTATGACAGAGAGACTGACATATACATATTTTATAAAATATATTTTAATATACTCATTTCATTAATAAACACCTTGTTCCACTGGAGCTTGCCTAGATCTTGTCATTAGTTCCACATTAGTGATCTTGTCATTAGTTCCACATTAGTGATCTTGTCATTAGTTCCACATTAGTGATCTTGTCATTAGTTCCACATTAGTGATCTTGTCATTAGTTCCACATTAGTGATCTTGTCATTAGTTCCACATTAGTGATCTTGTCATTAGTTCCACATTAGTGATCTTGTCATTAGTTCCACATTAGTGATCTTGTCATTAGTTCCACATTAGTGATCTTGTCATTAGTTCCACATTAGTGATCTTGTCATTAGTTCCACATTAGTGATCTTGTCATACCACTTCAATCCATCTTTTCTAGACAAGCATCCATTTATGAAAGTCTGAAGCTATTTTGGTTGTTGTTTTTGTTATTCACAACCCACAAAAGCAAGATCCAAACCTCATAAATGAGGAATCTGAGGAAGGTGGTTGAAGTAACAAGAAGAGACATGGTCCACAATCAGACGATATGCCAAGGCCTAAAAACCCAACCCCTGCAGACTCAAGTAGAACAGTCCCGGAGAAGATCGGCTACCACGGCAAGCATGGGAAACTAAGAGCCAGGGATCCAGACCTCCAGGATGACAAAAAGTCTGCTGGGAGGACAATATTAGACATTCTTTGAAGGATTGAGGACTAGAATGGAACCAAGCCAGGAGGAAGACAGCCGATAAAATAGTATGGCGCTCTCTCTTACAAACCTCTACATCTCATATTAGAAGAGGAACGACTAAGTAAAGTAAGTTTTTGTTATTATCCATGTTTCAGAGCCATACAATAGGACTGACTTGACATTTGAATTGAAAATTCTGATTTTTGTGTTGGACTTGAGTTCTTTTGATCTCCATATATTTCTCAGTGCAGTGAAGGTTCCTCTTGCCTTTTGTATTCTTGTTTTGATATCATTGTTTGTCCCTCCAACTTTGCTGCCAAGATATGTATGTTTCTACATCTTGTAGTGGTGTTTCTTCCAGTACAATTTTGTAATTGTTTCCTGCATTTATTCTCATTTTCTTAGTTTTCTCCCTGTATACATTCAGACCCACTTGCTTGATCTCTTATCAAATATTTTAATTCTGTCTTGCATCTTTTTTTTCTTTTTTTTTCAATAAAGTTTTGGCGAGGCGCGTCCCATTCAACCTAGTTGGTTACATTAGGGCGCATCTCCAAATATATTTAAAGACCTTTAGGTCTAATTTTGATTTATGCATCTGAATACGTTTATGGAACAGAAGTGCCAGGTCATCGGTAAACTCTAGATCATTCAGCTGTTTAGTTAGGGTCCACTGGATTCCATTTCTGTTTCTGAAAATACTGACCTCAACCAACAGAAATGGAAACATTGAATGTATTGGTAACTATTTTTTTCTTGCTAGTTGGGTGATTCTTACAGATATATTGATTAAACATATGGAGGAGTCCAAAATGCCCAAAGGAAGAAAACTTTGCAGCTAATTGGGGAGGTATGAGACAAACTTCTACAAGTTAACCATTTATCAGACCGTCAGTTAAATTGGGTTACCATTGGTAATCTGTTTAATGGTTGTAATGTTATCATATGGTTGTTGTTGTGACCAGTGTGCTTGAGACTGAGACAATACATTTTCACTAACATAATATGTATCTTCAGCCCATGATGGCTTTATTTCATCCCCACCCGGACACACCAAGGCGTCCCATTTTTAATTGGGGCCACTGGCTTGTTGGTATGCCAGCTCTTATCTTTGAAGGTAAGTGTGACACTTAATGCATTCGTTAACTTAAATCAGTACAAATATATGTTGCCAGGGACCAAAAGGAGTGTATAAGAAAGTAACACTGTAACCCACAAAGCATATCATAAAAGGTGACTAAAGAGGTAGATAAATAAGGCAATAAAATCACTAAAATACGAAATTGTGTTAGCTCATCTGAGATTTGTCACGAGGTGACTGTGCTTTGCCCTACCAATAATACTAGGTGAATGCAAAAAACACTGAACAGTGACCCACAGAGGAATACACAAAGCACACACACACACATATCTCATGCCCTATGAGTGTGTATCGCACTGTTCTCCTGAGTTTTTGTATTTTTCTTGATAAAAGTAGTTAAGACAGCATCCCAAACATTAGTAGGCATCCTGGTTTTAAGAATCCAAGTAGTGAACGAAAAAGGAAAGCTTTGCGAAGAAGATTGAAACATGAAAACGTTTTGTTAGGAACGAGAGAATGCTGTGATACAGCGAGAGCAACAGGCCTAACAGAATTCTTGTTATGCACTATTAGCGACAATGGTACAAGCTTAAAGAAAATTGGTTACCAGGAACAACTGCAAGCTGCAGTCTAAAACAAAGCCTAAAGAAATAGAAGAAATGGGAAGACTGTTGAATGTGTGACTTGAAGACCAAACAAAAAAAGCAGTCAGGAGCAAGCTTTCTCACTATTAAAAGAAAGCACAAGCTATATATGAAGACCTTGAAGAAAGATCTCCAAATCCAGCAGAAGTGCCTTCATTTAGTGCTAGCAGTGTCTGGTTGAGTGGCTTCAAACATAATTTTATTTTGTTATTGTTTTTTTTTCGTTTTGTTTTTTTGTTAGTGCATTACTTATAAGACAGTATAGGTTTTGAATGTTCTGCCCCATACCCTGTTTTTCCCATAAGCCCTGTTAATTTTGTTGTGTGAGATTCCATAACACAGTGATTTTTAGGAACACATACACTGCATTATAGGAGAGATTACTGTATATATAAATCCAGGATGGAAGGTCCTCGATTAAGGAGGCACATGACAAAGGGAAAGGGAGGAAAAGCAAATAAACTACATGGAGAAGATAGCTGGAGACAAACATGAAAGTAATAAAGAAGAAATAGAACGATCTTGAACGGATGGCGCAGGACAGGAGAACCTAGCATAAATTTGTTCAGGGCCTATGCTCCATGGGGATGTATAGACAGTATTTCATAAGTCTTAAAGTCATGTCTGGCGTGATGCTGGCCACATCACCCCTAGTGTGCCGATGGTCAAGAAAATATGGGCCTAACATCATATTCCCAATATGCCTCAATGGGCGTGTAACGGGATCCTTTACCTTTTTTTTTAAAGTCATGTGGGAGTTACATGTGATACTTAACTGAGGTAAAAGTGATACTGACTGTGTTAATTACTTTCAGTCATTAGAAAATTACTTTCAGTCATTAGAAAATTACTTTCAGTCATTAGAAAGTGTAGTCCAGAGGTCAGCAACTGGTCAGACCTGATCTACCAGTAGATCCCATGGGATCATTTGGTGAATCTCAAGGTAGCGATCCATAAGGTCGCTGCCCTGGAAAATTTAAAAATTAGGAACCTGCCCACCGAAAAAATATTTATAGAATGTGTGATTCTTATATACACACAATGGGATTCTTGCTGGGGCTATGGAGTTTGTGCTCTGTACTGAGATCCTCGTGTGATCTAAGGGAGGAGATTGGAGCACTGATGGAGTTGTCCGTGTGCAATGAAGATAGTCCTTAAAACCAAACTACGGGGGGGGGGATTAAAGAATTTGCGGACTACCCCTTTTCCTTTTGTGACATTCCCAGTGAAAACCCACTAGATAGCCTACTCAGATTCACTTTATTTATGAACTGTATAAGATAGGAAGCAATCTTTTGTTTGCGGTGAAGGTAACATTCGGTAAAACATCATTTAGTTTGAATTTTCTACCGTTTGTAAATGGCAGGAGAGGGTCAGAAAAGGAGATCTTTTAGAAGAAACAGATACAACAAGCAGAAGTAAAAGGAACACAAGGCAACAACAACAAAATGCCACTAAGAGCTATCACATCTAGGGTACATCATCTCCATAGACCAGGGGTCATAATCCCCATAGACCAGGGATCATCATCCCCATAGACCAGGGGTCGGTAACCCAGGAGCTGTGGGGATCTATTTTAGTAACACTGAGCCCTCTAAAGATCTACAATATATAAATGTGTGTGTAATTTCAAGGGGAGGAGGGGGATGATAAACCGTACAAAGAAAAGCTTGGGCTGCTATCTCTTGCAGTTCACGAATATATTTTATTTGCCAGCTCAACAGCTTTTATTGGGAATGCGGAAAAAGTACCTTTGATCCCGGGGACACTGTGATTTGAAATGCAGACGGGAGAGGTCTTGTCCAAAATGTCCCTAGTTTAAAAAGTTCATTTTTTCCCTGCAGTCACCTAAAGATCTACCAAATCATCCACTGGGATCTACCTTTAGATCCCAGGGACACCGTGATTTGAAATGCCGACGGGAGATGTCTAGTCCATTTGTTCCCCTGCAGTCACCTAAAGATCTACCAAATCATCTACCGGTAGATCGAGATCGACCGGTTGCTGACCCCTACCAAAGTCAGTTATGACTGGAGGAGGCTACTAATATATAACAATGGATAGAACTAAACCAAAATGTCTGAAAGGTCAAAAGAGAAATGAATTCAGATCTATTGTTGTCATTGTAATAGATGATTAAGTATAGCTGTTGGTAATGATGAATCTCTTTTTTTTTTTTTTTTTCACACCAGTTATCACCATTTTCTTTGGAGTTCAGCTGGACAAGGCTGATGCCCCTGATTATGTCACATACATCTTAGCTACGTATATTGCCTGGCAGTTCTTTGTGATGTTACTCTTGGAGATTATTTCATGTTATGGACACAAGATAGGTAATAGCAATAAACATGACATATTTGTAAATACTTATTAATAATAATTAAGATTTATATGCTAACAAAAATGTGTAAAAAGATCAGTAATGTGGAACTGATAATAAGATGCTGGAGATGGATAGGACACATGTTGAAGAAACCTTTTGATAGCATTACCAGGCAGTCTTTGTTCTGGAATCCCCAGGGCGTGCGAGGTAAAGAGAGACCAAGAAACACATGGGAAGAGAACTGGGGACAGAGGCAATGAAGAAGACCTTAAGCTGATGGCATGGGACAGGAAGACGTGGCATAAGTTTGTTGAAGGCCTATGCTCCTTGAAGGGCAATGAATGAACATAAAAAAAAAAGGTTTTTTTTCATAAACGGAGGCTTAGTTAAGAACGATCCTGAATTTGTAAGTGGCAGGAGAGGGTCAGCAAAGAATACCTTTTAGAAGAAACAGCAAGAGCCCTGTGTTCTGTACTCAGTGCATTAGTTAATTAATTAATTGAAGGTTCATAAAAGTTTTGTTTATGAACAAATATCTTTTTTCGTTAATAAAATTTTTTGTAATTTTCATCATGTGGCTGTAGTAAAAAAAAAAAAGGTTAAGGTAGTTGCATAACAGATATTGCTGTAGGGGAGTGAAGTTTTTTTTTTTTTAAACCTATACTGCTATTTAATTTTATTAACTCTCGCCAGGTTGCGCATGTTCAAAATCCCATGGCAGTTGGAAATCGTAAAGAGTAGACCATAAGGCCGCTGCCCTAGCAACATTTTTTAAAATTAGAAAAAAATTATTTATAGAATGTGTGATTCCTATATACACACACTGGGATTCTCGCCGATGCTACAGAGTTTGTGCACTGTGCTGAAATCCTCCTTATGTGATCTAAGGGAGGAGATCAGAGCACTGATGGAGTTGTCCATGTGCAATGAAGATAGTCTTCAAAACCAAACCACTCTTGCTTTGAGGCCGTTGGGATGGTCCCTGGTTCGATTCTATGGTGTGCCTATTACTTCTGTTACTTTTCTGTTGTCTAGTGTCCTCCCTCTTTCTTTGCATGCTATTTACCTACAGTCGTTTATTTGTTCACTCTTTACCAAGAAGAGCTCAAGTGATTCAGACTGAGGATGGCCACTGCAGATGCAAACATCTCTTCAACAAATTAAAAATCAGGCAGATATATATATGTGTGTGTGTGTGTCCATGGGGGGGAAGACAAACAAACAAAAGAATATGTCCTCCAAGACTGTAGTTCCACAAGAGATGCAGATTGACAATATGTTTTTCTCCAGCTGTAGTAGCATCAAGAAGAGCCTGAGACAGATTGCCAGCTTTGAGAGAAATAGATATGGTTGTTTGAAAGCAAACAAAGGAGAGAAAGAAAAAGCGTTGAAAAGAGGTCAGCCAATCCCCTTGGCTAGCCCATATCTGACACTTCTGAACTTGTTTAGGGTGTATATTTTGACAGGTCTTGCAAAATTTCCTTTTTTTTCTTCAAATGATAAGTGTTAACTGCTAAGTGCAAGTATTCAAATGACCTTGCAATATTGCATTTTTCTTATCCTTTTGTTTTGTTTGATCCTTTTTCTTATCCTTTTGTTTTTTTTTATCCTTTTGTTTTTTTTAATCCTTTTGTTTTTTTAATCCTTTTTTTTTTTTAATCCTTTTGTTTTGTTTTATCCTTTTGTTTTGTTTTATCCTTTTGTTTTGTTTTATCCTTTTGTTTTGTTTTATCCTTTTGTTTTGTTTTATCCTTTTGTTTTATCCTTTTGTTTTGTTTTATCCTTTTGTTTTATCCTTTTGTTTTGTTTTATCCTTTTGTTTTGTTTTATCCTTTTGTTTTATGCTTTTGTTTTGTTTTATCCTTTTGTTTTGTTTTATCCTTTTGTTTTGTTTTATCCTTTTGTTTTTCTTATCCTTTTGTTTTTTTAATCCTTTTGTTTTTTTTTAATCCTTCTGTTTTGTTTGATCCTATTGTATCTTTTAGATGCAGGCAATCTATCTATTATGCTCATTATTGCTGATGTTAAATTACAATTGTTCAGACTCTAGTTCCATAACTTATTGTTGTTTGTTATTACAGATAGGAAGGAGGCATATGAATTGCATACTGGCGATGGAGACGCCTCTGAAGTTAATCTTCCAGTATTGGAGAGCACTTGGGTAAGTAGGTATAATCAAGGATGTATTAGAGCAGTGGTTCTCAATGTGGGCCATATTCTCCCCCGGGCTATGCCATATTTCTAGGGCAGTGTTTCTCAAGCGGTGTGCTGCCGCGGTGCCCATTAAAGTGTGCCACAAAAATTGTGTAAATATACTACATGAAGTATATTTTTAGTGATCATGTAACATAAAACTGATCTTACAGCTTGAATTCATTCGGGACCTCAAGACGCAGCAATAGAGACCGCAGTCAGCGACTCATAGCTTGACTGCCTGCGTCAGGACCAGCGAACCAGAGCTGGTCAAGACCACACTCCACCTCCACGTGGTGGTCCTGGAAACAGTCCAGCTGTGCAGGCTGGCTGAGCGAGTGTGGATCGAAATGGGAAGGCAAACCCGGTCCTAAAAAATGCCGTGCAGAAGTCGGATGTGTCGACCGAAAGGTGCAGATATCACAGCTACGTTGTAAACAGACACAACACAACCACCGTCCTTTTCAGGGCGAACGAAGAAGAAGAAGAAGAATTCATTCAAAAATAATTGGAGCTGTTAACAGCTCTGAACAAAAATAGATATACTTCAAAATTTCATGTTATTACAAAAAAAACACAAAAGGCGCACAAACAACGTTCAATGGCCATGAACGAAGCATAGTACTTCCACTTGGACCTAATTAAATTTTGAATCAGTGATCAGCATGTTGTTCCTTGCTTGTGTTTCATTTGTAAAACTGTGTAAAATAGTTAGTACATTCGATTTGCCGTTTTAAAAACTTATTAAAAGTTGATACCCGAACTGAAATGGATAGATTTATTACAAGAAAACGTGTCAATGAAAATAGTAGGCCTAACTAGCATGGCTAGTATTTGCAGTAATGAAAACATCAGTTTGGACAAGGTCACGTTAACATCGAGTAAGATTTCTAAATCTAAAGTTTGTAGACAGTACATGGACAGCTATTTAAATCTAGGATTTTCTTGGTCTGGAGAGAAAGATTGTCGTCAGCCAAAATGTGTTGTGTGCAGTGACAAACATTCAAACGAAACCCTGGTTCCTAGTAAATTGAAAAGACATTCGACCACTAAACATGCACATCTTGGGAATAAAGATTTGAATTATTTCAAAAGGTTAATTGAACAACAAACAAAACAAATACACTATTTTGAACAAAGAGTTAAAGCATCTGATAAAGTTCAAACAGCTTCTTATCATATAGCTGAAATCAAGACGCAGCAATAGAGACCGCAGTCAGCGACTCATAGCTTGACTGCCTGCGTCAGGACCAGCGAACCAGAGCTGGTCAAGACCGTGCTCCACCTCCACGTGGTGGTCCTGGAAACAGTCTGCAGCTGTGGAGGCTGGCTGAGCGAGTACGGATCGCAATGGGAAGGCAAACCCGGTCCTAAAAAATGCCGTGCAGAAGTCGGATGTGTCGACCGAAAGGTGCAGATATCACAGCTACGTTGGAAACAGACACAACGCAACCACCGTCCTTTTCAGGGCGCACGAGGAAGAAGAAGAAGAATAGCACAGCAAATTAAATCATATACTACAGCTGAGTATCTTATTTTGTATATCAGTATGCAAGGAAGAAATGAAAACATCCTTACATCTACTGATAAGCTACTGTCATTTAACTTACTTACTTACTTAGTCGTTCCCTTCTACCGTGAGGTGTAGAGGTAAGGGTAAAGGATCCCGTTACACGCCCACTGAGGCATATTGGGAATATGGTGTTAGGCCCATATTTTCTTGACCATCGGCACACTAGGGGTGATGTGGTCGCACCGTGCCGGCCGCCTTAACCTTCCCAGACTTGCTCTGGTACCCATTTCATGAGGCTGGGTCGACCCCGGAGCCGTTTGAGGTCTACAAAATCCCACCTCAACTGGGGATCGAACCATGGACCACCGAGATAGGAAGCCAGTGCACTAACCACTTCACTACCGTGGCTCCTCTGTCATTTAAAAAAAGTATATTAATCTGGTTAAATAGAGCTAGGGAGGGTAATCTTGATATGTTTCTACTTGTACCCAAAAACAATATAAAAGACTTTGCTAATGGAGCATTTGGAAACATTGCAGCAAAATATCCAATATTACTTTCCATCGTTGACTACAGAGAGATTCGACTGGGTAAGAAATCCATTTTTGCCTGTTTCATCTGACTTGGATTTTATAATAATTAAAGTAGAACAGTTAGCTTCTATCTCAACTGATCGCAGCCTTAAAATGAAATACTGAGATACCGCAGGACGCATTCAGGATTTCTGTTAAAGACGAGTATTCTGTTATTGCAAAACAAGCTTTAATTATTTTAATGCAGTTTTCTACGTCATATTTATGTGAGTTGGGATTTTCAACACTTACAAGCATTATATGTAAATAAAAGTGGAAAGATTTCTCTGTGTTGAAGATGAAATAAGAGTTTGCTTATCTCAAATACGCCCTAATGTCCAAGAAATTTCTCAAAAGCATCAAGTCCAAGTATCATTAGGACCATCAGGTTTGTATGAAAACCAAACGGAGATGCTGGCAAAACCATGCAGCAGTCCTCAACAGGCAGTGACCCAAAAAAGTTTGGGACACATTAGTATAGTTCCTGGTGGTCTCTAAGGAGACAAAAAAGGTATAAAGGTAAAGTACTATTACTACCTCTAGCATGTTGTAAGAGGCAACTAAAATGAGGTTTTGCATAGGGCTGACAGCCTCATCATCCTATATATAAAATCCCAGCTTTTTCTGTCAGTGTATAACGCTAAGGGATGCAACTTTGGTTGAAAGTTAGACATTAATTGTATTGTTTCCCTTATATGTCAATCAATACCCTTTAGCTCCCCGAGGAGCATAGGCCTTCAACAAACACATGCCAAGTCTTCTTGTCCTGTGCCGTCTGCTCAAGTTCTTTCCATGTTTTATATGCACTCTCCCGAAAATAGTAACACTTACCAAAGAAGAATGCGCAAATGATGGTGTGCATAAAAATAGTTATAGAATGTGTGATCCCATATACACATTGGGATCCTCGCTGCTGCTACGTAGTTCGTGTACTGTGGTGATGCACAGTGGTTTTTTTAATACTTTTGAATAAGTAAAATTGCCGTTAGGTATTAATGCTTTTGAATTTAATTCCCGCTAGTGTAAAATGAATTGTTGCAGATTTCACTGCTGCAGGAGAACATGCATTATTTGGTTGTGGATTCCTGTTAGGGGCCAGCTACAGTGATGGCTCCATGAGCAGCAAAAAGAAAAATGATGATGATGCTGAAAATTGATCATGAGCCAAACTCAGGATCTTTAGGAGCAGTATCCTACATGTGTTCTCAAATGGAATGGAGGAGGCTTGAAAACCAAAATACTTGTGCCAAAAAAAACATTTTGTGCCAAATATTTTACACAGGCTTGAAGAAATATTCTGACCAAGTATCATCACCAGGGGCAGAAACACACATGGGATCATTAACTGCAGTAAGAAGATGATGACACTGGCTAGAACATGTTCTGGGGATGCCAGGAGATTCCTTACCATGAACAGCAATTAGTTCTGGATGGAAACTAGCAGCAGACTAATACAGGGTGTCCGAAAAGTTACTGTGCACTTGAATATACGGCAGACTAGAGTAGCGGTTTTGATGTGAGAGTTGTCCGTTCTACCCTGCAGAAGGTCTTCGACAATATGAAGAAGCATGTTCAGACATGTCTTGAGGCCCATGGTGGACATTTCCAACATCTGCTGTAGAAGAAACTGCTGCGTGGTACTGCAATGTTGTACGAGGTACTTTACTGCACAGTAACTTTTAGGACAACCTGTATATGTGGAGAAGACCTTTACGTAAGGTAGGCTTGCAGAGCCCTCAGTGAACAAAGGTAATAATAAACTAAAAACTTTTGGTAGAAAATAACCATAATAGGAACTGTGTATCATCATCACATCCTACAGCTCCCTGGGGAGTATAGGCCTTCAACAAACTTATGCCAAGTATGTCTGTGCATGCCATCAGCTCAAGGTCTTTCCATGTCTTCTTCGGTCTTTTCTCCCTCTATTACCCTAGGGATTCCAGCAGAAGGACTAACTTGTAATGCTGTCAGCAGGTTTCTTTAATGTGTGTCCTATCCATCACCAGCATCTTCTTATCTCTTGTTCCACTGGCACTAGTCTGCTTCTTGTCATTAGTTCCACATTGATGATGTGTCCGTATTTGTTGAAGTTTTGATTGTTGAAAGTTTCTCTACAGCAGGGTTTCTGAACCAGTGGTACATGAATCCCTTGAGGGGTCCGTGAATGGATTCTAGGGGATTCGCTTACATAAAGTTTAAAATGTAAAATGTGTAATTATTCTTTTATGTACATTTTTTTCCAAGAAGAGGTCCATGGCCATCATTGGACAATCAAAGGGGTTCATAGGCTTCATCAGACAGTCAAAGGGTCCGTGACACAAAATAGGTTAAGAAACCCTATTCTACAGTGATGGATAGCCAACCCCATGCCCAACTCTCAGGATTTGCCTTTTGTGACATGCTAAGTAGGTAGTTACCTAGCTCAGTGGTCTAGGGTCGATAACCAGTTGAGGTGGGATTTTTTAGACCAGGGTCAACCCAGCCTCATGAACTGGGTATCAGAGCAACTCTGGGAAGGTTAAAGCAGCCGGCGTGATGCTGACCACATCACCCCTAGTGTGCCGAGAGTCAAGAAAATATGAGCCTAACACCATATTCCCAATATGCCTCAATGGGCGTGTAACGGGATCCTTTACCTACCTAACCTTTTAAGTAGGTTACAGTGTTACTATTCCTTGCTTCCCTTTTGGGCCCCAGCAACACACTGGTGAGACATGGAGATGCACAATAGAAAAAAAAAATGTAGAGTTAAGGTTTGCCCCGGGAAACAGCTGGATGGAAAGCAGCAGCAGACCAATGTTCTTTCACCACTGCCCATGTCTCTTGATCCTGACTTATTACATCCTCATTGCCAAAATACCATCCCCTCATTTCCCACATTAACTTACACCATCATTTTTTTAACATGAATTATCTGTTCTTTTATCTAATTTCCTGGGCCGAAGGGCGAGAGCCCAAGCACCGCTGGATCAATAACATCTAATTTCCTACTCCCAGACATTTCTTCTTTTTTTTTTCCCTCATCCGTGATCCATGTACTCTTCCTTGATCCTTACATACTTGCAGTTTGTGACCATGTGACCTCAGTGTAGTCACAAGACTGGGAAGTATTTCATAATTCTGTTTTTTATGTGTTTTTCTTTTTCAGTCCACATTAGTCAAACGCATCCTTGTTGTGGCCCACATAATTATTGTGTGGGCTTTGGCTGTTTCGGTGATAGTCATCATTGCTGTGGAATAATAAGAGCCGCTGAACAGTCACCGTTGGATATTCTGACCATACTTAATGCATTTATAGATGAAAACCTGATCTGTTATTGTTAAACCTGATCTGTTATTGTTTGGATGTACACTCAACCGCTGATGTTTGCGAGGGTTTGGTTCTTCAGAAACCTTGCGTACATGGAATTCGCGTGAAACGAACTTAAGAAGTGACAGGGAATTATGCGTTAGATTCCAGGCTCATGTATGTAAGTTTTTATGTACTAACATTAATGTAAATATACAAGGTGATGCAAATCAAAAGTGACGGAAACATATTTTTTAAATTATAAAGTTTATTTTAGTTATTGCTACACTTATTTGATGCATTTAAAGTGTAAAAATGTTCTAGAATATTGTAGAACAATTACTGGGGTATGTCTTCAATCCAAGGTGGCAAAATTGATTACATATGTGTCAACAGTAGGTTCTGCGTGTATTTTATAGTTTTTGCAGCTCAAATGTCTTAATGTCTTCCTTTGTTTTGCGCGAATGATGCGCACTGTGGATTTGTTAATTCTAAATGTTCGTCCTATGGCCGACACACCTTTACCTGCTTCAGTTCTTGAAATGATCTATAACTTCTTCTCCAAGCTTAACTACTGTATATACTCAAGTATAAGTCAAGAAATTCTTTCCCTTTTTGGACCTTAAAAAAACGTACCCCGAGTTTTAAAAAAAGATTTATAAAACTGGTCACAGTCCCCTTACTGCAACACACTGGTATCCTTCAGATATAAACTTGTTTCTTCATTAAATATTTTTATTAAAATATCTTGAGTAATACACGTTTGAACTATTAAGTCACAAATTTCAACTGCAGTACGACTTATCGACCAGTCTCCTTCGTTTGATCTATCAGCAATACCATTACTTCTTTCACTAGATTCAATTTTATCACTGTCAGAGTCTAAATCATACCCTTATTCAATATCCGCATTTGATTTGACCGCACGGTAAGCATCCTGTTCAAATAAGTCACGTCTAAGATCCCAGAGCAAATATTTGACCGCTCAGAAAGCCTTAACTTTTTTTAACAATCATGAAACATTATTATGTCAATCACCTCTAAACATATTCTAAAAAAACAAGCGTTTTAATGTAGGCTTATCGGAAATCTATTTATAATACAGGTCTCGCAAGATATCGAGATCTTAGTGATTCTGATCAAATAACAAGTCACTTCTCAGATCCCAAAGCAAATATTTGATGCACGAAAAGCCTTGGCTTTAAAAAAAAACATCTTGAAAAATTATAATATCAATCTCCTATTTTAAAAATTATGAAAAACGGAAGCATTTTAATGTAACGGAAATCTGTTTATAACTCAGGTGTCGCTAAATACCGAGATATCGTTGCTACTTAGCAACGACCGACAACGGTAATTAGACTTTCTGGGCAAACAAACAAATGAACTTTATTTACAAAGGGTTGAGAATTGGGCACGCAGGCCCATCTGAAATTCTGCCATTTCTTTCTCTCATTTCTTATACTGAATTCATTTATTCTCACATGCATTTTACATATTAATAGGATGATTTCAAGCGTTTCAAATGAGAAAGGGTTAAGCTGAAAGTGAAATAGTTCCCTCAGCATGTCAAAAGAGGGGACTTGTATGAGGCTGGTTATGGGACTGACAACCTCATCATGTTAAAAAGGAGCTACAGACACCACTACTGCATGAGCACATAAATGCTTTGATGCAGACGTGCTGCCAAGGGACCAGCTGCAGTGATGGCTGTGAGCTTCATAAGGAGCAAAATAGGTAAATGATGATTTGGGTAAACAGAGCAAGTGTGTAGATAACAATAAACACTATAACAAAATAGAGCAAGTGTGTAGATAACAATAAACACTATAACAAAATAGAGCAAGTATGTAGATAATAAACACTATAACAAAACAGAGCAAGTGTGTAGATAACAATAAACACTATAACAAAATAGAGCAAGTGTGAAGATAACAATAAACACTATAACAAAATAGAGCAAGTGTGTAGATAACAATAAACACTATAACAAAATAGAGCAAGTGTGTAGATAACAATAAACACTATAACAAAATAGAGCAAGTATGTAGATAACAATAAACACTATAACAAAATAGAGCAAGTATGTAGATAACAATAAACACTAACAAAATAGAGCAAGTGTGTAGATAACAATAAACACTATAACAAAATAGAGCAAGTATGTAGATAACAATAAACACTATAACAAAATAGAGCAAGTGTGTAGATAACAATAAACACTATAACAAAATAGAGCAAGTGTGTAGATAACAATAAACATTATAACAAAACAGAGCAAGTATGTAGATAAAAAACACTATAATGAAACAGAGCAAGTGTGTAAACAATAAACACTAACAAAACAGAACAAGTATGTAGGTAACTATAAACATTATAACAAAACAGAGCAAGTATGTAGATAACAATAAACACTACAAAGAAAAGAAAACAAGTATGTAGATAACAAACACTATTAAAAAATGGAGCAAGTATGTAGATAACAATAAACACTATAACAAACAGAGCAAGTATGTAGATAACAATAAACACTTAAAAAATGAAGCAAGGTGCGGTAAGTAGATAATAATTAAACACTATAACAAACAGAGCAAGTATGTAGATTACAATAAACACTACAAAGAAAAGAAAACAAGTAGTAGATAACAATAAACACTATAACAAACACAGCAAGCATGAAGATAACAATAAACACTATTTTTAAAAAAAGTAAGTGTGTAAATAACAATAAACACTATATAAAACAGAGCAAGTGTGTAGATAACAATAGACACTATATAAAACAGAGCAAGTGTGTAGATAACAATAAACACTATAACAAAACAGATCAAGTATGTAGATGATAACAAACACTATAACAAAACAGATCAAGTATGTAGATGATAACAAACACTATAACAAAACAGCAAGTATGTAGATAATAATAAACACATTTAAAAAACAGCAAGTATGTAGATAACAATAAACACTATAAAAAAAAAAACAATGTACAGATTGATGAAAAGTTATCTTAGTAAGAAGCATCCTAATAATTGAATTGCGGCAGAAGGTCAGAGGTTAAGACATGTGAGACATTACAGGGGCCACTGAAGCAACAGATAAGTGTAAAAAGTAATGGGCTTGATATACAGGATCTCACATCATATGGGACCCGTAGGGGAAGAGATAAAGAGAAAGGTCAAGGCCCATGTGAAGAATAAACTGTATGACAGAAGTAAAGGATGAAGGGATATATTTAAATTATGATGTATGAGGAAACTAACTGATTGATTATCATATTGTCGTGAATAATGATAAACCTTGTGTTTTGTCATTTAATTACAACTTTGTTAGCTATTAACTAAAGTGTATAAACAAATAATTATTTATGTATGCATTAAAAACATTTGTTTTACTTGCATGTCTGATGTGTTTTTTTGTTTTTTTTTCATGGCTGCTGTGATGCTGAGAACAACTTACTACTACTTAGTTGTTCCTCTTCTACCATGAGGTAAAGAGGTTTGGAAGAGAGCGCGCCATACTATCCTATCAGCTGTCTTCTTCCTGGCTTGTTTCCATTCTAGTCCTTGGTCCTTCAGAGATTGTCTAATGTTGTCCTCCCAGCGAACTCTGGGTCGTCCTGGAGGTCTGGATCCCTGTCTCTTAGCCTCCCATACCTGCCGTGGCAGCCGATCTTCTCCTATTCTGCACACATAGCCAAACCATCTTAGTTGGGACTGTTCTACTTGGATCTGCAGGGGTTGGGTTTTTAGGCCTTGATGTATCGTCAAGTTGCGAACTATGTCTCTTCTTGTTACTTCAATCACTTTTCTCAGATACTTCATTTCTGAGGTTTGGTTCTGACTTTTGTGGGTTGTAGTCATTGCGCATGACTCGTGTCACAAAATTAACCGTGATACAACGTTAAAATATCTCCAATGATACAACGTAGGGATAAAAACTAATGCGTAAGCTGCTAGAATACATGATCGCCCACGCCGCGGGTCATCACCCGCCATGGAAATTAAATTGTTAGACTTGAAGGCAAAACGGAACGGGATGAGAACGGAGATCAAAAGGAAAAATCTGACTGTACGCGTGCTTGAAACTAGCAAGGCTAAAAGGACGCAAATTGGTGGGGAAAGGAGGAAAAAGTCACGTTCCCCAAGTTGACATAAAGTAAAGAAATCGACAAAAGGGACCTTGGATGTTATATGCAAGGGTCATTTCTTGGATGCTTTTACGATAACTTAGTCCGTTTATTTGAATGCAGTGATGAACGCATTCCAGAAGATTCTAGAAAATATTTGAAAAGTAACTTTTCTTAATAATAATGTTAGGAATATAAAACCTAGCTGGCCGGATGGCCCATATTGAGCAGTGAAATAATATGCTTTCATTTATACAGACGGACAGATAATAAGAAAGATATTGACAAAAGACTGTGTTGTTCATATCAGCGAGCGTCTGCATTGAAATAAAACATGTCACTAATTTTCAAAAAATTGTGGCCTTGAAGACGCAAGTGCTAAAATCTAGTTGGAATGAAGAGAGAGGATGGGCTGGAGAATTGTGGCTAAAAATAACTTTAAAGGCAAAATTGTGTAGGGGAAGGCAGGGTTGGTTCAAAAAAACAAGTGTGTTTTTTGTGAAACGCAATTAGAGACGGACGGACCAACAGACAATAAGGCATACTTGACTGAGATATGACTGAAATGACTTTTTGGTAGGATATTTGAATTTGAAAAAGAAAAGGCAGTGATTGGCCATAGATGAATATATTATCGGCGCTCAGACGCGCATTTTGTGCCATTCATTATAAGTTGTCCTAGTAGACAGTGAATTATTAAGTGGTGTAATTCCCAGAAGCTATTGAAATATTTAGAGGGACGCCATCCTAAAGCCAGCAGCTCAGCTGAGTTTTGCTAGCATTTAACTGTGTTCTATATTCATAATTCTGGTAAGACTGAAATTATTTCTTTGTACATTTTTAATATTTGTTTAAGGTTTCGAGTGATTTGATATTGCAATAGCATAATCTGTCCCTTACAACAAGTAAGGATTCGCTCTAGACCCCCCGCCCCAGTTCAGGGTCTAGAGAAAAATAAAATACATAAACTCCAGCAAGGATTATGAAGGATAGATCAAGTGTTGAGATCAGTGGAACATATCACCTATCCTATTCTATGGCAGGAAGCTAATGAACATATTTCAGAATATGTAGTCTGAGAGAACTTATCCTATGTGAAACCAACTTGGTAAGATGTGTTGTTTGGTCAGAAAGATCTGACCCGTCTATGTGGTGTTGTTGTTGTGTAGTGTTGTGTCCAGAAATGGTTAGAGGATGGAATTCTGACACATGACTAATACTTTGATTGCAGAACTGTGAGTTTCAGTTGGCACCAATGCGGTGTCAAATGAGTTGTTGAATATTACAAGAGTGGACCCGTGCAGTAACATTTTGTCAGAGCAGCCTATTATAGCCCCCAAGCATGGAGAGGTGGGGCCACCAAACTTCTGATATTGCCCCCAAGCACGGAGAGGTGGGGCCACCAAACTTCTGATATTGCCCCCAAGCACGGAGCGGTGGGGCCACCAGATCTCAGCACCAGAGCTACACATTCAAGCTACGTTAGCGACTGGTCTGCTGAGAATTCACCAACTCAACTTATTTCCTAACACACCCATAAAATTTCCATCAAATAACTGGACAATGTGTAGTCACCATAGACAGGGAGTGATGAGGCCACCCCAACAGCACATCCATTAAATGTTCTCCCAAATAGAGTACTACTATAAACAGTAGTAATATTAACTAGTCCAGTAACATATATATGTACACACCTTGCATTTATTATGTCATATTCATGTATTTCTTTCATAATTGCAAAACCTTTCATATGTTCTGGCCAAAATAAAACCTTGGTTCAGAACAAATAAATTTAAAGAAAATTACTATCCAAATTTTACACAACTTGAGTTAGTTCAGTGTATTATAACATTTTTATTAATATTATTAGACTTATTAAAGATCTGTGTGTGTGTATGTAAACTACCACAACACATTACATATCATTACCCTAGACATTTAACGTAGCCACATTCATTAGATAAAAAAAGATAGGTGTGAGGTCGTAGTGGTAGCACGAAGGGCCTTCTGACAATTCACAGCTACATTTTATCTCAGGAGCCTTCACAGCTGACCTCATGCATCACACTTAGTAATATCACCATCATACAATACCATCAAATCCACTACAACTCGCATCCATATGTCAAGGCTGGGACATAGGTAGAGCAGTATACAGCCATCTTCGTTTTCTTGCCAACTTCTCTTTTGCTGAGGAATTCTTGATTTATGACCTGAAAAAGTCTCCCAGCTTCTGCTCTTCGGGTAGCCAAGTCTTATTTGATGCCTCCCTTCCAGTCTGTGACAACTCCGAGGTAGTTCAAGTAGTTGAAGTGCTCCAGGACCTGTTCTCCTAGCTTAATCTGATGCCTTCTTTCCTCTTGTGATATCACCATGGTTTTTATTTTGGAGCTGCTGATGACCATCTCTCTCTTCACCAGCTCTTCCTTCCAGAGTTGCAGGTTGGATTGAAGATGTGCCGCTGATTTAGCAATCAGGGCAACGTCCTCGGCAAGTGCCAGCTCTGAAATACAAACCTTCCAGGAGATGCTGAGAACAATAACCATAATAATCTATGTATTTTAAGTAGTGGAGTTTTAGAATGAGCAGGCAAATTATAATGATGATAAGAATAATAGGGCACTCTCCCTGGCAGATCTCTACACTCCAGGGTTGAAGAGGAATGATAATAGTAGTAGATGATATTGATGAAAATGCAAAGGTTATAGCTGTAACGTTAATAAATATTTTTAAAATTTCATGAATGCGTTTCCAGTCCATATTCCCTTACTTTTTTAAAAATCTGTAGCTCAAAGGGCACTTGTTTGGATTATTTCCCTGTTTAAATTGTAGACTCTTCTGATACCCAAGTAATCAGTGTCAGAACCAATAAAGTGGGCACAAGTGAAGTGGAAAGTCAATGAAAATATATAAAGAAATGACATAACAGAACTTTATGGATGTGAATCTTGAAGAATGAATAAAACAAGAACACAAATTACAGTTATATATGCATATACATACAGGGTAAGTCATAATTCCTTTACCTTTTTGCTTTAAATGTGTAATAGTATACTTAAATGAAATACACCATACCAGTGACAGAACACTAACATTATTTATTTGATAATTATAAAGTTATTTATCATTCAGAATGGTGTCCATGAGCGTTCATATATAAAAAGTAAGCCTTTTTCAGAAATTTTCACAAACATAAATCTTGGTCCTTTCTTTGAAACTCCTCTGTTATTACTGTTTTGAAATCTTCTAAGGTCTTAGGTCTGTGACCACATACCTTGTCTTTTTAACATCCCCATAAAATATATTCTGCTGGAGTTAAATCAGATCTCGCAGGCCATTTGATTTGACCATGCCTTTCAGTTTAACTGTTAGGGAATTTATCATAAAGAAAATTTCAGAAAACAAGGGAATAATAGCATGCACACACAAAAAAAATTAGAAGAGATAGACATGGTATACCTGAAATTTTAGGAAATCCTCAAAAAATATTTTAAAAATAATTAGGATAATCTACTACACATTTATTCATACATAAGATTTTGAAAGGGTAAGTAACTCATGGCTCGCCATGTATCCTGAGGAGAAAAGCAATAAACCACATGAGAGAATCACTTATTATAATTTCCTTGGTATGAAATGCATTCGAAACTAACAATTTTTTACCACCTTTGAGGAAAACACCTTTTCCAGCTGTGTTACACAGCATATGATATTGCGTAAGGTTATAAAACTGCATGCTGATTGGCTGATATTTATTGAGAGCTAAAAATATAATGAAAATGGAAGGTATCTCAAACAACGTTGGTCAAGCCGCCATCTTACCAACATCACTTCAACCTATTTTGCAACAAATCTGGGGAGAAAACTCCATACGCCCACCCCGGTATCGAAAAAATAAATAACAAAGACCCCCATCACCCACACATATAATTGTGCAGGCAAATAGATAGGTGGCATTCACTCGAACACATTGTAAATATTCTTCACTTTGAACAACCTCAGATGTCAATGTGCATGTGTTTGAAGAAAGCAGTGGTCAGCCAAAGTTGTACATTTTGGGTAAGAAAGATGCATTGGTCAGAGTGTTTTTAAATTTTGTTTAAAACAACTATTTCAGTTACCACTATATTATGACTTATAAAAATTAAATAAAGTGAATACATTCATTGCTGCTGATTGGTTTACCTGTTCACTTTTGTTAGGGCACTTTTTATAAACAAAAATACAATAATATAATTACAATAAAATACACATATCAAGAAGGGTTTATGGTTAACATAGTTGCTTTGCACACAGTCCAGGTTTGATTTTTAGCAGAGGTACAATTTTTTTCAATTGTCAGCCATCTGTCGTTAGAACTTGTAACAGAAAGTTTTTTTTTAAGAAATAAAATACAATATTGGGTGGCTGTTATATAATCTTGTATAATAAAACTAAATTATTAAACTGATTCAGTTTAAATTTATTAACCATTTCATTTCTTTTATTTTTTTTTTTAAATTATTATAAAATGTCTGTGTGTGCTAACGGGGGGTTTACTTGCATTTGAGGTGGAAGGAAATGGATAAGAGAAAACTGGAGACATGGTGCCATCCTCAGGTCATGAGGCGAAAAGCACACACCTTAGTTTTTTTCCTTCTTAACAGGTTACTTGCCAGTATTGAAGGAAAACTATATTATCATTAAACTATCACTGCTTACAAATGGCCTGTGTAAGCTACCAGGGGTCTCTGAGGAGACAAAGAAGGAATAAAACCACTACTCTCTCTGACATGCCATTCATGCATTCCTTACCCTTTATGTTCCCAAGTGTCACGAAGTGGATTTAGGTTGATAGAGTTTGCCTGAATGAAAGCAAGACCCTGGTATGAGAAAGTCTGAGAAGATAGAATTTAGATGAAAATGACATGCCTGTGAACAGGTGAAACTATTGGCTCAAGAGCTAGAACCAGGATTTGACTCTCCCCTTGCTGCTTCGTGACTTCAGAAAAAGCTATAGAATCACCCTCCTCTAACTACCTTTAACCACAAGGAGATAAGGTGTATAAAACGACCACAGACACCACTATACAGACAACATAGAGTCAAGTATAGAGTGTAGAAGCTGATCCAGTGTACAGTAAATATATATATTTATTTACAAAAATCAAACATAAAAAGTCCATCATACATCAAATCCAAAAAATAGCATGCAATGTTGCACTGGCCTGAAAAGCAACGTAACAATTAAATTGATAGACACTAGAAAACAAAAACCCCAATCACATTCACTCTTTCTGTCACCCTGCTGAGGAACAATAAAAATGGTTAGTGATTTAAACTACTCTGATCTTGTGGGGCTGTCAACTTTAGCCTCCACTCTCTAATACCAATAAGATTTCTACTGTCTCAGTCCGGTTGACTCTTCCTCAACGAACGTCTACACAACTTTCAACTGGGTAGGCGATATGCGCCGCTATCTAACACCACTGGAAATGCTAAAATAATAGACTTGGAGTAACACAATGGCTCAGTGTCTATCCTCCGAGTAGATACTGAACAGACCCTACTGGTCCTGTCTATTTTCTCCCGCCTTCTCTCTCTCCCTCTCTCCTTCTTGGTCTCAGTGTCTCTCTAATACTCGACGACTGATGATGCGGCGTCTCCGTTACGCTCTTCTCTCATTACTTTCAAGACCCAGGTATTGTAACCCTATCACCTGTTCCTGAATCTGGGTGATGATGATGAAGTTCGGGTGTCAAGCATGAGGTACTTGATTAACTGTCGAAAACTTCTCTGCTGCTGAATAGCTTCCCTCTTTTAACCCGCTCCGGAGTTAGAGGAAAACACGGCCTTGATTTCTGGCTGTACGCACTTGAAACCAGTCTCGCTGCCACGTGTCGTTGCTGGAGACTATAATAGCGATGAGCTCGGGCTGTATGATAAATAAACCCGTTCCCGCTCCTCACTGAAAACAGAGCTGGTTAGGTCTCGCTGAAGAGTTGAACTTCGCTGAACTAGACCGTTTAGGTTATTTTCGTTTGCTTCTGACGATAACTCGAGTCCTCTGACCCCCTGAGATATGTCCTTTTGCCGTGGATAATTTTATTAGTCAAATTATGCTCCCCCACTGTTTTGCCGTGACTCGCTGAAATTAAAAGAAAATGCGTCTATTGTACACCAACTCCAACATAACGCATCTCTAACCCATTAATCTTTACAACTCCCTTACTCCGTACTTCACTCGTCATGTACACCAATACATAAAATAATACTACCCACGTGGCACTTAAATCTCACTCCTCCTACTCCCCTTCTCTTCAACTTAAATCTGCCAGGTAGGTAAACAAAGCCCAGACACCGTCTGACGCGTTACGCATGGCTAACCACGTGTCCAACCATTACAACTAGGGAACTCCTTTGTCCGAAATTCCGTGGTCTCCCTTTTAACATTCCCCATGAGGTTTCCTACTTACTCCAAAATTAAATGAAATCTCGCTATAGGAATAATTTACTCCTCTAAGCAGTATAATTCAATGATAACATAAATCTGTACTCTCTGACTGCATTCCTCACATTTAAGGTACAATAAAATGAACGTACCCACGATCGATTCCCAATAAAATTACATTTGTAAATACACAGGAATAAATGGTGGTTTTACATAACATATTACAACTATGAGCCCACGTGTATATCATAACTTCACACGTTCCTGCCAAAACCCTAGAAAGAATATGCACACTTTTACATTTACATCGTTCTTCAGATATAATAATGGATGGCGCTATACGTTTAAAACTTTAAGTTAATGTACCCGAAGAACTTAACTACGGGCGAATTTCTCAAAGAACCCTCTAATAAGTAAAACGATTAATAAAATCCTACATACCAATTATCGCTGTTTTTCCCGCAATGGAGACGATAAATCGAAGTCGTACGGCAGGCAATTATTTCTTACTATAGAGGACGATCCCCGGTCTTTCTGGCTATTTATACACACAGGGAACCACTCCCGCGTATCTGATAAACTACGTACTCGGCCAATGGAAACGCTAGAAAAATATAACTAGCGACCTACGCCAATCAGATTTGAAAACGCGTAGACCGCGGGTCCAAAATGGCATCACGTTACGTGACGTTTCTGACGCGTCATACAGGCGTGCCTGAAATGGCGATTTTCCGTAAACATAAAATCTTCGAGATCGCGGAAAAATCTATAAGAGAAAAACTGGCCGAGTGTAAAATAAACCTACCGACATAAAAATAACGCAATTAAATTACCTACATAAAAATACCAAACACGATATATATTCAAATGAGAAGAAAAAAATGGCAAACACATATAGTTACAAAGATAAGAAGAATGATGAAAACTCAAAATAGAAGAACAAAATCGGGCCTGTTGAAGGACAGAATTACAGTGCAGCATCACACCAAGGAGCATAGGCCTTCTTCTAACTCAGGCCAAATCCTCCTGTCATGGACCATCAGCTGAAGAGATTCCCATGTCTTCTTTATCCTTCTCATTTCTTTGTCCAATTCTCCATGTGTTTTTTGGTCTCCCTTGACTTCTGCACTAGGGATTCCAGAACAAGGACCACCTGGTAATGTCATCAGGTGTCTGGCCATATCGTTCACCAGCGTTTTCTTCTCATACCTTGTTCTACTGCCACTTGTCTGGTTCTTCTTGGTCCTCAGTTCCACATTAGTGATCTTGTCATACCACTTTAATCTTTATATTCTACACAAACACCCTTTAATGAAAGTGTAACTTCTGTTTTGTTTTTCTCCATGTCTCAGAGCCATACAATAGGACTGACTTGACAGAGCCATACAATAGGACTGACTTGACAGAGGCATACAATATGACTGACTTGACAGAGCCATACAATAGGACTGACTTGGCATCTGAGTTGAAGAATCTGATTTTATATTGGACTTGATTTCTTTTGATATTCATAAACAGTATTTCCCAACGCAATTAAAACTCCTTATGACTTTTGTATCCTTATTTTGATATCTCCGTCAGTCCTTTGAATTTTGTCTATGTTGCTTCCACCTTACGTGTATGATGCTGCATCTTGTAGGGGTATTTCTTCAAGTGCAGTCTTATCATTTATTCTCATTATCTTTGTCTTTTCCCTGTGTATTTTCAGACCCACTTGCTGTGACCTCTCATCAAGTATCTTCATTTCTTCTTGCAGCTGGTTACGATTATGGGACAGAAGAGGCAGGTCGTTGATAAAATCTAGATCATCAAGCTGTTTAGTCCAGAGTCCAGTGAACTTCATTTATGTTGGCTGATGTTGTTGTCATAACCATAATCTGGAGATAGTAGAGGCATCCCTGCTGCACTTCAGTTCTTATCCCAAACGGTTCTTAAGTTGTCCTATATGAAGACAGGGGTCAGAGTGGTTAAGAGGTATGACATCTGCCTCGAATTCTACAGGTACCAGGTTCGATTCCCAGTAGAGGGAATATAATTTATAGAAATTTTTTTTCCAGAACCAATGATCCTAATGGTGTCATACTCTCCCTTGGTCTCCTGGGTCGGATGCTTAGCCTTCTCGGATAAGGGACGAAAAAATCCCACAGCAGTTTGAAATCATAAAGAGTAAGCCATAAGGCCACTGCCCTGGAAAGATTAAAAATTAGAAATCTTACTTACTTACTTACTTAGTCGTTCCCCTTCTACCGTGAGGTGTAGAGGTTTGGAAGAGAGAGCGCCAGACCATTCTATCAGCTGTCTTCTTCCTGGCCTGGTTCCATTCTAGTCCTCGGTCCTTCAAAGATTGTCTAATGTTGTCCTCCCAGCGGACTCTGGGTCGTCCTGGAGGTCTGGATCCCTGGCTCTTTGTTTCCCATGCTTGTCTTGGTAGCCGATCTTCTCCCATTCTGCAGACATGGCCAAACCATCTTAGTTGGGACTGTTCTATTTGGGTCTGCAGCGGATGGGATTTTAGGCCTTGACGGATCGTCTGGTTGCGGACCATGTCTTCTTGTTACTTCAACCACTTTCCTCAGATACCTCATTTCTGAGGTTTGGATCTGGCTTTTGTGGGTTGTAGTCATTGCCCACGACTCGCATCCATATGTCAAGACTGGGACATAGGTGGAGCGGTATACAGCCATCTTCGTTTTCTTACCAACCTCTTTCTTGCTGAGGAATCCACGATTTATGGCCTGAAAAAGTCTCCCAGCCGCTGCTTTTCGAGTGGCCAACTCTTCTTTGATGCCTCAAAAATTAGAAATCTACCCACCTCAAAAATATTTATTATAGAATGTGTGATTCCATTATACACACATTGGGATTCTCGCCGATGCTATGCAGTTTGTGCACTGTGCTGAGATCATTGTGTGATCTAAGGTGGGAGATTGGAGCACTGATGTTGTCCGTGTGCAATGAAGATAGTCCTTCAAAACCAAACCTATATGAAGAGTTTTGCATTTCATGTTTTCGTAATTAAGTTGATTTTTTTTTTTGGGTGGGGGGGGGGGGGGGGGGGGGGGGGGGGGGGGGGGGGGGGGGGGGTTTTTTGGGGGGTGGGTTGGGGGGGGGGGGGGGGGGGGGGGGGGGGGGTCGGGGGCGGGGTGTCTGTATAATGCCTCATAATTTTTCAGTGATTCCCTGTCTACATTGTCAACTGCTTTTTTCATCGCCCACAAATCTAATGTAAAGAGGAGCATTCCGTTCTAAGCTTTGTTCACAATATTAAAAGATCACTGCTAACAAGTGGCCCGTGTAGTTCCTATAGGTTTCTGAATAAAAACAGAATATAACTTCTGCTGTCTTAGGCATGCCAGAAGAGGCAACTAATGTGAGGTTATGCATGGACCTGGCAACCTCATCACATGACACAAATTGCTACAGAAAACAACTGCAAGAGCACATAAATGCTTTGGTACAGGCTTCCTGTAACTGGACTGGCTGCAGTGGTAGCAACGTGCTCTGTATGGAGACGAACAGGAAATGATGTTGATGCTGCTAACAACAGTAAAAAGAAAACTGGCAGAATTACCGGTAATTAACTACATACTTCAACAGAAAGCCTTAGGTTGTCAGCCAGTGAGAAGAGAAATGGTGATGAGGCATCCCTGTCACACCCCAATTCTTATCTCAAAGGGCTTCATAAGTTGTCCTTCATGGAAAATTGTGCATTTCATTTTTTCATATGTTTTCTTTATTAGATTAATGGAGACTGTATAATTCCTCGGTTTTCTTTGTTTGAACTGTCAATTACCTTTTTCATAGTTCACAAATTCAGTGTAATGTGATGAGTTCAGTTCCAAGCTTTGTTCAGCTAATATTTCCAGTGTGGCTATCTGGTTCTTACAGAATCTCTTGTCAAAGACCTGCTTCTTGTTCTCTCGGTTTTCAATCTTTGGCCGCTTTTAGCGTTTATCGTTGGAACCTGATTCTTTTACTTGGCAATGACAGTAACATTACGGTAATCCTCTGTAATTTGTGCACTCTTGCAAATCTCACTTCGTTTACCCAAGCTACTGTCCTGAATGTGAAGTTTAAATGCGGTGGGAGGAAGAAGCATTAGAGCTACCCCGTCCCTCTGGTGTGCACTTTCTTCCTGAGGTCAGCACCACTTTTCCTGTGTACAATTTCTTCCTTTCTGCTCATTTTCATCTTGTCTCGGACAGTTCCTGGGAGCGAGGGTAAGAGGATCCCGATACACGCCCATTGAGGCATTTAGGGAATATGGAGTTAGACCCATATTTTCTTGACTAGGGCAGGGCCGGATTAAGCTAGTGCGGGGCCTGTAGCATATGTTAAGAAAGGGGCCCTATATTTCAAAAAAAAAACAATAAAACAACACAAACATATTTCTTCTTCTTCTTCCTCGTTCGCCCTGAAAAGGACGGTGGTTGCGTTGTGTCTGTTTACGCCTAAGCTGTGATATCTGCACCTTTCGGTCGACACATCCGACTTCAGCACGGCATTTTTTAGGGACCGGGTTTGCCTTCCCATTGCGATCCGCACTCGCTCAGCCAGACTGCACTGCTGCAGACTATTTCCAGGACCACCACGTGGAGGTGGAGTGCGGTCTTGACCAGCTACAAACATATTTGAACACATACATTTTTAATTTGCATAGTAATTATCATTATCAATTAATTCGTGCTTGTAATCCTATAAACTTGCCACTTATGTTGCTGGCGTTGTCATAACTTTGACCACGGCAGTCTTTAATATCAATGTCATTTGCCTTAAAAAAATTAAGTAGACTTTTAGTAAGCTGTTCAGCACTATGACCTTCCATATCCAAAACTGTCACAAATCTTTCAACTGGTCCAGATGGCAAAACATAGCGCAGAGTCAAAGTCAGTTGGTCCATATTAGATATATCTGGAGTAGAATCCAATGAAACGGAATAATATTTGTATTTCTTCACTTCACAGAGAATGTGATCCAGTATGCTGAATCCAATCATATTGATGAATTCCTCACACGTTGTTTTAGATAGATATGATGTATGTCCAAATCCTTTGTTTGCATGAGCACTTATATGCTCTGCCAGAAAAGGGTCAAACTTGGCCAGTAATTCTAACAACCCTAAGTAATTCCCGTTATAAGGGTACCCAACAATTTCATCACTGCCACGAAATGAAAGGCCTCGTTCTGCTAAAAACTTCACAACTTCAATTATTCGCTCTAGAAGTTTGTGGCAATACTTTTCTTGAATGTCCATTTGTTTCACAAGATGGGAATCGACATGTTCCCCTTTGTTTTTACGCATCAACAGTGAAATTAAAGCTTGTCTATGTGAGGAGCTTTCTTCATGTCGACCCAATAGATTGCTTGCATTTTTCCAGTCAGTAAACCCTTCCACAGTAAACTTTGATGAACATTCTGAACTCATAAGCTTGCATGGGAAACAGAATAGGCGCCCTTTACTTTCTGAATAGCATAACCATTTTCTTGCATGTTGCTTGTTTGTAAGTTTATGAATATGTGTAAAATGAGACTTCTGATAGTATCGAGTTTTCTTTTCAGTGTCATACAATCGCACGGATGAAGAGAAGGCACTATCAACATGTTGACATTTTTCACTTCCCTTGGATATGCAATATTCACGCTCACAGTCATCTATATTGTTCGGCCAGTCACCAATATCATTAGAGTACGGTACTTCTTCGTTTCACTTATTCTTTCACATTCAGACTCAGTGTATACTGGGTTTTGTTGCATGTTTTCTGCTGCGCTAGTACTAGTTGTTCATGTACTTCCAGCTTCAGCGGTTAGAGTACCACCACCATGAACATCAAAATATTCTGTCAGCTTACGTGTTTTTTGATATCACAAGTTGATCTCTTCTTTCTTTTTCTTCCTTCGCTTTACGTTTTTCACTTCCAGAAGCATAATTACGTCCAATATCTCTGTGTCTACTGCTCATTTTTTGAGTTTTCTAACCTTACAAATCGAGAAATTTTAATCAAGATCGAAAGAGAGTGCGAGCACGCCGTATACCTCAATTAAAACAGGAAGTTTCCGTTTCCTAAATTCTAGTTTTTATTGTTAATGCAAATTCATTTCACAAAGAACGAAACAAAATTAGAGGGGCAGTCGCCTAGAGCCAAAAAAGTGCTCTGTATGGAGACGAACAGGAAATGATGTTGATGCTGCTAACAACAGTAAAAAGAAAACTGGCAGAATTACCGGTAATTAACTACATACTTCAACAGAAAGCCTTAGGTTGTCAGCCAGTGAGACGAGAAATGGTGATGAGGCATCCCTGTCACACCCCAATTCTTATCTCAAAGGGCTTCATAGAGAAGTCACATGGAAAAGCTGTGCATTTCAGTTTAATTTCGTGTTTGTCTTTATTAGATTAATGGAGACTGTAAATGGTTTTTGTTTGAACTGTCAATTAGGCTGTTTCATAGTTCACAAATTCAGTGTTGTGAATGTCCTTCCAAGCTTTGTTCAGCTAATATCCAGTGTGGCTATCTGGTTCCTAGGTACAGTAAATCTGTTGTCAAAGACCTGTTCTAACTTCTGGTTCTCTCGGTTTTATTGACAATCTTGGGCCGCTTTTAGCGTTTATGTTGGAACCTGATTCTTTTGACTTGGCAATGACAGTAACATTACGGTAATCCTCTGTAATTTGTGCACTCTTGCAAATCTCACTTCGTTTACCCAAAGCACTGTCCTGAATGTGAAGTTTAAATGCCAGGTAGAGTTGAAGCATTAGAGCTTCCTCTGGTGTGCACTTTCTTCTGAGGTCAGCGCATCACCCTGTGTACAATCTATGACTGTCCTTTCTGTTCATTTTAAGAGGTCTCGGCAGTTCCTGTTTTCACGAGGGTAAGTTACATCCTCGATCCACGCCACCATTGAGGCATTTAGGGAATAGGAGTTAGACCCATATTTTTCTTGACTAGGCGGCAGGGCCGGATTAAGCTAGTGCGGGGCCTGTCGCATATCTTAAGAAAGGGGCCCTATATTCAAAAAAAAAACAATAAAACAACACAAACATGTTTCTTCTTCATCTTCTTCTTCGTTTGCCCTGAAAAGGACGGTGGTTGCGTTGTGTCTGTTTACGCCTAAGCTGTGATATCTGCACCTTTCGGTCGACACATCCGACTTCAGCACGGCATTTTTTAGGGACCGGGTTTGCCTTCCCATTGCGTTCCGCACTCGCTCAGCCAGACTTCTTGCACTGCTGCAGACTATTTCCAATTATTCCCACGTGGAGGTTCACTGGAGTGCGAACTTGACCAGCTACAAACATATTTGAACACATACATTTTTAATTTGCATAGTAATTATCATTATCAATTAATTCGTGCTTGTAATCCTATAAACTTGCCACTTATGTTGCTGGCGTTGTCATAACTTTGACCACGGCAGTCTTTAATATCAATGTCATTTGCCTTAAAAAAATTAAGTAGACTTTTAGTAAGCTGTTCAGCACTATGACCTTCCATATCCAAAAATGTCACAAATCTTTCAACTGGTCCAGATGGCAAAACATAGCGCAGAGTCAAAGTCAGTTGGTCCATATTAGATATATCTGGAGTAGAATCCAATGAAACGGAATAATACTTGTATTTCTTCACTTCACAGAGAATGTGATCCAGTATGCTGAATCCAATCATATTGATGAATTCCTCACACGTTGTTTTAGATAGATATGATGTATGTCCAAATCCTTTGTTTGCATGAGCACTTATATGCTCTGCCAGAAAAGGGTCAAACTTGGCCAGTAATTCTAACAACCCTAAGTAATTCCCGTTATAAGGGTACCCAACAATTTCATCACTGCCACGAAATGAAAGGCCTCGTTCTGCTAAAAACTTCACAACTTCAATTATTCGCTCTAGAAGTTTGTGCCAATACTTTTCTTGAATGTCCATTTGTTTCACAAGATGGGAATCGACATGTTCCCCTTTGTTTTTACTCATCAACAGTGAAATTAAAGCTTGTCTATGTGAGGAGCTTTCTTCATGTCGACGCAATAGATTGCTTGCATTTTTCCAGTCAGTAAACCCTTCCACAGTAAACTTTGATGAACATTCTGAACTCATAAGCTTGCATGGGAAACAGAATAGGCGCCCTTTACTTTCTGAATAGCATAACCATTTTCTTGCATGTTGCTTGTTTGTAAGTTTATGAATATGTGTAAAATTTACTTCTTACAGTATCGAGTTTTCTTTTCAGTGTCATACAATCGCACGGATGAAGAGAAGGCACTATCAACATGTTGACATTTTTCACTTCCCTTGGATATGCAATATTCACGCTCACAGTCATCTATATTGTTCGGCCAGTCCCCAATATCATTAGAGTATGGTACTTCTTCGTTTCACTTATTCTTTCACATTCAGACTCAGCGTACACTGGGTTTTGCTGTATGTTTTCTGCTGCACAGCCTGCACTAGTACTAGTTGTTCATGTACTCCAGCTTTCAGCGGTTAGAGTACCACCACCATGAACATCAAAATATTCTGTCAGCTTACGTGTTTTTTGATATCACAAGTTGATCTCTTCTTTCTTTTTCTTCCTTCGCTTTACGTTTTTCACTTCCAGAAGCATAATTACGTCCAATATCTCTGTGTCTACTGCTCATTTTTTGAGTTTTCTAACCTTACAAATCAAGAAATTTTAATCAAGATCGAAAGAGAGTGCGAGCACGCCGTATACCTCAATTAAAACAGGAAGTTTCCGTTTCCTAAATTCTAGTTTTTATTGTTAATGCAAATTCATTTCACAAAGAACGAAACAAAATTAGAGGGGCAGTCGCCTAGAGCCAAAAAAGTGGCTTCCGTCCAAACGTGACCAAATTTTCAACGCCACTTAAATGGCTTCCGTCCGCAAACAGTTAAGATTAAAATAATGAAGAGTCACACTAAGTCACCCTCTTATGCTCTTTCTCTCACAATTTCGTGACACCAAATGAAAAGGCGCTAAAGATGGCATAAATCACAAGATCATTGGTTTAACGCTCGTATTGTTTTTTTCTTCTCTCTAACCAGCGGCACTCGAGCTTTCCAGCTCTTTGGCCCAATGACATGTCATTGCGAGGCTGGGGGGTCAGTGGACTTTCTTTCCAACCCGGTCAGGAGCTTCGCTCCTTCCCATCAACGCTCGTATTAGAAGATGACCAAAAAATTATGTACATATTTATTGGCGCGGGGCCCCTAAAAGCGCGGGGCCCGTAGCATATGCTACTTGTGCTACTACGTTAATCCGGCTCTGGACTAGGGGTAATGTGGTCAGCATCACGCCGGGTCAGTTTCTGGATGTCTCTAATAGCACCTTTCTGCTGCCACCTGTGCAGTTTTCACTTGTTAGTTTAATAACACTGTCTAACAAAAAAAAAATTTTTTTCTTTCTCTAACATTTCTATGTTTTTCTGGTCAATTTTAATGCGCTGTTTTTAAATCTGCAAACCGTTTTTCTCTATCAGGTCGGGATCTCTAGAAATACGCAATTGAAGGTTTTTAACAACGCATACAGTATTACAACATCATTCGTACAAGAAGTATAACAGTTATGTAGGCTTGAATTTCTTTGCAATCAATTTTCGTCGGTGAATGGCATGTGGTACATCACGATGAAGCATCCAACAATAATCGGCAAGCATGGTCACACTCTACCGTCCTTGATAACGTGACTCCATTACGGCGATATCTTGATGGAATCGTTCTCCATGTTCATCGCTGACTTCGCCAAGGTTGTCAGGGAAAAAGTCATGATGCGAATCGAGCAAATGGATTTTGAGGGACATGTTACAGCCCATAATTATGTATGCATCTATGCACTACTTAACAATATGCACATAGTCGACAGATTTGTGATTTCCCAGAAAGTTATCGACGATCGATTTGAATGCCATTCATGCGCGAAGTTTACTACCATGTAACAAGTTCTCGAATTGTTTGTCTGCAATAACTTTCCTAATCTGAGGTCCTACAAAGATACCTTCGTTTATCTTTGCATCGCTAACTTGCGGAAACTTTTCTCGAAGATAAGTGAAAGCTTTGCTCGTTTTATCTAACGCTTTTACGAAATTCTTCATGAGCCCCAACTTATATGTATCCGTGGTAAAATGATGCTGTCTTTGTTAACTAATGGCTCGTGTATTACATTTTTATGCCCGAGCTGCATACGATCCCTGATAGGCCACACCCTTCTTGCATAATGTTCCTGTCTGTTGCGGCTGTCCCATTCACATAGAAAGCAACAAAGTTTAGTATACCCAGTCTGCATGCCCGTGAGAATTGCAATGACCTTTATGTCTCCACAAATCCGCCATTGGTAGTCATTGTACTTTATTTTTGCCAAATGTATCACCATATTGTCATAAGTTTCTTTCATATGAACAGAGTAGGCGACTGGAATTGATGAAAATAAATTTCCATTATGCAATAACACGGCTTTTAGACTAGTCTTGGAAGAGTCGATGAAAAGTCGCCATTCGTTGACTATGTGCTCATGACCGAGGTGCAACATTAGACCGTTTACATCTTTGCAATAGCAAATGTCATCATCCATCTCAAAGTATTGAACAAGTTCTCTGTGTCTATGACGAAATTTAGATATCGGAGTATTGGGCGCTAAAAGATTCCATTCTTTGAGTCGCGAACCGAGTAATTCCGCTTGTCCCTTGGTAAGAGCGAGATCACGTATTAGATCTGAAAGTACTGGATGGTCAATTAAGTGAACACCATCATTCACAGTCAGAATTAGTTTCTAAAGCAGGTAAACTATCAATTTCTGATGGTTCATTGACGTCCAACGAATATTGTTCTGGTGGAACTGGGGTCGGACACGTGATTGGATCATGAGGCACTGGTTTCGAAACCGATTCAATATTTGGATAAACCACAGACTTTCTAGTTTTAAAAGTGAAACCATGGATATTTGTCAAGCAGAAGTAACAATCAGTAGCGTGATTTGTCGGTTCACGCCATATTACTGGCACTCCAAAGGCATCGACTTATGCTTCGGCGATTTTCGTAACCAACCTGCCAATGTATTTGCACAAGTCGAACAAACTGCATTTGGCTTCCAAGATTTATTTGCATCATCAACTTTCGAATCGAAATAAAGTTCATATGCTTTCTTTAGTAATGGTGTAAAGTTTTTCTGGTGAACACGATCGGTAAAATATCCGCACACGTAACAGAACAGATCAGCCGAATTTCTACAACTTCTATAAGCCATATTTTGCTCATAATTATTTCAAAATACAGTAACTATTTGAAAAATAGCGTAACATATGTCATACATCTTTTAGCGGTATAAAAAGTAGAATTATTTTGCATTTTATTAATTTTTAATAAGTTATATAGTAAAAATGAAGCGGAGCAAATAACGGTTTCCCAAAAATATATTTATTCACAAATATCTTAAGAACCCGGATGTGATAGAGATAATTGGATTTCAAATTTGAAATCAGCGCAAGAAACTGACCTAAGAACACTTATTCTTATATAAGAAAGAAAAATGTTTGTCAGTGTAATCGAACATTCCATGTGCTAGATCTGGGGATTTTCCTAGAAGGACAAAATGTAAGCTTGCAACTCAAACTCTTTTCGGCTTTCTCGGAATTACATCATATGATGCCTCCTCCTTGCCTGAGGAATGAATACTTGTACATACAGTAATGTCAGCTTATTGTTCGCAGAAATCAGTATGTAATTGTCAGTCAATCTCTCCACATGTAAGCCTACCTTGCCGTGGTTGGAGAGCTTGAGCGCCTCAATGATCCCGGGAGCTATGCCGGCGGGAGTTTTACTCCTGGCAGGGTCACCCAAGCCGGACAGGTCCTGGGTGAGGGGCCAGACTAAATGGGCTGAGGAGTGGGTGGAACCCTATAGGTGTAGATGCAGAACCCACCGGCGAGTGGTACATGCTCTGGTCTGCACCAATCCACCCCCACTTCATGGGTTAAATGCTTTCTTGCCTCATTCTTCACTGTTTGTCGTCTATCACGCCCATGGCGACCGTTGCCTCAATTGGCTGTGTGTGGTGTACCCGGAAACGGGGCCTCCCAGTACTGAGGCAAAGTTAAGTCCCCGATGTCACTTATCGGTGCAGAATTGAGAGAGATGGCTGAGCATCACAATCCCTCCTGTGTTGCAGCATGATGAGAACCCAGCATTGCACACTGAGCTTGGGGGGATCACTTGGGCACCAGACTTAATACTGGCTCTTGACTGGATGGCCGCATGCAGGAGATTTCTACAATGGAGGGTTGGCAGGTGGTGGGTATCGGGAAGTGGCTCTGTGCAGGACGTGAGGATTCCTTGGGAGAGCCCCGAACCAGAGCACAGCATTGTGCAAGCTCTGCATAGTTGGAGAGCCCCCTGGATGACGGGGAATGCACAGTGTGCTACCCCACCTATCCCCAACTGCTAACTTAGAACCAGAAGTGGGGTCCTCTGTATGCGTGCCAGGCCAGGATAAAATGCCTGGGAAAGAGACTGGAGCTCAGAACTCCCTAACTCAAAGTTGCAGGATGGCAGAAAAGCCACGGGAAAGACAGGGCTATTTTGAAGATAACGCAACCATATTTTCACCATACGAGCTCGGACGCCGCCTCGGTAAACAAGGTCCGCGCAGAGCAGTGACACCCCCAGGCTGCTTGCGAATAGTCTACTACTGGGAACATAAACAGATTAGGGATGAGCCCACTCTCCCGTTGAACAGGTGCTAAAGTCGTAGATACTGGGCCAGAAGGCGCACCGGAAACCACAGTATCATGCAACTCGCTTTTTTTTTTTCTATGGAGAGTACACCGTCAAATAAATCTCGTTCTGGTGCTCGCCCTGTGGAGCTCCACCAGGCAGGTGCAGTGCCGGGCTCTGAGCCTCGACAGAGCCCACCCTCAGCTACTGGAGGACCCTCTAGACCGTCTTGTGGAGTCAACAGACGGCGGAGGAGAACTACTGACCAAAACAAAACAGAAAAAGAGAAACCCAGAGTGCCACTTGTCATGATGCACTGGAATGCAGAGGGAGTGAACAGCAAGCAGGCTGGATACAGCAAAAAGACAGAGCTGGAAAACATCTTGTATGAGAAGCAAGTCAGTGTTTGCTGTATCCAAGAGACTCACTTGAAAGCAGATCAAACCTTTAAAATAAGGGGATATCAATGCTTCAGATCCGACAGACAAGATAGACGAAAAGGAGGAGTACTTACTCTTGTAAGGAATAACATTCCTGCACACGAAAGGAAAACCTTCATGGATGGAGCAGAATATCAGCTGCTGCAGAGAAAGGTAGACAAGATGGAAATAGAACTCCTGAACTATTACTGTCCGAACAACAAACCCCTGAGTCTCAGCTCTATACAGGTACCAGCCACCAACTTCATAGCAGTTGGAGACTTTAATAGCCACTCCCAGAGCTGGGGCTATAACCATCTGGATCACAGAGGTGAAGAGGTTGAAACTTGGCAAGATGATCACTCCCTAATCCTAGTCAATAATGCCACAGATACTCCTACCTTCTACTCCAGAGGATGGCACACAACCTCAACACCAGATCTTGCCTTCTCCACACCAGATATAGCTGGATCTATTAGTAGAGAAGTAGGAGACCAACTAGGGGGAAGCGACCATCGCCCAATCTTTCTTACTGTCCAGAGTGCAACTCTCATTACAGGCCCAGCCATTACAAGATGGAACTACAAAAAAGCCAACTGGGGTTTATTCAGGCATCAGGTGAACACGCTGCTGTCTACCCTCAAGGTACAGAACAGAGACATTAATGAAGTGGTAAAAGACTTCAACAGATGCATACTACAAGCTGCAAAAGAAACCATTCCCAAAGGATGCCGGCGTAACTACATACCATACTGGTCCAGCACACTCCAAGAACGTCAGGAAGCTATGGACAAGGCTAGAAAGGACGCAGAGTCTCAGCCTTCACTTGAAACTCACAACAAATGGAAAAAGGCTGTAGCAGAGTTTCAGAGAACAAAGCTAGAAGAAAAGCGGAAAAGCTGGAGAACTAAAACGGCATCGCTGAACCTTGAGAAAGACGGCAGGAAACTTTGGAGATTAGTCAAGTCTCTAAATGAAGAGCATTCCTCACCAAGGCAGACTATCACATTGGATGAAGGTGGCAAACTTTTCAGAGGAAAACAAGCTGCAGACTTGTTTGCTAGAAGATACAGTTCAGAAAGCAACTTACCCATTAACATAGACCATCAGAGAGAGATAAGAAAAGAAATACTGGCAACCATGGGACAGACAGATACTCCTGCCCCAATGAGGGAACCCATCACACTAGGAGAACTACAGAAGGCTATTTCCAAGCTTAAGTTTCAAAAGTCACCCGGCCCAGACAAAATCAGCAACGAAATGCTAGTAAATCTGAGCTCAGCAGCAAAGACAAAACTGCTTGAGATATTCAACCACAGCTGGTTGAAAGGAACGGTACCCCAAGTATGGAGAGAAGCCATCACAATACCCATACTAAAGAAAGGGAAATGTAAGACCGAGGCTGCAAGTTACCGGCCAATCAGTCTCACAAGCTGTGTTGGGAAGACTATGGAGCGAATAGTCAACCACAGATTGAAATGGTATTTAGAGTCTGAGCAGATCCTGGTGCCGGAACAAGCTGGATTTAGAGAATGCTACAGTATAGAAGACCAAGTTACTTACTTGTCTCAAGCAATAGAAGATGCCTTCCAGGAGAAGAAAAAGGTCCTAACGATCTGGGTCGACTTCAAGCAGGCCTTTGACAAGGTGTGGAAAGATGGCCTCATTGCAAAACTTAGGAGAAGTGGAATCCAAGGCAACATGATGAAATGGATCCAGTCATACTTGCATAACAGGAGAACTAGAGTCACTCTTGACGGTCTGCAGAGCAGAAAAGTGTTGCTCCATCAGGGGGTACCTCAAGGAGGAGTAATTTCCCCAACACTCTTCCTTGTTTACATCAATGACCTGGTGAAAGATCTCCCTGCAGGAGTTAAAGCTGCCTTATATGCAGATGACCTAGTACTCTGGTGCGCTGATGAAAATGTCACCACAGCAAATTATAGAACGCAGCGGGCAGCAGACATGCTAGTGTCATGGGCAGAGAAATGGCTTATCACAATAAACACAGACAAAACCTCCACAACACTGTTCTCCCTCGCCCCCAAGGACAAATCAGCTAACATACACCTAGGGACAACCGTGATCAAGGAAGAAAGCTACCCCACCTATCTTGGGGTGACATTTGACCAAAGGCTTACATGGAATAAGCATATTGAAAATGCAGAAGGAAAGGCCCGAAGACGACTAGGCATACTCAGAAAATTAGCAGGTACCAACTGGGGAGCAAATGAACTAAATCTAAAGAAGATTTATAATGGAGTAATAAGACCACACTTAGAGTTTAGCTCAGCAGCATGGTCATCAGCTGCTAACTCACATCTGCAGTCTTTGGACAAGGTGCAAAATCAAGCTCTCAGGCTCATTACAGGAGCCATGAAAACTACACCAATAACAGAGATGCAGAAGGTTGCTGGATTACAGACATTGTCCCATAGAAGAGACACAAAAACCATGATCCAGATGGAAAAGTACAACAGTATGCCAATGCACCCAATGAAGGCAAGACTAGATGATCTGGCATTGGGACGTCTAAAGCGTAGCAGCTTTGTGCATCGGGGGAAAAGACTTATAAGACAGCATCAAGAAGACCTATCCATGAAGACAACACCACTGAAGCCCACCCTATACCCTGTACCATGGGAGCAGGCCAGCAGTGCCCTCCAAATTAATACAACAGTCAGTGGTCTCACAAGTGGATGTGAGTATAATGATCTGCAAAAAAACGAACTGCTACATTGAGTATGATCCAAGAAAGCTATCCCGATCAATCATGGATACATGCCTATACAGATGGATCAGCAACTAATGCTGTTAGGAATGGAGGTGCCGGTATCTTTATCTCATATCCTGACAACCACTATGAGACTAGGCACATTCCCACTGGTAAATTCTGTTCCAACTATACAGCTGAGGTTCAAGCTCTAGAGCAAGCTGCAAATATGATTTATAACACCAACTCTGACTGCCACCAGGTAGTCATCCTCACAGATGCACTGTCTGTCCTGCAAGCTCTCAAGGGTGGTAAACTCCCGCATCTGAGAAATGAACTAAACAAGGTAGCTGCCAAAAAGAGAACCATACTTCAGTGGGTACCATCTCATTGTGGTGTACCCGGAAATGAAAAGGCAGATAAACTTGCAAAAAAGGGAGGAGAATGTGAACAAGAAGATAATGAAGTCACATACTTTGAGAAAAAGAGAGCTATCCAGACTATCAGAAGAGAACAGAACCAACCCAAAGACGACTATCACACTCTCGACCGGCAGGGACAGACAATTATTTTTCGACTCAGGACAGGGCATAACAAACTGAATAAACACATGCACAAGCTACGATTGTCTGCTTCACCACTGTGCACATGTGGATTAAACGAACAAACTGCTGAGCATGTTCTACAGGACTGTCCTCTGTATGACCAGTTAAGAAAGATATACTGGCCCAATGACTCAACACTAAACTCGAAGCTATATGGAGTTAAAGAGGAACTTCAAACAACAGTCGAATTCATCATGAGAACTCGTCTGACGGTGTAATCATCAAAGATGCGATCGCAAGAAGAAGAAGAAGTCAGTCAATAAAATAGAAAAAAATAACAATTTTAGTTAATAAAGTATATCAACTTAAATAGAGCAAAAGTAAGGAAATAGTAGACCACGAAAAGAACAAAGCATTTATTCAGCTGACGATATGAATTAAATGTATGAATTTAAATATAAACTTACATATCATATCCTACATGTTGTTTTAGTTAAATATAAACTCACACATCCCATCCAACATATTGTTTTAAATCGGAAACGGGGTTAGAAATCTAGCCAAGATCATGAAGTACCTCCGCTAAAACTCCTCTTCTCAAAACAACGACGTTTTGGGGATCGTGTAGCCACACCAGAGTGGCCCACCATCTTGATTTCCTCTGTGGTGAAATATGTTGAGAACCCAGCACGCTAAGCTCGCATGAATCACTTGAGACCTAGACTTAACTCCGGTTTTTACCGGGCTGGCTGCGTGCAGGATCTAACGATGAATTTGTGACAGGCGAGTGGAGCAGGGGAGTGCTCTATGCAGGACATGACAATTCCTTGAGAGACCCCTGTACCAGCGCATAGAATCATCATATCATGTCCTTTGCGGTCCTTACGAAGCATAGAGCCACCACTGTAGCTGATCCACTTGCAGTCAAATGCTCTTCCTGCGTTGGTTGCTGTAGTAATCTGTGTTACATGATGTGGTTGCCAGCCCTATGCCCAACCTCACATTAGTCGCCTTGTATGACATGCATAGGGATGCAGTAGTCCTTTCTTTCTATGTCTCTTCAGAAAAGGCTTTATTCAATGTTTAACATAATACAGCAATATGTGACACACACGGCGAATTGAACAATATATCAGCAACCTGGCTCACAACGACAAATCCTCAAGTGCTATCACGAGACCTCGTATGAGCATGGAAAATCTCTAGGGCCAACACTATACACAAGCACCTGCTTATGAAAATCTGTAGATTTGTCGTTGGTTCTGTTGTTCTAAATCAGTGGGCCCCAAACGGTGTGGCCACGTCACACTGGTGTGGCGTGGAAGAGAGTGGCAGATGTGGGAAGATTCAAAGACAATCAAGGATTTGGAGAGATTTTCAAAAAAATTCATAATCCGAAAAATAAATATGAAGGCCATTTTCGTAGTTATTTTGGTACCGTATATCTTATATAATATGGGAAATTATGTATATTCTTCTTCTTCTTCCTCGTTCGCCTTCAGACTTCCACATTTATGACTCTAATAAAGGCAGTAGTCAACTCAAGGTTCCCGACATCTCCAAACAGTTTTTCGTTGACAGAAGTGGGTTGTTGCCATATGCTACTCCGTTCATTACTGTAGGTTAGGCAGTACTGCAGCAGGTGTTCGACTGTCATCGGACTGGTACCGCAGGTGCAGAGATCTGTTGCACCAATTTTGTATTTGTGGTATAGATGGTATCTCAATCTGTTGTGTCCAGTCCGTAGCCGAAAAATGATGACCTGTTCTTTCCTGGATAGTTGATGATATGCATCATTCTTCCAATGGCCCGGGTGCTCTCTTTCCTATTTGGACTTGAATGTAGCCTTTATAGTAGTCTTTGCATTGCGTAAGTTGTCTCTACATCATTTTGTTAAAAGGCACCTCCTTCCTTAGCAAGTTTGTCTGCCTCCTCATTTCCTGGTATGTTGCAATGGGCTGGTATGCACTGGATTGTGCACTTGTTGAAGCATTTGGCCAGTCTTTCAAGGGAGATTATCAGATCTTTCAATTCTTTAGCATGGTGGCTCTTCAGCGCTGTTATTATTGAGAGGGCATCTGTAAAGATTACTATCTGTTTTTCTGCCTGTGCTTTGCATTCAATAAGAGTTTCCGCTGCCTGTTTCAGGGCTTCTGCTTCAGCACTGAAGTTATTGCAGTATTTTCCAGTGGCAATTGCCATAGAGTGGATTCTATTCTTTAATTTTATGAGGATGCCGGCACCCCCATTTTCAACTGCATTTTTTGCTGAACCATCAAAATTATGTATATAAACCCATATAATTTTTCAGATTTTATTCAGTAGTATAATTTACTTTATATCAAATAGATACAGTTCTCCACGACATATTGTTGTGAACAGTGATTTTCAGCTCTGAGCAATATCAAAGACCAGACAAAGAGAAAGGCTTCTTTGTGTTGATAAGGAGATGACAGTTTGTTTATCTCAAATAAGACCTAATATAAATGAGATTACCCTACAAAAACAAGTTCACACCTTTCATAGAATTTGTATATTTTGTGAATGAATCATGTTTTTATGTAGCTGTATTTTTTTTATACATGATCATTTTATAAAGTAGTTGTGTTCTCTCTTATGAATAAAGCACTGCTAGGAGTTGATTTTTGTTTTTGAAGGCATTTCTTATCAATAAAAAAATTTGGTGTGGCGCGAGCATATTTTCATTCCGATAGTGTGGCCCAGAGAAAAAAAGTTTGGGAACCACTGGGCTTAATGTTTTAGAAGCATGTAATAGGGTTGACTTGACATCTGAGTTGTAGATTCTGATTTTTATGTTGGACTTGATTTCTCCTGTCTTTAATCCACTATCACTGAACGTTATCTCTTACCGACAATGTTTGCTCTTTATCTCCACATATCTCCTTAGCAATTAAAGTTCCTTTTGCCTTTTATATTTTTATATCATTGTCTGTCCCTCCAACTTTGTCTATGTTGCTGCCAAGACACAGATATTTTGTTTGGTAGGATATTTTCTTTGGTATGATATCTTGTCGCAGCGTAATTTTTTTTTTTTTTTAACGTACCGGGGTACGCCCGCTATTACTCGTGGCGGAATCTTGAGTATCCTATTTTCCATGTCCGCTGATAGGTGTCCTCTCGCCATTCAGGCAGATACTCGACGTCTTCGGAGGGTACCCATTTGAGCTGGGTCGGCTCAGGTGCCGTTCATGTTATTCCAGTCCCTGGTCGACGATTTTCCTTCAAATGTCTTCGCCAAGGGCTCGAATTATCCAAGTCCCGGTCGACGACATCACTTCAAATGTGCTCGCCCGGGCTTGAACCTGGATCACCCGATCGCCAGCGCAGTGTGGTAATCATTGCACCAGTGTGACTCCCTGCAGCGTAATATTGCAGGTTTGTCATTATCATCATTTCCCTTTACGCTCCTTACGGAGATTGGGGCCATCATTGTAGCTGGTCCCTTTGCAGGAAGCCTGCACCAAGCATTCACGTGCGCTTGCAGTGGTGATTTCTGCAGCTATCTGTTTGACATGATGAGGTTGCCTGTCCCAAGCACATCCTCATATTAGTCACCATCTCCGACATGCCTCACAGTGCATTAATTTTATTCTTTATTTATCTATTCTGTCACCCCCCGGGAACTTCACGGGGTTGGCAGCAGCCGTGTGTCTAAATGTACCTATCCACCCGCCTACTTTCTCTTCACACACTGTTGTACTCAGTTTTACAGCAGTCATATCTAATAACTTGACTGGCAACCATTGAGAAGGAGAGGTTGGAGAAAAGAAGAAATAGTTTCAGATAACAGGGCAAGACGATAGCAGCGCGTTTACTGGGAATGAACCTTAAAAAAAAAAAGAGCTGGTAAGCACTGACTGGGTTCACCATCAAAGCATGAGAGCGAGAGAGAGAAAATGAAGGTTCACTGTATTATAACTTACGACGTACGGTCGAAGATAACAGAATAAGATAACATAGCACATTTCAATAAAGCCTTGACATTTCAGTATGTTAACACGGGACCTTGTCAGAGAGTTAAACGTTATTTAGTTTAGTCAAACAACACGGAAATGTTTTGCAGGAAAACGGGCATTAATATTATATCCCAACTAACATAATTACCGATGTATGTTACGTCGGTCGGTCACACTCAAAATAGTAACTCGCGCCAGAAAAAAAAAGTGCGCAACGCACGGTGTGCAACTTGCACGGCGTGGGTGTTATGCAGGGTGTTCCACGAAAAAGCGGCCCGTGACGTCATGGACGTACTGTGCCGACACAGTACGTCAATGACGTCACGGGCCGCTTTTTCGTGGAACACCCTGTATAAAACAAATATAACATATAAGGAAGGGAAACCCGAGGCCTGTAAACGGTAAATTAATATGAAACAAACATAAAGGTATGTTTTTCTGTTGTCTAGTCTTATACTTCTTTATTTCTTACGAGTGCCTGAAAACATACCTTTATGTTTGTTTCATATTATAAAACAAATACTTTGGTTTTATTTTTTATATTCTTTCACGAGATCAGTAGCGCTCGACAAAGAAAAAGTGCGTAAAAATTGGTGTGCATGAGCCCTCACCCGATGTACAAATTATGAAAACTTAAAAGATGTTGTTAAAACCACTTATTATCAGGGAACACTCTTTGAAAACAATCCACGCACTTTCACACGAAATGTTGTCATCAAAGAACTTTTAAATTGAATCTAAAATAACAATTCTCGCCGTGTGTACGTTGGTCACAGCTGAGGAATGCAACCGTGTTGAAAAATTGTATTGTTTCCATTATATATACTCTCCCGAAAATAGTTACAATCAACAAAGAAAAGCGTCAAATAACGGTGTTCATGAACAGTTTGATTACACTGTATAATGGAAAGAAACCAAAAACGCTCTAGGAATGTACTTCTATCTGTTCATCCGGGAACGGAAACAGCACACTATAATTAAAAACCCGTCGTTTGACGGGTTATTGCTAGTATGATATCATAATCTACAGAATGTTCCAAAAATACATATACCCACTACAAATATTGTGTTTGCCTTGAAGAACCATCACACACAAAAAAGACCCCCCAATGTAATATGCTATATAGAATGATTAACGTTAAATACCAGTGGTTCCCAAACTTTTTTTTCACTGGGCCACACTAACAGAATGAAAGTTTTCTCGCGCCACACCGAATTTTTTTTAATTGATAAGAAATATCTTCAAAAACAAAAAAACAACTCCTAGCAGTGCTTTATTTATAACATAAAACACAACTACTTTATAAAATGATCACGAGACATCCATAAAGTATAAAACAATACAGCTACGTAAAAACATGATTCATTCTCAAAATATACAAATTCTATGAAAGGTTTGAGCTTGTTTTTGTATGGTGATCTCATTTATATTAGGTCTTGTTTGAGACAAAGAAACGCTCATCTCCTTATCAACACAAAGAAGCCTTTCTCTTTTCTGGTCTTTGATATTTGTCGGAGCTGAAAATCCCTGTTCACAACAATATGTCGTGGAGAACTATACCTTGTACCTATCTGGATATAAAATAAATTATTCGACTGAATCAAATCTGGAAAATTCTATGTGTTTCTGTACATATATTTCTCATATTATATCACATATAAAAAAATAAATAAGAAAATTACCTTCATATTTATGTTTGGCATATTATTATTTTTTTAAATCTCTAAATCCTTGACTGTCTTTGAATTTTCCCGCCACACCTGCCATCCTCTCGCGCCATACCGATTGGGAACCACTGTTATATACCCTGTGACATGTGATTTTAAAGAGACAGTGAAGGTGTGAATGAACGAAAGAGTGGCAGAAGAAGGAAGTAGAGCTATTCTATTAAGAATGTCTGCTGACACATGAAAGAACATTTCTCTCTCTTTATCAAGGCAGTTCAGCCTTGTGAACTTGTAAAGGGAGGTTAAGTAGAATGATAATCTTATCTTTCTCTTGATTGAGTGAAGTAGAGACAGATGATTGGTATTCTAAGGCGTACTACGGTGGGAAGAGGTGCAAGAGAGGTGGTCCGTCTTGGGTGACTGTCAGGAGAGGGATGCCATCGGACATAGTGGTATAATATAATAAAATACAATAGTACTTACTATTGAAAACGTACTTGGCAGTGTGTTTCTTTATTGGGAGGGGGTGTCAAAGGCAGGATCCGCCCTGCGTGCCAAATGCTTAAATTACGCCCCTGCTTCTCCCTTCCCTGATTTCTGTAATTATTTTGTCATTTACAATTACATTTATTTAGTTCGTGCCCCCAGGTAAAAGATATTACCTTATTAGACTTATTACCAAATTTAAAACAACAACCATACAGCTGAAAAGTTACCAAAGTAAAACAGACACGGTTGGTTAAATTATTCAAATATAAAACAAAATTTTCAAAAGGAAAAAAAAAAAAAAATAGAAATCCCACAATACAGAGTGATAGTTTCAATTATACAAGAATAATAATGTTATTATGGAAAATTTCCATTGCGTTAGGCAAGTGTCATCATTTTGGTTACGCGATTGTATGTTTTGCTTCTCAATAGATGGTTTCTAGGCTACCCAACTTTTGGGAGAGTTGTTGGTTAGCTGAATTATGTTTATGTTTTCTGACTCAGTAGGTTGCCTCGACTGTTGTCTGTTCTCTCGCTAGTATGAACTACTAGTGCAGGCTCTGAACCGTCTACATCATTAAGACCGTCCTAACGTCAACCATCGATGTTTTCTGGGGATCTCTTGCTCCGGTTTCCTCGCAGCACTAGTGGCTTTCTGTTCTATTTGCTAGCTTTTACGTATATAGGTTGTTACCACTAGTCTACGCTGTCTCTTGTGAAGCCACCTACTATTAAATCGGTGTTAGTAAATGATAAGAGCTTCAAAGCCAATCTTTCCAGCAAGAGAAGGCAACAGCCGATTACTGTTTAGCAAATACTGCTATAGTCATCTTCGCAAAGAGTTACGTCTCTTACTAAAACTGCCCTTCTACCACACTTTCTTGGGACGCACTCCTACCCATAGTTTTGGATATTGTTAAAAAGTCGCGCCCAAACGCCAGTATGCATCACGTGGTGTAGCGTGGGTCATCTAGTCAGGCCATACCATCCTGGGCTCATAAACTAAATCGTATGGTCCATACAAAATGATAACGTAACCTTAGTCGCCCCGTATCCATGGCGTCGACAGATAAATAGAGAGAGGGGGAGAGAGAGAGAGAGTCAGAAGGAAAAAGCGGTCACGTAGAATGTTTGAAGATAATTTTGCCTCGTGAAACAGAGAAAATAAATGGTTGACAAATCGATAGACAAAAAAATGTAGGTAGGCGAATGGATGTTGTCACATACCATAATTATAACCCACCTGGTGTTTAACTGGGTATCCCGTGCACATGACAAACACCAGTCAGTTTTTCTGTGCATGGCCCAAAAAAAAACCCAAACAAACAAATTAGTAAATTTGTTTAAAACACAAACAACAAAAAAACTTCGAACCAGATACCTATTAGTTTGGTTTGGTTTTTGAACCCCGCACTTGAAAACTGGTGTTTTTTGTGTGCAAGGGATAACTAGTTCCACCCCATGTTGGTTATAGTTTGGGTATATAGTGTTCGTCATTCCATATAGTGTATTACTTTGTTGTTTTTCTTGTGTGTTGGCTCTTCCAGGCTGTAATTTATCTGCCGTTTGTTGTGGCAATGTTTAATGTCTATGGTGTTTGTAATGTATCTTCTTCCATGATACCATATTGATATCTCTCTCTCAATTGACATCTTTTTATCTGCTGGGCTTTTGTTAGTTTTGGATTGGTGATTTTTGTTTGTTTGTTTTTTTTTTATTATTTAATTCTTCTTCTGATATTGAATGGACTTTTTGGTTTGCTTTTACTGTCGTAAAACGTGTGTGTAAACCCACTTCTTTGTTAATACACTATGTCTCGTAAAAACGTGTGTGATATGCCCAGCCAATCCACGTTCAACAGACTCTGAGCCAGAATAAATTACACGAAGTATACGCCATCTTGTTCCCCCAAGATGGCGGCAGACAGAATAAAATTAAACTTAAGCCCTGTTTTTCGGATTTGGGTCATGGAAAGTACGAAATCGTCGGCTATATAAATGTACCAAATCGCCGAGAACCAATCAAAAGGCTTCCTTACGCACTGGCAGATTCCTTGCGTCTACCTATATAAACGGGCGCGTTTTATTTTTTTAAAAAATGTTCATAGATCAACTTACTAAACAAAGTCTGGCTGTCTACACTGATGGATCCAAGGGTGATAGTGGGCAGCTAGGTGCCGGAGTTGTAATACCACAATGGGGAATTAAAAAGAGCTACAGTGTAACTGAAGGGGCTTCGATTTGTACCGCAGAGATGATAGCAATTCTAAAAAGTTTAGAAATAATTGAAGATAACCCACCAGAAGCTGTTACAATATTTACAGACTCACTATCATCACTACAAGCACTAGAACACCCAGGTAAATGTAGCCGGCCAGACATAAAGGAAGAAATTCTAGCAATTAATACATCACTAGGGAACAGAGGATGTAGTGTGAGGCTAGTGTGGAACGCTAAGAATGGAAGAACAAGTAAAAACAATATAAGAGCAGGACTGGGAAGGTCGGAGATCAAGAGCCAAGTGAAGATAACTATAAACGAGGAATGGAAGACAACATGGAAGAAAAGTAGAAAAGGCAGACACGCGTTCAAACTGCTGAAAGAACCAACGAGGACGTGCCAGGTCAGAGAAGAATTAAAGATACCATCAAACAAAAAACTGTGGCGTCTCCGTCTCGGTGCAGCATACTTTATGATAGAAGAACCACACTGCCAAGAATGTCAGGAAGAGAATGACATAGACCACTACCTGATCCACTGTAAAAAGTACGAACAACAAAGGCTTGAATTAAAAACTTACAATATAAATAACAATATAGACTTGACAGGTGATGCGGTTTTAAGTATAGATGCCCCAAGAGATGCCCAATCAATACTTAAAAGATATATACATAAAACAAAGGAAAACATATAAGGTTAGTAACGACAAAAAAAAAACCACAAAATTAAAAAACAAACTTACTAACTACTCATAGGACAAGGAAAGACAACAAGGTATTAAATAAAATAAAAAACAACAACTCAAAAAGAACAAATACTAATACAAAGTTAAACCAAGTGTAAAGGAAAATAGTTATCAAGAAACAATACAAAAGAGAAAATAAAATGGACAAATACTAATATAAATTAAAATCAGCAACTGCTTAAGACAATAGCTATTTAAATTGAATACAAAATTAAAAAATAAAATGACACTAAATACCCCAATTATAACCAAATTTCAGGTTGAACAGGGTAGACCAAGGTGGAACGAGAAGAGGCAATAACAGTCAGCTGTTAAGTGCCCGCTCTCCACCCATCACCTCATCAAAACAACAACAACAACAAATCCAAAAAAAAAAAAACACACACAAACACGAAGCCAGCTAGACCGACATACTGGGGAAGAGAAAGCTGTCACGACTGATTTATTGCTTACCCGCGTGACCGGGCACTCTTGCTTCACTAAAGTCGAGTCCTCCCTCCTCCTCCTCCTCTTCGTTCGCCCTGAAAAGGACGGTGGTTGCGTTGTGTCTGTTTACAACGTAGCTGTGATATCTGCACCTTTCGGTCGACACATCCGACTTCTGCACGGCATTTTTTAGGACCGGGTTTGCCTTCCCATTTCGATCCACACTCGCTCAGCCAGCCTGCACAGCTGCAGACTGTTTCCAGGACCACCACGTGGAGGTGGAGTGCGGTCTTGACCAGCTCTGGTTCGCTGGTCCTGTCGAGTCCAAATCTGGCTTGTATTAATCTTAGAGGGTAGGTAAACTTACTATAAACTTGTAGGAGAATAGGCCTACATCAGATATATAATGATTGTATTTTTTGTGTGTCATTTATACTACCTACACCTGTATATATTTAATATATTTTGTTTTACTATGAATGTATCAGGTATACTGATTGTATTTTATGGAATCAGGTATAACGATTGTATTTCCTGATATGATTGCTGAAGACGATAACCAACCTGAAATATAACCTATCAGTCCTTTATAGGACTCATATAACTCCACTCTGAAATATAACCACTCATATAACTCCAACCTGAATATAACCTATGACTATATCATGTATAATGATTGTATGTTATAGTATCATGTATAATGATTGTGTATGACTGTTGAAGAAGGAAACCACCAGAAAATAGCCTACACCTGTATATATTTAATATAACTTTAGACTTTGTTTTACTATGAATGTATCAGGTGATTATATCTTGGGGAATTAGGTATAATGATTGTATTTCCTGGTATGATTGTTGAAGAAGAAAACCAACCCGAAATATAACCTAACAGTCCTTGTTAGGACTCATACAACTACAACAGTATTGTTAGGATATATTTTACCAGCCAGTATAGCACTTATCAGAGATGGCCTGGTATATTATAGGTGGAAGGAAACGGTTGTATCATACGGTGTACAAATTATTGGATGTATTCATGTATTGAATTATTAGAAAGAACGTTTTGCAAGTAGACTCCTGTCTTGTCTCGCTATTGCTAAATCATACTGAGCCATGTTGTCATTCATCCTACATGCAGACACCTGAGACACGCTCATCTCATATACACTAGAAATAGGTGGGCTTGATGACAGAAATTAGCCCCTATTTTGCTATTTAAATTTTATATAATTGATTAACAGCACAGCTGATATCTATAATTGTGTTCCTATTATATATGTAAATCATATGTAAACTTACAAATCCATTACATTCCATCTTCCAACATCTACCTTTCAGCACCTAGTGTATATACTTATTAAATAAGGAAATTGTATTTGAACGACTTGTCAAGTTTATAATTGTTAAGTGAAATCTGTTTCCTTGTTTTAATAGCACAGTTAGTTACACAGCGGGGTGGCCTTTTATGACTGTCTCCTCTCTACTAATTTTTCAAAATCAGATCATTCACAGCCATAACTAATTTGTGATACCAGTAGTTCTCTCAGAAACGGGGACTTCACCATTTTCCTGCAGAAATTCTATTTCTGTAATGTCAGTACTAGACTGATCCTATAGTGTCCTATGAAAGCCCCCCCCCCCCTCCTTACTGGCTGTCAACCGGAGTGGCCCGCCCTCCCCTTACACATCCTTAGTACGCCACTGCATGGTAGTGATAACACTCGAGACTCTTCCAGTGACGTGTTTGCCGTCCTTTTCATAGCTAGCCACGTTCAAGGCTTCATCATACTCCCTGACAGACACTAGCAGTCCTTTTCAGGATATGGTTTTTATCAACGATGCCATTGTATTCCGGCAGAGTTATCTTTATTTCTCCTTGCAGTAGCGCTTGAATATAATCAAAGGACCTTTGTTTGTAGTTGAAAGAAACGTGCCGCGAAAAGGAGGGGAGGAAAAAAACGCCTTTCTACTTTTTTTCTTTCATGCTTAGCTGTTATCGCATCTTTATAATTTCCTTATTCTGTACCCCCTCACGTTCACTGTATCTCCTGCTCTCTTTCTTCTCGTGTAATTTTACTTATTAATTTTTTTACAAAGGGAATTCGTGTTTTTTATCTGCAATACAGAACGTCCGATAGGCAGAGTGGTTAGATAGCTTGCCTGTCACGGCAAAGTTACCAGGTTCCGTATTCAATAACCCGGAAGTGTCACGTTCCAGTTGTTAATGGGTACCTGCAACTGCTATTGAGTTAGGGAAGGCAACCGCAGCGAGGAAAGGAACTGGTCACCCCGCCTCATAAAGCTTGACCTATTATAGTGAACTCTATGACACTTCACCCCCCTACGACAGTATCTGCTAAAGGCCACCTTAAGTAAGTCACGTCTAAGTGTGTTTGCACGAGTTTTTATTCCAAGATGCAGGAACGAAAAAAAGCATGGCTACAGACGTATCTTCTTCTTCTTCTTCTGTCCTTAGCCACCGACCGTCAAAGCAGTCAGTGGCCATTACGCCTAGTGGCGTCTTAGGGCAACAGCAGATAGGTTTTTTTTGCTATTGTTTCCCATCACGCCTAGTGGCGTCTTTAGGGCAACGGCAAATCAACCCATTTGTTGTTGTTTCCGTAATCGAAGTGACTGGCAAACGGGTGATCAGCCCGTTTGCAAAACAGACGTATCGTGTCGAATATAATCTCTATAAAATTATAAATGAAAAAGAGTGTGTTATGATCTCTAGTAGCCCATCTATTCCTCATTAAACACGTACTGTTAATACAATTGTAATGTTAATTTGCGTAAAGTATTCATGGACGCGCACTCGTGAACTTTTTTTTCTCTTCCCGTTAAACACACCACGGCTTGTTATCGACAATTCCCACTGTGTCATTCGCTGAGCTAGAAGGCCTGTGCAACAAGCTAGGTTAGTTGTACGTACTGGTGACCTTCAAGGGGACATTTGGCCTGATAACAAATCAGTTCGAAGGTTCACGTAGGCAAGAAAGCTGTTCGAAGAGTTTTGTCAGTGGGTATTCATCCAGTTACAAAAAACCGCAAGTATTTTTATCCTTAGCTACTTAACTGAAATTTATCCTTAACAGGGATGAAGAGGCCAATATTTGCGTTGTATCACATGAGTAAGCATTGTAATTATTTCGCATATATTCTGTGTGTTTCGTTCGTATTTCTAAATATTTAGAAGATATAGGCGTGCTCACTCTTACTTCATGTACCGTTTACTCGACCAAGTTTCCAACCTGGCTCCCGCTAACACTGCAAGCCGAAATTTAAATGCGACCTCATGAGAGGAAAACATATGCGACCTCATGCGAGGGGGAAAAAAAAAGGTTTTCGGCTCTCCGTCACGTTGTGGCCTAACAGACGATAGTATTCACATTTTTACTCGGACGACAGAAAACGGGATAAAAAGTGACCATCTGAAAAAAATTATGCATATTACCAGCTCACCAGAACTGAGCAAGCTATAATCTTCAGACTCCGCGCAGGCCTGAACAGACGGTGATACACTCTATTATTAAACTAAAGTTAGGACATACTGACGAGTGTAACTGTGCCGCCGATAAAATGATTGCTGAACATCTGCTGCGAAGTGGCCAACTAGAGAAACAGAAGGCACATATGGCCGTCACCAGAACTGTTTCTGGACAAACTCCGTTGAGATGCTAACAACCTCAGTCTGATCGCCGCACAGCTGATGTCTGTAAGTGTACGAACAAGAAGAGGAAGAAAAAGAAAAGTAGCAAACCTGCATTCTATGGTCATGTGGTCAACGTTGAGAAACTGAGAAATTCTTGTTAACGAGGCAGACACCAATAGACCATATTCTAAATGAATAAGCAGGACTAATTACAACGTTTTACAAGAAAGACAATACAGCTGTACAGTGGGGGCCGCGCTAGCGTAGTGGTTACAACACCGCTCTGGCGACCGGGTGATACAGGATCAAACCCGGGCGACGGCATTTGAGGATTTTTCGTTGACCGGGATTTGGACTGGATTAACTCGAGACCTGGCGAGGACATTTGAAGGAGTGTCGTCGACCAGGGACTGGCGGCTCCTGAGCCGACCCAGCTCTAATGGGTACCTCCTAAATCGGAGAGTATTTGCCTGAATGGCGAGGGACACCTGTCTCTGTACAAGAAACTAAGGGGTACTCACGTAAAATCAATGTCAGGTTAAAATATTAATAATAACCTGAGATTTCGCCTCGAGTATTAGCGGGCGTACGAAAAAAAAAAAAAAAAAAAAAAAAGCTGTACAGTTATCGTTTTCAATATACATCCAGAAATTACAAGGCCCATAATGATTATGATTGTGACCTGTAGACTCACGGGCACATTTATTTACGTTAACCTGCATTATTTTCGCTAAGATAGTATAGAAATAGCACTAAAGTTAGCTTTACAAATGACAAATACATTAGAATTCATTCAGGGACCTAAGACGCGTCAACAGTGAGGAATGCAGTTAGCGACCCATAGCTTGACTGCTTGCGTCAGGGTCAGTGAACCAGAGCTGACAAAAACCCTACTCCACCTCCAAGTGGTGGTCCTGGAAACAGGCTGCATCACTGCAGTCTGGCTGAGTGAGTAGGGATCGAAATGGGAAGGCTAACCCGGTCCCAAAAATGCTGTGCTGAAGTCGGATGTGTCGGCCGAAAGGCGCAAATATCGCAACTTCGCTGTAAACGGACACAACACAACCAACGTCCTTTTCAGGACGAACGAAGAAGAAGAAGAAGAATTCAGTGGTAAAGCTAGTTTAAATTTCTTCTTCTTCTTCCGTCCTTAGCCACCGACCGTCAAAGCAGTCAGTGGCCATTACGCCTAGTGGCGTCTTAGGGCAACAGCAGATAGGTTTTCTTTGCCATTGTTTCCCATCACGCCTATTGGCGTCTTTAGGGCAACGGCAAATCAATCCATTTGCTGTTGTTTCCGTAATCGAAGTGACTGGCAAACGGGTGATCAGCCCGTTGGTAGTTTAAATTTAGACTTTCTTTATTTACTTGTTCTTAACAGTTTTACAGCATCCCACATGATAAAGATAGCAGAGTAATGTCTAATCCATATTGTTTCACAACAAACTATTAAATCTACTTTCGACATTCTTTCAATACTTACACCTGTTTCTCAAAATAACTTACACAGTACGTTCTTCACGTGTGATAGTAATCACGTGACATTTTGTAGTTACCAAAAAAAAAATTTTGGTAACTACACATTCTTTCAATACTTACACCTGTTTCTCAAAATAACTTACACAGTACGTTCTTCACGTGTGATAGTAATCACGTGACATTTTGTAGTTACCAAAAAAAAAATTTTTTTTTTTAAATGTGGTTCAGCAGTTGTTTCAGTGGACGTAATTATTTTTAAAACAAGAAAAATAAAGCAACAACACCATATAATAACTTAAATAAAAGTATCATCTCTGCAAGTAATAAATCAGCCTGCAAACAAATTCAAATGGCAAAACATATCCAATAAAGTGACAAAGAAAATTCAATACCCTTTAGCTCCCCAAGGAGCATAGGCTTTCAACAAACACATGCCAAGTCTTCCTGTCCTGTGCCATCCGCTCAAGTTCTTTCCATGTTTTCCTCATCATTTTCACCTCTGTTTCCAGTTCTCTTCTCCATGTGTTTTTTGGTCTACCTCTGCCTCTCTTTCCCTGTGTATTCCAGAACAAGGACTGCCTTGTAATGCTATCAACAGGTTTCCTCAATTTGTGTCCTATCCATCGCCAGCGTCTTCTTCTCAACTCTTGTTCCACTGGCATGTGTCTGGTTCTTGTCATCAATTCCACATTTGTGACTTTGTCATACCATTTCAGTCCTTCTATTCTAAGCAAGTACCCGTTTATAAAAGTCTGGGAAATATATGGAGAACTAGAGAAATCAAGTCCAACACGAAAATAAGAATCTTCAACTCAAATGTGAAGTCAGTCCTATTGTATGGCTCTGAGACATGGAGAACAACAAAAACAACAACCAAAAAGCTACAGACTTTTATAAACGGGTACTTGCTTAGAATAGAAGGACCGAAATGGTACTGGTCTAGAAAGCGGGCCCCGGAAGTTCAGGTTTTTGAAAACGCGAATCCGACTTTTTATTTAACAACTCCCGATCCGACTTTTGTATCAACCGCCCATTCGACGATCCGACCGCCTTTGTATCAACATGGAGTTCAATTTATCGATCTTGCCACGCACTGAAAATGACGCTGTCAAATTTTTACAAGCGCGTGGCATATTGCCGGCTGAAAGAATTTGTACTCTTGGCCATGAAATGAAACTTCATTGTTACACCGCTGGCAGAATAAGATGGATCTGCAGGGAACGGAAGCATAAGGAGAGAAGAGAGCTACGTAGTGGCACGTGTTTGCAGTCCACGAAACTATCCCTAGTGAACGTTATCTCGTTTATCTATTACTGGAGCCATGAGTCAACCTCAGTGAAAGTATGTGCTAGGGAACTGCTTATTTCCAAAACAACTGTTGTGGAATGGAATGCGTTCTTACGTGAAGTATGCGTCTTTTCTCTTTCAAAAGTGCAACATTAATGTATTTGAAGCTATCCTTGAGGACATTTCACTTTACTGGCCTCCAGAATAGACATTGCATTTTTATGCCAGCTACGGCTGCCAGCTACGGTCCTTTTCAGGGCCTGAATATCTATCAAAGTTAACAATCAACAATCACTGAGTATCACTAAGTATGCACAGTTATCTCCCCCTTTGCAAAACAACGGCAAGACGGTTGGGTTATCTCCCCCTCATACGATACATATTTCGTAAATTGTGTTTCGTTTCTCGGAAAAAGTCTGGGGCCCGCTTTCTAGACCAGTACCATTTCCCAATGCAATGAAAGCTCCTCTTGCTTTTTTTGTATTCTTATTTTGATATCACTGTCCCTCCAACTTTGTCTATATTACTTCCAAGATAAGTGTACGAGTCTACATCTTTTAGTGGTGTTTCTTCAAGTTCAACCTTGTTATCATTTCTTCTCATAATCTTTGTCTTTTCCCTGTGTATTTTCAGGCCCACTTGTTGTGACCTCTCATTGAGAATTTTCATTTTCTCTTGCATCTGATTATGGTTATGAGACAGAAGAGCCAAGTCATCTGCAAAATCCAGATCATAAGCTGTTTAGTCAGATTCCACTGGATTCCATTTCTGTTGTGTGATGTCAATGTTTTCATAACCCAATCTATTGCTAGTAAGAAAAGAAATGGAGACAAGAGACATCCCTGTCTCACTCCCGTTCTAATCCTCAACGGTTCTGTAAGTTGTCCTTCATGAAGAACTCTGCATGTCATGTCTTCATAGGTCTTCTTTATTAAGTTAATGATCTTCATGGGAACTCCATAATGCCTCATCAATTTCAAAAGCGATTCTCTGTCTACACTGTCAAATGCCTTTTCATAGTCCACGAATCCAATGTATAGCGGTGAATTCCATTCCAGACTTTGTTCAACTATTATTCTCAATGTGACTATCTGGTCTGTACAGGATCTATTTTGTCGAAAACCTGCTTGTTCATCTCTCAGTTGCTTGTCTATGGTTTCTTTTAATCTCTCCAGGATGATTCCGTTTAATACTTTTGCTGGCACTGATAGTAACATTATTCCTCTATAATTTGTGCACTCTTGTAAATTTCCCTTCTTAGGAAACTTGACCAGATAACCTTCCTTCCATTCTGCTGGTATTTCCTCTCTCTCCCAGACTTTGCCAAGTAGTTTGTATAATATATCTGTAGAGGTATCAATATCTGTTTTGATGGCCTCTGCTGGAATGCAATCTGGACCAGCTGCTTTTCCATCTTTCAGAAGCTTTATGGCTTTCTTTATTTCTTCTCTACTTGGTCTTTCACAGCTGATTTGTAGCTCCTCTTCTGCTGGCTGGATGTCTGGGGGATTAGTTGGAGATGGTCTGTTGAGAAGTTCCTCAAAATGTTCTGTCCATCTCTTCATTTGTTCTCGTATTTTACTAAGCAATTTTCCATTCTTATCTTTAATGAGGCCATTTGCTTGCTTATATTTCCCTGTTAGCTTCTTTGTGTTGTTGTACAGGTCCCTCATATTTCCTTTTGCTGCTGCTTCCTCTGTTTCCTCTGCCAAATCATCAATATATTTCTTCAGCACAAAGCATGGATAACAACAGAAACCATTAGTAAGATAGAAGACAGGAAAAACAAGAAAGCAGATTTAAACAGAAGCAAAACCAGAAGCTCCAAAGCCAAGGCTCATGTAGTGTACATAAAAGCAAACAAAGAAGTAAGAAGAAACATCAAAAGAGACAAAAAAAGACAAAGAAAATTACTATAGAACAAATGAAAGGAACAGTTCCTAGGTGGATATACATAAATGACATGCAAATAATCCTAACCCTAAAAAGATACTAATTAACTGAAAGAATTGAAGAAACATGTGCGGTAACTAATCTTAAGTACTCCAGATTCAGAAGTGGAAGAAATAGATTTGAACAGTTATACGTTCATATGAAGACAATATTCATACCAACATTGTGCTACCACTTACATAGACATTGACAAGAAAAGCAAAACAGAACAAATCAAAAACTTTACAAGTCACCTTCTGTAAAATGAAGTATCTAAGAAATGCATCTAAAACGCTTTAAAAAAGATCTATTGAGAAAGGAAGAAAGATGAATTAATGAAGGAGTCCATTAAGAAATGAAGAGAGATAATCTATTGGAGGAATCTATTGAAAAATTCAGGGAGATAAACTAATGAAATAATCTATTGAGAAATGAAGAGAGATGATCTAAGGAAGCAATCTATTGAGAAATTAAGGAAGATGAACTAATGAAGAAATCTACAGTGACATGAAGAGAGATGAGCTAATGAAATAATCTATTGAGAAATGAAGAGAGGTGATCTAATGAAGAAATCTTTTGAACAATGAAGGAAGATGATCTTATAAAGGAATGTAATGATAAATGAAGAGAGATAATCTAATGAAATAATCTATTGAAACTGGATGAGGTCCAGTGCAGATTCCGAGCGAACCGAAGTACTCAAGACCTAATCTTCACACTCAGACAGCTGAGTGAAAAGGCCCTTGAGTATAAGAGTGAGATCCATCTTTGTTTCATAGATCTGGAAAAGGCGTTTGACAGGGTCCCCTGGAGCAAACTTTGGGATTGTTTGGCAAGGAAGAACATTCCAGCACCTCTGATTCATGCTATACAGAGCTTCTACAAGTCTTGCAGAAATTATGTGAGGACAGCAAACCATAAGTCAGAAGAAGAGTTCAGGACCACCACTGGTGTAAGACAAGGTGATATCCTGTCACCTTACCTTTTCATACTCCTCATGGACGATGTCATTAAGGCATGTAAGGAGAGAACAAGAAAGTATTCAGTGGGGTACTGGAAGATGAGACAGGTCTGTATTTCAGAGCTGGCATTTGCTGATGATGTTGCCCTGATTGCTAAATCAGAGGCACATCTCCAATTCAACCTGCAAGTCTGGAAGGAAGAGCTGGAGAAGAGAGGGATGGTCATAAGCAGCTCTAAAACAAAATCCATGGTGATATCACGAGAAGAAAGAAGACATCAGATTAAGCTGGGAGAACAGGTCCTGGAGCAGGTAGACCACTTTAAATACCTCGGAGCTATTATTGACCGAAAGGGAGGCATCAAAGAAGAGTTGGCCACTCGAAAAGCAGCAGCTGGGAGACTTTTTCAGGCCATAAATCGAGGATTCCTCAGCAAGAGAGAGGTTGGTAAGAAAACGAAGATGGCTGTATACCGCTCCACCTATGTCCCAGTCTTGACATATGGATGTGAGTCATGGGCAATAACTACAACCCACAAAAGCCAGATCCAAACCTCAGAAATGAGATATCCGAGGAAGGTGGTTGAAGTAACAAGAAGAGACATGGTACGCAACCAGACGATACGTCAAGGCCTTAAATCCCACCCCCTGCAGACCCAAGTAGAACAGTACCAACTAAGATGGTTTGGCCATGTCTGCAGAATGGGAGAAGACCGGCTACCACGACAAGCATGGGAAACAAAGAGCCAAGGATCCAGACCCCCAGGATGACCCAGAGTCCGCTGGGAGGACAACATTAGACAATCTTTGAAAGACCGAGGACTAGAATGGAACCAGGCCAGGAGGAAGACAGCCGATAGGATAGTCTGGCGCTCTCTCTTCCAAACCTCTACACCTCACGGTAGAAGGGGAACGACTAAGTAAGTAAGTAAATAATCTATTGAGAAAGGAAGAGAAATGAACTAATGAAAGAATCTATTGAGAAATGATGAGAGATGAACTAATGAAGGAATCCTCTGAGAAATTAAGAGAGAAGAGCTCAAGGAGGAATCTGTTGAGATATGAAGAGAGAACTAATAAAGGAATCTGTTGAGAAATGAAGAGAAATGAACTAATGAGGGAATCTACTGATAAATGAAGAGAGATAATCTTGTAAAGGAATGTATTTGGAAAATAAGAACATGTTCGTTTTGTCACTTTTTGAGGATGAATTCCAATCAACCAGCAGCACTAGTATATAATCTCAAAATGGAATATACCATGTATAGAAGATGACTCTGGAGGAAAGGGATTGACAAGTGACAGACATCTTAAAGAACTACAACATGACAGCACACAGGAAGTAGCACATACACTGGATCTGGAAGCAGTAATCAACATACCAAATTATTAATTAATAAATTAACAAATTTCAATTTACTTCCAAATAATAAATCATGTAGGAAGGCAGATGGAAAGGAGACACATTGAGGAATCCTGTTTATAACAATACCAGGCATTCTTTACTCTGAAATCCCCAGGGTAAGAGAGGTAAAGAACACATGGAGACCAAAGAACACATGGAGACCAAAGAACACATGGAGACCAAAGAACACATGGAGACCAAAGAACACATGGAGACCAAAGAACATATGGAGAAAAGATATGGAGATAGATATAAAAGGGATGAAGAAGACATAGAAAAACCCTGAGCTGATGGCACAGGACAGGGAGACTTGGCATAAGTTTGTTGACGACCTATGCTCCTGGGGGAGCTGAAGGGGGATAAATAAACCTTGAGATTCAGAGATCACCTGTACCTTCTTATTTGTTAAAATTACGCTCAGCATCATTAGGTCAAAACCTCAGAAATGAGGTATCTGAGAAAGGTGGTTGAAGTAACAAGAAGAGACATGGTCCGCAACCAGACGATACGTCAAGGCCTAAAAACCCAACCTCTGCAGACCCAAATAGAACAGTGCCAACTAAGATAGTTTGTCATGTCTGCAGAATGGGAGAAGATCTGCTGCCATGCCAGGTATAGGAGGCTAAGAGACAGAATTCAGACCTCCAGGACAACTCAGAGTCCACTGGGAGGACAACATTAGACAATCTCTGAAGGACCGAGGACTAGACTGGAACCAGGACAGGAGGAAGACAGCCGACAGGATAGTATGGCACTCTCTCTTCCAAACCTCTACACCTCATGGTAGAAGAGGAATGACTAAGTAAGTAAGTATGATTAGGTCAGATTTGTTCTCCAGGGATCCAGTGCACATTTGTTCTACTTATCTTAAAGTCATTTCTTATTATTTGTTAAAGGCAAAACAGCTATGGCATCTTCAGAGACAGTAATACCTCGTGAGGAAATGCATGCATTTGTGGTTCGCTGCATGGAGAAGGTGGGGACCAAACCTGATCATGCTAATGTATTGGCTGACCTCCTTGTGGCTGCAGATTACAGAGGTCATTATAGCCATGGTCTGAATAGATTGGGTGAGTAGTTAATATTATTATTATACTTAATGTAGTAGACTTTGTCAGTTACAATGAACTATGGGAATGCGCCTTTGAGGTAATAGCCCTCCGCTGCTTTTTTTCTTCATGTTCCTTTTGGTGCATTTTTTCCTCTTCTGCAAGCTGGAGTGTCTTCTCCAAGGTGCAGACTTGGACACAGTTATATGGAGATCAAGCTGTTGCCCATGCAGCATGTTCCTCCTCTCCACATAGAAGGCAGGTCCAAAGGAACGACAGTAGCCAATACAGTTTGGTAAAATCGACGTCACAGGAGTTGCTAGATTAATGTTTAAGCAACATTAGACTGCCTTGGGGACTCTGACTCCAGATTTATCCTCAGGGTTTACTTCTGAAGCCTTTCCCTTAAACGAATATTTAACAAGGTAGCGGAGGTTTGAAATCAGTTTTACCTTCTCCTAGATAGGCCAGCTGCCAAGGATCACGAGTCCTATCTGCCCGAAGCTGCTGGTTTTAGGGTGCCAGTGGCTCACCTTCTCTTTTTCTTCTATCAGTGGGAACAGTTCTGCCGGGTTCATATTGAGCCACTTGTGAAGACCAGGAGCTTGACTGAGGCTGTTTGAGGCGCATGCCATAGAAGCATACTCAGATGACAAGAAAAATAGGAAAAAGACTATAACATTGCCATTCTTTAATAAATGTATTATCGTGATAATTATAGTCATAAAGATATGTCGCTGTTTAATAGTGTCAGAGTGGAGAAGACAAAATAATAAAAAAAGGTAATACTTCTTACTAGGGGAAAAGACATAAAAAACCTATGTTGTGGCCACAAGGCCTTCGTCAGGAACAGACAAATTAAAACAGGAAGGAAAGAAAATGAGAATTAGGTAGAAAACATAAAAATAAGAGCAGAAACTCCCTGATTTGGATCACATGGCAGGATATAACAAAATTGGTCTTACCCCGTCTTACTCCATTCCTCCTCATTTGATAGCGTCAGTGCTCGTAAAACTCGTAGAGTGTCATAATATATTGAAAATGTAGCATGAATGGCCCAGTATAGTTCCATGGGGTCTCTGAGGAGACAAGAATAGAACAACTGCCTTAAGATTGTTGTAAGACGCAGGAAAAATGAAGTGCTCAAATTTTTTAATTTTTAACTTGTCGGATGAAAGATATCCCATTCAACCCCTTCTCTTCTTCTTTCTTTGGTCCTTGGCTGCTGACTGACAAAGCAATCAGGGACCATCACACTTGGTGGCATTTTGTCAGGCAGAAACAAACTGGCTTAATTTTGCTTGGTCAACAGTCATCCTTTGTGTGGTGCCCCAACTCTGGTTCATGCTGTGGGTCTGTGTTCAACCCCTGATGAGTCATCATTAGGATATAAAATGTTTATAATTTTATATAGTATATTCAGTTGTCACTGCTCATTTATGTCATTATACATCCTTATGATTTATTGTATATAAGGCAAATACTAATATCTAATTGTGTGTATATGTTTTATTTCCGTTAAGCTGTTCATTCGTCACATTTTTATTTGTTTACTTTTTTTGTACCTGTTAAAAAAGGTGGGGGAGGTTAGGTGTAAAGCTGGGAGTATGTGGGTTTTAAATTTCATTTCATACTTTTGATATACATAATTTCAGCTGGGTTATATTTTTTTTCTGTGATAGTCTGTTGTCAAATAATATTTACTACAATTGCTATAATAACATTTTCCAAAACACTACACCTTACAACTGTTACAAACACCTTTCGTATATATGACCTTTTCCCCAAAACCAGTTTTTATTTATTAAAAATTAATTAATTAATTACTTTTAAGAATAATTTTGATTTGTGAAATGTTTCGTAAAAACTAAAAGTAAAAAGAAGAACACATAAAGATTTGTAAAAATGTGATTTGATATGTTACTAATTACTTGTTCTGCATTTGTGCTCCTCAGATATGTATGTTCGTGACATAGACAGCAAAATATGTGTTAGTGATAAAGAACCTGAGATAGCTAAAGAGACTGCAGCGACAGCTTTAGTAAAGGGAAACAATCTGTTAGGTTTGGTTCATTGTCATCATTAATATAATTATTGTCATCTATCCATCACCTCTAACACCATCCTCATCACTTCAATTACTTTTTTTGAGTCAGTGTTTAATGTTGCCATCATTATCATCATCATACATGCCACATGCTATGGTTTACCCATAATCTGTACAAGGTATTTGCATTTTCAGATGTGTACACCCTGTACATAATTTCTGTACAGGTTTTCTAACCCATTCCCCTTATTACTGTGTCTCAAAGTTCTTTTATAAGGTCCTATTGAACACAGGATTTCCCAGTCTGTTAGTGATAATTGAGCACAGAAATAGACTAAATGATGACACCATCACATTATTTTTACAGTGTAAAATAAACTCAGACATTTATTGTTTGGGTTTTAAAATAAGTGAAGACCTGCTTTAAAAGGCAAAGTCCACATGCCTCATTTATAATGCAGCCTACTGTAATTGAAAATATTTTTATATGAATTAACTCTTTTGATTTTTTTTTTTTTTGTGAAATGTTTTTTCAATCTTTGTACAGGTTTTGCGGATCTTAGTACAGGGTTTTGGATTTTTTGTACAGGTTTTTCATCTCCGAGGTGTGGCATGTATGCATAATCATCATCATAATCATCACCATCATCTTTGTCTTAGTCCCGTTAAACAGATGTGACTGGGTGGTAACGTAAGCCAGTCAAGCTGACCTTGATCATGTAGTAAACCTGGTTCTTCGTATCATTCTACGTTTTAAGTTACTCTAAGAGAAGGCCACTCTCCAAACCTCCGATGTCTTGCGGGCAGTGTTAGGATGTGCAAGAACATGGACAGGAAGACTCCACAACTTCCCCACTGAAGACACACCCACGGCGACCGTTGCCTCAATTGGCTGTGTGTGGTGTACCCGGAAACGGGGCCTCCCAGTACTGAGGCACAGTTAAGTCCTCGATGTCACTTATCGGTGCAGAGTTGAGAGAGATGGCTGAGCATCACAATCCCCCCTGTGTTGCAGCATGATGAGAACCCAGCATTGCACACTGAGCTTGGGGGGATCACTTGGGCACCAGACTTAATACTGGCTCTTGACTGGATGGCCGCATGCAGGAGATTTCTACAATGGAGGGTTGGCAGGTGGTGGGTATCTGGAAGTGGCTCTGTGCAGGACGTGAGGATTCCTTGGGAGAGCCCAGAACCAGAGCACAGCATTGTGCAAGCTCTGCATAGTTGGAGAGCCCCCTGGATGACGGGGAATGCACAGTGTGCTACCCCACCTATCCCCAACTGCTAACTTAGAACCAGAAGTGGGGTCCTCTGTATGCATGCCAGGCCAGGATAAAATGCCTGGGAAAGAGACTGGAGCTCAGAACTCCCTAACTCAAAGTTGCAGGATGGCAGAAAAGCCATGGGAAAGACAGGGCTATTTTGAAGATAACGCAACCATATTTTCACCATACGAGCTCGGACGCCGCCTCGGTAAACAAGGTCCGCGCAGAGCAGTGACACCCCCAGGCTGCTTGCGAATAGTCTACTACTGGGAACATAAACAGATTAGGGATGAGCCCACTCTCCCGTTGAACAGGTGCTAAAGTCATAGATACTGGGCCAGAAGGCGCACCGGAAACCACAGTATCACGCAACTCGCTTTTTTTTTTCTATGGAGAGTACACCGTCAAATAAATCTCGTACTGGTGCTCGCCCTGTGGAGCTCCACCAGGCAGGTGCAGTGCCGGGCTCTGAGCCTCGACAGAGCCCACCCTCAGCTACTGGAGGACCCTCTAGACCGTCTTGGGGAGTCAGCAGACGGCGGAGGAGAACTACTGACCAAAACAAAACAGAAAAAGAGAAACCCAGAGTGCCACTTGTCATGATGCACTGGAATGCAGAGGGAGTGAACAGCAAGCAGGCTGGATACAGCAAAAAGACAGAGCTGGAAAACATCTTGTATGAGAAGCAAGTCAGTGTTTGCTGCATCCAAGAGACTCACTTAAAAGCAGATCAAACCTTTAAAATAAGGGGATATCAATGCTTCAGATCCGACAGACAAGATAGATGAAAAGGAGGAGTACTTACTCTTGTATGGAATAACATTCCTGCACACGAAAGGAAAACCTTCATGGATGGAGCAGAATATCAGCTGTTGCAGATAAAGATAGACAAGATGGAATTAGAACTCCTGAACTATTACTGTCCGAACAACAAACCCCTGAGTCTCAGCTCTATACAGGTACCAGCCACCAACTTTATAGCAGTTGGAGACTTTAATAGCCACTCCCAGAGCTGGGGCTATAACCATCTGGATCACAGAGGTGAAGAGGTTGAAACTTGGCAAGATGATCACTCCCTAATCCTAGTCAATAATGCCACAGATACTCCTACCTTCTACTCCAGAGGATGGCACACAACTTCAACACCAGATCTTGCCTTCTCCACACCAGATATAGCTGGATCTATTAGTAGAGAAGTAGGAGACCAACTAGGGGGAAGCGACCATCGCCCAATCTTTCTTACTGTCCAGAGTGCAACTCTCAGTACAGGCCCAGCCATTACAAGATGGAACTACAATAAAGCCAACTGGGGTTTATTCAGGCATCAGGTGAACACGCTGCTGTCTACCCTCAAGGTACAGAACAGAGACATTAATGAAGTGGTAAAAGACTTCAACCGATGCATACTACAAGCTGCAAAAAAAACCATTCCCAAAGGATGCCGGCGTAACTACATACCATACTGGTCCAGCACACTCCAAGAACGTCAGGAAGCTATGAACAGGGCTAGAAAGGACGCAGAGTCTCAGCCTTCACTTGAAACTCACAACAAATGGAAAAAGGCTGTAGCAGAGTTTCAGAGAACAAAGCTAGAAGAAAAACGGAAAAGCTGGAGAACTAAAACGGCATCGCTGAACCTTGAGAAAGACAGCAGGAAACTTTGGAGATTAGTCAAGTCTCTAAATGAAGAGCGTTCCTCACCTAGGCAGACTATCACATTGGATGAAGGTGGCAAACTTTTCAGAGGAAAACAAGCTGCAGACTTGTTTGCTAGAAGATACAGTTCAGAAAGCAACTTACCCATTAACATAGATCATCAGAGAGAGATAAGAAAAGAAATACTGGCAACCATGGGACAGACAGATACTCCTGCCCCAATGAGGGAACCCATCACACTAGGAGAACTACAGAAGGCTATTTCCAAGCTTAAGTTTCAAAAGTCACCCGGCCCAGACAAAATCAGCAACGAAATGCTAGTAAATCTGAGCTCAGCAGCAAAGACAAAACTGCTTGAGATATTCAACCACAGCTGGTTGAAAGGAACGGTACCCCAAGTATGGAGAGAAGCCATCACAATACCCATACTAAAGAAAGGGAAATGTAAGACCGAGGCTGCAAGTTACCGGCCAATCAGTCTCACAAGCTGTGTTGGGAAGACTATGGAGCGAATAGTCAACCACAGATTGAAATGGTATTTAGAGTCTGAGCAGATCCTGGTGCCGGAACAAGCTGGATTTAGAGAATGCTACAGTATAGAAGACCAAGTTACTTACTTGTCTCAAGCAATAGAAGATGCCTTCCAGGAGAAGAAAAAGGTCCTAACGATCTGGGTCGACTTCAAGCAGGCCTTTGACAAGGTGTGGAAAGATGGCCTCATTGCAAAACTTAGGAGAAGTGGAATCCAAGGCAACATGATGAAATGGATCCAGTCATACTTGCATAACAGGAGAACTAGAGTCACTCTTGACGGTCTGCAGAGCAGAAAAGTGTTGCTCCATCAGGGGGTACCTCAAGGAGGAGTAATTTCCCCAACACTCTTCCTTGTTTACATCAATGACCTGGTGAAAGATCTCCCTGCAGGAGTTAAAGCTGCCTTATATGCAGATGACCTAGTACTATGGTGCGCTGATGAAAATGTCACCACAGCAAATTATAGAATGCAGCGGGCAGCAGACATGCTAGTGTCATGGGCAGAGAAATGGCTTATCACAATAAACACAGACAAAACCTCCACAACACTGTTCTCCCTCGCCCCCAAGGACAAATCAGCTAACATACACCTAGGGACAACCGTGATCAAGGAAGAAAGCTACCCCACCTATCTTGGGGTGACATTTGACCAAAGGCTTACATGGAATAAGCATATTGAAAACGCAGAAGGAAAGGCCAGAAGACAACTAGGCATACTCAGAAAATTAGCAGGTACCAACTGGGGAGCAAATGAACGAAATCTAAAGAAGATTTATAATGGAGTAATAAGACCACACTTAGAGTTTAGCTCAGCAGCATGGTCATCAGCTGCTAACTCACATCTGCAGTCTTTGGACAAGGTGCAAAATCAAGCTCTCAGGCTCATTACAGGAGCCATGAAAACTACACCAATAACAGAGATGCAGAAGGTTGCTGGATTACAGACATTGTCCCATAGAAGAGACACAAAAACCATGATCCAGATGGAAAAGTACAACAGTATGCCAATGCACCCAATGAAGGCAAGACTAGATGATCTGGCATTGGGACGTCTAAAGCGTAGCAGCTTTGTGCATCGGGGGAAAAGACTTATAAGACAGCATCAAGAAGACCTATCCATGAAGACAACACCACTGAAGCCCACCCTATACCCTGTACCATGGGAGCAGGCCAGCAGTGCCCTCCAAATTAATACATCAGTCAGTGGTCTCACAAGTGGATGTGAGTATAATGATCTGCAAAAACGAACTGCTACATTGAGTATGATCCAAGAAAGCTATCCCGATCAATCATGGATACATGCCTATACAGATGGATCAGCAACTAATGCTGTTAGGAATGGAGGTGCCGGTATCTTTATCTCATATCCTGACAACCACTATGAGACTAGGCACATTCCCACTGGTAAATTCTGTTCCAACTATACAGCTGAGGTTCAAGCTCTAGAGCAAGCTGCAAATATGATTTATAACACAAACTCTGACTGCCACCAGGTAGTCATCCTCACAGATGCACTGTCTGTCCTGCAAGCTCTCAAGGGTGGTAAACTCCCGCATCTGAGAAATGAACTAAACAAGGTAGCTGCCAAAAAGAGAACCATACTTCAGTGGGTATCATCTCATTGTGGTGTACCCGGAAATGAAAAGGCAGATAAACTTGCAAAAAAGAGAGGAGAATGTGAACAAGAAGATAATGAAGTCACATACTTTGAGAAAAAGAGAGCTATCCAGACTATCAGAAGAGAACAGAACCAACCCAAAGACGACTATCACACTCTCGACCGGCAGGGACAGATAACTATTTTTCGACTCAGGACAGGGCATAACAAACTGAATAAACACATGCACAAGCTACGATTGTCTGCTTCACCACTGTGCACATGTGGATTAAACAAACAAACTGCTGAGCATGTTCTACAGGACTGTCCTCTGTATGACCAGTTAAGAAAGATATACTGGCCCAATGACTCAACACTAAACTCAAAGCTATATGGAGTTAAAGAGGAACTTCAAACAACAGTCGAATTCATCATGAGAACTCGTCTGACGGTGTAATCATCAAAGATGCGATCGCAAGAAGAAGAAGAAGAAGTTACTCTATTACTTTCACTCATTCTGTCAGCTGATCTTCATCTACAGGACGTTTTACTGTACAACTCTTTAACACCGACATAGTTTTTATTATTTTATTCTTTATTGAAGCGTAACGTAGTATGTACAGTTTGAGCAAAAATCAGGGCTGGAAACATAATTCATCCATCTATCTCAAGCAAAGTAGACACAATTGTTACAATTACATTGATAGTAGATAAAACAATTTCTTTTCTTCCTTTCCTGGTTATCTTAATTCAGCCACTTCAACGTTAATTTACTACACAGTCTAAGTCTTTGCTTTCTATTCTCTTGTTGTAAAGGCTTGGGTATAAGACTGGTCTGACTGCCAGGGTTATTTACTTGTCCAAGACTATGAGATGTTTCACTAGGTTCTCTTTAACAAGTCGCTGACAAACATGTGGCACTCACTAACACGTTATGCCTATGCCAAAAAAAGTCACTTTGTTTCACTGTCCTCGTTATCAAAAATCGAGGCGTGTAAATCGCTCTTCTACAGAGTCATCAATTGACTCATACATACCTTATGATAACTTCTTGTGGTCATGATACATTCTGGATTCTAGCACAATAATGATAGCAATAACCTGATCACTGCAGACTATAGCTGGTAGTACAGCCATGTGACACTAACTGTGCTGGTGCACTTACTTCAGTGAGCTTCATCATAGGAAAGAGAAAGAGTGTCTTCTTCTTGCCCTTTTATAACCTCTCTCTGGAAATTCTAGTTTCTAGTGTATCACATGCTACCTTATTGTGTGTACAATATCATAACCTGTCCTCGTCTGTCTACAAAAGAGTTCATCTATTTTCTGACCACTTATGACCTTTTCTGTTTATCTAGTGATATCTACAGTTAAATCCCTTACGATATAGAGATATAGATGCGTCCCATTTGCAGTCATACTGATTTCAATCAATCAATACCCATTAGCTTCCCAAAGAGCATAGGCCTTCAGCAAACACATGCCAAATCCTCCTGTCATGTGCCATGAGCTCAAGGTCTTTCCATGTCTTTCTCATTATTTTAATTTCTGTCTCCAGTTCTCTTCTCCATGTGTTCTTTGGTCTGCCTCTACTTGTATTACCCTAGGGATTCCAGAACAAGGACTGTCTGGTAATGCTAAAAACAGGTTTCCTCAATGCATGTCTAACCCATCACCAGCATATTCTTATTTCTTGTTCCGTTAGTACTTGTCTGGTTCTTGTCATAAGTTCCACCTTAGTGAACTTCTTGTACCATTTCAATCCTTCTATTCTTGTTTATTGATCGAAAGCATGAAAATAAACACAAACCATATAAGGGAATGTGTGAAACAGTGCCCAAGAGTGATCTTTTGAATTAATAGAGGTAAGTAGTATGTAATGCAGAAATGATTAAATGCAAGACATTATTCATGAAATAGAGGGGGTATGTGGCAACAGCAAACAGCACAATTAATAACACAGTATACCCATAAGAATTGAAATATAAATCAGAGGAAAAGAAAGGACCAGCGAAACATAAGACAAACCAAAAAGGGGAGAAAAGACCGAAATGTGACATATCTGAAATGGTCTGTGCTAGCTAAACAGCTTAATACGGGGAGATAAATTTGTCAGCACCTGTGCACCAGATGGAGTTAGAATAAAAAGAGAAGAAGAAGGACATATAAAGTAGCAAGCACATACCTAAACAATTAACATTTATTTTATCAACATAATTATGCTATAAAGGTAAAAGGTAGTCCCATAGCAGAAACTGCCTTAGGGGAGTGAAGTGTTAGAGATGTCACTATACTCCATCCAGCTTCGAAAGTTAGGGTGACCAGTTCCCTTCCTCATTGACTTTTCCTTCCCTAACTCAAGTGCACAGTCAGGTACCCATTTACAGCTGGGTTAACTGAAGCGTGTCAACACCATGAATCAAACCCGGCACCTTTGCCATGAGAGACCAGCGCTATGCTATGGAATAAAGTCCCAGATAGTTCCTGGAGGTCTCTGAGGAGACAAAGAGAGAATAGGACTATTTGATTCCTCAGTCATGTCATACGAGGCAACTAAAATATGAGATTGTGCAACCTCATCATGTAAAATGACTTGCTACAGAAACCACCACTGTTAGAGTTGGGGCTTTGGCATAGGCTTCCTCAAGGGGGACGTCTGCAATGGTGGCTGCATGCATGCTCCATAAGAAAAAGGAGATGATGATACACAGAGAACTTTAAAGTAATTAAATTATTCTGAAGGAACAGTCCCAATTATGATGGTTTGGCCATGTCTGCAGAATGAGAGGAGATCGGCTACCATAACAAATATGGGAAACTAAGAGTCAGGAATCCAGACCTCCAGGACAACCCAGAGTTCACTGGGAGGACAACATTAGACGATCTCTGAAGGACCGAGGACTGGATTGGAACCAGGCCAGGAAGAAGATAGCCAGTAAGAGTATGGGGCTTTCTCTGGCAAACCTCTACATCCCAGGGTAGAAGAGGAATGTCTAAGTGAGTAAGTAAATTATTCTGAAAACAAAAATGAAGCTGAAAGAAAATCTGCATCTAAGAGCAAAAGCTGTTAAGAACTAAGATTTAGTCCAACATACATGCCACGGTATGCCCAATGGGCTGATCACCCGTTGGCTTGTCACACCGATTACGGAAACAACGGCAGATGGATTTATTTGTTGTTGCCCTAAAGACGCCGCTAGGCGTGATGGGAAACTACAACAGAGAAAATCAATCTGCTGTTGCCCTTAAGACGCCACAGGGCGTGATGGCCTCTGACTGCTTGGTCGATCTTTGGCTAAGGACGGAAGAAGAAGAAGAAGACATGCCACGGTAGTTAAAATATACCATGACAATAACAAATTAGACATTTCTTTCTTTCTTGAGGAAGGAAACAGAGAAGAAGAAGAAGAAATTTCAAAGAATGAAGTAGAAACCTCAGAAGACTGCAAGATAACGAACTTTAAGAAGAAAAATATTCAGCAACTTTTCAGGTGAAGAAATCAATTTAAAAAATTAAGATTTACACTGTTCTTTTAGGTTCCTTCTTGATTTTGATGAATGAAACTAAATCTTATTGCAGGTCCTGTAGTTGGAAAATTTTGTATTGACACAGCAATAAAGAAGGCAAAAGAAGCTGGAGTAGGATGGGTTTCAGCAAATGGTAAGGCCACTTATTTTAGCCATTGAGTTTCATTAGATTAACATAACAAATAACTGAAAGTACCAAATGGATAAAGTGTAACCTTAATTAAAATAACTATTTGTCTGATGATCTTAGAGGTAACATGCATTGCAGGACAACTAGTACTGCAGTAAAGTAAAAGGCAAAATGGTGTGCATATATAAAATTTAACACATGCACAAATAATAGACTGTGGCAGATAGTTTTATGCAAACTTTCCTTGGAGCAAAAAGTGCATGAAAAAAGACAGATCTATATGAAAATAAAAAGGTTGAAGAAGCAGTACAAGAACAGTAGAACACAACAAACTTCTTATCTGAAAATTATCCAAGCTTTTGAGGTACCATACAATACTTTTTCAGCTCAGGAATTTGTAAAATAGTGCAAGAATGTATGGAAATCTTGCAGAATAACAAGACAAATATCTGATGAATTAAAAATTTCATTAATTTTAAGCTGTAAACAAGAATGATGTTTGCCATATTAAAAATTCTGCGTGGTAGATTCATTTAAATAGGAGCCGCGGTAGCATAGTGGTTAGTGCACTGGCTTCCTAGTGCAGTGGTCTATGGTTCGATCCCCAGATGAGGTGGGAAATTTTTAGGCTACAAACGGCTCCTGGGTTGACCCAGCCCCAAATGGGTACCAGAGCAACTCTGGGAAAGTTAAGGCGGCCGGGGTGATGCCGACCACATCACCCCTAGTGTGCCGACGGTCAAGATAATACGGGCCTAACACCATATTCCCAATATGCCTCAATGGGCGTGTAACGGGTTCCTTTACCTTTTTAGATTCATTTAAATAACATTTTTTTCTGTTCAGGTTCCAATCACATCGGCATTGCTGGCTGGTACTCAATGAGAGCTATGGAGCAAGGTCTTATCGTAAGTATTTTTATGTGAGCATGTGCATACTTATTTTGTGTGTTTTGTTTTTAATTATTTTTAAAACTTGCGAGCAATGTTTATGTTTTTGACACAGCTAAATAATGGCTAGTGACATTAATGCTCGATGCCATCCAAAATTATCTTGAACATTCCAATACTTCAAATGCTTGATTTTCTTCCTGACATTGTCACACCTTTCTAGTCTTTCCTGTCTGCTGTCCTCCACTTCTTTTACACCCTGAAATATTTCATTTGTCACCAGGATTTTCAAACTGTCCTTTTTGAGTATGGCATGCATGAATTCTGCTTGTTTTTGTTTTTAGTGTTAGCAATAGTCTTTTAATATTGTTTCATGACAGCATGCAGACAGTACAATCAGTGGCATACTGAGGGGTGCCATCGGACACTATTATGATAGTACTTACTGATAAAAATATACTTGCAAGCCTGCTTCTTTATTGAGGGAGGGGATGACGCAAGTATGATCCGCCCTGGTTGCCAAATGCTTTAAGTACGCCCCTGAGTACAACATAATATTTCCAGCAGCTTCTTAACTGTACACTTAAGTAAAAAATTAATCAGCAACTGGCAACCCACAAAATGTGGGGATCTGCTTTAGAAACACTGAGCTCTATTAAGATACCTTGATAAAATCATGTCTGTTTTGGTTTCAGAGTATTTTGAATAAGTGCAGATATATGTAACTTTTATCTTTGCTTGACTGCAATTCCATAAACAGAGCAGTGTAAAATTCATTTAAACTAAGTAAAATTTTACTAAGTGTTAACTTCAAAGAAAAGATTGATCATGAATAAAGTGAGTGTTTTTAAGCTAGTTTGTGAGTTTTCACTGGGATAAGAATTTCAATTCTGGGGATGCCACTGTTTAAATGCTGGCGGGAGAGTCTAAATTTTCTCTAGCTTTAAATTTTTTTCTTCCTTTGTTACCAATAGATCTATAAACTCATCCCCTGTGATTTACCGGAGCCGCGGTAGCACAGTGGTTAGTCACTAGATTCCTAGCTCAGTGGTCCAAGGTTTGATCCCCAGTTAAAGTGGGATTTATTTAGACTGCAAACGGCTCCGGGGTCAACCCAGCCTCATGAATTGGATACCAGAGCAACTCTGGGAAAGTCAAGGCGGCCGGCGTGATGCTGACCATATCACCCCTAGTGTGCCGATGGTCGAGAAAGTATGGGCCTAACACCATATTCCCAATATGCCTCAATGGGCATGTAACAGGATCCTTTACTCTTTACCCTACCTGTGATCTACCAGTAGATTTGGATCTACCATATGTTGTAGGTGATATATCTCTATAAACTGTGATTTCTTAGAGGATTGTCTCTCTAACCTATAACAGTTTTGGGTGCATGTCTTTATAAACTGTTATAAGATGACACATTTCTATAACCTGTGATATTGATTGTATATAAGTAAATTTATTACCAATTTATTACCTCCAGCGTGAGAATGGAGGTAGAGGCAGTTACTGCTGCACTGAGGTGGCTGTCTGAAACTCCATCAACCAGGGCAGTTATATTGTCAGACTCTCAAGCCGTGCTTCGGAAAGTTCAGAACGGATGGCTGCGGCAGGAATGGAAAACATCAATAGAATCCTCAAGTCTTGAAGAACTGGTGTGGATTTACTGTCCTGGTCATGCAGGGGTATGTGGCAATGAGAGAGCTGACAGACTGGCTTAGAGAGCACCCAAAGTGGGGACACAAGACATGGATAAGGGAGAGATACTAAGGGCTTTTAATGATCGGCTGCTGGATAATGACGCTGCAATGGATGAATCAACAAGGCTGAGGCTGTTGGAGTTTGGCATCAAACATGGGACTAGCAGAAATGGACGTGAGAGAGGATGCATCCATCATATGTACAACCAGCGTGCTACCGGTATAATTAGCATTCATACTCTTCGACATTTGCTGAGGGAGACTGAGCATCTCTGGGTTTGCCCAGAGTGCAGTGAGGTTGATTCTGATTAACAATAACAATTACCAACTCTTATGCAGGGTTTGGCTTTCACAAATACATCACCCCTCATGGTACCAACAAGAGCTAAAACGGTATGTATATTAAATATTAAAATAATGTCTTTATTTAGATCAGTGGTCCTTATACGTTTTTGAGTCCTGACCCCTCAGTGGAATCACTGATCCTTTTAATTAACCCCCAGCAAAAAATAAATAAATAAAATAAGGAGGCACAATAAATTAACATTACATTTTTATTGAACTGGTTAAATTCATTAATGGGAAGGCTGTGGCTAATTAGTATTAACAAGGGCATTGATATTTGGTTGGAGATTGGTGAGACTTAGTCGTAAATCACTAAGCTCTTCCAGGTACAGTCTGTTCCTTTGCTTTGATAAAAGTGCATTTGCCTGGCTACAACCAGCTTCAATTATAACACCAGACCACAAAGTCTTTTATTTTTGGACATGCGCTCTAATATAACCAATGAACTTTGTGTCTAAGTTGACAGGGACACACCTCACCAAAACTCCTATTTAAAAAAAAAAAAAAAAGCTTCAGTTATGTATGAACTCGGGAATGTAAGTAGAAATATCTCTACTTCTGCACAAACTTGGGGTATTTTTGAAGCAATGTTTGGAATACTTCAATAGTCACTGAGACTTTCATTTATAAACAATGATTTAGCTTTGAGATTCACACACAAATCAATGTGTTCAGCTAGTAGGTGAGATTTAATACTGCATTTTCTGTTTTTACATTAAAGGGTGCAACAAAACAGTCAGATTTTGAATTTTCTCCAGGTCTTTGAAATGTATTTCTTCTTCTTCTTCTTCAGTCATCCTGAAAAGGACGTTGGTTGCGTTGTGTCCGTTTACAGTGAAGCTGTGATATTTGCGCCTTTTGGCCGACACATCCGACTTCAGCACGGTATTTTTGGGACCAGGTTAGCCTTCCCTCTTCGATCCCTACTCACTCAGCCAGACTGCAGTGATGCAGCCTGTTTCCAGGACCACCACTTGGAGGTGGAGTAGGGTCTTGGTCAGCTCTGGTTCACTGACCCTGACGCAAGCAGTCTAGCTATGGGTCGCTAACTGCATTTCTCACTTTTGACGCATCTTAGGTCCCAATGTATTTGAATCTTCCCTGAATATTTCGAGGTCATTTTGACCCTAAAACTTTAATTAACCTCCTATCAACCTCTGGGGTTTTACAACCCCGGATGTTGATATCGACCCCTAAGAGTCAGTATCAAACACTTTGGGGACCCCTGATTTAGATAGTTTTAACACATTTAAACATATTGTTTAATGTAATGTAGCAAAATAAATTAGTAGATTCAGGTACTGAACTAAGAAAATAGCAAAAACATTTTACAAAATCAGTGGCTTGCAATTCAACATTTTTAAAAATGTGAATGACTTTTCATATATTCAGAAAATATTAGATTGTCCATGATCAGCGAGTGGGTTACAGCTTCATTGATTAGAAATGACATTTTATATTGTCTAAGTCTGAACTTTTGGATAACAATTTTTTTTTCCTCCTATGCTGAAGTTAAATTCTCAAAAGACCTAATTTTTTTTTAATGCTGAGACACAGCTGGAAGAACACATCATAAGTACAATGCACAAAACTTTATAAACAGAGACATAAGAGATAAATTCACACTGAATTTGGGACACATATTTGAAACCTTTGGAATCTTCATGGAACAAACCGACGATAAACATTGGTGCAAAATCTGGAAAACATTCCAGAACAAAAAAAGAGTAACATAAAGAATGGCTAATAAAGAACACATGGAACCCTATGAATGAAAGAAGACTTGTCATGCAAAATGTAAATAACTGTGAAGGACAAGAAGGAAAAAGCACAACTATGCAGACACTGCTTTGAGATGAAGAAGAAAGTGAAAAGCACCAGACAGGATAATAGAACATTTATTTTAAAATACTGATAGAGGAAGCAGAGAAAATGCTACACAAAAATGATATTTTTCATATACGTCTTGGTTCCAGCATCGTGTTATTTCTTATGTGTATCTCTCTGTGCATTACGTCAATGTCCTTGTTTAGATGAAGGTAAAAATTAATAGCCTTATTCTAATGTTTAATGACATCACTCTCAGTATGGAAAGATGTTTTAAACTTGTGTACATTTTACCTACAGCCAGTCTTAGGCACTAACCCTCTGTCATGTGCAGCAGCTGCAAACAATGGGGAAAGCTTTGTCCTTGACATGGCTACCACAGCTGTGGCCTTGGGGAAGGTAATGTGCTGTATATTTTCTCATGTATATAAAATTTATCTATAAAGATTATATAACACAGCCACCAAGTTCTTTGTCAAAGTGAATCTGATGATGCTGAATGATATATTACATATTCTATATACAATAAATCACAAGGAGAGATATTCCATAAGCAGATTGGAGAAGTTTACTATCTAGAATTGTAGACACTATATTTCCTAATCACAACCTTCTTCTTTTTCTTTGATCCTTAGTTGCCGACTGTCAAAGCAGTCAGTGGCCATCACGCATGGTGGCGTCTTATACAACCTATCAGAAGTTAAACAGGATATCTTTCTCTATCAATTTACACACACCTAAAATCTTTGTGCAGTAAAGTGCAGTTTTACGTTATTGAAATTTAAAATTGCACACAGGCTTTTGAGACACCCTGTACATATAAAATGTTTGATTTTCTTTAAGTTTGTTATTTAAAAATAGTTTTTAATGGACATCTAAACAGTATGCTGATGGCATGTACGCTTTGCAGTGTAGTTTTGATAAACAACAGTAGATTGAAAATAACTGCTTTGTTGAAACTGTTTTAAAAATCTGTCATTTTTCAAAATTAGATAATAGCGATAACTCTTTAAATACCTTGAAAACTCGTGACATTGACTAATGTATAAAAGTCATGTTTTTACAAATCTAATCAGTTTAATTAAGATAAATAAATGCAACTGGAAAACATTTTGTGTCAGTAGCGATAAACAACTTTGATTATTCTTGTGTGTGGTAAATTGGAATATATTAAAGAATGGGTGTTACTTTTTAATTTTTTTTTCTGTGTCTACAACATTTTCTATGTCTAAACAACATTTTCTGTCACCATCTTTAAGCTGGAGCTGAATGAAAGAAAAGGATTAGAGATTCCTCTTGGATGGGGCTGTGACAGTTCAGGCAAGGTGAGTGAAAGATCTTGGGTTTATTTTGCAGCCAGAGATATTATATTCTGAAATTATGAGTATTTTAACAACAACAAAATGTGCAAAGTACGGTTGTGTTACATCATGCGTGTCTTTAACTTATAGAAAGTCAGCTGTAAGTGCTCTCATTGGTGAAAAAAAGACCTCCACATGACTGATTTTGCACATCAATATTTAGCACAGGCTATCGTTTACATTTTTTAAATTGCTTCGTCATTTTGTTTTCATTTTGCATTCTCTCTTTGTGCACTTCTGTTTGCATTGATATTTTTTCTTTCTAGTTCTGTATTTTCAGCTGCTTATTTAATGTGACTTTTCCCCCATGTAATATTTATAGAATGTGTGATTCCTCTCTACACACATTGGGATTCTCGCCGGTGCTATGGAGTTCTTGCACTGTGCTGAGATCCTCCTTGTGTGATCTAAGGGAGGAGATCGGAGCACTGATGGAGTTGTCTGTGTGCAATGAAGATAGTTCTTAAAACCAAACCAAACAAATCCCCCATTTCTTTTTTCTTTACATCCTTCTGTGTTGCGCATCTTATCTTCTATTTTTTCCCAATACCTTTCTGTATTTCTTGTCTTTATCTCCTGTTTGTGTAAACCCTGAATCATCGTCCCATGTTTTGATTGTATCATTCCGTTGGAAACTTGACTCAATACTTACTAACATAGTCGTTCCTCATCTACCCTGGGGTGTAGAGATTTGCCAGAGAGTGTGCCATACTATCCTTTCTGCTGTCTTCCTCCTGGCCTGGTTCCAATCTAGTCCTTGGTCCTTCAGAGATTGTCTGATGTTGTCCTCCCAGTGGACTCTCTGCTTGGGTCTGCAGGGGCTGCTGGGTTTTGAGGCCTTGCCGAATTGTCTGGTTGCAGACCATGTCTATTCGTGTTACTTAACCATCTTCCTCAGATACCTCATTTCTGAGGTTTGGAGCTGGCTTTTATGGGTTGTAGTCATTGCCCATGACTCGCATCATAGGTAAAGACTGGAATATAGATGGAGCGATATACAACCATCTTTATCATCTTGCCAACTTCTCTTTTACTGAGGAATACTCAATTTTTGGCCTGAAAAAGTCTTCCAGTGTTATGACATGTTTAACAATGTCATCTGCTACAGTTGTTAGCACTGTTAAAGTTATGCATTAGATGCTCGAGATGAGTTAAATATAGAAGTTTTTTCACGCTTCACGGTATTTAGTGAACACGAATTGTATAGGACGCTTGTGACGTGTTTTGGTTGACTTGGTCACGCTTGACTATGATCTTCGTTTACCCTTTTTATAATGATCTCTGAACGAGACAGACGTATTCCGTGTACTCCCAGGATATCATGATAGTGCAGTGTATTTCTTTGTGAATTTTCGGCTAGAGGGTCAGCCTTGATTATGAGTAAGTTCAGTATGGTTGTGGAGAACCATTAGTTAATTGAAGTCCATAATACGGGAGTACTTGATCATGTTTATGATCCATATTCGCAGACTGGCAGGTCTCACTACCGGTTAACTGCATTGCAGTAACGCGTGTATATAGCCTACCATGTTTGACGACGATAATTATTGATCTATATGTTTGGACTGGACTGGACTGCACTGATTGGAGATGAATTGTATCAATGAATATATTACAAATGCCGTAAATTATGATGTCTTCATGATGTACCATGTAATAAATATGTCAGACGGACTCAGAAAGAATTGGGATTATCAACTGATTTAATTGATTGATCCTCAAGTTGGCGAATTTATCAACGCCCTATGTTTTCATCCTATGGTTTTGTTTAAGCACGATATTGCTTTTCAAAGAACACTAATGTTGACAAACTTGTGAACGGGGCTCGGAAGGAAGTAACGATGACACTCAAATTAATAATGAAATACCCTGTTTCAAATAAGATACTTCTTCAGCAGTATGATAGCCTTAAACGGACCCCCTTTAACAGTGAGAGGACCCACCCATAACAGTGGTGGCCAGTGTGGGGATTATCATTAAATTTTTTATTATAATTCATTTAGTAAATTCTAGAAAAAAAAATCTATAGAATAAATTATTTTTACCCCCGTCGGGCAGGGAAATGTTACGACATGTTTTACAATGTCGTCTGCTACAGTTGTTAGCACTATTAAAGTTACACATTAGATGCTCGAGATGAGTTAAATATAGAAGTTTTTTCACGCTTCACGGTATTTAGTGAACGCGAATTGTATAGGACGCTTGTGACGTGTTTTGGTTGACTTGGTCATGCTTGACTACGATCTTCGTTTACCCTTTTTATAATGATCTCTGAACGAGACAGACGTATTCCGTGTACTCCCAGGATATCATGATAGTGCAGTATATTTCTTTGTGAATTTTTGGCTAGAGGGTCAGTCTTGATTATGAGTAAGTTCAGTATGGTTGTGGAGAACCATTAGTTAATTGAAGTCCATAATACGGGAGTACTTGATCATGTTTAACTCTTTAAGTCCCAATCGACTTTATAAAGGCTCAGGGTTTAGACACATTTGACCCGGGAGCCATGTAAGTGGCTTCCGTATCTTTTGCTCCTATCCATTTTACCTTGGATAAAACAACAAATTTGTTTATACATATGAACATTTAAAAATATTATTTCCAAACAACAACAAAAACGTTTTTTTGGGCCAAACGATCAATATTTGCAGACTGGCAGGTCTCACTGCCGGTTAACTGCATTGCAGTAATGCGTGTATATAGCCTACCATGTTTGACGACGATAATTATTGATCTATATGTTTGGACTGGACTGCACTGATTGGAGATGAATTGTATCAATGAATATATTACAAATGCCGTAAATTATGATGTCTTCATGATGTACCATGTAATAAATATGTCAGACGGACTCAGAAAGAATTGGGATTATCAACTGATTTAATTGATTGATCCTCAAGTTGGCGAATTTATCAACGCCCTATGTTTTCATCCTATGGTTTTGTTTAAGCATGATATTGCTCTTCAAAGAACACTAATGTTGACGAACTTGTGAACGGGGCTCGGAAGGAAGTAACAATGACACTCAAATTAATAATGAAATACCCTGTTTCAAATAAGATACTTCTTCAGCAGTATGATAGCCTTAAACGGACCCCCTTTAACAGTGAGAGGACCCACCCGTAACATCCAGCTGCTGCTTTTTGGATAGCCAACTCTTCTTTGATGCCTCCCTTTCAGTCTGTGACAGCTCCAAGGTATTTAAAGTGGCTGACCTGCTCCAGAACCTGTTTTCCAAGCATAATCTGATACCTTCTTCCCTCTCGTGATATCACCATGGTTTTTGTTTTAGAGCTGCTGATGACCATCCCTCTCTTCTCCAGCTCTTCCTTCTAGACTTGCAGGTTGAATTGAAGATGTGTCTCTGATTTAGCAATCAGGGCAACTTCATCGGCAAATGCCAGCTCTGAAATGCAAACCTGCCTCATCTACCAGTACTCCACTGAATACTTTCTTGTCCTCTCCTTACATGCTTTGATGACATCATCCATGAGGAGTATGAAAAGATAAGGTGACAGAATAATACCCTGTTTTACATCAATGAACTCTTCTGACTCATGGTTTGCCACCCTCACATAATTTCTGCAAGTCTTATGGAAGCTCTGTTTAGCAGAGGTACTGGAATGTTTTTCTTTGCCTAGCAGTCCCAAAGTTTGCTCCAGAGAACCTTGTCAAATGCCTTCTCCAGATCCAAAAACAAAGATGCATCTCACTTTTATACTCAAGGGCCTTTTCACTCAACTGTCTGAGTGTGAAGATAAGGTCTTGAGTACTTCAGTTTGCTCAGAAGCCACATTGGACCTCATCCATTTGTGGCGCAGCTAGGCATCTGAGTCTCTGCTCCAGGATTCTAGAGTAAATTTTACCAGGGACACTGAGAAGAGATATGCCTCTATGATTTACACATTGTTGGTTGTCACCCTTTTTGAATATGGATGTTATGATGGCAATCTCCCAATCCTTTGGTATGGTCTTGTGGCACCAGGCTGCCTTTGGAGTAATAGGTCGCCTGCTGCTCCCATGTACTTACCCATTTCTGGTGTTATAACATCATGTGCTGCTGCTTTGCCTATCTTGATTTTCTCCAGTGCTGCCTTCTGTTCTTCCATCTTGGTGCCATCTTCACCACCATTGGTTTCCTCTTCTGTGATAGTGCTTATCATTTCTGAGGCTTGACCTAGCTCACAGTCAAGGAGCTCTGAGAAATATTCTTTCCATCCCTTCCTTTAGGGCAGTGTGCCATTTGTCTTGCTTTCTTTTATAAATTTAACTCTTACAATCCGGCAAGCCCCGTGAAGTGGCGTGGGTTTAGTACAAATTTTACGGCTCGCCCCGTGAAGTGGCGCGCGACGGTAACGATAGCTAAACTTGCGCGTAAAAATGCGGTTTTAGCTCCCGTATAGTAAGAGTTAAGAGGACACATATTTCCTTAAATAAGGAGGTCCTAGAAAACCTGGGTATAAAAAGAGAACTAATGAATGAGATCAAAATAAGGCAGCTAAAATAAAAAGACATACAGTCTTGCAGAAGACCATAATAGAAGGGAAAGTTGAAGGCAAACATGCAAGGGGAAGACAGCACTATAAGTGAGAAGATAACACACGGCTGTTTGCCAGCGATCTTTTAGTTGTTTCCCTTTTTTCCCTGACCGCGCTATTTATAGCTATCTTGACAGAGGTCACGTGGTTGTAATATGAATACATTAAAGTACGAACCACACATTGTAATATAATGCGAATCTTGACATGTACGATATTCTGTAAATAAACATGGCTCCAAACTGAACATGCTTTTACTGAGTGCCTTCTGAAACATGTGTGTGCTTGTGTAGATGACGAGGTAATGCTTATATACATACATCATAACATTACATGGTGGCAGCGGTGGGATAGGCAGAATAGGCAAACTTCCAGGAAAGGCAAGATTCTTTTTAAAAGACAACGCTGAGCCAAAGATAGACCCACCTAGAAAGTATCCTATACATGTTAAACAGAAACTTGCCACAGAACTAGAAAAGATGGTGCAGAATGTTGTTATTAGAAAGGTTGAAGAGCATTCTGATTGGTGTAGTAGTATCACAACCGTTCTGAAGCAGGATGGTTCTCTTCGGGTTTGCCTTGACCCAAAACACTTAAACAACAGTCTAAAGCGCTGTCCACACAAAATGCATACAGTGGAAGAGATAACTCACAGATTCCACAATGCCAAATATTTTTCTAAACTAGATGCTGTACACGGATACTGGAGCGTTGAGATAGCAGAGGAAAGTCAACTCCTTACAACTTTTCGAACACCATTCGGCAGATATTGTTTCAAGAGACTCCCATTTGGTTTGAATGTATCACAAGACATCTTTCAACAGAAGATTGACAACATTGTTGAGCAATGTTCTGGTACAGTGGCTATTGTGGATGACATTGTAGTCTGCGGCAGGTCAGAACAAGAACACGACCGTAACTTGATTAACTTGATGCATGTAGCACAGGCCAATGGGCTAACATTCAACAGCAAAAAGTGTACAATTAAGGCAACGGAGATACAATTTTTTGGATTGCTGTACACCCAGAATGGTGTAAAACCAGACCCTAAAAAGGTTGAAGATATACCATGGATGGCCAAGCTCTATCAGGGAAGTTCCAACACACATCCGTCCATACTACTCGATGAGGGACGAGTTAAGCATCGAAGATGGTCTGATCCTTAAAGGAGATCGCATTGTTGTACCAGAAACACAACGCGATATCATCCTTAAACAGCTCCATAATAGTCACCTTGGTATTGTGAAGACACAACTGAGAGCAAAGAAAGATGTTTACTGGCCACAGATAAACAAGGACATAGAAACACTATGTAAAAACTGTTCAATTAGCCAAGAACATGCAAATAGGCAGTGCAGAGAACCTCTCATACCATCAGACATACCATTGAGCCCTTGGAGCATTGTAGGAACTGATATTTTCTCAATCGACAATAATGACTATCTTATTATTGCTGATTACTACAGCAAATTTCCCATCATTGAGAAACTTCCACAACCCTCACCATCAGCTGTTATTGCAGACATTACAAAGAAGTATTGCAGCATGTTTGGCATCCCAGGTGAAATTAGATCAGACAACAGTCCACATTTCTCAGGTCAAGCATACAGAAACTTCACTAAGGACTGGAAGATCAAACACACAACATCATCACCTAGATACCCTAAATCTAATGGTTTCATTGAGAGACAGATACAAACTATCAAGTCAATCATGAAGAAAACAAGAACAGAGGATGTACACCTAGCACTCTTGAGATGGAGAACAACACCGGTAGACAGTAAGATCGACAGTCCAGCAGAACTTATGTTTGATAGAAGAATTAAAGACCTCCTACCATCTAAGGTCCACTTCCGTCCACAACATAGAGACAGCACATATGATCAACTTCAGCATCGTCAGCAAGTTCAGAAATCCAACTATGACAAATGTGCTAAAGACTTACCACCATTATATCCTGGTCAGCATGTGACTACCTACAACCACAACAATGACACATGGTCAAAAGCAACAATCATTTCCAGAAACCCTGAACCCAGGAGCTATACTTTAAGACCAGACAGCAGCAGCAACCTCCTGAGGCGAAACAGAGTGGACATAAGAGAAATCCCACAGAATACAACAGAACAGAGAATTCCCATGCTTTCAACAGACAATGCAGTAACTCCAGACTTTGGTGCCCCACAAAACCAACAAGCGCCAAGGCCGAAATCACAACCAACTCAAGCTAAACCAGGGACTTCCGCAGAACCACCAGCACTCTACACCACTCGTTCTGGCCGTACAGTGACACCTCCCAGCCGATACAGACAGTGACATATATACTCACACTGAGCATTACACATACTTATCCTTTCTCACATGAAACATTTCGTTGGAAATGTTTGCACACATTTTTTTTCAAAAAAGGGGGGATGTAATATGAATACATTAAAGTACGAACCACACATTGTGCTTGTGTAGATGACGAGGTAATGCTTATATACATACATCATAACATTACAGTGGTCAGCTTCCTAACGGGAAAAAAATGTGGCGATGTTTACTTTTGATAGGGTTTAATTAATGCTTTTAGGCTACTTTATTATTATAAATACCAGCTTTAATTTTGCGTAAAGCTTGACTAGAAATGTTAGAGTAAATTTTAGAACAAGAACAAACATTTTATCACAATTAGAACAGAAGATATAATAGTCTGAAATAGTGTAAAATTTACGTTTTTATTATATTTTGTTATGGTTTGTTTCTAATGCAATTTACACTAAAACGGTCACAATCAACATGCATAACAAATTACAGAAATCAAAAGTAGAAAACCTGCAGAAAATGGATATCAAAGTTTTGTTTTGGTTTCATGTGTCAAACATTAATTATTGAAACATTAAATTGCAAGTCCACATTTATTACCTTAAAATAACACACCCAATTGTCCCCAAAACATGAGAGCTAACAATTATCTCAATCATACATCACGATGGTCATGTAAAAATGAGTATGGTCATGAGTAAAACGAAAAGTTCAATTTAATAGATAAATAGGTGTATTTAATAAATACATCTATTAAATGATTTCCACACTCTGTTAATTCTGTCACTCTCACGCAACAACTGCCATAATTTTCTCTAGCCCCAAAATTTCGCTCAATTATCATTCACACTTCCTTTTTTATAGGATGAATCTGTACATTCACAGATGGAGAAATTTGTAACAAATGAGTTTTCATTATAAATTTTAATTGTGAAGTTATATTTTTAATACCGCTGGCGCGTCTTTCAATTTTGGAAATAGTGGAATGTACAAATTCTCCTCCTTGCTCTCCATGCATGCCCATTCCAAAGCCATGAGTTCTGATCCAGTCTGCGCAATATTTTTCTAATATGTGCTGTTTAGGAATTGTCTTACTGGGGAATAGCTTTCTGAACAAAGACATATAAGTCTCTATTGATGCTGTTATTGATTCTTTACTAATTGGTTTACTGTGTGATATTTTGTTGTATACTTTCTCAAATGCTTCTTTCAGTGAGTTGAATTGTTCTTGGGCAATAAAAGCTATGTTAGTTATATCTTGTTTGTCTGTAATTTTCAGTGTTTGTGTAATGATTGCTCTTGTAAGATCTTTATAAACTTTTTGTGTGAGATATCTGTGGCAGTGATTCCCTATGAATGCTCTGCTGTGATAAGACTGTGGTATGATTTTGTGTTTGGCTAGTACCTTGTCCAGGTGTAAGCAAACTGGACCAGACCTAGCACACAGATCTTGAAACTGAAGTTTGGCCAGCGCATCTTGTGCATTTTCAAGTTTAACTTTAAAACTATCTGTCTCCTCCTTATCCTCACAAAGTTCAATACCTGCCTGAAAAAAATTCAATTTTAGCTTCTAATTCTTCTGCCTGTTTCCAGTTCCTACCAAATCTCTTCAAGTTCTTCATAGGACTAATGTTTGCATGTATCTCTTGCGGATTCTCAAATATCTTTGCGTCTATTGTATCGGCTACCTGTTCTAGAAGTCTGTGGTGTTTCAAAACAATGCCTAATAAAATATGAAGGTAAGGAGGAGCTACATTTTCAATTTCAATCTCTAACATTGGTTTGTGTAAACAATTATGGTAACGTGCCACTTGCCTTTTATTCCCTTTCCCATATTTCATATATCTATTGTAATCTCTTATCAACTTGCCAAACTTCTTGGTTTGCAAGTTGTATGCTCTCTGGATGTCTTTGATGAAAATGTTTTGCTGGAGACACCACAGACATGGGTATATTCCTTGAGCTCCAGACAAACCAAACATTTTCATCAAAAAGTCATAATCCCCGAATAAGAAAACAACAACTTTTTTACCATCCCACTCTAAATCTGTTAGTGGCTCTATCTGAGCTTTCATGCCATTCATAAATATTTCTAAATTATCATATGTATCTCTGACTCTAGCAATTGATAAAAGGATGGTATTAGATTTAGAATTTGGTTTCTCTAAATTTACTACCTGCATTGTAACTTTGAATGAAAGAAGATATACAAACAGTTACTTAGAATTCTTTGGCAGCCGTCGTGTGCACAGGATTGTCTACCAAAGAACACTAATGGAACAGTCCTTATCTCACACACAATTAAAAAAAAGACATTCATATTATAAATACAAGATTAACAAGACTTGAAAGATAGATCAAAGTATTGTGGAAGTAATCTATCTATAGTTTTACATGTTTTCTGACGCTTAATATCATTATAAATGAATGAAAATGCAAAAACAGATGGTGCTTTACAAAAAGTTATTTTTTTACAACCTTATTTAAGATTTGCCAGTATCAGGAATGCGTTTACAGTGATTTAAATGTTATAAAATCTGGTGACAATATGCTTGTTCTTGTAATGCCAAACTCACAAAACTGACTACCACACATTCTCAAGATATGAAACCAAAAAAAAGTATGTGGAAATAATCTTTAGCTTCCCTTCGAGAAGTCTTTATAATTATAAACTCAAACGAATGGGCCAATTTTTAGATATTAAATTAATAAAAAGATTACTTATTTTATGAATTTCCTCAAATGATGACACTTTTTTCAAAAGTCTGTAACTCCGTCAAAACTAATTTCAAACAAATAAAAATGCAATCACAAATAGAACACAGAACAAAGTTATAGTACACAAAAGAATTTTAGCGCTGTGTTTATCCAGAAGGAGTGTGTAATGATTTATATTTTGCTTTTAGCTGTTTTTTTTTCTATGATTGTTTCCATGCCCTTTTCTTTTCTCTTATTTTCTCTTTGAAGCCAGAGGGTTTTTCCATTCAGGTTATCAGGCCATTCTTTTTGATGTTATCAGGCCATTCTTTTATGTTGCTCACTCTGTTGCAATAAGCTCCTGATATCTGGTCTTAACTTCTGGCTCTCTTTGCTTGAAGGTCTTAATGCTTATCTCCCCTGCTCGATTACTTAGTTTCTTGCGTGATGGTGGGCAATGTCTAAGCCGAGCAACTCCTTCAGTTGTTCTTTTAATTGTCAGCAGGTAGTGATAACTTCCAATCTCTGGCCATCTCCAGCCTCTAGCATCTCGTACACACTTGAGTAAGCTCTTCCTAACAATGGCACAGTCGATGACCGATTTCTCATTCTGAGTTGTTTCATATCTGGTGTATGTATATATGTATGCTTTTCTGGGGAACTTTATGTTTGTAATGACAAAGTTTTGCTCATTACACAATCTAAAGAGTTGCTTTCCATTGTCATTTAGTGTATCTTCTTCATACCTTCAAATAACTCTCCTCCATCTAGCATGGTCACTTCCAACTCTGGCATTGAAATCTCCATGGAGGATAATTTCATCCAAGCAGTCTTCCACTGTCTTTTGAATTCTTTGACTTCTTCTAGCTCATCTTCATTTGGCCCATACAGAATGACAAGATTGACTATGGTTTCTCATCCTTTTAGCTTTAACACCATAATGAGCTCCAAGACAAAGTTCCATCCTTTTATGCTATCTCTTTTGTTTTTAGCCACAATACAACCATCGCCCCCTTTAGCTCTTTTGGTTGTGGGGACTCTGTAGAGCAGTATGTCGCTGTTGAGATCCATAATTCCGTGTCCCTTTTAATTCATTTCTGTCAGAGCCAGGATTTCTAATTTTGCTTTCCTCATCTCCTCAATCAGGTCCTCTTCTTTCTTGTTAATACTTCTAATTTTCTCTGATCCATAAATTGTCATCCATAATTCATGCCAGGTTCACATTGTGGCTCATGTTGACCAATTTGGGGGCTATAGAAGTATCTCTTACCTTAGCATGTGTAGCCATTATGTCCTCCACTGTTTCTTCTGTTGTGTTTGCAAAGTTTCATAAACTTGTACATTTTTGACACAGTTTGTTTTCTTCCCTTCTTGTTGACAACAGTGTTTTGTTGTGAATGAATTCTTGCTCTTCGTGGTGTTTAATTTATAAATCTGTAGCTGCAGCGATACATTGTGTTTTTTCCTGTGTATGTGTTGTTTGTTTTCAAACAACCAAATCCTCTAGTATTCAGCATCATCGTCATGATCATTGTCGTGTTCCTTGTTGTTATCGTTAATCAGAATCAACGTCATTGCACTCCAGGCAAGCCCATAGGTGCTTAGTCTCCTGCAGCAAATGTCGAAGGGTATGAATGCTAATTTTTCCTGTTGCACACTGGTTGTATACACGGCGGATGCGTCCTCTCATACGTCCATCCCTGCTGGTCTTACGTTTGATGCCGAATTCCAGCAATCTTAGTCTTGATGATTCATCAATTGCAGTGTCATTCTCTAATAGATGAACATGAATCGTCCTCAGTATTTCTTCCTTATCCATGGCCAATGCACCATTTATGGGTGCTTTTGAAGCTAGTCTGTCAGCTCTGTCATTGCCACATAACCCGGCATGACCAGGACAGTAGATCCATATCAGTTCTTGAAGATTCGATGCTTCTATAGAGGTTTTCCATTCACGTCGAAGCCAACCATTTTGGACCTTTCGAAGCATGGATTGTGCTCCTTACAGACCTTAGAGCCACTACTTGTAGCTGATCCCCTTACAGGAAGCCGGCTCCAATCATTCACATGCTCCTGCAGTGGTGGTTTTCTGTGGCACTTTGTTTTACGTGATGAAGTTGCCAGCCGCATGCAAAACCTCATATTTGTCGACTTGTACGACATGCCTGTGGATGTAGTGTTGACCACTCTCATATTCTTTGTTGATTGGTTTAAATAAATAAAGAGGGAAATTATAACATAAAGGTATGTTTCAGGCACTTGTGAGAAATAAAGAAGTAGAAAACTAGACAACAAAAAACAACAGAAGTGATAGGCATGCTGGAGACTCGACCCAGGACCATCCAAATGGCAACACCACCTTCCTACGGGAGTTAATATTAACTATCCACCCTGTCAACTAGGCACTACAAAAATAGTGCTTTGTGGACAGGGATCTTTAGCATGACCTCTCCACATAACTCCGGATATAGGACTAGGAACAACTCAGGCTGACTAATTATATATGCAATCACTTCTGCAGTCTTCCTTTTTAACAGTGTAGGCCAGATTACCCAAGAGTTAGACCTTAAGTAGTGTTCGAGATTTAAAAAAAAAAAAAAAAAAGATCGATAGATAGATAGATAGATAGATAGATAGATAGATAGATAGATAGATAGATAGATAGATAGATAGATAGATAGATAGATAGATAGATAGATAGATAGATAGATAGATAGATAGATAGATAGATAGATAGATAGATAGATAGATAGATAGATAGATAGATAGATAGATAGATAGATAGATAGATAGATAGATAGATAGATAGATAGATAGATAGATAGATAGATAGATAGATAGATAGATAGGTAGATAGATAGGTAGATAGATAGATAGATTGTTTTCTTCAATATGTGTCTTATCCATCTACTGTTTTCTTCTATGTGTGTTTTATCCATCTACTGTTTTCCTCTATGTGTGTCTTATCCATCTACTGTTTTCTTCTCATCTCTTGTTCCACTGACATCTATATGGTTTTCGTCATCAGTTCCGCATTGGTGATCTTGTTATACCATTTCAGTTGTTCCAGTCTCTGCAGTATCTTTTTTTTTTGCTGTAAACAAAACCTACATTTTAGAATACAAGAAATCAATTGTATTAACAGTTTTTAAGCTAACATTTAAGTGCAGTGAACTAACCCATGTTTGCTGGGAGGACAACATTAGACAATCTCTGAAGGACAGAGAACAAGAATGGAACCAGGCCAGGAGGAAGAAAGCTAATAGGATAGTATGGTGCTCTCTCTTCCAAACCTCTACACCTCACGGAAGAAGAGGAAGGACTAAGTGAGTAAGTTTAAGAGCAGTTTAAAATTTGAAGTATATCTCATTACATACAAAATGTAAAAAAACAGCTTCATTCTTCGTCTTCGTAGCCAACCAAGAATCCTTCGGAAGCCACAGGTCTAATGCCTCTAGGAGGAACAGAAGAATGCAGTAGGTGTTTTTTTTCCTTCAATTTTGCTGCTTTTTTCTGTAATTCATAATATTGATCCAGTCAGACTGTTATTATAGTTTGAAACCAGGTTGTGACACACGCCAGTCTACCCAGCTGTAAAAATGGATACCTGGCTTTTTCTCTTGCCCCTAGTATTTCCCATGATTCTTTGAAGAGATCAACAAAAAATAAGACTACTACACCTTCAGGCATGTCATACAAAACAAATATAAGGGTGTGCATATGGCTGGTGACCTCATCATGTGAAACAGATTGCCACAGATACCACTGCTGTAAGAGCATGTGAACATTTGGTGCAGGCATCCTGCAAGGGATGCCCCAGTGGTGGCTCTATGCTCTGTAAGCGCAAAAGAAAATGGTGATGACTCTGCTCTTGAGCTAAGTAAGGCAAAGGCAGCAAAGATGGGAGCTGATCATCCCACCAATGTAGGTGAAGTCTGTAACCCTTCACTCCCTTATTTCAGTATCTGCTGTGGGATTACTGTTACAATGAAAAAAAAAAAAACATAAAATTTAGGTAATTTCTGAAAGCAGATAAACAAAATGATTAGGTTCACTTCATGGTGTGAAACAAATCTTGGAAAAGTTGATCTTATAGGGATTTTTTCACACTATGTCAAAACCCAACCAATTGTACAAAAGATTTGAATATATGTAGAAGGTATGACGAGAGAGTATGCATTGAGGCATGATGTATGCTTAGTTGAAAGGAGTCTGCTTTACGCTTTGATAGCGTTCGGAGGTGTTGGGATCTGTGTGTCCCTAGCCACTGATGGAAGAGTGGTAAAGCCACTACTATATCTCGTAATGTGTATTCATAAAACAGTGTTTGGGTCGTGTTTTTATATATATCGTGTGATTGCATGCTGTATGCACTGCTCAGTATTATAAAGGTTTGTAAACCTTGTATAGGTGTTAATTATTGACATTCGTATAAGTGAATCGATGAACATTAGCAGACGTAAAGAATGTATGTTGTAGAGCACTGAACTGCGTGGCTATAATTACCTGGAAATTTATACATATATGAATAAAGTAGTCATATAGAGTATTCTACGACTTAAATATATGAAGGAAGAAGGTCTATGAATAATTATCTACTCACTTAGGAGAGCCTATAAGAAACATGGATTGAAATTTATGAATGTAGTATCTCAAGCTCAGAAAATGGTATTATACGTTTTTGAATACATGGAGGACACAGGTTCATAAAGAGACTGATATTAGTGACATTATGGAATGAAATATATAAATGTTTAAGTACATTATCAATAAAGTCGTCAAAAGAAAAGACTTCTGTGAAGTATATCTAATTAGGAACAGTTCACGTTGAGTTTTTATTGAAATTAATTGAAGAAGCCCTAGACACTAAAAAAGATTGTACCTGAATCCTATGTTATGGGGAAACAACAGAAAAAAATGCCCTTAACACAAAGATAGCTAAATTTTGTTGAAAGAGTGTAAAACATTAGAAATTGGGTAATTTCCTAATACTCATGCTTTTTTGCTCCGCACAGAATATGTGTAGTTATGTGTTGTTTCGTAGCATGGGTGTATTAGGAAATTACCAGAAATTTTGTATTTGCAAAATATATAGTAAGCACCACACCAAGGAGATAACAAAGAAAATGGAATGACTGATCTCATAAAGCTAGTTTTAAAAGAGCTGGTATAGAAATAAAATAAACAGGCGAAATACAAGTATATGTGAATGTAGAAAAGAAAGTTGAAAAATGACCCTTCCCGCAAAGAATTTCACAGTGTGAAATACTGAGCAGTAAGGGGAGAATTAGGAACAGACACAAGAACCAGTTGAAGAAGATGGTGGCAATTAAGCATGAGTTGTCCAGGGATTAACAGCAGTGATAAATGAAATGGTGAGTTAACAAAAAAATTTTATTTTATTTTACCAACAATCTCTCAACGTGCAGCTATAAACACAATATGTCATTGGCATGGGTTAGAGTACATACTAAGTACTCTGAATCTGGGATTACAGGTTGCATCACCATCATCATCATCATCATCATCATTAGCATTTCCTTTTTTTCCTAGCTATGGAGCATGGAACCACCACTGCAGCTGGCCGACTTGCAAGAAGCTGGTTTTGCCTTCTTGTGGCGAGGCATGTTCCTTTCAACCTAGACTTGAGTCATTTGGTTATATCAAGAAGCATGTACCAAAGCAGTTTATGTGCTCTTTCAGTGGTGGTTTCAATAGCACATTGTTTTACATGCTTGCTTCATGCATTACCTCTTATTAATTTGCTTCTTACGACATGCTTGAGGCAACAGTAGTCCTATTCTGTCACCATCTCCTCAGAAGCCCTGGGAACTACACAGGGCATACATTCATCATCTCAGTCAAACTGTACAAAGATTGCTACTTTCTGAAAAGCATGTGCTTATAATAATAATAATAACAGCCTCTTCAGTCATAACTGACTATGGGAATGTGCCCCTAAGGTGACAGCCCTCAGCTGCTTTTTTTTTCCTGGTGTTCCTTTTGATATTTTCTCCTCTCTTCTACTTGCTGTGAGAGCTTCCTTTTACCCAATCTGAGGTGGCACCGTAGAGAGCACCGCCACTTGGTGCAGCCGGCAGCTTCATCCTCGCAGGTTTCTGGATATATGTCCAGTGCCCTCATGTCTTTCTTACACACATCTTTGAACCTCAGCTGCGGTTGCCCAACTGTTCTTTTGCCATTTGCTAGTTGTCCGTAGAAAGTATCTTTCGGGATTCGACCATCTTCCATGCTGCAGACATGGCTAAGCCAGCATAGTCTGCACTGTCTAAACAGTGTATATATGCTTTGAAGGCCAGCACGTGACAACACCTCCACATTTGTCACTTTGTCCTTCCACGAAATACTCGTGCTTATAATGGAGAACAACAGAAGCAACAACCAAAAAGTTACAGATTTTCATAAATGGTTGTTTGCATAGAATTGACGTGTTACAACAAGATTGCTAATGTGAAAGTGATAACAAGAACCAGACAAGTGTCAGTGGAACAAGAGATGAGAAGAAGACGCTGGAAATAGATAGGACATGCACTAAGAAAACCTGTTAATAGCACTACCAGGCAATCCTTGTTCTGGAATTCCCAGGGTAGAGATAGAGGGAGACGAACAAACATGTGGAGAAGAGAGCTGGAGACAGACATGAAGAAGACATAGAAAGACCTTGAGCTGATGGCACAAGACAGGAAAACTTGGCATAAGTTTGTTGAAGGCATGTGCTGCTTGGGGAACTGAAGGGTGATGATGATGAATTGCTTATAATCTGTTGATTTGTTTGGAAAGATGTATATATATATATCTTCTTCTCTTCTTCTTCCGTCCTTAGCCACCGACCGTCAAAGCAGTCAGTGGCCATTACGCCTAGTGGCGTCTTAGGGCAACAGCAGATAGGTTTTCTTTGCCATTGTTTCCCATCACGCCTATTGGCGTCTTTAGGGCAACGGCAAATCAATCCATCTGCTGCTGTTTCCGTAATCGAAGTGACTGGCAAACGGGTGATCAGCCCGTTGGTATATATATATATATATATATCTGTATTTGACATGTCCATTTGACATGTAAAAAGTTTTTTTACCATATATTTGCCTGCAGGACGTTATGAGTCCGATCAAACTGTCTGGAATAGACTGCTGGACTTTGGGCACAATGACCTCACCGAGGACCTGTCCTTACGCGCCGCCATCGCCAAAATCGACTTCTTTGGGCCAACCAGCATTGTTCCTGGGCAGCTGACAATCAATGGAGATGTGTCTGGTTTAGTGACGAATCTTTCTTTTTGTTGCAGCGTCATGATAGATGGCGTAGGGTCTACCGTAGGCGAAATGAACGTTTTGCCCAAAATTGCGTTGATGAAGCTCCGCCGCACGGTGGTGGAGGTGCAATGGTGTGGGGAATGATCAGTTACAACGGAAGGAGTCAATTGGTGCACATTGAAGGAGGCTTGAATGCGCAACGATACGTCAATGAAATTCTTCGACCCCATGTCCTTCCATTTTTGGCTGCCCAAAGGTCTGTGTTTCAACAGGACAACGCCAGACCCCATTGTGCATGGTTGACCACGCAGTTCCTGACTGCCAACAACATTCTCACCCTTCCCTGGCCATCCCTGTCTCCAGACATGAGTCCGATTGAGCACCTGTGGGATGAGCTGCATAGACGAGTTTGTCGCCAAGACGTTGCTCCAGCCAATCGTCGTGATCTGTTCCAGGATCTCCAGGAAGAGTGGGCAGCCATCCCACAGACCCACATCAGACGTCTGATCGCATCCATGCCCAGGAGATGCCAGTCGCTGATCGATGCAAGAGGAGACCACACACCATACTAACGGGAAAGCCCGTACGCCAAAAAATTCTCGTGACCCAGATGCAAAAAAACTGTCAATTGATTGGTTGAACCCTAAGGTATTCTTGTGTGCAATTTGAACAATTAACTCATTAAATTAAAAAAGTTAGTGAATGTCAAAATTATGGCTATGTGTGTGCCTTCAGTAGCTATGCGTTTCTTTTTTTGAACAGTATATGTATAGTGGCTTTACAGAGTCATCTACCTCTAATGACCCTATAATCAACAGGTGGCTACAAGGGATATGGTCTAGCTATGATGGTAGAATTATTCTGTGGGATTTTGGCAGGGGCAGCCTTTGGCAGCAATGTTAGGAGATGGAAGACTACAGACAGGGAAGCCAACCTGGTCAGTGAAATATAGCTTGGACTGTATCACCTTGTTACTTTTACAATTGTAATGCTGTATGTTTTATCAGTGAATCAATACTCTCTAGCTCCCCAGGGAGCATAGGCCTTCAACAAACAAGTGCCAAGTCCTCCTGTCATGAGCCATCAGTTCAAGTTCTTTCCACATTTCCTCATCATTTTGACTACTTTATGTGTTTTTGGGTCTATCTCTGCCTCTCTTTCCCTGAGGATTCCAGAACGGAGACTGCTCATAATGATAGCAGGTTTTCTCAATGTGTTGTCCTATCTATCACCAGCATTTCCTTCTCATCTCGTGTTCCACAGACACTTGTATGATTCTTGTCATCAGTTCCACCACATTGATGACCTTGATCCTTCTATTCTATGCAAGCACCCATTTATGAATATATGTAGCATTTTATTGTTGTTTTTGTTGTTCTCCGTGTTTCAGAGCCATAAAATAGGAATGACTTGACATTTGAGTTGAAGATTTTATATTTTTGTGTTGGACTTGATCTCCATGTTGGGAGCCGCGCTAGCGTAGTGGTTACCACACCGCTCTGGCGACCGGGTGATTCAGGATCAAACCCGGGCGATGGCATTTGAGGATTTTTCGTCGACCGGGATTTGGACTGGATTAACTCGAGACCTGGCGAGGACATTTGAAGGAGTGTCGTCGACCAGGGATTGGCGGCTCCTGAGCCGACCCAGCTCTAATGGGTACCTCCGAAATCGGCGAGTATCTGCCTGAATGGCGAGGGACACCTGTCTCTGTACAAGAAAAAAAAAAGGGATACTCACGTAAAATCAATGTCAGGTTAGACATTAATAATAACCTGAGATTTCGCCTCAAGTATTAGCGGGCGTACGAAAAAAAAAAAAAAAAAAAAAATCTCCATGTTTCCCAGTGCAATGGAAGATCCTCTTGCTTTTTGTATTCTTATTTTAATATCATTGTCTGCCCCTCCAACTTTGTCTATATTGCTGCCAAGATATGTGTATGATTGTACATCTTGTAGTGGTGTTTCTTCAAGCTCAACCTTGTTGTATGTATTAGATCTTTTTTTTTTCTACAGAAACAATGAAAGGCTTTAAACACAATCATTAAAGTCTAAACCTGATGATTTGTTATTATTTATACCCATAAATTCTGGTCTCCAATGTTCTCCATTATCTATGTTGATAAATCTCTCCTCCGCCAGCTGTCTAGTATATTATTTGTCTGTCATCTTCTTTGTTTCCATCAGTTTTGTGCTTTGTCAACATGTTACAATTTTTCCCTTCTCAGAACATGCCCAAGGAAAGTAAACTGCCAGTTTCAAATCTGTGCTGTGATGTGTCTTCGCACACTGGCCTCTTTCATGGTGTTTTCAATACCTTTTTTCAGCTGACAGTGATATGCTAAGCATTCTTCAATTAAACTCCGTGTGTGCTGCCTCCAGTGATCTTCTTATTTGATTTTTCTTATGTTTGTGATTTACTTCTATATTATAATATCAGCTGGATGTAACATTGCAGAAATCTGTTAATTCTGTGATAAAAGATTTGTCACAACGTGAAAAATTCATAAGGCACACAGTATGAAGATCTGAACAGAGAACTCAGAAGGGTTCCCAAAAATAATGGAGAGAGTCATATTGGTTGGCAATAGCAATCTAAAACAAGCAGAAGAGTTACAAATAAAAATAACAAGCAGTATATTGACTTCATGTGGCTCAAAGAAGTCAACATCAGAATTCAAAGTGCTGTTACTGTACCAAATATTGAACCATTTATATCAGCATGGTCCAACTGCAGTCCAGCAGGCCAAATGTGGCCCATGCAAAATAGTTTTGTGGCGCGCATTCATACAAAAAATATTTCTTTAATTATATGGTATAATTGAGATTAGACTCAAAATGTCCGGTGGAAAGCCATGTTTTACTGCCTGCAGTCAGCATCTGAAACCGTTCAATTGACATTGATATCGAGACTCTGAAGAAAATCCACACCCCCAAACTTCCCATTAGGACGTAAGAATACAACTATAATTATTTCCATAGAAATTCAATGCTGATTGTAAATTTTTTTTTTTTTCCCCCAATTCACACTCTTTGAATTTCATCCATTTTTCACTGAGCTTTTATTTTAAATAATTTGTTATCATGAATGGCCCACAAACTTTAAATTTTTGGTTTATGTGGCCCTCGGGGTTGAATAAGTGAGACCACCCTGATTTATATAAATGGCAGTAAGAAATAACTTTCAGCACATTCATTCATTCATAACCCTCCACTCCCAAAGGAGCATAGGCCTTCAACAAACACATGCCAAGTCCTCCTGTCACGTGCCATCATCTCAAGTTCTTTCCATGTTCTCCTCATCATTTTCACCTCTGTTTCCAACTCTCTTCTCCATGTACTTCTTGGTCTTCCTCTGCCTCTCTTGCCCTGGGGGTTCCAGAACAAGGACTGCCTTGTAATGCTATCAACAGGTTTCCTCAGTGTGTGTCCTATCCATCGCCATCGTCTTCTTCTCATCTCTTGTTCCACTGGCACTTGTCCAGTTCTTGTCATCAGTTCCACATTGGTAACCTTGTCATACCATTTTAATCCCTCTATTCAGCACATTATTTACCACAATACCCATCTACTAGTAAAAAACCTGGACACTAGCTAAGGAACAGACAGTTATGTTCTGAAGACAGCAGTTAAAAATATTAAAGATGAATTGTGAGACGGCACTGATGAAGGAAAATATTAAAAGGCAAAGGATAAAGTAGTGTGCTAATATTGTGAGAATGAAGTATAGACATGTAAAATCACAATGAAGTTAAAAAAAGAGCATCACAAAATGGTCATCAGTGTTGTTCCGTAAGTATAAATGGAACATAGAATAGTGCGACTTGCTAGTTATGTCCTTAAAGCCAATATGGAGTGTTGGGCATGGGGCAGGTTATGCCAACCAATCAAAATTTGGATCAGCTGCCATCTCCGCATCAATTTTGTGCCAAAGATAAGAGAAATTTTACATGTTCTAGTACCTTCCCATTTATTCTTATTTCTGAAGTTGGTTTTTATATATTTTGGTTTTTTTTAACTCTTTAACTCCCAGTAAACACCATTTTTAGACAGAAAGCACTTCCTTTTATTAAATGCTGAACACTGATCCTTCATGCAGGTGTTTTTATTTGTTAATTTATGGTTTCTTGTAGTGCAAATTTTTTAAACTTTGAGGTGCCCATGCCCATCACCTCTGGCAGATGAAAAAACTAAATCAGGCTGTAGTGATTATGCAGAGGACAATGAAGATAAATCATATTACCAACAGGAGTCTGAAACCGAGTCAATGAGAGTGCAGATAATATACAAGTCTGATGTAAAAAATGAAGTTATGGGGGCAGGACAGCTTAACAGATTGCAACAATTACAGGGACTATGAGGCAGACACAACCGTGTTGTGCATGGGACTTTTGTTGTTGTTTAACTAGGGCTGCTGAGCTTCTTGCTCTTTTGCAGCGAATACAAAGTTGAAGACTCCTTGGTATTATCTACACTGTGGATCTAGGCTTTTCCTGTGGCTTTTCTGCCATTCCAAACTATGCTGAGTTGGAAGTCATGAGTTCCAGTTTCACCAGCTTGGCCTGCATTTAAAGGATCATCACATCTGGTTGCAAGATAGGAGGAAAAAGCAGGTGGCATAATGTGCATTCCCCCACCATCCAAGGGGGCTCTCCAAATATGCAGAGCTAGAATACTGTGCTCTTCCAAGGAATTGTCATGTCCTACACAGAGCCACTTCTCAGCTCCCCCTTCCCTATCATGGGTCCATAGTGAGATCCTCCTGCATGCAGCCAACCAGGTAAAAGCCAGAGCTACATCTGGGGCTCAAGTGACTCCTCCAAGCTTAGTGTGCAATGCTGGGTTTTTGACCTGTTTCACCACAGGGGGAATCCCTGGAAGTGTGTGGATGATTTCAAGAGTCAGTGAGGGTGTACTTAGCCTCAAAGACAGAGGTTCACTTCCACATCTGTATACTATAGCATTGTGCTCAGCTGGTAGTCATATGACTCCAGATATGCATTGTTCATGGGGCTGGCACCGTTATCAGGCAGGTTTCCTGCAAGGGGACCAGCTCTATGTTCCATAAGGAGCGCAAAAGAAAATTTTAATATAAACATTAGACGTAATAGTAACTTACATACATTTACCATCATTTTTGTATGTAACTACAAAGCTCTTTATGTATGTGAACATCATAAGAATGTATTTGCTAAAGATCACTATTAAAATACACTATTGTGGCCATTTTTAGCTTCGGCCAATGCCACTTTTGGCATGGTACAGAAGAGTTAATAAATGTTTTCATTTCAGGGTCAGTGCTACATTGCAATAGATCCATCAGCATTTGCTACAGGTTTTTCTGATAGACTCACAGAACTTATCAATACTCTGAGAAACTTGGAACCAGTAAGTCATACAGTGTTTGTGCAGATTAAGGTGTCACTGTCATTTCAAGTTATTTTCTGTCTTTTGTCCTCGTAAGACGAATCACATGTTTTTGATATTTTGTTCATACCCATTCAGTTCAAGTTTGCATTCTTTTTGGCTAGAAAAAATATTTTTTCTAATATGAAACTTTTTTTTTTCCAAATAGATCAGCAAGAATACTTCTCATTGTTCACATTAACACTTCTCGTTGTTCACATTAACACTACTCATAAGGTACTCCTTGAATAATGGAGAACAACAAAAATGACCAACTAAGAAGTTATATACTTTCATAAATGGGGGCATGCGCAGAACAGGATTAAAAATGGTGTGGAACTGATGGCAAGAACTAGAAAATTACTAGTGCAACAAGAAGTGAGGAAATGACACTTGAGCTGGATAGAACACACACTGAGAAAAACCAGCTGATAGCATCACAATGCAGTTCTTGTCCTGGAACCCCCAGGGTAAAAGAAATAGATGGAAACCTAAAAAGAAAGGAAGGGAATTGGAGACAGACTTAAAAAAGGATAAAGAACACATGGAAAGAATTTGAACAGATGGCACAAGACAGCAGAACTTGGAGTGACTTGATAGAAGGCCTGTGCTCCATAGTGAGCTAAAGGGTAATAATGATGATGAATGACAGAGACAAGAGGGATTCCCAAGCACAACTGTTCTATTAATTTTTTGCAGGCAGAGGGTGAGACTGAAGTTCTAATTCCAGGAGATCCAGAGAAGAAACACATGGATCAGTGTGACAAGCTTGGGGGAATTCCTTATCATACAAGCCAAGTTAAATATGCAGTAAGGCTTAATGTCATTCTTCCTGTTGAGGAGAAAGAGAGTATGTGTGTGAAAGGCAGAGATGTAGAGAGACAAAGCACAGTGAAAGATATAGTAGAATAAAGCCTGATAGTGAGAGATTAAGGTGACAGGATGACGGGGGGGGAAGAAACTTTATGTAACAGAAAGACAGAATGCTAGTGACAAACCTAACGTGGCAGGGAGACACCAGTGATTGAATAATAAAAAGAAAAAAAGACTAAAGTCAGGTTTTAGAGAGTATAAAGAGAGAAAGGTAAATTAACAAGTGAAGAGAGAAAATGATAGTGATGAAGACAAGGAGTAAATGCAGATGTGTCCGTAAGGCTGGACAGTGCAGCCAACTCCAATTATCCCAACCCATTTAACCAAACAGCTAATTAACTAAAATCACCTAAATCAAGAAACATGGGCATGGTCTGTGATGCAAGCACCTCTCCACTTGGTGAGTCAGCCTGTGCAGCCATTATTCCAGTTTATTGCAGTCCATTCCCAGCTGTTGTGTAGTCAGTTTAGTGTTGTGTTTAGTATCATTTTCAAACCCATTCTAATTGTTGTGGACGCTACAAAATTTATAATGTGATGTAAACAAAAATATGTTGTTCCGACAATGGCAGACAAAACGGAAATAATTAATTTGTTTGAAAAAAAAAAAAAGGTAATCAGGGAAGAAAATCGTCAAGATATGGTGTCGAGGGTGGCTACCATTTGTGACAGTAAAAAAACAGAGGGAATCACGGAAGAAAATCATCAAAAAATATGGTGTCAGGGGTGGCCACGATTTATGACCAAAAAAAAAAAAAAAAAAAAAAGTAAATTAATTCAGCAGTCCATTTCTAAGTTAGAAAGTGAAATTGTAGTACTTGTAGAACAACAAGGAGAAAATGCTGACAACGACAAAGTAGAAGAAGCAAAATACAAATGGCCTATACAAAAAAAAGATTAGTGAACAGTCCTTATCCAGGACCCGTGTAACGTGAGAAAATTCTAATGAGTAATAAAGACTAAATTGTTTTTTATTTTTATCGTGGATAAGAGTATTTTTTTGTCAGTAATCCAATTATTTGACATTTTGATTATTCGAACAAACCTTGTCATGAATTATTTAGGATAATCAGACTTTTACTGTGTGTATGCAGTAATACAGTTTTAGGCATAGGCAACCTTGGTGTTTGCATGGACCCTCAAGCATTTAGAGGCCTCGAGTACATATATATATATATATATATATATGCATGCCTGTCAGTATAACAGAAACTTATTTCAAAGGGGCCTCACAACTTCATGCTTGTCTAGGGCCTTGCATAACCTAAAACTGCCACTGCATGCGTGCGTGTCTCTCTCTGTCTGTGCATGCTCGTGTGTCTGTCGGTGTATGTGTGTGTATATATATATATATATATACATACAAGGTATATAAACAAATTATTAATACTCTTTCTTCAGAATGACCTGGCGTCCAAATTAGATGTTGCACCCCCAAAGCCACTATGAATGGAATGTCATGCGCACAGAATTATGGCCCAGTAGACATGCATGGACAGCCTACGTGTGTTACACAAATGTGTTTTCTACTGTTGTGATTGTACACCTCCTTTTTTCCACCCTTGCCCACTACACTACAAGCATAACTAACACTTTTTGGGGTTTAAATTACAGATGCAATAAACATTTTAATGCTTGACCTAATATTTCAATACTTTTTATAGCATTCTGAGAACTTTTGTAATATGCCATTTAAAAAAATAAAATTGTGATAGAATGTCAGTTAACAAAGCAATACTAGACGGGTAAGATTTCGTACATATTTTTCTGGTACATGTTTTTAAAACAACCCAAACCAATGAAGCATAACATTATAGTGGCTTTATTTCAAGAATTTCAGTTCAGAAACAACAATAAAATGCATCACATTCATCAAAACATTTTCCCACTTTTGCTTGCACATATCAAGTCAACGTCACAACCAATCAACTCTTTATGAAGTGCAGATGGAAGAATAGGTCACAGCAATATTTTGATCTTTCATACTTATTCATTCTATGTCATCTGAAGCATGCAGCAAAATACACCAGCTTAACAAAGCTGTATTACATACAATTGAAACAAAGGAGTTAATAATTATATGACTTATTCCCAATAAAATTGAGTACAGAATTTCCAAACAAAGGAGACACAGGTTAAGACTCACACATACACAAACAATCCTCCATAAACCCATACCAAATTCAGTCATAAAATTGTCATCTCTGCATTTGAGATTCAACTCACTAACAAAGTATCCACTCTTGTACACACAATAATATGAACACTTGAAAATAAAGCATTGATAGATAAAACAGTCAAAAGATGGAATGTAAATTTGGTATCTAGCAGAGTAAAAAATTTTCCCTCTTAATCTGTACTTCAAGATCAGTTTAATGAAAATAACAAGACAGGTGAATGAATATTCATTGACCATATTTTGAGAACCAACGGGCTGATCACCCGTTTGCCAGTCACTTCGATTACGGAAACAACAGCAAATGGATTGATTTGCCGTTGCCCTAAAGACGCCAATAGGCGTGATGGGAAACAAAGGCAAAGAAAACCTATCTGCTGTTGCCCTAAGACGCCACTAGGCGTAATGGCCACTGACTGCTTTGACGGTCGGTGGCTAAGGACGGAAGAAGAAGAAGAAGATATTTTGAGAAAGTATGGTAAAAAAAAACCTGATCAAAATGGGAAAGCACAAGGGGGAAAAGAAGAGGAGAAAGACAGACAGAAAGAAGACCTAGGATGGAATGAGAAAGCTGTTAAGAAAAGAAAGTATCTATATAATGGAATGCTTAAAAGACATACTTGCAGTAAGAACTAGACATGACCCACACATGAATTTATTTCAACACATGTACGTGTTACATATCATCCGGATAAAGAGCTATAGATGGGTGTAAATAGTAATGAACGATATGGGCAAAAAAATTTTACACAAACATTCATGTACTGCTATGCTAATGAAAAAAAAATTTTTAAACATAAACAGTTCATTATTTTAAACAAAAACAAACAAGGACACATACACAGGTAAGAGTGTGCTAATGAAAAAAAAATTAAAATGAATTCTTATGGCTTTGCTTTATAAACACTAAAACCACTTCTTCAAGCTACGACAGTGAACTAAATTATAAAACAAACTTCAGGCTATGTCAGTGAAACAAAATTAATACAAACACTTAATTCACAATATTTAACAACAGAAATTAATGTCACTATAATGTGAGCATCAAATAAAGTGTGTACTTGCTACTGAAACTGTGGATTTGCCCGAGACCACCAACATCACTAATTTTACAGGTCCAGAACTGTATGGGTCTTTACAGTCTTCCATCATTCACATCATCTGTGGAATGGTGTGTTTTAATTTCCTAAAAACGTCTACCACTTCCTCTATTCATTTCCTCTTCTGTCCTGTTACTGTCATACTTTCTGATGAAATTCTTGGTTTCATTGTTATTCATTTTTCTTTTTTTTATACCAGGTGTATAAAAATTGTTCCTATATATGCTATATATAATTTAGTTTCAACATTAACTCTTGTATTATTTCTAATTTTATCTCTCCTTGCAGACTTGTCTTTTTTTTTTCTCAGCCAGCATACTTTCATGTTCACCGGTTACTTAGTTTTGATTGATGTCCATATATGAATCTCACAAAACAGTGTGGGTATAAATATGGTTATGTAATTATTTGCAGTTTTGATGCTGTAGAAATGTTCGACTGTATGAGACCTGGCATTAGCTAGCAACTGAAAGGATTAGCTCTCTGTGGTGGGAGAGATCAAGGTCATGAGGTAAGATAGGCTGCCAATCAAGCAAAATCAGAGCAATGATATCCTGACAGCTGTGTTTTATCACAGAGGTTTCCCTAAAGATCAACACTATTTATAATCCAGACTTTCCAATGGCTTTTGATCATTAAATTTTTTTTTTAAAAGCAAGTAAAACCTTTCCTACCCTGCTGTTTTCACTGCAAACCTTTAAAACATTTCGATAAAACACTTTCAAGCCATAAAATCAAGTCAACTATTTGCCAAGGACTTAAGACCAGACAAATTTAGACATGAGCAATGACCATAAACATGGTGTCCCAAAAGTCTGGAATCATAGGAGAGGTGCTTTTTAAAAAAAAAAAAAGGCAACACAAAAGCTTTTATTCACAGAACTTGCTTAGTGTGTCCACCATTTTACTTAATGCACACTGTGAATGATATTAGGAGTAATGGTATTACATACATCAATAATGCGCTATGATGCCAGACTTATGGGACACCCTGTACGTATACCATTTGTATTTCCTGTTCACAAAAAAGCAGACACCACCAATCAAATTTAATGTATACTTCTTTCAGATAATGTATTTCTTATAGAACACGTCACTGATTATACCACCGCTATGATGGGTCAGCATTACAATTTTCAGGATACATATATACATATATTACAGACATTAGTCAAAGCATGCCACATGTTGTAATATTCACATACTACTTAAAACAAGAGACCAATATTTACATTCACCATCACTACCTGACAGTAACTTAATTTATTAACAGCAGGAATAATTTTTTAATAATTCAAAGAATATTACAATCACTTTCTTGAAGTCTTAGTTCTGTTACAATTATTTCATGCTGATAATTTAAAAAATGTATGTGGAAACATTCATGAAGTAAGAAAACCATTTTTTTTTAAAACAGTGTGGATGAAGTATAAAATAAATTGACATTTTAAACAACACTCACTTTTCATCAGTTCTGAACTAAGGCAGAAAAAAAATATAGAGTTGCACACTGACTATTAAACTTGTTCTTCAATAACAACAAAAAAATATAAATAAAATTCAATGCCCAAATGAAGTTTACTAAAAATAAGCACATTAAAACAAAGCACAACCGAAGCGAATCTAGCAAGAGCTAAGAATACGGCTTAAATAAGCTCTTAGTTTAACGTTTAGCTTCTATTCATTATTTACTGCTAGTTTTGATCTTATGCAGCTGCAAGCCATTGCAAAATCTGTGATTCTCACATCTAAACAGCAGTAAATGATGTGTCAAAAATCTCTGTGGAACCATTTGATTCTGACAGCAGAAATTTCTACACAAGTTAAGCAATGCAGGAATTTCTTTACATTAAACTACATTAGGTACAACAGTGACCTTCAGTCCTGACTGAAGAATATTTATGCTGGAAGTAAAATTTAAAGGAGAGAAAACAGTTTTCATGGTAATCATAATACCATTTTCAGGGATGTTGTAAGATTATAGGTGGTCAGGGTGGGCCATAAGAGTTATGGCGTCCTCTTCTAATTCTTAAGAAACTGGGTTCGCTCCCAGTACAAGGAATATAATTGATAGAAATTTTTTCACAACCAGTGGTTCCTAATGATGTCATACTCCCCCCCTGAACTCTCGGGTAGTGAAATCAGATGCCTTGTCTTCTCAGATATTTGCGGAAAAAAATAGGAGGTGCTGTGTGCAAGTTAGGCACGTTAAAAATCCCTCGGCAGCTGGAAATCGTAAAGAGTAGGCCACACGGTTGCTGCCCTGGCATAATTGAAAATGCAAATTTGTTCACATACGACAGACTCTTTTCTTTATAACAGATAGATTTTACTAAAATTCCAAGTAATCCTATTTCTGCAGAACAAGCAATGTCAATTTCCAATCCACATTTATCTTCATATAGTTCCCTGGCCATTTTTTTCTCTAAAACTTGCAATATCAAAGTAGAATTGATAACAAAAAAAGTTGAAACACTAACATGAAGATACTGAAATCTGAAACGTGTGACTCAAATTTCAAAGACAGAATTTTCATCCAGCAGGTACATGAAGATTGATCGTGTTATTTTTCTCAAGAAATCCAGCCAAGTGTGGAAAATGTGTGAAATTCTCCTTCAGTCTTTGCATCAAAAGAAGATTCAGTTCTGATGCGAGTTCTCAAATGTGCCGTGTCTGGTCACAAATGAGTTTTCTCCTCTCCTGGAGCTTCACATTCAGTTCAACCATCTGAGCGATAACATCATAACAGAAATGTAAATCACGCTGTTATGAACTGTTCTTAATACCAGAACAAAAAATTTTTTTCTGGGGAAAGAACCTGTTCTCCATCAACCAAGTATATCAACTGTGTAGCAGACGGCTGAATGGACTCCAGATACAAGGTTAGCTGTGAATACTGAATACACTACTGTAGTTCAAAACAGGTGGTTGTCAATGAGAATGATGTGGGGGGGGGGGGGGTGCCGCAACTATCTGTATAAAACATCTCTAAAGGTTTATAACCTGACAGCCTGGGAGATGGAAGTACCTTAACCTCTCTCCCCCTCACTGCTTTGTGGGTTAGATTTTTTATTCCAAGACTAGTAGTGATTCCTGTAGACAAGCTGACCGAACACCAGGGGAACCCCATAAGCTAAGGAAAGGCATGGCCCCTGGACCAGATAATATATCATTAGCAAATATTTAGGCTATATGAAAATTTTTAATAGAAGTGATAACAAAATGGTTGAATGACATCAACAACAGAATCTTGATGATTCACTAAAATCCATATTCACTTCTTTATCAAAGGAACATGGAGTCAACGAATGTGACGACCATGGCACAACTAGTCTAATGATTTTCATCAACAATTTCTGCCATTATTTTACTTCTCACTCTTCTCATGATAATTCTTAATAATATTGTGGTCACGTGACACGTGCAGTTCCCGGAGGTCTCGGATGAAACAAAGAAAGAATAGGACTACTTTGCCCTCAGATGTGTCGTACAAGATGACTAATATAAGGCTGTGAATGGGGGGCGGGGGGGCCCTCATCACGTGAAACAAATTGCCACAGAAACCAACACTGCCAATGCATGTGAATCGTTTGTACAAGCTTGGAGTCGCGGTAGCACAGTGGTTAGTGCACTGGCTTCCTAGCTCGGTGGTCCATGGTTCGATCCCCAGTTGAGGTGGGATTTTTTAGACCGCAAACGGCTTCGGGGTTGACCCAGCTTCATGAAATGGGTCCAGAGCAACTCTGGGAAGGTTAAGGCAGCCGGCGTGATGCTGACCACATCACCTCTAGTGTGCCGATGGTCAAGAAAATATGGGCCCAACACCATATTCCCAATATGCCTCAATGGGCGTGTAACAGGATACCTTGACCTTACCTTTCCTACAAAGGGGCTAGTAGCAGTGATGGTTCCATGCGCCTATAAACAGCGAAGAGGAAAATTAATGAATAATGGCTGCTAATCACACAACTTTTCCTTGGCTCAACAACAGGAAATTTTAAAAAATCTGGGAATAATTAGGCTATTTGTCCTCAGATTCTTTCAGTGACTTGACATACTACATATAAATAAACACTTTTCCTCGCTGACAATAATTAACGATTCTGGCAACTGTATTCATCAAATTTTTCCTGGCATCCAAGCACAGCGATTTTCCTGGTACAGAGCATGCAGTGGAAGGAACATGACTGTGGTATAATTTTCTTCTAGATGCTGCTTCAAAAGAGATATAAATCTAAATTTAAATCCTGTTGTTGCAGAGGCACTTTTTGATTGTTACTGATGTGTTTCCTAATACTCTCTCTGCTCCACTATTCATAAGATGTATGCTGGAATTTAATTAGCTACCACATGGATTGGGGGGGGGGGGGGGGTTTTAGTGGGGAGAAGAAAGGAAAACTACATTTGATTTCTCCCTTTTCCTACATAATTATAGAAAAGCAAATTCATCCCAATGTTTATTATCAGTTGAGTTGTAACTAAAAACCAGTTTTCCACCCCTGGCTCATACTAGTAGAAAAGGATGACCAAAAACTGTCATGAAACTATATTATGGTTTTTGTGACTTCGTTGGTACAATGAAGCTGTCTTAAAATATGGTGTGACTGAAAAGTCACTGTCTATTTTTAAATTATTTCTTGTCCTGACTAATTTACAAAAAACAGATGTCAAAATAAAGAGAATTAACTGCCATTTTATCACATAATATGCTGTGTCTCATTAACAGTTCTGCTCAATGCTTCTTCAACACATGATTTCACAGTGGGCAGCAACATTAGCTGTATCTTACAATGTCAGTTTATTGGTCATTTTGGATTTTTTTTTGTTTCTGGGAATATCAAAAAATAAACTTATTTGTCAAATGACACTTATTGGTCATTGTCACAAAATGACAGTGCTCTTCATTTTATCATGTTCTACCCGTTTCTTTATTTCTAACCTGTATTTTCTCTCATATTGAATGCATGAATCGGGTTTCATGTTGTTATTTTGCCTGATCTACTATGAGTAGCGATAACATTAACAAACCCAGCTGGAGCAGACAGATAAATCTGCCATTACTTTGTTTAAACAAAACCCAGGCAGATCTTTCGTGTGTGCCGTGCTGGGCGCCCATACTATTTGTATTGACAATTGGAAGATAAAACACGAATTTGCTGGCAGGAAAGTTACATAACACTTCCGGGGATGGACACTCGTTTCTGTTAACATTTATAATAACAAATTAAACTGAAGGGTTTGTTACATGAGTCATCTAAAAAGCGGTAGTGTCAATACCTTATATGGGAGGAGCATTTGATTGGCAACTTTCACCAAGTAGAAAGCTGGGAGAGCGTGGGCGAAAGGTCCAATATAATGTAGCACATTTTCAGACTCCAGCATTGTGTTCAATTGAGTCAAGATGACACCTTCAGACTAGTCAAGACCGAAGAAAAGTAGGATTTCAATACAGAGGATTGGACCCAGTATTGAGGATATTCTGAAATAACTGTTGTGACATGGTCTATTCCTCTCTCCATCTTTGTCTCCCTTCCCTTCCCCTCTTCTTTATTCCCAGTAATTTTCATGTTACACTATGGTCTTTTCAGCGTTTTTCTCAGACATCATGGTGCCTACTAATGGTTACTGAGCAAATATCGCAAATGTATAAACCCCTGGGAATAACACATGGCCAGACGATGTACCTTTGTTAAGAGTATAAAAGTGTCTTAAAGTCTAGAAGCCTCCATGACTTCACTGTATCCTATTTGATGGACATGACAAAAAACGCCCCAGTGTCAAATTTCATTGTATAGGCCAGCACGTGTCTGCCTGCGGAGTAACCAGTAATTACCGTGCAGGGAAGCTTTCCCATGCAATACGCAGGTCAAGATTGCATCACTAATAGCTCAGATGCCGGGGAGAGAATTTATGTGATTACGTCGGAATGCCCACTCCCCCCAGTGACGTGAGCAATAGCGAAAACCAACAAACGATCTAGAACATGTGAGAGATCCATAAAAGTCAGAGGCTTAGACCCAAACGCCACTTACACCCCACAACCCGTGGAACGAGTGCATCTAAATGGCGAGGAGTCCAGATTACAAACTCTTTGGTGTTAACCAAGCGGTGTAAAATGATTTCACTCTGTTCAGGTTCGTATAGACTTCGCAAAATATGTATGTAAAATATTCAGTGGTATAAACGTATTGTTATTCGTGATATGATCTACACATGTGCTATGTGAATGATTGTTGCTCGTATAAAAACTTATCACAATTAGCCCCACAGCCAAAAGATGATAACATTAATAATATTAATTGCTTTATCTATTACAAAGATAAAGGCAAGCCCAATAAGTGATTTCCATAGGGAAATGAGTGTTAGAAGCTCCATCATGAAAAGTTAATCTTTTATGAGGTTAGGTGACCAGTTCCCTGCCTTTTCCTTCCCTAGCTCAAGAGTACAACTGAGTGTCCATTTACAGCTGGTAAACCATAGTGTGCCACTGCCAGGGTTCGGTCTCAAAACCAATATGGTTGTGCTACAGAGGAATGCGCTCGGACCGCTTGGCCAGTCGGTCACTCACTTTGTCTGTGTGTGTAATATAAATGTATTATATTTTATTGCTATTCATCATTGTGTGAATGAACGATATCATTGTAGAACACAGTTCTTGGGAAAAGAGATTGGCTAAACTAATTAACTCCTGGACTTACGTAGGTCTAAGTTTACCTATCATGTCTAGACTATGAGATGAAGGCAGAGGACATTACGTTCATATGCCTGATGCATGACTGTGTGATAGTGAAGTATGCATATAACATAATGCACTAATGACCCGTCATCGAAGCATAATTTTTGGTGATGCCTAGTTGGCAGGGAGGATAGTGTGATTCGCTTGCATAGCTAGGCGGGGTTGTCGCACGGAAGGTCCTGAGTTCGAGTTCTGGGTAAGCCACTCACGTCTGTTGTTTTTCTGTTGTCTAGTGTTCTACTTCTTTATTTCTTACAAGTGCCTGAAAACATACCTTTATGTTTGTCTAATATTTATTTACTGTTTACAGGCCTCGGGTTTCCCTTCCTTATGTGTTATAAATGTTTATGCATATAACAGGGAAGTTTGCCTGTAAACTCTAGACTCTGTGACACAATAGCCATCACAGGAAAGGAAGTCAGATGAATATAACATTGATATGTCTGATGTGTGACTGTATGAAAGTGAAGCATAAATATCTTATATAACATGGAAAGTTTGCCTGTAATCTCTAGATTGTAGGACATAATAGTCCTCTTATGGAATGAAAGAGGATAATTCTGATATGCCTGGTGTATGTGGTTTGAATGGGAATGGTAGCTGTTCCCATATGACAGGAAAACTCATGAAGCCACATTTGTGTCTTCGGACTTTTAGGTTTCTGAGCGGACAACATTCGCAGTTGCAGAATTCAGTGTCTGGCGCCTGACGGTAACAGACAGTCAGTCTTTTGACCGATAAGCAGAACCTAAAGCCAGAGATCTCGTCAAGTCCTAAGCATAAATGAGCATAGATAAACGCTCGCACGTCTAACGTGATATTGCTGCTGGATGACAACACCTATCAACCTGCGCCAGGGCTGACTTATGAGTAAAGTTCATAACATGTATGTCGATATTAATACAGTTCGACATGTAGTTTATTTTATTTATGTACAGTGGCCTTGGTTACAGGAAGTGACGTCATTACTTTTGGTGGCCAAATTGCAGATGCCAAAGTTGCCATCTGGTGAGCTCAGCGTTCCTTTGATAAGAGATTCGCTGTGTCTTCTCAAGGTGTTGGACGTATGTGTTCTCGGCTCCTGAGTGTTAGAAGATTTCTTGGTCATATTCCTATGTATTCCATCTCTGGATTATCCATACACCTCAGTGCGATAAGGCCAGATATTATGTAAGAGGAATGATGTGTGACCTGATGAACATGAGTTGAATTTATAATAAAATTGTATGGAAATGTCCTTGACATTGTTCCAGTTACAAGACTGTATCGCGACGCTAGAGACTGTCTAGTTGATGCCATAACCTAATGAGCATATCATCTATGATTTATTTGGAGCTTCGAGATGTATAATAAATGTGTAATTGAATCGTCCAACCTGGCCTTTGGAATATCATTTATGTTGAAGTCTACGGCTTTGGGCGGGGACTGAAAAGGACATACTCCTATCGGCACTTGACTTGAAGCAGTGTCCGACTCATTATATAATAATCAAATATATCTAAAGAACTACTAGCCCAAAGAAAACGAACCGTAACACTGACAACACAGGATTACAGCTAAGTCCATAAAGCATAAGGATTATTTTTCTTCCAGATATCTCAGATCTTATTCAAAATTCCAAACAGAACTTTCGCCTAATTAATCACGGAACTATATTTAAAGTGCCTTCCAGAGTATTACAAAGTGAACTTTACAATCAATAATGTTAGGCAACTCTCATGACAGTCACACCAGTGCTAATGATGATTAGTAGGATATACTAGGACTTTTTAGCCATACAGTGTTTATGACCATATTATTTTTGCTTACATTTTCATTTTTACTTTGTGTCATATATGTGGTTTAGGGATTAAATATCTGTACATAAGTTATACCCTTTACCAAGTGGTCGAGTGAGTTTCTTACATGTACTGTCTCTTAAACCCATATATGTGTCATTTCCTCAGTATGAGAGGATGGGGGCTTAATAATAATTATAATATTCTGTAAGAATAATAGGGGGAGATTTGTCGCAAGGAAACAGAATCCATTCTCAAGTGCCCTTCTGAGACATTATCTCTTTGTGAGAATATTCGCCTTCCTATTCACCCCTTACTTGTATAGGAGTCTAACATTTAACAAGCCACTTATGAGATCCTATATTTCTGTCTTACATTTCTTAATTTACATCTATCTTATCCAACTGTAGCCGACAGGATAGTCTGGCTCTCTCTCTTCCAAACCTCTACACTTCACGGTAGAAGGGGAACGACTAAGTAAGTAAGTTATCCAACTCGCTGGTGGTTGTACAAGTTCATACGAGGCTGGCAACCTCAGCATATGAAAATGATAGTCATGAACCACCACAGCAAGCGCTGGTGACTGCTTCATGCCGGTTCTCTCACAGGGAACCAAAAGCAGAGGTAGCCCCAGGCTCCAAGTGGAGCAGGGAGTGGATGATGATGACATCATGGTGTACATATTTATTATATTAACATTTTAATAAGTTTATATGTATATTTAAACATGTGTAAACCAGGCAAAAGTCGTTTCTGCTGTCCAGTCACATTTTTTCATCAAATTAACTGAGAGTAACGATGATTTTTTTATCCAGTCCACTGGGTTTATGATTTATGCTCAGGGAGGGTAAAATTACTGAGAAAAAAGGAAAAGGGTCGGTGGAAGTGACAGCGGGAAGGCGCCTGACTAGTGTCAGGAAACCAATACTTAGCAGAGACATTTGTTTCTTCTAAAGTTTGTGGTACAAGTTGGAGATACCAGTTTGTGGTACAAGTTGGAGATACCAGTGTGTGATACCAGCTTGATACGAGTCTGTGGATCAAGAGCTTGTGGTCTACGCTAGATGCCTGCCTTTGACGGGTTGTGAAGATCCTTGCCTTGACGTTAGGAGCGGTTACCCCTGCAACTACGCCTGGGACGTGCCCTCACCACAGAAGTCGATAATTGACGGAGCAGTCAGCAAACCAGTCCAACATCTGGCCAGATAAGTGATTTTAATCTGGCCAAAACAAAATAATTCTCACCAATTAAAAAATCACCACCATTTTTATGTGAAGAAAAACTCTACATGTTTTTAATCCTCCAACTTCACTTATTTATTTACTCGTGTTAAACAATAATTGATTATTAAATTTGTTATATGTATTTACAAATTAATAGTTGATTTAATTATTACAGAGAGAAGTGCACACGTATGAATCAGTTATCTTAAATATAAATACAACAGAGCTACTTAAGTAATATTTTACTACTTATATCAAAATCATGCGTACAAATTTATAATGAAAATTTCACAACATATAATTTGTGTACAAATTAAATATTCCTGAGAAACAAATGAAATGGGTAACCCGTTCCTGGATGCTAACCCACTGTCACCCACTATCAAGATCTAAAAAAGGCACGCTCTTCATATGGGTCCACATAGTTCTCTGCATTGCCTTGATAGAGAAGGTCTCGAATATCACGAAAAAGCTTGAGAGCCACCCCCAACTTTTTAATCTTCATCATACCACCTAGTGGAGGCCCAACTACATCTGATCGCCGCAGAAGTCCAAGGGCTGCACCATCTAAATCCTGCAAGAAAGATCAAATTTGAAGATTCAAAATTGGCATATGAAAGTCTTGAAACTTGATGTTATCAACCTAAAGTTATAAATAATTTGCAAAAATGGGCATTGATGTCAACCATGAACGGTAAAACTACAAACTAAGTCAGCGATTCAACAGAGAGGTGATACAGTGGATCCCATCACACTGCAACACCACAATGAAGATGCTGACAGATTGACAAAGGAAGGTGGAAAGCTACCTCAGCTTGACACAAGCATAACTTTTGAAGAGGCAAAGAGTTTTATCAGAAGCAAATATGCATGGAGGCATATCTGGAGTCATCCTTATATGACCACCAGCTATGTACAATGCTACAATATATGTACGTGGAAATTAACCTATGCCTGTGAGGCTAATTACATCCTCATTGACTTCAAATCATCCACACACTTCCAGGGATACACATTGTGGTGAAACTTATTGAGAACCCAGCATTGCACACTAAGATTGGAGAAGTCACTTGAGCCCCAGGCATAATTCTTTGGCTTTGACTTGGTTGACTGCATGCAGAAGGATCTCACTATGGACCCAGTGATAGGCATGGGAAGCTCAGGAGTGGCTCTGTGCAGGACGTGACAATTCCTTGGAAGAGCCCAGAACCAGAGTACAGTATTTTAGCTCTGCACAGTTGGACAGCCCCTTGGATGGCGGGGAATGCACAGTATGCCACACACTTCTTACTCCTAGCTTGGGACCAGATGTGACGATCCTTTAAAAGCAAGGCAAGCTGGAGATACTGGAGCTCATGACTTCAACTCAACACGTTTTGGAATGGCAGAAAAGCCACAGGAAAAGCCTAGATCTGCAGCGTAGATAATACCAAGGAGTCTTCAACTTGGTATTGGCTGCTAAAGAGTGAGAAGCTCAGCAGCCCTAGTTAAACAGCAACAACAATCAGAAGCAAATACAGAAACAAGTGGGAAGCAGAGTATCCAGGCCACCAGAAGAACAATGTATATTACCAGCTTAACAAAAGTGAACAAGTAGTAATCTTCAGACTCTGCATAGATCATAAAAGATTGAGAAACAGGTCAGTAACCCAGAATCCAAACATTTGAAAACAGTTTCTAGCATGAGGACTTGTGTACACGTGATTTCAGCCCCGGATGTTAAGTTCTAATGTTATTTTCAAGAGAGCTAGCTTCCGTTTCCGATCTTAAAAAAGCGATGGGTGTATCAGCATTTATTTTTTGTAAATTTTTTAAATCGAAATGAATCGGCATCAACATGCAGCCATTTTGCTCTAATTTTATTGGATTCTGACGCCATGCGGTGGGGTTATAAGATTTTGAAAGCGCTGATATCGTTTCTCAGAATATGTTTGATGGCTGAGATGGAAACGAAAGTAAAATGGCCTTTCAAGTATGTATAATGTTAGGGGTTAGGACTAGGAATATCGGAAAGATTTAGAATTTCGGCCGAATGTCACAGCTGACGAGAGCGTTTGTTGCTTTGCTACTGATGATGGGTGTAATGAAAAGATCGTCATTTGATTTGTATTGGTCAAATGACTTTCATTGAGATGCAAGGGATATGGACCCTTCGTTTGCTGGTTATTTTTTTAAATTTTTTTTTTAATTTTAAAATTAAAAAAAAATATTTTTTTATTATTTTAAATTTTTTTTTCGTTTTTTTCATCTTTCCTTTCCTCTCTTCCTATCACATCTAATATGTACACAAACAAATTTTATATCATCAGATTCACCATTCATTTATTTATATAAATTCCAAAAATGATAGCAATTGACCAAGAAACACAAAAACTATAGACATTAAGGGTCACCCACTATAGAAACGGGACGCTGTGAAAAAGAATGCAGCTGCAGGCGAAAATTTTCGCCAAAGAATGCAGCGTGCTAAAGGTTAGGATGGATTTTTGGGCTACTTTGGGCGAAATTTCTGAAATCTAAACACAGCTGTCCCCGGGCATTTCAAATTCTGAGTTACCAACCTGTACTATCTAATCAGAAAACTAAAGATAAGAACTACTGATGAGTGTAGCTGTGGCACCGATAAAATAACAGCTGAACATCGGCTGCAAAATTGTCCACATAAAAAGAACAGAGAAAGCACATGTGACCATCACCAGTGCCACTCCTGGACAAACTCAAGGAGATACCAACAACCTCAGGCTGACCATTACTTTCTTAAAACTCACTCAAGTTGACGTCTGAAAGTGTACAAAAAGAACTGAGAAACAGTGAGTACACAACTCATGGGATATAATTATATAGTGAATTTATTAACCAATTACAACCTGGCAATAGAATGGTATGGCATTTAGCAAAAGGTGCTGCTAGAAATTATGAATTATCGTCAGTCTTGTGACAATGGAATGAGGATGGCAGATAATAGAAAAACAAGTTCTAAAACGACCACATTCTTGTAGCTTCATTTAAAACGGAAAAAACAGCAATAAACCAAAAAAACATTAAATTTCAGAGATAATGACATCAATGCAGTAGTATAAAATTCTCTTCTATATGCACTAAAATTAAGGATGCCATTAAAAAAACTACTAAAAGCTAAATATATTATCCACATAGGGACAAATCAGCATAAAGCTTATCCTAAAAGTTAGAAAAAACTGGAGGGAGACAATCAACAACAGACAGGAACAGAGACGGAAATATGTCTGCAAGAAGAACTTCAATGGTTTCAAATGCTGAAGATACAGACGACTGTAAATTTATTCGATGTACTCGGTGAAAATCAATCACTAAAGTGTATTAAGAGGCCTTCAGTGATGACATTTTTATTCCAAAATGGCAAAAAAATGCACTTATAAGAAAAAAAATGGTTGACCCTGAGTATTTCAGATTAATCATATTTTATTAATCTTAACTAAAAAATACTTCTACCACAAAAAAAAAAAATAAGTACATCAAATCAACAACAATAAAGCAGTGAAAAGAATTAGTCAATTACTCACATTCTCCAGCATGCTTTTAGATTCTTCCACATAACCTTTCTCTCTGAAATAATCTGCAACTTGATGTGATGACCAGCTAAGAATGTCTGGGAATGAGGGTGCAAGACTTGCTTCATCTTCTTCATCATCATTGTAAATGGAAGATTGTTCTGACTGAGCACCTTGTTTTGAGTTCTCATCTTGATGTTCAGCATCAGGTTCTCCGCTAATGGATGACTGTGTTTTCTTGGGTCTTCCTCTTTTCTTTCTTGCTTCAACTTTGAAACTGGACAGAAAGAAAATGATCAACTACATTTTTAACATTGTAACCTGAACAATAACGTTAACTGTTAATACCTTTATGTAATTTATCATTTCTGTTTCGTAAACATGGGAAAGATTGGTAAAAAACGCTTAAATTTATATGCACTAACAGTTAAATTTAAAAAAAGAAGGAAGCAGGTAAATTGTTTTGGGGTGATTACATTCACACAGCAGCTGCAATTTTAGTGTGGCAAATTATCACAGTGTGTATAAATTGCAGGCAAATGAAGGGACACAATTTAAGTTAAAACTTGTTCAGTTTTCACTCTTTGTCTTCACAATAAACATCGAACATTATATGGTCTCAAAATATGACACTTTAAGTTTTGTGGTTTTGCATCTCAAGTGAAAAAAAAAAAAAAATCATATTTGCAAGTTCTATATAAGTTCCCAAATTGACGTGGTTCACAGGACCAAACAGAAGCCAGTTTTCGTAAAGATAGCCACAAGACTGCTAACCTGAAATTACAAGCAATTAATATATCAAATGTTCCTCGGGATCTCTCAAGAGACAAAGAAAGAACAGGACTACTGCAGGCAGGTCATAAAAGGCGACTGACTGTGGCGGAGCATGGGGCCAGCAACCTCATCATATAAAATAAACTGGTTCAGAACCCACCATTGCAAGAGCATATGAATGCTCTGGTGTGAGCTTTCTATAAGGGGGCCAAACAAACTGCTAATAAAACCACAGCTCCAACAGCACAGGAAGTTCTTTCCCGTAGGTTTCCTGAGTAAGAGTCAACAAACAGTGGTGGCCCCACGCAGGAGGAAACAAGGGCATTTATTTACTAAACTACATCTGAGAGCAGACAGGAAGAAATGACAGCAGCCTGATGATCAAATCAGGGACATGACCCTCGAGAGGTCAGATCATCATCAATACAGTAGACATTCAAAAATCCGGCAACCTCCGTACCTGAGGAGTGCCGGATTTTTTATGGTTATATATTCTGTATATATTTAACAGAAAATGACTACCTGTACACTTTATCTGCAATCGACAATGCACGATGTTTACGTTTTACACCACTTCTTTTATTTGCTGAATCCATAATGGGGCTAAACAGCAGCAAATAAATGATAAAATGAGAAGGAATGAGCAGGAATGCCTGTTAACACGTGCAAGCAAGACCCAACAGCTGCATCAAAATATAAACTGCTCCAGAAAACAGTGGCGCGCCAACACAGTAAATTTTAAAATGCGCTCCGAAATCCATGCCGGAAATCTGAAGGAGCCGGATTATCGATGGCCGGATTTTTGAATGTCAACTGTACTATCATTTTCGTTCCTTATGGAGCATGGAGACACCACTGCAGTTGGTCAACTTATGGGCAATGACTACAACCCACAAAAGCCAGCTCCAAACCTCACAATCTGAGGAAGGTGGTTGAAGTAACAAGAAGCAACATGGTCCGCAACAAGACGATACGGCAAGGCCTCAAAACACAGCCTCTGCAGACCCAAGTATGACGGTTTGGCCATGTCTGCAGAATGGGAGAAGATCAGCTACCATGACAAGTATGGGAAACTAAGAGCCATGGATCCAGAGTCTGCTGGGAGGACAACATTAGACAATCTCTGAAGGACCAAGGACTAGACTGGAACCAGGCCAGGAGGAAGATAGCCGATAGGATAGTATGGCACGCCTTCTGGCAAACCTCTACCCCAGAGTAGAAAAGGAATGAATAAGTAAGTAAGAAACCTCTGCTATAAGATCATGTGATTGCTTAGTGCAGGCTTCCTGTAAGGGTACCTACCACCTACAGTGGTAGCTCCAACCCCCCCACGAAGTGAAAAGGAAAATGGTGGTGATATGAAATGATAATTTTAACTTTTCCAAACCTTTGTTCAATGGTAGTTTCTGACTTCTCAGATGCAGGCGAGGCTGTAGGGGTTGGGTAGACAGATTCTTTAATCTCTGGGGAAAAAAATATTATTATTTAACTTTTGCAGGAAAAATAATATTAAGTAGTTGGTATCCCTCTCTCACTCCTTTTCATGTTATATATGGAATAAGCGGTGACTGTTGCTTGCCACATATTTCTGTCTTGTTTCTCTTTGCCATGATAGCCTTAGTTATTTAGTTTCCTCCTTCACTATTCTTCTCCAGTTTCTCTTTAACCTCCTCACTTTCCTCTTCACTTGTGGATTCTAGTCAGTCATGGGCATGTTTAGTTATACCGGTTGGTTGTTTTCTGAGGATGTTTTATATACATCTCCAAGTTCTCTTTAATCTCCAGTTGCACTGGTTGTCTGGTTCTTTTCCATAGGTCTGTATTTGTTATCATGCCAGGCCATTTGATATGGAGGATGCAACAGAGGCATCTACAGATGAACGTTTAAGTCTGGACGTGATGACAAGATGCGTTTCTAAGCCACGGGGGAGAACAGCTTCATAGTCCTTTTCTGGAAAACAGCTGCTGAGTTTCATACTGCTATGCAAGATGAAGGCAAATCTGGTGTTATTTAAACTAGCAATGAATCCTAGTTTTTCCCTTCTCCTTTGTCAAAGTTACTTCCCGGGTAGGTAATGTTATGCATTTCTTCAAACATCTGACCACTGGTCTTTATTAGATTTGTTTAACAATTCTTTATTCTCATGCCCTTTGTTTTATTCACACTGATGTGTAATTAGATTTTTAAGAAGAGGTACAGTTACTACAGAGCATCCAATTGGCTGAGTGCTCAGAGTGCTTTCCTCTTGTTGCAAAGTTATGGGATTCCTGGCAGTGCCATGCTTCAGTCTACCTAGCTGTAAATTGGTACCTGACTGCTCTTGAGTTAAGGAAGGTGAAGGCAGTGAGGAAGGGAACTGGTCACCCCACCTGGACCTAGTTTGGTGAAGTTTCTAACACTTCCCTCCCTACTGCAGGATGCTACGGAACTATCTTTAACTTTACAGATACTATTATTTTCTTTTATGCTCCTTACAGAGCACAGACCCACCAATGCAGCTTGTCCCCTGTGCTCTTGCAGTGGTGATTCCTGTATCAATCTGTTTCTCACTGATGATGCTGCCAGCCTCATATTAGTCACCTTGAACGACACGAGTGACGGAGCAGTAATCCCGTGCTTTCTTTGTCTCAAGTTACTATGGTCCCTCAAAATTATTGTCATTTAAGAGCTATAGCAGCATGAAATATAAATTTAAAAAATATAAGTACTGTAAAAATGTCACAAGGAACTGGGGCACTATGCAATATCTCCATCCATTCCTGACCCTTCTCTCGAGTTAGGGAAAGGCAGCGGGAAGGAAACTGGTTATCACCTTCATAAAGTTGGACCTAGTATTGTGAAGTCTTTAACACTTAACTTCTTTATGGCAGGATCTTCTAAGGGAATACTAACCTTTACCTTTATAGATGGAGGACAGTTGAGCCAGGTATTATCAACAGCTATTTCAGTGATAAATTACATAAAGACATGACCAGTTAAGTAAAGAATATCTAATCAGCTTTGTGTGCCTATAGGACCTGAGCAAACATATTGCTGTATAGATTAGGGTGACAATTAAGTCCGGATTTTTACATTAAAATTTAGCGTCCGGCCGGCTTTTAAAAAAAAAAAAACGATTTGTCTGGCTTTTAAACAAAATTGGAAAAAGAAGTTATATTTTTTTTCATGTGGAAAAAAATTGAATTGTTGTTCATTGAGTAAGTAATGCTATAATAAATTTTAACAAATTTTTATATTTCTTGTTAACGCACTGCAATAATCAAATTAATTCATTATTGTTTAGTAATAGTATTATATTAGAGGGATTAAATGGGTGCTTGCGTAGAATAGAGGGATTAAAATGGTATGACAAGGTTACCAATGTGGAACTGAGGACAAGAACTAGACAAGTGCCAGTGGAACAAGATATGAGAAGACAACGATGGCGATGGATAGGACACACACTGAGGAAACATGTTGATAGCATTACAAGGCAGTCCTTGTTCTGGAACCCCCAAGGCAAGAGAGGCAGAGGTAGACCAAGAAGCACATGGAGAAGGGAGCTGGAAACAGAGGTGAAAATGATGAGGAAAACGTGGAAAGAACTTGTGTTGATGGCACGTGACAGGAGGACTTGGCATGTGTTTGTTGAAGGCCTACTTGGCATGTGTTTGTTGAAGGCCTATGCTCCTTTGGGAGTGGAGGGTTATGAATGAATGAATAGTATTATATACAATTACAACATCTGTACAATTCAGGGCCCCAGTTTATTATACGTTGTATAAGCAGCGTACATTTGTTCATATTCAATTCATTTAGTCCATGGTTAAAGATTAAATGAATTAAATATAATATAGAAGGGATCAAATAAAAAAGTTAGTATTTATGCCACGTGAACAAATAATGGTAAACTGGGGCCCAATTGGTAAAGATATTCCATTTGTTAGTTACTGGTTTAGTGTGATAACAAATTAATTATTTTAAGTATGAATCCAATCTTTCATTTTTAGTTAACAAAAAATAATATAGCTTATTGGTAAACAGTTCCAAGTGTATAGTATCATAATCATTCTGTCTTTTATTTATACAGTTTGTAATTTTATGTTATAAATTTATTGCCTGAATTAATAAATAACATGTGGAATGCATCTGAGCTCATTTTCTGAATCCAACAAGGAATATTACAAGTTCAATATAATTATAAGAAGGTTTCATGCACAGAGTTCAATGAGTATTTAGTTGGAAATTCAGACTTATGGAGAAAATAATGTCAAGTGAAAAGTACAATGTTAAAGAATGAATATTTAGTGGTGTTGAAAAAATAATGCTTGGTGGAAAAATTATTAAAACATGCATTTTATGAAGATTTTTTCAAATTGTTTTTTATTTCGTTGAAGAATTTCTATATATACTGAAGCACATTAAAAACGCACCACCTGTATAATCCAGGAACAGAGTGCGAAATGTAAATATAAGTGTTTACAAGTTTACATATTTGGAATCTTTATTCATTTTCCTATGAATCCATGCTGGTCATTAATTTGTACATTTGATTGTTATGAAATTCATTGCATTCTGTGCAGGCAAGGGAGAAAACCTAAAATGCAACCAATAAAAAAATTCATTCACACTATCCTCAGTATCTGGTATGTCCACCGTGTGTGCTTGCAAACCAAGCTTGGCAGCGGCTCCGCATGGAACGCACAAGTCTCTGAAGGAAATTCCGGGGAATCAAGTCCCATTCACGTGTAAGAGCAGCTTCGAGCTGTTGCAGATTAGCTGGAGAACCTTGCCTGTAGACTCTGCGTCCAAGCTCGTCCCACAGATGTTCTATATGGGACATGTCTGGTGATAGGGCAGGCCAATCAATCGTCACAATGTTCTGCTGCTGTAGATATTGCTGCGTAATGCATGCGGTGTGCGCACGTGCGTTATCCTGCTGGAGAAGCTGCAAGTCTGGATAATTTGTGAACGCAGGAGCAACCAATGCATCCAGAACCTCATCTCGATATGTCACAGCATTAACATTTCCACGGAAGACGTGAAGAGGCAAGCGATGGTGAAAACTGAATCCTCCCAAAATGTGAATACTGCCACCTCCCAATCGGTTGTGCTGACGAACACAGCAATCTGCAAAGCGCTCTCCACACCGTCGCCAAATCCGCATACGTCCATCAGCAAAGGATATGTTGAATCTGCTCTCGTCTGTGAATAGGACAGCATTCCACTGCAGTCTAGTCCATCTGACATGTTGCTCTGCCCATTGCAGGCGCTGCTGACGATGTCTGTGAGTCAAGTTTGGCCCAACATCAGGTCGTCTTGCAGTAAGGCCTGTATCTCTGAGTCGTCGTATGACTGTCATTTGAGAGACTTGCCCACGTCTACCCACTATTGCTCTTGCTGTTTGACTTGCTGGGAGAGAACGATTCCTTAGGTGACTCAGCACAATATGACGATCTTGCGCAGGGGTAGTAACTCGTGGTTGGCCACTCCGAAGTCTATCCCGGGCACTGCAAGTGGTTCCGTAACGTTCATTGAGACGTACAATAGTGCTGTGGTGGCAATTCATCCTTCTGGCAATGGCCCGCGAGCTCATTCCGGTCTCCAACATACCAATGGCTCGTTGGCGGTCATTTTCAGATAGTCATGGAATTTCAAGCACATGTACTGGGTGTTTTGTCTCAACGGCCTTTTTATACCGAGTATACTGCCACAACGCGTACACATTTTCAGGGTCATATCTGTTGGGAATCGTGTTGCACGTGTAACTTTCATTGTTTTCATGTAGTCTGTACACAAACCTGTGGGTTGAATCATGCACTTTCCATTCCAGCAGCCATTCGCTCTCTACCTCATGACAAACACGGGGAAAATCCATTCCCACACTTTTTTTCCCAGCTTCTCGGCATCAGTATATATAATAGTGGTGCGTTTTTAATGTGCTTCAGTATATTTTATCATGATTCTTTACATAAATGTATTAAATTAGTGAAATTATTGTGTTCTCCTTTGTAGTAAAAAAATCAGAAAATGTCCTTCTTTTGCAAAAAATAATATGGTCACCCTAGTATAGATATCCTTTGGTTTTCAAGAGACGCAGTTTTGCGTTTTGTTGTGCAACTTTAAAATCTCTTGCTGCAAATATAATCCTTCATTTTGCCCCCGATCTCTTGAAGGCATCTCTCCAAGCATAATTTTCTAATACTCCTTTCTGTATTGTCCATCATGGTCTTTGTGGTGGAAAGGGGAGGGGGGAAGAATGCCTTCAAAGTGTGATATATATGGTCGTAAGACTACTACGCTATGGGTTTATAAGATCTAAGAAGCTACTGCAAACCTGAATTTTTAGGTTTCATTCGTGTTGGTATTTCTGTTTCAAAATCTGGACCATGATCTTTCATAATTCTCTGAAACAAGAAGACAGCAACAATAAATAAGTATCTAGCAGGAATAACAAAACTTGTAATGCATTAATCACAAAGTGAGTTATTTAGTTGGTTTTTAACCTGGAATTTATCACCAACAGTGTAATTCATTATCTTAGTAACAAAGTTAAAAAAAAATTATTAAAAGTTTTGTGTTACCTGATAAAAACTAAAGCATATTAAAACAGATGTGTCCTGAATGATACATTTTAATAAAAATGCAAATGTATGAATTACCCAGTTCAAGTACAACTTACGTGCAAAGATGAGTGTTACATCACATCTTACATGTTGTGATCTTCCTTTTCTGTTCTTTAGACAGTGGCTATGTTTGACACTGATCACCATTATCATCATCATCACCCTTCAGCTCAGTTAGCAGCTTAAGCCTTTAACAAATTTGTGCCAGGCTCTTCTGTCCTGTGCCATCTGGTCAATGTCTTTCCATTTCTTCCTCATTCCTTTCATGTCTGTCTCCAGTTCCCTTTTCTATGTGTTCTTTGGTCTTCCTCTACCTCTCTTACTCTGGCGGATTCCAGAACAAGGAATGCCTGGTAATATTAATAGGTTTCCTCAATGTGTGTCTACACACTTCATGCAGTCTTCACATCTTATTGTAGCATGACACAAGTTTTGGTAGAAGTCAAGAAAGAGAAATGATGGAGAGGTCGAAGAGAAGGAGGAAGTGAAAAAGAGAGCCATCAATAGATTAAAAAGCCTGGTGAAGGATAAAGTGTGGGCAGCTTTTGAGACACAAGTGGGTATGGAGAAAAATTAAACAGATATTCTGCACGATGGAACTTTTCTGTGAAAGTACAGGGTAAAGTCATTGCTGAACAGAGTGAAGCTTATATAACACCCTCCAGCTTGAGAATGGAGATACAGGCGGCTACTGCAGCCATAAGGTAGCTGAAACTCTATTAACCAGGGCAGCTATTGTGTCAAACTCTCAGCCCATGCTTTGGAAGGTCCAAAATCAATGGCTATGCTATGAATGGAGAACACATATAGAAGCCTCAGATCTTCAGGGCATGGTGTAAATCTACTGTCCTGGTCATGGAGGGTATGTGGCAATGAAGGAACTGACAGACTAGCCTCAAGAGCACCCATGGGGACAATGGATGTGGATTAGGAAGAGATATTAAAGACATTTAATGATAGCCTCTTAGAGAATGACACTGCAATAGATGAATCAACAAGGCTAAGAATACTAGAATTTGGCATCAAGCGTATGACCAGCATGGATGGGCATTTGAGAGGATACATCAGGCATGTGTGCAACCAATGTGCTATAGGAGCAATCAGCATTCATATTATTCCACATTTGTTGAGGGAGACTGAGCACCTATGGGTTTGCCATGCATGCTGTTACGGTAGTTTTATTGATGGCGTATGCTAGAAATTGGCAGTGCGCATGATTAGGTTCAATGGAATTAATATAAATTGATCTTTATACTTTACGTGGTTATGAACGCGAAATGCACGGTCAAGTCGTGACGTGTAAGCGTCGATATGGTCACGCTCGGTGACTAGGTTACCGTACCCTTTTTGTATTGACCGTCAAGTAGTGAAGACGGATATTTTCTTACTCTTCCAAGGTTGTGCATGATGCTACTGCACATATATATATATTTTATTCAAGTACGGACACGGGTCAGTCCATGGTAATTAATGAAGAGATAAATGATTAAGTAATTGATTCAGTCTCGTCAAGACACATGCGCTCACTACCGGTTGTCTGAAACCCAGCAGCGCGAGTATATAGCCATGATGTTCGTTTGACAGTTTGTTCAAGTACGACATGGACCCATAATAGGATGTTTGCAAGTATTTGATTTATCACGTATGCTTACTATGAACTATATTAACTAATGTCGTCAAGTATGTTTGTCTTACGTAAATAAACTGTTTTCCTCGTGGACTCAAATAAGATGGACTTATCAAGTTGATCATTGAGAGATTCACTTGTTGGCTACACTTACCACGCATTCGCATATCAGATAATTAAAGCACGATTGTTACTAATGAATGAGAACCAGAACACATTCTTTATTAAATCAATATTCAACGGCCTAAAGCAACTTCCATGATATTCTGATCACAGACCATATGCTAGCCGGATCGTCTGTATCAGAGAACTGGTAGGCCAAGTTCGGGGATACGAAAATCTTCTCCTTTATCAGGTTAGATCTAGCGACAAATTTCTTCGCAACACGATTGTTTACGGTTACAATACGTTCACATGACTTTACGAGACACTGCACGTGACTAGAGGTCAAATATACGTCATCATCCTTTTCAATCGAGTCCATGACAACCGTTAGCAGCCTTACGAAAGTCAAACCTAATGTCCTTCTACAAGCATTGCTGCAAGAAGAATATCAAGCGGAAACCCCATCAAAACGATGAAGTTCAGCTCACTGTACCTTGTTGGCCGTTGACGAATACTGGTGTTAACTGAAGAAGATCACTGGACGCAAAAAGATAAGTGAATATTGAAACCTTTGTCGGTTCATCAAAACTAGGTGTAGTCCACTTCATTTTATTCGGGCATGTTATCTGCAATTCATTGTTCTATGTTTTATTCGTCATTGATTGTCTATTTGTTATTTGTATAAGCGGGCGATGGATTCGGGAGTTTTTAGATCGACTAATACCTCTTTCCAGATGGTCAGTAGATCTAAAAACCGTTCTGATAGGGATTAGTTGGGTAACTGCATTTGCAAAGCATCTGTTGAGATTTGCCGACAGCATACTGCGTTTGCCCCTGAAGTTATTCGACCCTAGATGTTTTAGTTGTAAAGTAATGTTATATTTGTAGTAATTTCGCCGTATTGAGTTTCATTTTATTCATTTCGTAACTTGTTCGTAAACTATCCTGTTCATTCTCATCTGCCTATAATTTATTTTATAATTGTAAAATATTTGTCAGTTATGAGTCCTGTGACGTCATCATTTAACGTGTATGTGTAGTAACCTAGATTTAGTTTTTCTTCTTAGCATGTACTTCCGATTTTTGCTTGTTTCAATATAATAATTTTTTTCGTTTGCATGTCAATTGTGATGTGCTAATGTCTTGTAACATTTTAGTTGACTAATTGTCTTGTATTTATTAACTTATAAATTGAGTATGTAATAATAATGATGTAAATTAATTAGGTAATAATACAATATAAATATTTTAATTAATTTTCAAAGAAAATGGACTTGATGAATTAATTGCAACAATTTGCAGTATTGGCATAGTGTATAATACTTGGTACATTCATCTATTAATAATACTACGTTGGCCACTGGGCACACACAGGTAATTGATGGTAATATATATTGTTGATTAATACATATAGTAGTTGGGTGGTTATATTGAGTAACCATACTTATTGAATATATATAAGTTGAGTGACTTGGAGAGTGAAATATATAGTTACCATGTATACCTTAGATTATTACATGGTTTATGGAGCTCAATGTGGTCTCGAGGGTGACGGTTTGAAAAATTTTGCTATGAGACTGTTTATTCTAGAAGAATGGGGAGTAACAGGAAAAGCATATACTGAGGAAGAATTGGAAGCGGAGGTAAGGCATCTCGAGGAATTAGAAGAAATAAGGGAACAAAGTATGATGACATTAGAGGAGAAAAAAAAGAGACAGGATTTCAAAGAACGTCAGGCCAAATTAGAGAAGCTAGAGAAGAGGAGACAGGAATTAGAGAGGAGTTTACAGGAGTCAAGGAATAATCTGCATGCTAATGACTTAGAGAAGGTATCGGATAAATGTATGGATTCGCAAAACAATTTAGTTGATAAAGAAAAGTATGTTGATGTGGAATTAGATAAGGTTGACACTGCTTTGAGGGCAGATTATATACAAGAAAAGAATGTTGAGAGTGAGTTAGAAAAGGTTGATACTGTTTTAAATGCAGATTGTACACATACAGCTCAAATTCATGAGCTGAACTCTGAGGGTTCATTATTGAGATTAAATGGTAATACCCAAGAAGGGGTAATTCATGATGAGAAATTACTACATTGTGTAGAAGAGTTCAATTTACAGAATGTAAAGCATATTACTGACTTAAATAATTTCTCAAGGGAACAGGCGGGTGTTCAAAATTATGAATTTTATTTTAGACAAGAAAAAAAGTGGGATGACGACGTAACTTCAGTGAAACTGATGCTGAATGACCATATAGGTAAAGGGACATCTGTCACGCATGACTTGGCATTATTGCGTGCAGATAATAAGAAACTTCTGATTGATTCCCATAGAGGTAATGAAACACATAAGAAATTGTCTGATGAAGTGCAATCAGAAAATGAAGAAGAGAATACAGTATTCGGTATTACTGTTAATTTATCCACCTCGAGTGATGATTGTTTCAATGATGACAGAGTGACTACATTAGAAGCGTTACTCTTGGATGAGAAAAATAGATACGCTGAATTGAAAAAGGAAACACAACAGCAAATTTATTAACTTGCAACTGCACTGAATACAGTTGATTCCTTACTAGCTAATGAGAAGCAGAGAACACTGAACTTAGATAAGTTAAATAAGAAGCAGAGGCAGGAGATTACATTTCTGACTTCTGAAAGTAATAAATTAAGAACTAGAGTTGACTGTCTACTGGACGTACTAGCAGGTAAAAAAATATTGATGAACAACAGAGGTGATAAACGTACTTTACGACATGACTCAAGTACGAGAATTGATACTACGGTATCAATACACCCAGTGGTGGTTAGAAAATCATTTCGAGGCAAATATACCTTCTTTCGACGGAATACTGCCAATTCAAGTAGCAAATCTTGGCGACATGTTCAAAATGAAACAGATCTTAAGAAAACTGGTGAGGTAGATAATGTTGTAAATAATTCTACTACAAGGAGTAATAGTGTTGGAGTTGAGATGAACTTTGATAATAAAATTAAGACACATAAATCTGTCAGCAAGGTATTACTTTGCCTAACAAGCAGTCATGTTCGACATGCATGAAAGCTACTACCTTGGGTACTGGTAGGTATCATCCTAACTTCAGTCAGGATGATACATCAGCTAATAAAAATACCACGTGTAGGAAAAAAGGAAAGGTCAATTCTTCTCCTATGACTAGCAATACATATCTTCGTCATTGTTCACAGTTTCGTGACAATGAGATACTTATATATTGGAAAAGGTGCATGTTCTCGCACCATTCTAGTGCGTAATCTGCCACAGGAAACTACCTGGCAGACACTCCGTAATTTTTTTCAATATACAGCAAACGTGAAGTTTGTTCGTCTTCTGCCATCATTCAATGGTCAGAATAGTGAGGCGTTGGTTACCTTCTGTAACAATAGAGACGCTCGCTTGGTTCTGGAGCGTGACAATAATTTCAGTATTAGAGATTTTAAGATCTAACAACTTAACAGCTAGACCAAGTAAAATGCAAATAGCTTTACACAAGATAACTTTTCTGGGACATATTATAGGGTCTGGATGTATCAAAACCATTCCCCACAATGTATCAAAAATTTTGAAGTTAACAGTCCCACAAAATAAGAAACAAGTTCGAAGTCTACTGGGTCTTGTCCAGTATTATAGCAGATTTGTTCCCAATTTGTCTTCAATCACTGCTGTCTTGTCTTCACTATTGCAAAAAGACAAACCAAATAAAGTTACGTGGACAACAGACTGTGACAGAACATTTAATAACATTTTGACAATCTTCTCTAGGCCACCAATTTTACGGTTGCCAGATATTCACAAAAAATTCTTTCTTCGAACAGATGCCAGTAATTACGGTATCGAAGCCATATGACTTTATCATCGAAGCTATACACGGAAAAGAAAACATTCTAGCGGATGCTCTTTCCAGACACCCAACGGAAGTCGAAGACGAATTGTCTACAAGTTAAAAAGATTAACGGCTAAACAAGAGCGACTTTGGAACTCTAACTGATTCCTGCTACAAAATTGATATAAACCACTTCTATATGGACAAACATTACAAATAATTCGACATCAATCATTCAAGGTATTCAATGTTCAAAAAGGAAATTCGTTATAGCAAGAAACAAATTTCGATGGTATGATTCTAACGTTTGGACTTTGGTTAGTGTCCAATCGTTTTCTAACTCACTACGATATGGTCTTGAATAAGATATGAATCCAAGCTGGACATATAACGTTTGGTTACAGAAATTGACTAACTCAAAACGATCCAGTTTATATTCAATCAGGAACGAAGTTTAGTTGAACAGTATTAAATTTCTAATGACCTTTCCACGGATTCACAAGGGACATAACGACGGATGGATCATCACATCCGACATTAAGTTTAATATTGATTAAATTAATGAAGAGTATAATAAAAATTTAAGTGTGATTAAAAATAATGAGAAAAAATAAAAAGAGAAAAAAATATGTCAAAGAAAGACATGATGAAAAAGAAAAAAATCACACAAGCAAATACTCCAAATATTTTATGTATAAATTAGAGAGCTTTAGTTAAGATGTTCACATGAAATTTATTAATATGTTATTTTCTTTCATTATATCATTAAGGGGAGGTTTAACCCCCAAAAATGAAGAATTTCATTGAAAATATCAAATTTTAGATACATATTGCACTGGAAAGTACATTCATTTGCCCACATTTCTGTATGTTTATTTTCACTAAAACCTTTGTGGATGATTTTATATAAATTTTTAAAGTATGTCAGGTCAGTGTATTTTTACCTAATTATATATGTAAAATATACAAACTGGTATATTTGTGATTCTATATTGCTTCTAATGCATGGATTTTAATTTTCGGTACCATATTCATTTCCCTGAAGCAAACAGAATTCAAGTTTTTCAAACATAGTTTCATGTGTAAAAATAATTTTGATGCTGATTTTTATTAACCATGGGGTCCTTTGATGGGTCATCGAAATAATAACGTGGCTGGAGGTATTCCAGTAGAGTGGTAGGGTACCTCCTTATACGCAAATAAAGCTGCAGGTAAGAACGAATCACAGGATTCTGGTTTCTCCTGTGCGAGCTTACATAAATTTGTAAGTAGAGTCCCGTTATATCTTTCCACTTGTCCAATCGATTGTGGATGATAAAATGTGCGGACGAGAATATTTTGAAAACTCATAAAAACTTCCTCCATCAGTTTCCCTCTGAATTGTGAACCATTGTCAGTTAATATCTGATAAGGGTATCCTAATCTTGTGAATATTGAGAGCAAAGCCTCTCCTACATGTACTGAGTCTGCTGAGGGTAGAGCAATCGCTTCCCCCCACATAGTACACGTCTACCAGAGAAAGGATGTATTTTTTCGGAAACTGACGAAAAGCACATACAGTCTGCTGAAATGAAGAATTTAATGAAAAGTAAGCTGCAAAGTATGACACAGAACATGGAATCAATAAAGGAAAATACCAGAGATGATTCCTACATAGCAGGGGGATACTGAGGTGAGTAAATTTTGTGTAAAAGTGTATTTCCTCCCTTTTTTCTTAATTTTCTCAAAACCTCATTTTTCACACAAATGTAGGCACGTTGCCCATGATTTTTCAAAAACTATTAGTGATACAGCAGTAAATTTTGGGCCACATGCTGTACACATAGTGCTCATTGAAATAAACTAAAATAAAGGATATATGTTAACAAACTACAAAACAGTTGAGAAATAGCTAAGATACCCCCCTTAAAAATTTCAACTTCTTTTCGATTGGTATGTTAAAATCCAAAAAAACTCAGATATCAAACCAATCAAAATTATTTTAGTATACAATCATTATCATATATTAACAAATGAAACAGCCAAATTTCATAACTCAAGTTGTACTCACATTTGAGATATCTTGGGCAACAAAATACCCAAAAAAGTTAAAATTTGCCTTTTTTTCACTGTTTTTCAGTCATAGATTGCAAGTTTTTAGTATATACCTCAATGTTTTGTATTTTTTTCAGTCATTTTGCTAGTATAAATGACCAGATATAGATATTAACTTATAATTCTGTGTTTTTCATTTTGGGGGTTTAACCTCCCCTTAAGTTAATTATGTTGTAATTACACGACACTAATAATTAATTGTAAACACACATAACTAAACTAATTTATATTTTATTTTTCCTTTCTCTTTCTTTACTTTATTTGTCCTTACTTCTCATGTCTTTATTATGACATTATCTATTAGTTTCCTTAATTAGATGTTAATTATTTAATACATTACATAATTACTATCACAAATTAGTTTAATTTTAATTAGTTAAAATAATTTTCTTTTCATAACACTTCATTACTCTCTCACAACAGTCTTCAACAGTTCAATAGCTAATTATTAGCGACAGTTGACATACCTTTGTTTAATATAATAATGTTATATGACTTATGTATTATCGACATGACCACGACACTGTTCCAGACAAGAACATCGTAGGCCATATGTCGGGTTTTTATTAAATTTTTCATATAATTGAGCAAGTTAGTAAAAAAATCTATCTAATAGATTTTTTTTCCCCACGGCGGGAAGGGAATATTGTTACGGTAGTTTTATTGATGGCGTATGCTAGAAATTGGCAGTGCGCATGATTAGGTTCAATGGAATTAATATAAATTGATCTTTATACTTTACGTGGTTATGAACGCGAAATGCACGGTCGTCGTGACGTGTAAGCGTCGATATGGTCACGCTCGGTGACTAGGTTACCGTACCCTTTTTGTATTGACCGTCAAGTAGTGAAGACGGATATTTTCTTACTCTTCCAAGGTTGTGCATGAAGCTACTGCACATATATATATTTTATTCAAGTACGGACACGGGTCAGTCCATGGTAATTAATGAAGAGATAAATGATTAAGTAATTGATTCAGTCTCGTCAAGACACATGCGCTCACTACCGGTTGTCTGAAACCCAGCAGCACGAGTATATAGCCATGATGTTCGTTTGACAGTTTGTTCAAGTACGACATGGACCCATAATAGGATGTTTGCAAGTATTTGATTTATCACGTATGCTTACTATGAACTATATTAACTAATGTCGTCAAGTATGTTTGTCTTACGTAAATAAACTGTTTTCCTCGTGGACTCAAATAAGATGGACTTATCAAGTTGATCATTGAGAGATTCACTTGTTGGCTACACTTACCACGCATTCGCATATCAGATAATTAAAGCACGATTGTTACTAATGAATGAGAACCAGAACACATTCTTTATTAAATCAATATTCAACGGCCTAAAGCAACTTCCATGATATTCTGATCACAGACCATATGCTAACCGGATCGTCTGTATCACATGCAGTGTAGATTCTGAACAACAATAATAATGACTCATTAATTAGGTGTGAGATAAATATAAAAGCCCCTTCAGTCATAACTGAAAATACTTCTATGGCACGCGCCTCAAACAGCCTCTGACAACCAAGTCCAGCTCCCGGCCTTCACGTGTGGCTCAATTTGAGCCCGGCTGAACTGTTTCCACTGACGGGAGAAGGGGCAAAGGCGAGCGACTGGCGCCTTAAAACCAGCAGCTTCGGGCAGATAGGGCTCGTGATCCTTGGTTGGTAGCTTATCTAAGAGAAGGAACTCTTAATTCAAACCACCGCTGCCTTGCGGGAATATCCATTTATGGAATTGGCTTCGGGAGTAAACCCTGAGGATAAATCCGGAGTCGGAGTCCCTAAGGCAGTCTAATGTCGATTCGACATTATTCTGGCAACTCCTGCGACATGGCTGGTACCAAACTGTATCGGCTACTGCCGTTCCTTTGGATCTACTGGCTGTGTGGAGAGGGGGAACATGCTGCATGGGCAACAGCTTGATCTCCATATAACTGTGCCCAAGCTCGCGCCCTGGAGAGGACACTCCAGCTTCACCCTATAGGTGTCGGCAAAACACGGGAAGTAGCAGCTACCGGTTATAAGCTTTTTGCCCAATTGGCGTAGGGCATGGCGCCAGGGGCTACTTCCGACAGTGGGAGAGGTTCTAGGATCTCACTGGACAGCTACCGCCCGCTTCAAGCTGGGCAGCCCCCAGTCAATAAGGTGTTGTCCCGCCACTGTCTGCTTTCCCCATTGGGTGCATGGGGATTAGGGTCAAACCCGAACTGTGGACAGAAAATTTTGCACCAAGCAATTATCGAAAAAATAGAAATAAGCAAACTCTCAGATTGGGATGCTGGAACGTCCGGACTATGTTGACTGGACTATCCGAAAACCTACAGGATGTAAACGATGTAAGGAAGACAGCCATAATCAATGATGAGCTTAAACGACTTCAGGTGGATATAGCTGCACTTCAGGAAACGCGCCTGGCGGGCTCTGGAACGGTGAGTGAGAAGGACTACACATTTTATTGGCAAGGGAAAGATCTTAATAAAGCTAGAGAACACGGAGTAGGTTTTGCGGTCAAAAAATCGCTAACTAAAATGGTTGAACCAGGCGAGAATGGATCAGAACGCCTGTTAACGCTCCGCCTGCAAACTAGCACAGGTCCCATCACCCTTGTCAGTGTGTATGCTCCTACTCTGTACTCTGCCTCAGAAGCTAAAGATGAGTTCTACGAGAATCTAACAGCAATTATCAAAAGCATACCTAGGCAAGAACAGCTTGTTCTCCTTGGTGACTTTAACGCTAGAGTGGGTGCCGATAATGTTTCATGGCCTTCATGTCTGGGCAGGTTTGGAATTGGCAAGATGAATGAAAATGGACAACGGCTCTTAGAGTTGTGCGTCCACCATGACCTCTGCGTGACCAACACCTACTTTCAGACAAAACCCCAGCATAAGGTGTCATGGAGACACCCATGATCCAAGCACTGGCACCAACTTGACCTGATTCTCGTCAGAAGGCCACTCCTCAGGTCTGTGCTCTCCACGCGCTCGTACCATAGTGCAGACTGTGATACAGATCACTCCTTGGTTTGCTGCAAAATCAGAGCACAACCAAGAAAACTCTATCGTGTCAGACATGAAGGGAAACCACGCATTGATACCAGCAAGATGTCAGACCCTTTCATGATCGCTCAATTCACTGCGACCTTCGAGAAAGTGCTCAGTAGCCCTCAGCATGGTGATACTATTACAGAGAACTGGGAGCATCTATGGAACACCATTCAAAGTACTGCACTTGCCACCTTTGGTAAGAAAACAGCAAAGTTAAATGACTGGTTTGATGCTTCATCAGATGTGATGGCACCTGTCATTGAAGCTAAGCGCAGTGCTATGAATGAATACAAACGTTCACAGAGTGCCAGAACCCTACAGATCCTGAGGGCTACGAGAAGCAAAGTTCAACAAACTGCTCGACGCTGTGCAAATGACTACTGGCTCCAGCTCAGTGAGAGCATCCAGATCGCAGCGCAAACAGGCAACATTAGACAAATGTATGACGGTATAAAGAAAGCACTTGGCCCCCATAAAAGTAAGACGGCACCGCTACAAACCATCAGCGGAGAGAAGCTAACCGATAAGGGTAAGCAGATGGAGAGGTGGGTCGAGCACTACTCTGAGCTTTACGCTAGAGACAATACCGTTACGCCTGCAGCCCTTGATGGTGTCAACAGTCTGCCAACTATGGAGGAGCTGGATGCCGAACCAACATTAGAGGAACTCAGCAAGGCCATTGATAGTTTGGCCTCTGGCAAAGCACCAGGCAGTGATGGGATTCCTCCTGATTTAATCAAATGCTGTAAGAGCACGCTATTACATCCCCTGCATAGGATGCTGTGCCAGTGCTGGGAAGAGACAACTATTCCTCAAGACATGCGAGATGCCAAGATTGTAACACTGTATAAAAATAAAGGAGACAGAAGTGATTGCAATAACTACAGAGGCATCTCTCTTCTTAGTATTGTTGGTAAGGTTTTTGCCAAAGTCATCTTAATGCGACTACACAAGTTAGCTGAGCGCATATATCCAGAGTCACAGTGTGGATTCCGAGCTGGCAGATCAACAACAGACATGATCTTCTCTCTCCGCCAGCTTCAGGAAAAATCAAGAGAGCAGAAAAGACCATTATATATCGCCTTTATAGACCTCACAAAAGCATTCGACCTGGTTAGTAGGGATGGACTCTTTAAAATCCTCCTGAAAATAGGCTGCCCTTCTAAAATGCTGGAAATGATAAAGTCATTCCATGATGGCATGAAGGGAACAGTCCAATATGCTGGAAGCACGTCACAGCCCTTTGATATACGAAGTGGTGTTAAACAAGGCTGTGTTCTGGCTCCACCCTCTTCGGAATCTTCTTTGCCTTACTCTTGAAACATGCATTCAGAGATGCAACTGAAGGAATATGCCTTCACACTAGGTCAGATGGCCGTCTGTTTAATCTTTCAAGGCTGAAGGCAAAAACAAAAATCAGAAGGGTCACTATAAGAGACTTGTTGTTCGCTGATGATGCTGCAGTCGTCACTCAAAGCCAACAGGAGCTTCAGAGCTTGATGAATCGCTTCACTAAAGCATGCAAGGACTTTGGCCTCACAATAAGTCTAAAGAAAACGAATGTGCTGAGTCAGGATGTGGGTGCTGCACCAGTTATCACTATCGATAACTATGAATTGGCAGTGGTGCACCACTTCACATACCTAGGGTCTACCATCAATGACAAACTCTCACTGGATACAGAAATCGACAGCCGCATTGGCAAAGCTGCAGCTACCTTTGCCCACCTCACATCGCGTGTTTGGGGAAACTCTAAACTCACAATGAAGACCAAAGCTGCGGTATATAATGCCTGCGTCACCAGCACACTCCTATATGGCAGCGAGACCTGGACGACCTATGCTAAGCAAGAAAGAAGGCTCAATACCTTCCATTTGCGGTGTCTACGCCGCATCCTCGGCATCTCGTGGAAAGATAAAGTGACAAATGTCGAGGTGTTGTCACGTGCTGGCCTTCAAAGTATGTATACGCTTCTTAGACAGCGCAGACTTCGCTGGCTTGGCCATGTTCGCCGCATGGAAGATGGTCGCATCCCAAAAGATATCTTCTACGGACAATTAGCAGATGGCAAGAGACCAGTTGGGCGACCACAGCTGAGGTTCAAAGATGTGTGCAAGAGAGATATGAGGGCACTGGACATGGATCCAGCAACATGGGAGGATGAAGCTGCCGATCGCACTAAGTGGCGATGCTATTTACGGCGCCACCTCAGATTGGGCGAAGAGAGGCTCACACAAGAAGCAGAGGTGAGGAGAAAACGTCGAAAGGAGCGCCAGGAAAATAAGCAGCTGAGGGCTGTCACCTCAGGGGCGCATTCCCATAGTCAGTTATGACTGAAGGGGCTATTATTATTATTATTATTCATAACTGACTATGGCAATGCGCCCCCGAGGTGACCGTCCTCAGCTGTTTTTTTTCCTGGTGTTCCTTTTGTATTTTCTCCTCTCTTCTGCTTACTGTGAGAGCTTCTTTTTGCCCAATCTGAGGTGGCGCCATAGATAGCATCGCCACTTGGTGTGATCGGCAGCTTCATCCTCCCAGGTTGCTGGATTTATGTCCAGTGCCCTCATGTCTCTCTTGCACACATCTTTGAATCTCATCTGTGGTTGCCCAACTGTTCTTTTGCCATCTGCCAGTTGTCCATAGAAGATATCTTACGGGTTGCGACCATCTTCCATGCAGCGGACAATGCCAAGCCAGTGTAGTCTGCGCTGTCTAAGCAGACAAGAGATATTCTCATTCTTCTATCATTTACTAGACACAGTATTAAGGTCTTTGTCCGGTGTAATCTGGCCTATACTGTTAATAGGAAAACTGCATAAGTGACTGCGTCTATAATTAATCTGGGTCATCCTTAGGTACATATCCGGGTTACGGGGAGAGTTCATGCTAGACCTCTGTCTGTGAAAGCACTAAGCCCATTTGTTGGTTTTCTAGTCCAAGCTCACGAGTGCCTGAAACATACCTTTGCGTATTATTTAAGAGATACAATACTAGGAGTAAGAAGTGTGTGGCATACAGTGCATTCCCCACCATCCAAGGGGGCTCTCCAACTATGCAGATCTAAAATACTATACTCTGGCTCTCCCAAGGAAATGTCACGTCCTGCACAGAGCCACTTCTCAGCTCCCCCTGCCTATCACTTGGTCCACAGTAAGATCCTTCTGCATGCAGTCAGCCAAGTAAAGAATTACGCCTGGGGCTCAAGTGACCTCCAAGCTTAGTGTGCAATGCTGGGTTCTCAACAAGTTTCACCACAGGGGGAATCTCAGGAAGTGTGTGGATGATTTACAATGAGGATGTAATAAGCCTCACAGACATAGGTCCAGTTCCACATCTGAGCATTGTGCATAGCTGGTGGTCATATAAGGATGACTCCAGATATGCCTCCATGCATAAAATGTTTCCATAAAACATCAAATCGATAGATCTATATTTTTATGGCAGATCAAAAGATACTGTTTGGCTTTCTTTACTTTACATTCACATGTGCTTGTTCAGAACTCATACTGTTTGTGATTCTGCTTTTCTTTCATTCTTCTCAGTTGAACAGCAAAGAGATAGATCGAGACAGAAGTGACAGAGAGTGAGAGAGAAGGGACAGAAGGAGAGACTACAGAAGTACACATTATATGAAGCTTAATGTGTGATGAAAACTCAAAATAAAGTTTGGTGTCACCTAAAGTGAGTATACAGAATGCCCAAACATTAAAGTGAAAATTACGATGAAAGAAAGTCAATGAAGTCAAATGTTGGAGTGATTGACAACAAACAACATGACCCAAGAAAATCTGGTATACTGATGGACACCTAGTATCACAAGGACAATTCAAAGTGATAGCCCGTCGATAGTGTAGTTTTTTAGTAGCACAATAAACTGCAATTTATTTTCATTCCAAAATCTAATTGCAAGCAAATATACAGAAGATGTTTTATTCAGTTTCGCTATTAACAATAAACATTATTGTAAAAAGAAAACCTATTCAGTTAATGATCTACTGCAGAGATCAGGCATTGAGGGGATTAAAAAATGATGTTTTTCACCTAGGTAAACTGCGGTTAAAGCCCTTTTCTTCCAGCACTTAAATGTTGGTGTCCCCATGTTCAAAGGCACTTTTACGTCTCATTTACTGCCTTTAGTACATTTGTGAGCAAATGCCCAGCATCAGGATTTGACATGTTTGATTGTGAGTCTTCATTTTGATTTAGGTCTTCTCTATCACTTATGGACTGCTCATCAGCTGTTGACATCTGTGATACATTATTTATATACTCTGTATTGACAGTGTAGTGCACCTGTGCTCCCACAGAAAACTTTGTCAGATATCCATTGCTTATTTCGTTTTCTAGGGCATCTCTAAGAGCAGCTCCAGACAAAAAGCATTTTTCTTCTCCTTGACCAGCTAAAAAATTCTCAATCTCCTGAGCTGAAACACCCGTGCCTTTTGATTTCTCCGTGGCTTCAATGGCACGGATGAACCGTTTCAGCATCTTATTAGAATTCATGATTTGGCCACCAAGACGACCTTTCTTCCATTGTGAAACATCCCTGTAGCTTGTGTTATTCTTGTAAACTGCTTTCACAACAATACCACATTCGATGAGTGATTCGAGAAGTTTTTTGGTTAGCGCAAAACTCATCTGATGTTTCCTTTTCATACGCAAGCTGATACGGGAAAGATCGGGACGAGCTTTTCTGTGTTTTAAATGGTTAATCGCTTCAAGGATCCATTCTTTCTCGTTTTCCTGGAACATGCTGATTATTTTACATAACCTGCTTCATGCTAATTCACATCACAAGGAATTTAAACTACAATAAATACGAACATCAATTTCTTTGTTGCTCCAATACGTAGGTCAACACACGCTCGTAATGATCCAACTACGGATGACAGCGCATGCGTGGCGACTGATTTGGGGTGCATTATGGGTGAGAGGAGCGATTTATCCAATAGCTTGCCACCGCCGGAGGCATTAAGGAAAGCGCTCTTTCCTAAAATTCCGATTTCTCTTAGTTTGTAACCTTAAAACAAAATGAATTAGAGTCTTAATGTTGTAGAATTTAACAGTTTGAGTAATCTGCTTCAAAACAGATGATAAAAACTAACGTGCTGCAACAATGCTCGGTTATTTGAAGAAGTTTCTTTTTTTTTTTTTTTTAACATTAAAATCAATTATCTGATATTTACTAATTTCCTTTTTTTTTTGTGAGCTTCTATCTGAGTATGGAACCAGAATTGCAGATGACTCCCTTGTGGGAATCTTGCGTCAAAGCAAACACTCTTGTATCCATGTTTTCTGCGGATAGGATTTTATTTTAAATGAAGAGATCCCCATGCACAAGATCGTCGTTTACCACATACCTGAGAAATCGATATAGTGGTGTTATGTATACTATACACTGTCCAAAAGTAACAAAAAATCCAAATTTATGAATGTTTTGTTTCTATGTGGCATCTTAGACTCAGGAAATTAACAGAAACATATGACGGACAAATAAAGGATACAATTTTTAAAAATTAATTGATTAATTTAAAAAAAAAAAAAAACTAATCTATTTTGCAGAACTCATAGCTTTCGTTCTTCCCCCCCCCCCCTTTTTTTTCTTATTGAGGGTGTGGGCCATCACTTTAGTGGCCCTCAAGGAAGAAGCATGCATCCGGTGGAGTACAGGATGGGTGTGAAAGGGAGCAATTCACTCGTGTGACAGCTTGGAAAAAATGGTTGGCGGGGGGAGGGGGGGGGGGGTGTTCCCTCGGACACTACTAATATAGCACTACTATTAAAATAGACTTAAATGTGTTTTTATGGGCTGGGGTGCCAAAAATAGAATCCACCCCGGTGCTTAATACTTTAAGTACGCTCCTGTCTGCACCCAAGGCACTTATGTGCTCTTGCAACGGTCGTTCCTGCAGCAATTTGTTGTACACGGTGGAGTTGCAGGCCCCATGCACAACCTTAACTTAAATGTTTATTACGAGACGTAGTAAGTCATTACTGTAAACAAATTACTTGACGTTTATTTAACGACGAGGTGAATACAAATAGGTAGAAAGGTAGTCTTACTTTAAAAGATATGACGCAGTCAACGTTGCGTCAACGAGGTCACCGTAGATTAATCGTCTTCTCTGATTCACGAAAACAGTGAGAACTAATCTAAATGAAAAAAAAGTAATAACAAAAAAAAAAAAAAAAAGGAAGAAAAGATAAGATATGAATCGTAGTAGAGAATCACTGTGGTTACTCCTGGTTTGAAATTCCGGGTTAGAAAATACAACTACGTTTATTGAGATTTATTACAGCGATTCTTATCCAATTTTTGAAAATGCACAATAAATGAAGAAAGTGCAGTAAATCAAACAAACCCAAAGTCTACCAGTCCGTACTGCAGTGTAAAATGAGAGATGTATTAAACAGCAGTGAAATGGATTGAAAACGGTACTTATAGTTTACACTGTAGACATAAATCCAGTGTCCTGAGAGGACGAAGCTGCCGATTGAACCAAGAGATGTTCCCTTCGACGCTGCCTCATGTTGGACGTAAAGAAGCTCTTTTAACATGCAGAAGAGAAAATAAGACGTCGTAAGGAATGTCGTAGATTTATAAGATAGGTTTGAAGCTATTTATGGTCCGGTCTGAGCAGAGGTGATAGTGGAAAATGTGTGAGAATAAAGGTGCAAGAAAATAGATTTTTCACGAGGGGGTGATAGTGTAAGTGAAAGATCAGTCTCTGGAGTGAGTAGCTCTTTACTCCAACCTATCTATACGACTGTATTGTAAACAGACGACCTTTCACTCCTTATATATCAACTATAAGTTACATCTCACATACATACACAATTACGTGACAAATACGCACAGACGTAAAAAAACTATGGAAAATATATATGGGTAGGGGTTCGACCAACACTCTAAGTTAAGTTTTATTAAGTTTATTATCACTCAAAAGAACTTCACAACATCAAGCATATACATATCAATAAAAGCATGGTTTAAGACAAATGAAAATAACCCATTATTTCCCACCCCTCTTTGTAGAGAATGGATACCAACAGAAGGTAATAGCCCAAAAGGTCAAAGGTTAACAATAATGGTATGAAATAATCATTAAATGAAAAGAACAAATTTCTAGATAAGATATCCCGTAAATAATCAGGTTAATGAGGAATTAATAAAAGAATTAGTATACCGATTGTTACAATGGAATATATGTTTCTCTCTTTCTGTTCATTCACTCAGTCACTCAGTGGCCACACTCATATTCGCTTACCCAATAGTTGTCGCCGGTATTCCTTGAAAAAAACCACTAACAAGTAATATGAACTACAGTGTCAATGGTTATTGCCAACTCAGGCCCCAGAATAGCCTTGGTGCTTACTGCTGATGATATATATATCTGGTAATGTTCAGGTCCAGCTTAATTATTATGTCTATGGTCTCTGGATTGGTTTTTCTCATAAATGAAGAAAGTGGGCCGCACAGGTCACAAATCACAGATCCAATAGTACAACAATAACTCTGGATAGTTTTTAAGACCGCTAGTTCACTGGTTTGATCGAGCCTAGATTTTGGAAGAGATACAAACATTTAACCAATATATATATATATATATATATATTTATATATATATATATATATAAATATATATATATATATATATATATATATATATATATATATATATATATATATATATATATATATATATATATATATATATATCCTATCCTAACACGCGTAAAGGTAAGATGTCCTATCCATTCTGTTATTAAATTAGATTAGGAACCACAAATGTCTAGCTTATCTTATCGCTTTTTTTTTTTTTTTTTTTCGTTCGCCCGCTAATACTCGAGGCGAAATCTCAGGTTATCATTTATGTCTAACCTGACATTGATTTTACGTGAGTATCCCTTTATTTCTTGTACAGAGACAAATGTCCCTCGCCATTCAGGCAAATACTCTCCGATTTCGGAGGTACCCATTGCAGCTGGGTCGGCTCAGGAGCCGCCAGTCCCTGGTCGACGACACTCCTTCAAATGTTTTCGCCAGGTCTCGAGTTAATCCAGTCCAATTCCCGGTCGACGAAAAATCCTCAAATGCCGTCGCCCGGGTTTGATCCTGTATCACCCGGTCGCCAGAGCGGTGTTGTAACCACTACGCTAGCGCGGCTCCCGATCTTATCGCTTTTAACACTTGTTATAACCACTAGTCATTTATAAAATTACGCATAATGGATAGAAGTAAATTTGATTCTGTCATTTATCACACTCCTGGCGTATTTATTAGTTAATTAAAACATCTCTTACTGGGTGGTAGCTAGTAATTAAGTTTACGTTACAGCTGGAAAAATTAGCTATATGTTATTTAATACGCTAGTCAATTAACACAAAAAATCCCAGTGAAATGTAATGAAGAACTTTAACACATTAAATCCCTTAAATGCTAGTATATAATTTACCGCAAAACAGAGAAAAGAAACTATCTCCACGAAATCTAAGTAATCCTCTTTGTACTAAGGCTCTATGATGTCGAGCTAGATATTTCAAAATTTCCTGAAGAGACTAGATACTGATTTTGAGGAGATGGAATATATATACAGAAATAGTGTAATCTCGCTGGACTATGACGAAAGTCGCGCCTCTGGCAAATCAGCGGAAATCAGCGGGGTTTTCTTCCAAGATAAAGAACTTCCTTCGTCAGCTCTGTTTGCCGGTGTCAATCGGCAACAAATGTTTCTGATCTCGGCGATCGTCTCGCTTGTAGGGAACTTCAAAGCAGTTCTACCTCCCACGTGTTTTAGGCGTGTACTGACAGCTCTGGTCGCATATGAGCTTCAGGCAAACGCACTAGGTTCGTCCCCTTTTCAATGAATGACAGTTTCGCATCAAGGTAGAGCCTCGTCAGCGCGTGAAACAAGAAAAATAGGCGTGGCTAAAATATGAGTTTAGACAGATAGCGAAAAGGCATGTATTTGGCGTAACAGACCCTGCATACTAATGAGGAAACAAAGTTGGGGAGCCAGGTTGAACTGAATGAGGGGGCACCGTTGGGAAGCAAGCGGACGGATTAATGTAGTCTTCATAACCTGTCACAAGGAATAAAAGACAAAACGCAGCTGAGAGTTATCATTTCATGGGTGCGTCATCCTCTAGTCAGTTATGACTGAAAACTGCTATTACTATAAACTTTATGAAACGCCATAACAACATCAGAGAACTGGCAGCCTGGAATGATGAACACGAGAAAACATAAGTGTAATATATTTTCCATAATCAAGAGCATTGTATACCCATATAATAATCCACATAGGGCTGAACAGGGAATTCCATGAGCAGGATAAACAAGTGTCTTTTACAGGGCCAAAATCGGCCAATCAATTAATTACAGTAGTCCCCGTTTTCTTTCTGTATTCTTTATCGTTGCAAGACTACCCTACTACCTATGTTGATTCAACTTTAAATGTTATACAGTCTTACTTTAGACTTCATCATCGTCTTATATTTATTTACATGTTCATCATTGTACAGTCGGCCCTTCGTATCCGCGGGTTCCGCAGCCGCGGATTCAACCAACCGCGGATCGAAAATATTCGAAAAAAAATAAAATTCCAGAAAGTTCCAAAAAGCAAAACTTGAATTTGCCGCACGCCGAGCACTACGCGGAATCCTCGAGAATGAATTGATGCATACCCTACTGTAGCCTCCCGCCATTTCACAGATCCTCAGTACTTCTCCAGCACTCGTTGTTTGAGTATTGTTAGCCTCGCGTCTCGTTCGTTCGTTACTTGTGTTGTGTGCACCCTTTGTTTCTGTAAAAAAATGGCTCATAAAAAGCAAATAAATGGTCAATTCAATCCTTCAAACGCTAAGAGGGAGCGTAAAAATCTCTCGACAAGAAAATAAAAATCTTAGATCTTTTGAAAAGTGGCATGTCGCTTGCCGAAGTGTGCCGTAAGGTCGGTAAGAACGAATCGAGCATTCGAACAATAAAGCAGAGAGAAGCTGAAATTCGTGGAAGTGTTATTGCTACCCCTACAACAGCAAAAATGGTCTCTCTGGTTCGTGATGAAGTGCTTGCAAAGACTGAGAAATCATTAAGGGAGGTCGTCAATGATTTTTAGGGGCTTCCCCACTATTGATGCAGAAGTCAGGGATATCTTGAATGTTGCAAGGGAAGTTGGTGGGGAAAGGATCTCTGACATGATCGAGGACGACGCCGAGGAACACATAGAAGAGTATAGAGAAACCCTTACCAACGAGGAACTCGAAGATCTGCCGAAATCCTCTACAGATGATGATGATGATGCAGAAGATTTAGAGGAAGCAGAGCCATCAATTTGGACACTTGAAAAATTTGCAGCAGTTTTTCAACAGGCGCAAGTGTTAAATGATATAATCATCGAGTACGACCCTTCGATGGAACGAAGCTTCCATGTCACCCGAGGGATAACAACATGTATACAACCACTGCAAGATTTGTTTAATGATGCAAAGAAAAAGAAAAAACAGTTTCCTATAACAATGTTTCTAACTAAAACATCTGCAATTGCGAAGCCTTGACCTTCACCGCTTGAAGATCCTCAGGCCTCAACCTCCACAGATCCTGACATTAGTATTATTGAGCCTCCTCCAAAGCTTCAATGTCTGCAATCGGAACCTGGTTCTTCTGACGTAGATGATCCTTCTGATGCCCTGTCTGAAGGTTCAAGTTAGCCTGATGTCTCACCGCTTACCTACAGTGCCACACATCTCGTCGCCTCACCACATCGGCACAGAAGGCCCCATACAGCAATCATCATCGTCATCATACGAGGGTTATCAAGATAGAAGAACCATGGTTTTGGTGAGTGTTAACACAGTGAGAGAGAGAGAGAGAGAGAGAGAGAGAGAGAGAGAGAATTAATTTATATTTTCTCTATTTATAATTATATTTTCTATATGTACTTCTATTTTAAATATTCTGTGTTTTATTCTCCGTATTCCTCTTTCAGGCCATTAAACGAAAGCAATCTGTAGGTGTTGAAAGATAGAAAATCTTACGTTGTTGCTAACGTGTACTATGTTATCACTGATTGCCTCCCCTTAGCTCTGAAGTAGTGGTCCACCAGTGGCCAAAACTAAAGAGTATCTAAAATAGGTCGTCAAAGTTGTCTATCTTCGCACAAGATTACTCTTGGCAGAGTCGTAGATAGAATAGTAATGCCGCTTCTATCCCAAGGGAGTTTTCATAAGACATTTCTGAAGTCAAGAACAATGCTGCCATTGGCAGGGCAATTGTTAACTTGTATCGGGCCGCCGCCTTTTATAAAAAAAAACTAAGCAATGGTTTTAGCCCGTTCAAGCCCCCAGCTGGTTAAACTGCAGCGAAATTATTTTATAAGTATTTGCTCTATAGATGTAAATATATATATATAAGAGTCTTGCTCATACGTTTGCTTTCACACTTATAATAACCGAATTAACTATGGTTGTTTAGTTTTAAAATAACATGTAACGCATTTAATAATCAATTTGTTTTAACATTTTAAAATAGCGATGAAATGATGGCGAATTTTGGATAAAAGTATTATCTTCATAGAGACTGGAAAGAGGAATGTTAATGCTCTTTGCTGTTGCATTTTAGTAAGCACTTAGCTTAGAATCGATGACTACTGCAGCCGTGGTTTCGTCAACTCTTCTTCCTTGAGGGCACTTCTCCACACAACTTGTCCAATTTAGGCTGTTAATGTAGATTCCCTGCTTCTAACTCACAACTAGTGGCGTAGAACTTTCGTCTTGAAGCTTTGTACCACGAACTTTAGACAAAAATAAAAAGAACAAATGCCTCTGCTAAGTATATTTGTGGGCTGAAAATTAACAGGCGCATTGTCTCGCTGTCCACCCACCAATGTTAGCCTCTCTGAATAATTAAATTCTTTATACACAGCATAACTCAGGGAAGATGATTAGAAATCACCAATATTCTTCTGGGTATTAAACTGGGAAAATATGTGCTTGGATAGCGCGAGCAATGATTTGACTGAATTACAATTAACAAGGTGCATATGTCTCACAAAATTATATTATACCCTTTAGGCACATGTGATGTAATCATCACTCATCACTGCTTCATTCGCAGTCTGGGGCCACCTCTGCTGTAGGTTTTCAGTCTGACTACAAGAAAAAATCACCAACGCTTGCTGTAGGGGTTTATGAATACATTATTTTCATATGTTCAGGTTGCCAGCCTCATATATAACCACTTAGCAAGAAAACATGTCAAATTCACATTTGTAAAATAAATGTTTACACTTACCCCAAAGTAACATTTGGGAACACAATCTCCTGGCACATTTTAGAATGGACACTAGCAACTTAGGTGAGATGCTTTCGAATCACTTGGTCTGGAAATTTGAGTATTCTTCTAATGACGGGTGATCTGATTCCTTAGGTCTCCAGTCTTGGTACAAGTATTTATAAATGCGGGTTTACTGTTTTAAGTAGCCCAAATACTTCGTTCCTGTTCCTTTAAGTTTCCAGTCTTAGTATTTACAAACGCGGGTTTACTGTTTTAAGTTTTAAAGTTGCCCAAATACTCTGATCTGTCACTTATAATTTTGGAATCCTTAGTCCGATCTTTCTCTTTCTGGCTGGTCGTATTGTTCTGAGGAGTGTCGAGACCACCTTGGAGAACCCGTGGCCGTCTCTAACAAAGGTGGCTAGACCACTTACGGGATAAGAGTATTATCCGCTGACCTGTTCAATTAACCTGGTATCATTATGATTCACCTGGCGAAACGTAAACAGTCTGGGAGTGGACACAGCAAAAAAATGAATGAAGGTGCATAAAATATGCCAAATAAAAAGCGGATGGAGGAGTGAGAGAGGGGCAAAAAGTACATGTACAAACGTTTTGTCACGTATGTAGTTAGGCCTACGATGGTTGCGTCTGTACTGAACATGTACAGACTTTTTTCTCTTGTCATTATTCCCTAAACAATACAATATAACAACTATTTACACAGCATTTACATTGTATTAGGTATTATAAGTAATCAAGAGATGCAAATACTACGCCATTTTATTTAAGGGACTTGAGCATCCGCGGATTTTGGTATCCGCGGGAGGTCCTGGAACCAATCCCCCGCGGATACGGAGGGCCGACTGTATTCGACTCCCCATTGCAGGGTTTCTTAACCCACGTACCCATAAATATATTTTAGGGGTACGTGTATATAACATAAAACAATTGAATTTCATTTTCTCCTAAATTTTTCCTTGGAACATTATCAGAGAATTTTGTATTGACAGAAATATATTCTTTTTACACATTGTTTTTATATTTTATTATGACTATGATATGTAAGGATCCCGTTACACGCCCATTGAGGCATATTGGGATTATGGTGTAAGGCCCATATATTCTTGACCATCGGCACACTAGGGGTGATGTGGTGTCGTAGATATTTCGATAGAAATTTAAGATCAATTGTGGTCCCGTCTGGATAGAACTAGAACAGGTGATAGCTCAGTGAGAGATAAGGTAAAGAAATAGATTTTCACGAGTGAAATGGTGAAAGGTAAAGTCTGTCCCTGGATTTGAGAGATAATCTATCCAGCCTATCGGTTACGACTGAGATTCTTAGATCAGACAGTGTTCCTATAAATATATATATATATATATATATATATATATATATATATATATATATATATATAATATATATATATATATATATAAATATATATATTATATATATATATATATATATATATATATATATATATATATTCAACCACTCACATCTTGACACACAGATAAGTGACGACAATTTGACGCACAGACGTGAAAACGATATCTATGGAATATGGATCTTTTGGGACAAGCTGACCAACACACATAAATAAAGTTTATGTAAATTTTATTTATCATAAAGAACTTTACAACAACAATATTTTTGAATATCAAATCAAATACAAATAAACATAAGTCAATGAATTAATTAAAGAGTTAGACTCTTAGGTGTAATCCTCCCTCCCTCTATTGAGACAAGATCCCGTTAGACGGAAGTTATTAACCCCAAAGAGTCAAAGATTTATACGCTATGGTCTAGTAACTCCCTCTACAGTAAAGAACCGAGTTTATACGTTAATCTATTCTGATAAAGGGACAGCTTCAGCGAAACTTGCATAGAGAAATACACAAAGTGAGTACATGGATTCTACAAGATATACATGAGAGTTATTCATTCATTCCTCCTCTCTTCTCAAACAACCGTGGCCACGAGCATTCTTTCTTACCTAATACTGGTGTTGTATCTTATGGAACAACCTTTAGGACACACACACACACAGCAGATCCAGTGTTATATTTGGCGAAGAGAACCCCAGCTCCTCAAAGAGATATTAACTTCAATTCTCCGGGGAGCATTCCCTTTGTTATTTTTATTTAGGATTACTGTTTATGTTACCTTTAATTGGTCCAGGTAAGAAATTTAACGGCGCTCACAGTGTTAATAGCTTGAGATTTCCAGTACATAGAAATGACAGGTTGGTAACTTCTCTCAGTATAAAATTCTTTGTCACACCACAAATGGTCCAACGTCAGGAGATGTTAATGCTTGTTAAGTCACCGCAACGGGCTGACTGTAAATGAAATTTGCAAAGAAAATCTGGATCTATATGCCCAGTTACAAAGTCACTCTGAATGTTCTTTGGGTGGTATTCTGTCTCTTTCTGGGTGTAAACACGACCTCAGACAGTTTTTACCTTGAAGAAACCCAGATACTAATTAAATTGTTCTTTTGTATGGTTACTCTCAGATTAACATGGAAGCCGCTGGTAAGGTTTAGGGTTTGACCCAATACTATGTAAAGGAGAAAAAAATACAAATACTTAACCATAATATAGTATTCTCAATCCTATCCGTAACCCGCGTAAAATAGAATATATTTATCCACTTCGGTTATTTAACTTTAAATTATAAACTACAAGCTTAGAGCTTGTCTTATTGTTTAAAACTCCCGTGAAATAAATTCTAGTCATTAAAAAAAATCAATCATCATGAATTAGAAATAAATACATATTTCGTCAATACTTATGATGAACAGTGCATTACTAGTTGGTTAAAATATTCTCTGACTGGTTACTAGCAATTAATTAAATTTGTTTTATAGCTGGAATAGTTTAGCTAGAAATTATTATTTATTCTGCTAGCCAATGTAACACAGTAAATCCTAGAGAAATAAAAATGACGGACCTAGGCTATTTAGTAAATCACTCTGCACAAAATCTAGTGAAATATAATCGACGATTTTACCACTTAAATCACTCAAAAATACTAGTAAATATAATTACCTCAAACACAGAAAAATTAGGACTATCTCTACCGAAAACTAAGAACTCTACTTAATACAAGTGATTCTAGAATCGTAGCTAGATGTCTTCTGAATCTATGGAGATACTGGATAAATTAGTTAGAATGCTGGGGTCTATATATATATATATATATATATATATATATATATATATATATATATATATATATATATATATACTATATATATATATATATTATATATATATATATATATATATATATATATATATATATCTGAAATCAAAGGGAATGGCCACTATTCACCGAAAACCAGACTCTCTGCCAGATTTAGCACCTACGGGGAAATCTGCTCAAATTCTAAATCAAAAGGAGTCTACACACTATTACCGCTGCAAATCTCGAGCACCGAGCGAACGGTCTCTCTATAAGATCAGGCGTAACGTAATTGACCAGACCGTACGAGATTTCTTCGATCGAAAAAATCACACTATTTACCGCCTGCAGACATGGTCACAGAACGAAATCGAGCGACGCCCGTCCTTTTTGATCTAGCTATTCTCACCGTGTTTAATTACCTTTCTAGTGAACGGATCAGGGGACGGTAATAGAAATTGTCTGCCCTTTGTTCCAAGATTATCTGCTCTTATCGCTGTCTGATCCTATCCAACGATTTTCAATCGCTGGCGTCAAAAATTACAGATACCCCGCTCAGCGTTAGCTAATAGGTCTGCTCGTGAACATACATTAAAGAAAACAGCGGACAGAAAATAAATTAGGCGTGCTAAATTAGAAAAAAAGTACAGATCTCTGAGTATAAGATGGTTTTATGTTAACCAACAGGTGTAGGTGAAAGCTAGGTAAAAGAAAAGTGTAGATAATGAAATAGATAGATGAAAGCTATTTTCATAATATGTCCCATGTGGTCAGCATCACGCCGGCCGTCTTAACCTTCCAAGAGTTGCTCTGGTGCCCAATTCATGAGGATAGGTCGACCCTGGAGCAGTTTACGGTCTAAAAAATCCCACCTCAACGAGGGATCGAACCTGGACCACTGGGCTAGGAAGCCAGTGCATTAACTACGATGATATATTTCTTCTTCTTCTTCGTACACTCTCAGACGTCCACTTGAATGTTCTCAAAGAAAGCAGTAGTCAGTTTGAGGCTATTTGAATCCCCGTGAAGCTTTTCCACGAAAGGAGCTGGCGTCGGCCATATGCACTTTCTTTGTACCACATATAAGGGGCAACTTTGAAGCAGATGTTCAGCAGTCATTTTATCAGTGCCACAGTTACACTGATCGGTAGTTCCTATCTTTAGCTTGTTGAATAGATGGTATCTCAATCTGTTGTGGCCAGTGCGGAGTCTGAAGATTACCACTTGTTCTCTTCTGTGGAGCTGGTAGTAAGCATCATTCTGTGTCAGCCCTGGATGTTCTACATTCCATTTGTTTCTGTAACTGATTCTGATAAAACTCTTTGCCTCCTCAAAAGTTATACTTGCATCAGGCTGAGGTAGATGGGAACCTTCTTTTGCCATTCTGTCAGCATCTTCATTGCCGGCGATGTTACAATGAGATGGGATCCATTGGATCACAAAACTTTTGAATCGTTGACAAAGTTTGTGGAGCACTACTCTGAGATCATCCAGGTCTGTATTATTTTGGCTTTTCAACGTTGCAATTACTGACTGTGCATCAGTAAAGAAAGCAACTTGTCTCTCTGCCGTTTCTTCTGTCAATATAACCTCTGCTGCAGTTTTCAAGGCCTCTGCCTCTGCTCTGAGTTGCTGGAGAATCGTCCTGTCGCCACTGACAGCCTTTTTTCTGCACCAGTGCTTAAGGTCAGAAAGACACCCCCACCTCCATTTTCTGTTGCATTTGTTGCTGATCCATCTGTGTATGCATGGGTCATGGTGTTGCGTGGATAATGTTTCTCTATGTATTTTGTCGCTATGGATTTTTTATCTGTTGCAGTTTGGCTCTTTTTACTTTCAATTCCAGGAATGTTTTCTATCATTTTAGGGAAACGATTTTGTTTCCAAAATGATATATAAGTTTACCGATGTTTCTTTGTAGTAAAATGTAGTATTTTAATGCAAATTTTTCATTATGCGTCTATAGATATTTGTCTAAGAAGGGGTCCATGGCCTTCAACAGACGATCTAAGGTGTCCATAGATTCACCGGACAACCAAAGGAGTCCATGGCACAAGAAAGGCTAAGAACCCTGTCTAATATCACGGAGACCATTTTTTTTTGTTTTTTTTTTGTTTTAAGCATCTAAATTAAATAATATCTGCAGAGACAAAATCCCTTGTTTATTTTTTATTTATTGGTTTTTGCTCCGTGCACAAAAAAACTGTTGCTTGTCTTATGCACAGGATACCCGGATCAACCCCACGTGGGTTATAATTTAGGTATATAGTGTTCTTTATTCAATATAACATTTTACATTGGATGTTTTTCTTGTGTGGTTCTTCCTGGATGCAGTTTCTCTGCCGTTTGTTGTGACGTTGCCTAATGTCTGTAGTCTTTGTGGTGTATCCCCTTCCGTGTTCCTTGGTTAATCACTCTTTACCCTGTTGCATTTTGTGAGGTTTGTATGTTTTTAAAGTTTATTGCATTGGTTGTTTTTCTTGTGGGAATATTCAACACACAAGAAAAACAACCAATGCAATATGCCAAGTAGAATGATGAACAATATCATCAAACTCCATAATTCTCGTCATTTGTACGTCGGTCACATCTATGGGATGCAACTGTGGTAGAAAGTTAGACATTAATTGTATTGTTTCCCTTTTATGTACTCTCCCAAAAATAGTAACACTCAACGAAGAAAAGTCGGTGAATTTGTGCAACACAAAGTGAGTGACAGTGATATATGAATAAAATGCAAGTTTTTGATTGTAGAACCCAGTTTCATTCCGAAAACGGATTTAACTCATCATTTTGTTAAAAAAGAACATTAAAATGTAAGTTTTTTATTGTTTCTTCAAGACAAAATTTTAATTTAAAGTATTGCAGACTTATTGTTGGAGCTACTCGCTGGAAATGAATGAAACGGTTTATTGGAGCATAGATACCTTGATTTCCGATGATCCCAACGACGCAGTTGATTTCCCAACCGAGTACCTAAACGAGCAGTGCCCATCAGGAATGCCACCGCATTTGTTGAAATTAAAGGTTGTTGCATGTATCATGCTATTGCGAAATCTGAACGCAATAAACGGACAATTGAATGGCACGCGTTTGGTAAATAAAAGTATTGCATCGGAATTCCACTTATGCAGAAAGAAAAAATGGCAGAATAAGGACCGACTACGAAGACTTAATTCGTACTTCGCATTATTCTTAGAAACAGAGCGAGGCAGGTTTGCCATTTTAGGGTATGCCGGACGTCGTCAAATCCAGTGATTTTAGCGTTTGCAATGACGATCATTATATAGACGCATAACAATCTTTGATCACGGTTGGAGTTTTCCTTCCTGAAACCTGTTGCTTCGTAGACATATAGCTCTAAAAGTGTCACACTTGTCACCCGAGGATTTTACCTAAATCATGGAAAATTGAAAGTTTTTGACCGTTAAGAAATAGGTATTGAGTCATATTGAAAACATTCTTTGAAAGCAAATCCACGCAACTTTCACAAAAATGTTGTCATAAATAGACTTTTATATTGAATTTAAAAATATTTTTAAAATATAAAACAGGTGACTTTTTTTACAATTCCATCACATTATTGACAGGTTATTGCTACCATACCCTCTAGCATTAACCCACATGGGTGTTGAAACAAGGTGATCCCGTGCGCATGGCAAACACCATTTTTCACGTGCATGGTCAAAGACAGAAGAAGAAATCTTTTCCCATCTTTTTTATTGCAATTGACATTATATTAAATGTATCTACTGGACTATGTTGACTTATTGAGTAATGGTATTTAATTTTACTTCTCGCCATTATTATATACAAAAAGGATTAAAACTCTGCTGCTTGCAGCCCAGAAATAAAGAGATAATGGGGGAAACTTCTTCTTCTTCTTTGTTCATCCTGAAAAGGACGTTGGTTGCGTTGTGTCCGTTTACAGCAAAGCTGCGATATTTGTGCCTTTCGGCCGACACATCCGACTTCAGCACAGCATTTTTGGGACCGGGTTAGCCTTCCCTCTTCGATCCATACTCACTCAGCCAGACTGCAGTGATGCACCCTGTTTCCAGGACCACCACTTGGAGGTGGAGTAGGGTCTTGGTCAGCTCTGGTTCGCTGACCCTGACGCAAGCAGTCTAGCTATGAGTCACTAACTGCATTCCTCACTGTTGATGCGTCTTAGGTCCTAATGGGGGAAATAGGAGACGCTCGAGTCATAAACGAAAAACGAAAATATGCAAATTGCAAACAGTCTTAAGACAGAATGAAGGAGGGCGCTAGATACAAGAATGTAAAAATAAGTACCGGTCATAGGCATATTGGGGGAATAGGTTTGATAAGTTACGCAATTCCCTTGCTGCTCTTACTGAGCCAGCTAGCTGACTCACATCTCTAGAATTTTGTTTTGCTTTTGGTCCATGCACATGAAAACGGATGTTTGTCTTGTGCATGGGATACCAGGTTGAACCCCATGTGGGTTATAATTGGGGTACGCTGTATGTAGTTCATTATTCTATTTAGCATATTACCATTATTGTTTGATTCTTCCAGGTCGCAATTTATCTGCCGTTTTTTTTGTGGTATTGTTCAATGTCTATGGTGTTTATAGAGTTCCTCTTCCAGGTTCCTAGATTGATACCTCTTTGCCCTGTTACGATTTGAATGGTTTGTGTGTTATGTTTTACTGTACGGTATCTTTTTCCTTCTTTAAAAATTAAACAAAATTACAATTGACATAATTTTAAACGTATCTACTGGAAATTTTTTGTTGTTTTTTTTTTTTATTGGTAGTTAATTTGTACTTCTTAAACTGATATCGTATGTTGGGAACATTATTTTTGAGTGTTTTTGGTCTTCCTTTATCGTTCTCATTTGTTCTGGTCAGTGGCGGACCTACATTTTTGGGGCCCTGAAGCTTGAACTATTATAGGGGCCCCTTCGCAACCAGCAACGAAGTCTGGGTATAACCAATGTGGACTAAAGTCGCTTTTGGGGACCCTCCGGGATTAGGGGCCCTGAAGCTTAAGCTTCATTAGTTTCATAGTAGATCCGCCACTGGTTCTGGTTGTTATATGTTAGATCTTGTTTTGGTAATATAACTTTTTACTATGCTGTGTAGCTCCCTGGGTAGGTCAATTTTAAGTAGTTTCTGGTGGTGGTGAGTTTTGTGGTCTCAAGTGTTCCATGAGTGGGTTTCTGTGCTGTTCATGTTTCTTGCGTGTTAGCATATAGTGTGCTTTGTTGTTTTTCTCCATATATATTTCCCAACTGGGTTTTCCTACCATAAAAACGCCTGTTTCTAATTGAAGCCCAATCAGTTTAGCAGTTTAGTGCATATTACTTCTCTTTCTTTTGTGTTGTCTAATGGCTTTCTTAAGAGTGCTTGAGGGAGTAAATAAAAATAGGTAATACGTCTCATTAGCACAAAGGGCACAAAAAAGTTAAAAACGTAAGGGCCACAACGCTTACACCAGGAACAAGCAAACAAAAACATAAGAGAATAAGTACATAAAAAAATAATAATAAATAAAAGTGATACGACCGTAAATGGAAGTAGCCTACGACTACAAGTGCCGACAATTTACAGTATTTCTGCCAGCCCAGCTTGTTTCATCTGTGCCCAAGCTTAACAAGGATACACTATTTTTTAACTCATTGTATTATATCACTATATTATATCGTTACGCCGTATTGCAAGTTCTAATTGCAGACGAAAAAGAGCTTGCATGCTTAAAATTAACTTCAACTTCGTATCACGTAGAGATAGCCATATGGGCGAAATCAGAAGTGTGTCCCTATCGTTTGTGATTCAATATAAAAATAAAGTATAACAACACCTCATTGATGCTTGGGTAATAATTGGAAAAAGCTGCGGTATATAACGCCTGCGTCACCAGCACATTTCTATATAGCAGCGAGACATGGACAGCCTATGCTAAGCAAGAAAGAAGGTTCAATACCTTCCATCTACGGTGTCTACGCCACACCCTCGGTATTTCGTGGAAGGACAAAGTGACAAATGTCGAGGTGTTGTCACATACTGGCCTTCAAAGCATGTATACACTGCTTAGGCAGCGCAGACTACGCTGGCTTGGCCATGTCCGCCGCATGGAAGATGGACGCATCACGAAAGATATCTTCTACGGACAACTGGCAGATGGCAAAAGAACAGTTGGGCGACCGCAGCTGAGGTTCAAAGATATATGCAAGAGTCCACATAAGGGCACTGGACATAAATCCAGTAGCCTGAGAGGATGAAGCTGCCGATTGCACCAAGTGGCGATGCTCTCTACGGCGCCACCTCAGACTGAGCGAAAAGAAGCTCACACGGCAACCAGAAGAGAGGAGGAAAAAACCCCAAGAAAAAACAAAAATCAGCTGAGGGCTGTCACCTCAGGGGTGCATTCCCATAGTCAGTTATGACTGAAGGGGCTATTATTTTTATTTTATATCACTACATATTCATCTATAACAACGGCAGATGGATCTATTTGTTGTTGCCCTAAAGACGCCGCTAGGCGTGATGGGAAACTACAACAGAGAAAATCAATCTGCTGTTGCCCTTAAGACGCCACAAGGCGTGATGGCCTCTGACTGCTTGGTCGGTCTTTGGCTAAGGATGGAAGAAGAGAAGAAGATATTCATCTACGTATTTCGCATTCAATTTTTTCCCCACACAGCATTACAATTTGCTAATTGCTTCATTGCACGCGACAGCGCTTTCCTTTGCTACTTCAGCCACCTTATTTCTTCGCCTGCTCTTCATTTGCACTGTATAGTTTTTGTGTGCCTTTTTCCACGATGAAAATATGTTTGCTGAAACGTTGGCTATCGGTGTCTTTTTCGTTTCGGGATGCTGTTCCCTGCTATCATGAAATTTGCAACAAAGTTATCATGTTGTGACACGTATTTAATAAATATTTAATTAAATAATGACGCATTCACTGTGCGTGAAGAAATTATTATTATAGTTTAAATGTTTTGTAATGACTGAGAGTGTGTAATTCTATTTACTCATTATCTAAACTTCCCCCTTAAAATATATATTAGTGACAGTGTAAAATTGATCAAACAAGCTACGAACGCGATCTAAATGTAAAGAGAAGACCCGGAAACGTTATGCACACTTCCTTTTAAAGGGAAACAACTGTTCTTTTAACCATCATGATACCAACGATGTTGCTATATTATTCCACGTTTGTCCAAGCACTATTTTATTTTATTCATTAGGTAAGAATGCTTGTGTTTGTGTCCCCTTTTTTTGTATGTTAACTTAAGCTGTTCAAAGTCGTGATAAGTCTATTAGTAGAGATGGTGGAGATTGCTGTACCATTATAGTTAGGCTATTGCGTGAGACGTTTTGTTGACAGACTGGTAATGAATCGCCAATTCACTCACTCCAATTAGGCCTACGTATAATAATTATTAGGTTCAAATAGGACTAGTTAGAATCTTCTTCTTGTTCTGTTTTCGCTCTTAGGCCACTTTAAGTCCAAAGTACTTATTTACTCTTGCAGTAGTGGTTAAGTCACTTTTGTTATTCAACTCACTCTGCTGTAGATAGCCCTTTTTCTTTTACAGAATAAGGCTGGTATACACCAATCCTCTATAATCGCCTTTAACAGCAATTCTTGGTAAGACCCAGTGGTCCTTGTTCATTGCTATTCATATTTAGGCCCCAGGACTAAACAACAATAATAACTAATACTAATCTAAACCCTGACCCTCTGTTGAGCCGTTTTCAAAAATAATTAGGCCCTTTTGACATGAGAAGAAAAACGAATTGGGGATCCTAACACTAATGAGGTAATAGTTACGCTGTATTGTGAGTTGTAATTGCAGACAAAAAAGAGCTTGCATGCTTAAAATTAACTTCAACTATGTATTACTTAGCGATAGCCATATGAGCAAAATCGGAAGTGTGTACCTATCGTTTGTGATTCAGTAGAAAAATAAAGTATAGGCTAACACCTCACTGATGCTTGGGTAATAATTGGACATTATTGTATCAATTTCATTGACCTGGGAGCCATTTATTATCATGGCATCTAATTACCAGAATGTAGTATTTTACCTGTGTAGTGTATATTCTGCCTGAATATCTCATGAGCTGTTTGTGCTCTGACAGTCTTATCAGTTGTGGCTGGTAGCCTCTATTGAAACATATGTAGCTGTGACAGTGGGTTAAGGGGAAAAAAAAAGTAATACACCTGACTAGGACAAAGTAAATTGCTTATGTTGCAGCCATGAGACCTTTGCCAGGGACAGACAAACAAAAGCAGTAAGGAAAGAAATTGAGAAAGCTATGATAGGCTATGTAAATAAGTTCAGGGCAATATTTATACTCTTGTCTGATTAAGCAAACATAAATACATTTCATGTCGGTGTGGTCATATGTTGTCCTATCTTTCTTCATATTAACAGTGGCAGGATTTAACTTATTTTAAGTGTAGTGATTGTTTTATCCAGATTAACAGTAATGTTAATGCATTAGTTTAGACTATTTCATATGACATCTGGAAACAAGACAAAAATTAAATTACAAACATATAACTTACCTTTCCTTGTCTTGTCACCATTCTCTACTTTAGTCCGACAGCTTATTCTGAGAGTGAGAAGTGAGATTGTGCAGGTCTCTTCTGACTTAAAGAATCTGCATATCATACAATTATTTCTTTCTTTGATTTAACTGATCACTAAAGTTTGAATTGAAAATGCATCATTATTGTTCTTAATTATCCCTCATTGCAATATGAAACTCTTCAGTGCTGGAATTATATTTATGTAGCTTTGCTTTAAAGCCTTTATTTCCTCCCTTGAAGTGTACAGATAATATTTTGATCATAACCAGAAGGCTCTAGTTCATTTTTGAACTTATGTACTTGGCTTTCCTGATAGTTGTACACTTTTACTTTCTCTTATTGGACAAATTTACAAGAATTCCTGCAAAACTTCTCAGTTCTTGCCTGTGACATTAAATATATTCTTTCAGCTACTGGTGCAGATCTCCCTCATGTTTGTTATATATCACTTGGTTACACGGCTTTAACAATCAGACTTAAGCTTCTTTGAAGATGGCGAGCAAGATATCTTAAACAAGACTTTGAAGTACACAGAAAATCGCCCAAGAAAAAGATGTACCGATGATGTCCAGTCTCACTGCAGCTTCATGTTTGTCTCTTCACAACTTCCTATCCTTATTACTTTTTATAAATTCCGTTGTTGACCTACCCATATATGATGTTAAAGTGTCGATGATCTTATCCTTTCTTGTCCTCTGGTCTTGGGGGTCAGAGTGGCTAAGAGGTATGGCGTCTGCCTCTTAATCTAAAAGTACCGGGTTCAGGTCCCAGTACAGGGAATATATTTAAGGGAAATTTTTTTAGAACCAGTGGGTCCTAATGATATACACCCCCCACCCCAATTTTTTTCAGAACGAGTGGGTCCTGATGATATTATACCCCCACCCTAATCTCACGTGTAGTGAGATCAGATGCCTAGCCTTCTCTGATAAGTGTAAAAAAATAGGTCCTGTGTGCAAATTGTGCACGTTAAAAATCCCTCGGCAGTTTGAAATCGTATAGAACAGGCCAGACGGCTGCTGCCCTGGCAAAATTTATAAAATTATGAAAACCTACCTGCCACAAAAATAATTATAGAATGTGCGATTCCTGTATGCACACATTGGGATCCTCGCTGGTGCTATGGAGTTTATGCACTGTGCTGAGATCCTGCTTGTGTGTTCTGAGGGTGGAGATCGGAGCACTGATAGAGTTGTCCGTGTGCAATGAAGATAGTCCTTTAAAAAAAAAAAACCTCTGGTCTTTTTTTTCTGTCAATTTGTCCCATTGTCACAATATATTCCAACTTTGCCTATATTATTGTTATCAAATGTTACATCTTTTACAAGTTTATACGACTCTCACTTTGAACTTATTCTTCATTCTCCATTGGTGTTATGGTTGATAAGTATGTATGTTTTGTTCATAGAATACTGATGTTTTCTTGCTTGCTATACAACAATTCTATATAACAAGCCATATAAGAGAGGAGCATGATTATTATGTTTTACTATTGTAAAAGCCCATCATAAGACGGGAATTAAATTCAAAAGCACCAATACCTAACGGCAATTTTACTTATTCAAAAGTATTTTTAAAAACCACTGTGCATCACCACAGTACACGAACTACGTAGCAGCAGCGAGGATCCCAATGTGTGTATATGGGATCACACATTCTATAAATATATTTTTGTGCACACCGTCATTTGCACATTCTTCTTTGGTAAGTGTTACTATTTTCGGGAGAGTACAAATAAGGGACACAATATAATTAATGTCTAACTTTCAACCAAAGTTGCATCCCTCAGCGTTACGTACTGACAGAAAAAGCTGGGATTTTATATATAGGATTTCTATTTTGATGATGTAAAAAATTCTTTTTTATACATTTTTTAGCCTAATATGCTTAGATGTTGAAGTTTTTAAGTGCTGTTTCCTTCTCAGATTACTTCTGTGACTTTTGTCTCCCGTAATGTGATAAAATGTAATTTTGTTCTTTCGCATTTAGACCAGTGGAAGCAGATCCATTCACAAGTGGGACTGAGAATGGCAGATGTTAACAAACTTGTGTTCTCAATTCTTAAATTCCTAGAAGACCAGAAAAGATCAGGCCAGCTTGATGACGAAGCTGCAGAAAGCTTAGAAGGTTGAAGATTTAATGTTTTATTTAAAGCACAGTTATCCATTTTTGCATTTTTTTTTTTTTAAGTGTAGGTATTTAGTGAATGTCGCATATTCACACCCTGTCCCCCCATTTTTCCCTTTTCCCCACTTAGGCTTTCAGATCCTTGATTGTCTGCTGCAGTTCTTTTATGTCTTTTTTTTGCCCTTATTTTTGCCTACAGTTCATTTAAAATGAGTTCATTTACCTTTTTTTTTTTTAAATGGCCATAACTCTATTTCTTCTACCTTGCATTCCAGAACAAAGACTGCCTTGTAATACTAGCTGATGACTTCCTCTTTTATTTATCCCACCCACCTCCAGTGTCTTCTCCTGCTGGTGCTGTGTGATATTTGTCTGGTTCTTCTCTCAGTTCAATATTGTCAACCCTGTTATACCATTTTATTCCTCTCGTTCACAGACACGCATTTGCGAATGTTGGTAACTTTGTGGTTATCATTTGTTTAATCTTCATATTTCAGAGCTCACAGTAGATTATGTGTGCCATTTGATTTGAAAATTTATATTTTTTAAAACAAATTCATCTAATTTATAATGTACCTTAAAATTTGAAATCACTGTGACATAAGTAAAAATGAAGGCCCAAAGCATTTTGAATGAACTAGTTAAGTTTAAACAAAGAAATCTAGGTGTAACAGCAGTGCAGACTGTGAATATGAATAGCAGATAGCTCAGCTGATAAAACTGCTACAGTGGCAAAAGGTCAGACTTCATGGAAGGCCATGTTTGCCATCTGCCTCAAACAGTGCAGCCAGACTGGTTGATGATATCATTATTATTATTTTTTGTTTGTTAATGTAGAAAACAGCATAGTAATATTACAACTGTCTGAAATAATTCACGTGTGCCATTTAAGTAACAGAGAAAGAAAGAATTTGACTTCTGCGTCCTCATGCATGTCATACAAGACAACTAATATGAGGTTGTACATGGCATCCTCATTCAATACCCTTTAACTCCCCGAGGAGCATAGGCCTTCAACAAACACATGCCAAGTCTTCCTGTCTCGTGGTCATAAGCTCAAGTTCTTTCCATTTTTTCCTCATCATTTTCACCTCTGTATCCAGTTCTCTTCTCCGTGTGTTTTTTTGGTCTACCTCTGCCTCTCTTTCCCTGTGGATTCCAGAACAAGGACTGCCGCGTAATGCTATCAACAGGTTTCCTCAATGTGGGACCTATCCATCGCCAGTGTCTTCTTCTCAGCTTTTGTTCCACTGGCACTTGTCTGGTTCTTGTCATCAATTCCACATTTGTGACTTTGTCATACCATTTCAGTCCTTCTATTCTACGCAAGCACCTGCTTAAAAAAGTCTGTAGCTTTTTGGCTGTTGTGTTTGTTGCTCTCCATGTGGCATCCTCATTATGTACAGCAAATAGCCACAGAAGCCGCTGATTCAAGAGCATGCGAATGCTTGGTATAGGCTTCTCTGCAAGGGGACCAGCTGCTATGGTGGCTGTATGCTCCACGAGGAGTGCTAAAGAAAATGATGATATAAGTAGTGGAGGAAACAAAAGATATAATTTGTTTATGGTTGGTTAAGATTCTTTTTGCTGGCAGACTGGGAAAAAAATTGTTAGAAATTTGAGCGGATATCAATAAATAGACCTTCATAAAAAGAATCTTATGCAGAATAGAAGGATGTGTAATGTGTGACAAGATCACCAATGTGGGACTGATGGAAAGAATCAGAAAAATACAGTGGAACAAGATGTGAGAAGAGGACGTTGGCGCTGTGTAGGACACTCATTGAGAACACTAGTCGATGTCATTAACAAGGCAGTCCTTGTTCTGGAATTCACGGGGTAATAGAAAAAGAGGGGAACCAAAAAGCACGCAGAAAAATTTCATCATCATTTCTCTTTTCACTCCCTATGGAGCATAGAGCTACCACTGCAGCTGGTCCCCTTGCAGGAAGCTTGCACAAAGCATTTAAATGCTTTTGCTGTAGTGGTTTCGTAGCATTTTGTTCGACATGATAATGTTTACCAGCCTCGTACCCAACCTCACATTAGTTGCCTTGTATGACATGCTTTAGAGAGCAGTACTCCTTTTCGTTCTTTATCTCATAAAAACTCCTCGGAAACTACTTGGAGCACAAGTAGAATATACACAGACGTTAAAAAGGAGATATGGAGAAACTGTGAACGGATAGCACAGGCCGGAAACTACTTGGAGCACAAGTAGAATATACACAGACGTTAAAAAGGAGATATGGAGAAACTGTGAACGGATAGCACAGGCCGGAAACTACTTGGAGCACAAGTAGAATATACACAGACGTTAAAAAGGAGATATGGAGAAACTGTGAACGGATAGCACAGGCCGGAAACTACTTGGAGCACAAGTAGAATATACACAGACGTTAAAAAGGAGATATGGAGAAACTGTGAACGGATAGCACAGGCCGGAAACTACTTGGAGCACAAGTAGATAGCACAGGCCGGAAACTACTTGGAGCACAAGTAGAATATACACAGACGTTAAAAAGGAGATATGGAGAAACTGTGAACGGATAGCACAGGCCGGAAACTACTTGGAGCACAAGTAGAATATACACAGACGTTAAAAAGGAGATATGGAGAAACTGTGAACGGATAGCACAGGCCGGAAACTTGGAGCACAAGTAGAATATACACAGACGTTAAAAAGGAGATATGGAGAAACTGTGAACGGATAGCACAGGCCGGAAACTACTTGGAGCACAAGTAGAATATACACAGACGTTAAAAAGGAGATATGGAGAAACTGTGAACGGATAGCACAGGCCGGAAACTACTTGGAGCACAAGTAGAATATACACAGACGTTAAAAAGGAGATATGGAGAAACTGTGAACGGATAGCACAGGCCGGAAACTACTTGGAGCACAAGTAGAATATACACAGACGTTAAAAAGGAGATATGGAGAAACTGTGAACGGATAGCACAGGCCGGAAACTACTTGGAGCACAAGTAGAATATACACAGACATTAAAAAGGAGATATGATAACGGATAGCACAGGCCAGGAACTACTTGAGCACAAGTAGAATATACACAGACGTGTGAACGGATAGCACAGGCCGGAAACTACTTGGAGCACAAGTAGAATATACACAGACGTTAAAAAGATATGGAGAAACTATGGAGAAACTGAACGGATGGCACAGGCCAGAAACTACTTGGAGCACAAGTAGAATATACACAGACGTTAAAAAGGAGATATGGAGAAACTGTGAACGGATAGCACAGGCCAGAAACTACTTGGAGCACAAGTAGAATATACACAGACGTTCACAGGCCGGAAACTACTTGGAGCACAAGTAGAATATATACAGACGTTAAAAGGAGATATGGAGAAACTGTGAACGGATAGCACAGGCCGGAAACTACTTGGAGCACAAGTAGAATATACACAGACGTTAAAAAGGAGATATGGAGAAACTGTGAACGGATAGCACAGGCCGGAAACTACTTGGAGCACAAGTAGAATATACACAGACGTTAAAAAGGAGATATGGAGAAACTGTGAACGGATAGCACAGGCCGGAAACTACTTGGAGCACAAGTAGAATATACACAGACGTTAAAAAGGAGATATGGAGAAACTGTGAACGGATAGCACAGGACAGATACTACTTGGAGCAAAAGTAGAATATACACAGACGTTAAAAAGGAGATATGGAGAAACTGTGAACGGATAGCACAGGCCGGAAACTACTTGGAGCACAAGTAGAATATACACAGACGTTAAAAAGGAGATATGGAGAAACTGTGAACGGATAGCACAGGCCGGAAACTACTTGGAGCACAAGTAGAATATACACAGACGTTAAAAAGGAGATATGGAGAAACTGTGAACGGATAGCACAGGCCGGAAACTACTTGGAGCACAAGTAGAATATACACAGACGTTAAAAAGGAGATATGGAGAAACTGTGAACGGATAGCACAGGCCGGAAACTACTTGGAGCACAAGTAGAATATACACAGACAGACGTTAAAAAGGAGATATGGAGAAAAACTGTGAACGGATAGCACAGGCCGGAAACTACTTGGAGCACAAGTAGAATATACACAGACGTTAAAAAGGAGATATGGAGAAACTGAACGGAACGGATAGCACAGGCCACAGGAAACTACTTGGAGCACAGGCCGGAAACTACTTGGAGCACAAGTAGAATATACACAGACGTTAAAAAGGAGATATGGAGAAACTGTGAACGGATAGCACAGGCCGGAAACTACTTGGAGCACAAGTAGAATATACACAGACGTTAAAAAGGAGATATGGAGAAACTGTGAACGGATAGCACAGGCCAGAAACTACTTGGAGCAAAAGGAGAATATACACAGGCTATAAAGAGGAGATATGGAGAAACTGAACGGATAGCACAGGCCGGAAACTACTTGGAGCACAAGTAGAATATACACAGACGTTAAAAAGGAGATATGGAGAAACTGAACGGATAGCACAGGCCGGAAACTACTTGGAGCACAAGTAGAATATACACAGACGTTAAAAAGGAGATATGGAGAAACTGTGAACGGATAGCACAGGCCAGAAACTACTTGGAGCACAAGTAGAATATACACAGACGTTAAAAAGGAGATATGGAGAAACTGTGAACGGATAGCACAGGCCGGAAACTACTTGGAGCACAAGTAGAATATACACAGACGTTAAAAAGGAGATATGGAGAAACTGTGAACGTGATAGCACAGGCCAGTATAGTCGTCTTTGGGAGTGTGTTCGTGTTCTGTTCTCTTCTGATAGTCTGGATAGCTCTCTTTTTCTCAAAGTATGTGACTTCATTATCTTCTTGTTCACATTCTCCTCCCTTTTTTGCAAGTTTATCTGCCTTTTCATTTCCGGGTACACCACAATGAGATGATACCCACTGAAGTATGGTTCTCTTTTTGGCAGCTACCTTGTTTAGTTCATTTCTCAGATGCGGGAGTTTACCACCCTTGAGAGCTTGCAGGACAGACAGTGCATCTGTGAGGATGACTACCTGGCAGTCAGAGTTGGTGTTATAAATCATATTGGCAGCTTGCTCTAGAGCTTGAACCTCAGCTGTATAGTTGGAACAGAATTTACCAGTGGGAATGTGCCTAGTCTCATAGTGGTTGTCAGGATATGAGATAAAGATACCGGCACCTCCATTCCTAACAGCATTAGTTGCTGATCCATCTGTATAGGCATGTATCCATGATTGATCGGGATAGCTTTCTTGGATCATACTCAATGTAGCAGTTCGTTTTTGCAGATCATTATACTCACATCCACTTGTGAGACCACTGACTGATGTATTAATTTGGAGGGCACTGCTGGCCTGCTCCCATGGTACAGGGTATAGGGTGGGCTTCAGTGGTGTTGTCTTCATGGATAGGTCCTCTTGATGCTGTCTTATAAGTCTTTTCCCCCGATGCACAAAGCTGCTACGCTTTAGACGTCCCAATGCCAGATCATCTAGTCTTGCCTTCATTGGGTGCATTGGCATACTGTTGTACTTTTCCATCTGGATCATGGTTTTTGTGTCTCTTCTATGGGACAATGTCTGTAATCCAGCAACCTTCTGCATCTCTGTTATTGGTGTAGTTTTCATGGCTCCTGTAATGAGCCTGAGAGCTTGATTTTGCACCCTGTCCAAAGACTGCAGATGTGAGTTAGCAGCTGATGACCATGCTGCTGAGCTAAACTCTAAGTGTGGTCTTATTACTCCATTATAAATCTTCTTTAGATTTCGTTCATTTGCTCCCCAGTTGGTACCTGCTAATTTTCTGAGTATGCCTAGTCGTCTTCGGGCCTTTCCTTCTGCGTTTTCAATATGCTTATTCCATGTAAGCCTTTGGTCAAATGTCACCCCAAGATAGGTGGGGTAGCTTTCTTCCTTGATCACGGTTGTCCCTAGGTGTATGTTAGCTGATTTGTCCTTGTGGGCGAGGGAGAACAGTGTTGTGGAGGTTTTGTCTGTGTTTATTGTGATAAGCCATTTCTCTGCCCATGACACTAGCATGTCTGCTGCCCGCTGCATTCTATAATTTGCTGTGGTGACATTTTCATCAGCGCACCAGAGTACTAGGTCATCTGCATATAAGGCAGCTTTAACTCCTGCAGGGAGATCTTTCACCAGGTCATTGATGTAAACAAGGAAGAGTGTTGGGGAAATTACTCCTCCTTGAGGTACCCCCTGATGGAGCAACACTTTTCTGCTCTGCAGACCGTCAAGAGTGACTCTAGTTCTCCTGTTATGCAAGTATGACTGGATCCATTTCATCATGTTGCCTTGGATTCCACTTCTCCTAAGTTTTGCAATGAGGCCATCTTTCCACACCTTGTCAAAGGCCTGCTTGAAGTCGACCCAGATCGTTAGGACCTTTTTCTTCTCCTGGAAGGCATCTTCTATTGCTTGAGACAAGTAAGTAGCTTGGTCTTCTATACTGTAGCATTCTCTAAATCCAGCTTGTTCCGGCACCAGGATCTGCTCAGACTCTAAATACCATTTCAATCTGTGGTTGACTATTCGCTCCATTGTCTTCCCAACACAGCTTGTGAGACTGATTGGCCGGTAACTTGCAGCCTCGGTCTTACATTTCCCTTTCTTTAGTATGGGTATTGTGATGGCTTCTCTCCATACTTGGGGTACCGTTCCTTTCAACCAGCTGTGGTTGAATATCTCAAGCAGTTTTGTCTTTGCTGCTGAGCTCAGATTTACTAGCATTTCGTTGCTGATTTTGTGTGGGCCGGGTGACTTTTGAAACTTAAGCTTGGAAATAGCCTTCTGTAGTTCTCCTAGTGTGATGGGTTCCCTCATTGGGGCAGGAGTATCTGTCTGTCCCATGGTTGCCAGTATTTCTTTTCTTATCTCTCTCTGATGATCTATGTTAATGGGTAAGTTGCTTTCTGAACTGTATCTTCTAGCAAACAAGTCTGCAGCTTGTTTTCCTCTGAAAAGTTTGCCACCTTCATCCAATGTGATAGTCTGCCTAGGTGAGGAACGCTCTTCATTTAGAGACTTGACTAATCTCCAAAGTTTCCTGCCGTCTTTCTCAAGGTTCAGCGATGCCGTTTTAGTTCTCCAGCTTTTCCGTTTTTCTTCTAGCTTTGTTCTCTGAAACTCTGCTACAGCCTTTTTCCATTTGTTGTGAGTTTCAAGTGAAGGCTGAGACTCTGCGTCCTTTCTAGCCCTGTCCATGGCTTCCTGACGTTCTTGGAGTGTGCTGGACCAGTATGGTATGTAGTTACGCCGGCATCCTTTGGGAATGGTTTCTTTTGCAGCTTGTAGTATGCATCTGTTGAAGTCTTTTACCACTTCATTAATGTCTCTGTTCTGTACCTTGAGGGTAGACAGCAGCGTGTTCACCTGATGCCTGAATAAACCCCAGTTGGCTTTTTTGTAGTTCCATCTTGTAATGGCTGGGCCTGTACTGAGAGTTGCACTCTGGACAGTAAGAAAGATTGGGCGATGGTCGCTTCCCCCTAGTTGGTCTCCTACTTCTCTACTAATAGATCCAGCTATATCTGGTGTGGAGAAGGCAAGATCTGGTGTTGAAGTTGTGTGCCATCCTCTGGAGTAGAAGGTAGGAGTATCTGTGGCATTATTGACTAGGATTAGGGAGTGATCATCTTGCCAAGTTTCAACCTCTTCACCTCTGTGATCCAGATGGTTATAGCCCCAGCTCTGGGAGTGGCTATTAAAGTCTCCAACTGCTATAAAGTTGGTGGCTGGTACCTGTATAGAGCTGAGACTCAGGGGTTTGTTGTTCGGACAGTAATAGTTCAGGAGTTCTATTTCCATCTTGTCTACCTTTATCTGCAACAGCTGATATTCTGCTCCATCCATGAAGGTTTTCCTTTCGTGTGCAGGAATGTTATTCCTTACAAGAGTAAGTACTCCTCCTTTTCGTCTATCTTTTCTGTCGGATCTGAAGCATTGATATCCCTTATTTTAAAGGTTTGATCTGCTTTCAAGTGAGTCTCTTGGATACAGCAAACACTGACTTGCTTCTCATACAAGATGTTTTCCAGCTCTGTCTTTTTGCTGTATCCAGCCTGCTTGCTGTTCACTCCCTCTGCATTCCAGTGCATCATGACAAGTGGCACTCTGGGTTTCTCTTTTTCTGTTTTGTTTTGGTCAGTAGTTCTCCTCCGCCGTCTGCTGACTCCACAAGACGGTCTAGAGGGTCCTCCAGTAGTTGAGGGTGGGCTCTGTCGAGGCTCAGAGCCCGGCACTGCACCTGCCTGGTGGAGCTCCACAGGGCGAGCACCAGTACGAGATTTATTTGACGGTGTACTCTCCATAGAAAAAAAAAAAAGCGAGTTGCGTGATACTGTGGTTTCCGGTGCGCCTTCTGGCCCAGTATCTATGACTTTAGCACCTGTTCAACGGGAGAGTGGGCTCATCCCTAATCTGTTTATGTTCCCAGTAGTAGACTATTCGCAAGCAGCCTGGGGGTGTCACTGCTCTGCGCGGACCTTGTTTACCGAGGCGGCGTCCGAGCTCGTATGGTGAAAATATGGTTGCATTATCTTCAAAATAGCCCTGTCTTTCCTGCCATCCTGCAACTTTGAGTTAGGGAGTTCTGAGCTCCAGTCTCTTTCCCAGGCATTTTATCCTGGCCTGGCACGCATACAGAGGACCCCACTTCTGGTTCTAAGTTAGCAGTTGGGGACAGGTGGGGTAGCACACTGTGCATTCCCCGTCATCCAGGGGGCTCTCCAACTATGCAGAGCTTGCACAATGCTGTGCTCTGGTTCTGGGCTCACCCAAGGAATCCTCACGTCCTGCACAGAGCCACTTCCAGATACCCACCACCTGCCAACCCCCCATTGTAGAAATCTCCTGCATGCGGCCATCCAGTCAAGAGCCAGTATTAAGTCTGGTGCCCAAGTGATTCCCCCCAAGCTCAGTGTGCAATTCTGGGTTCTCATCATGCTGCAACACAGGGGGGGGATTGTGATGCTCAGCCATCTCTCTCAACTCTGCACCGATAAATGACATCGGGGACTTAACTGTGTCTCAGTACTGGGAGGCCCCGTTTCCGGGTACACCACACACAGCCAGTTGAGGCAACGGTCGCCGTGAAACTACTTGGAGCACAAGTAGAATATACACAGACATTAAAAAGGAGATATGGAGAAACTGTGAACGAATAGCACAGGCCGGAAACTACTTGGAGCACAAGTAGAATATACACAGACGTTAAAAAGGAGATATGGAGAAACTGTGAACGGATAGCACAGGCCAGAAACTACTTGGAGCACAAGTAGAATATACACAGACGTTAAAAAGGAGATATGGAGAAACTGTGAACGGATAGCACAGGCCGGAAACTACTTGGAGCACAAGTAGAATATACACAGACGTTAAAAAGGAGATATGGAGAAACTGTGAACGGATAGCACAAGCCGGAAACTACTTGGAGCACAAGTAGAATATACACAGACATTAAAAAGGAGATATGGAGAAACTGTGAACGGATAGCACAGGCCGGAAACTACTTGGAGCACAAGTAGAATATACACAGACGTTAAAAAGGAGATATGGAGAAACTGTGAATGGATAGCACAGGCCGGAAACTACTTGGAGCACAAGTAGAATATACACAGACGTTAAAAAGGAAATATGGAGAAACTGTGAACGGATAGCACAGGCCGGAAATTACTTGGAGCACAAGTAGAATATACACAGACATTAAAAAGGAGATATGAAGAAACTGAACGGATAGCACAGGCCAGAAACTACTTGGAGCACAAGTAGAATATACACAGACGTTAAAAAGGAGATATGGAGAAACTGTGAATGAATAGCACAGGCCGGAAACTACTTGGAGCACAAGTAGAATATACACAGACGTTAAAAAGGAGATATGGAGAAACTGTGAACGGATAGCACAGGCCGGAAACTACTTGGAGCACAAGTAGAATATACACAGACGTTAAAAAGGAGATATGGAGAAACTGTGAACGGATAGCACAGGCCGGAAACTACTTTGAGCACAAGTAGAATATACACAGACGTTAAAAAGGAGATATGGAGAAACTGTGAACGGATAGCACAGGCCGGAAACTACTTGGAGCACAAGTAGAATATACACAGACGTTAAAAAGGAAATATGGAGAAACTGTGAACGGATAGCACAGGCCGGAAATTACTTGGAGCACAAGTAGAATATACACAGACGTTAAAAAAGGAGATATGGAGAAACTGTGAACGGATAGCACAGGCCGGAAACTACTTGGAGCACAAGTAGAATATACACAGACGTTAAAAAGGAAATATGGAGAAACTGTGAACGGATAGCACAGGCCGGAAATTACTTGGAGCACAAGTAGAATATACACAGACGTTAAAAAGGAGATATGGAGAAACTGTGAACGGATAGCACAGGCCGGAAACTACTTGGAGCACAAGTAGAATATACACAGACGTTAAAAAGGAGATATGGAGAAACTGTGAACGAATAGCACAGGCCGGAAACTACTTGGAGCACAAGTAGAATATACACAGACGTTAAAAAGGAGATATGGAGAAACTGTGAACGGATAGCACAGGCCGGAAACTACTTGGAGCACAAGTAGAATATACACAGTCGTTAAAAAGGAGATATGGAGAAACTGTGAACGGATAGCACAGGCCAGAAACTACTTGGAGCACAAGTAGAATATACACAGACGTTAAAAAGGAGATATGGAGAAACTGTGAACGGATAGCACAGGCCAGAAACTACTTGGAGCACAAGTAGAATATACACAGACGTTAAAAAGGAGATATGGAGAAACTGTGAACGGATAGCACAGGCCAGAAACTACTTGGAGCACAAGTAGAATATACACAGACGTTAAAAAGGAGATATGGAGAAACTGTGAAGGGATAGCACAGGCCAGAAACTACTTGGAGCACAAGTAAAATATACACAGACGTTAAAAAGGAGATATGGAGAAACTGTGAACGGATAGCACAGGCCGGAAACTACTTGGAGCACAAGTAGAATATACACAGACGTTAAAAAGGAGATATGGAGAAACTGTGAACGGATAGCACAGGACAGGAGGGCTTGGCACGTATTCGTTGAAGACCTATGCTCCAAGGGAAACTGAAGGGTTATGAATAAATGAATATGACTAGATGGTAAGAAGCATCACCATAAAAACAATGATACATATTCCCAGATCAGCAGGAGAGAACACGTGGTAATCTTCAGACTCTGCATGGGCCACAACAGATTGGGATACCATCTATTCAGCTAGCTAAAGATAGGAGCTGCTGATGAGTGTTACTGTGGCCTTGATAAAATGACTGCTGAACAACTGCTTCAAAGAAGCCCAACATATGTGGAACAGAGAATGCACACATGACGGTCACCAGTACCATTCCTCTCTCCACATGTAAGCCTACCTTGCCGTGGTTGGAGAGCTTGAGCGCCTCAATGATCCCGGGAGCTATGCCGGCGGGAGTTTTACTCCTGGCAGGGTCACCCAAGCCGGACAGGTCCTGGGTGAGGGGCCAGACTAAATGGGCTGAGGAGTGGGTGGAACCCTATAGGTGTAGATGCAGAACCCACCGGCGAGTGGTACATGCTCTGGTCTGCACCAATCCACCCCCACTTCATGGGTTAAATGCTTTCTTGCCTCATTCTTCACTGTTTGTCGTCTATCACGCCCATGGCGACCGTTGCCTCAATTGGCTGTGTGTGGTGTACCCGGAAACGGGGCCTCCCAGTACTGAGGCAAAGTTAAGTCCCCGATGTCACTTATCGGTGCAGAATTGAGAGAGATGGCTGAGCATCACAATCCCTCCTGTGTTGCAGCATGATGAGAACCCAGCATTGCACACTGAGCTTGGGGGGATCACTTGGGCACCAGACTTAATACTGGCTCTTGACTGGATGGCCGCATGCAGGAGATTTCTACAATGGAGGGTTGGCAGGTGGTGGGTATCGGGAAGTGGCTCTGTGCAGGACGTGAGGATTCCTTGGGAGAGCCCAGAACCAGAGCACAGCATTGTGCAAGCTCTGCATAGTTGGAGAGCCCCCTGGATGACGGGGAATGCACAGTGTGCTACCCCACCTATCCCCAACTGCTAACTTAGAACCAGAAGTGGGGTCCTCTGTATGCGTGCCAGGCCAGGATAAAATGCCTGGGAAAGAGACTGGAGCTCAGAACTCCCTAACTCAAAGTTGCAGGATGGCAGAAAAGCCACGGGAAAGACAGGGCTATTTTGAAGATAACGCAACCATATTTTCACCATACGAGCTCGGACGCCGCCTCGGTAAACAAGGTCCGCGCAGAGCAGTGACACCCCCAGGCTGCTTGCGAATAGTCTACTACTGGGAACATAAACAGATTAGGGATGAGCCCACTCTCCCGTTGAACAGGTGCTAAAGTCGTAGATACTGGGCCAGAAGGCGCACCGGAAACCACAGTATCATGCAACTCGCTTTTTTTTTTTCTATGGAGAGTACACCGTCAAATAAATCTCGTTCTGGTGCTCGCCCTGTGGAGCTCCACCAGGCAGGTGCAGTGCCGGGCTCTGAGCCTCGACAGAGCCCACCCTCAGCTACTGGAGGACCCTCTAGACCGTCTTGTGGAGTCAACAGACGGCGGAGGAGAACTACTGACCAAAACAAAACAGAAAAAGAGAAACCCAGAGTGCCACTTGTCATGATGCACTGGAATGCAGAGGGAGTGAACAGCAAGCAGGCTGGATACAGCAAAAAGACAGAGCTGGAAAACATCTTGTATGAGAAGCAAGTCAGTGTTTGCTGTATCCAAGAGACTCACTTGAAAGCAGATCAAACCTTTAAAATAAGGGGATATCAATGCTTCAGATCCGACAGACAAGATAGACGAAAAGGAGGAGTACTTACTCTTGTAAGGAATAACATTCCTGCACACGAAAGGAAAACCTTCATGGATGGAGCAGAATATCAGCTGCTGCAGATAAAGGTAGACAAGATGGAAATAGAACTCCTGAACTATTACTGTCCGAACAACAAAACCCCTGAGTCTCAGCTCTATACAGGTACCAGCCACCAACTTTATAGCAGTTGGAGACTTTAATAGCCACTCCCAGAGCTGGGACTATAACCATCTGGATCACAGAGGTGAAGAGGTTGAAACTTGGCAAGATGATCACTCCCTAATCCTAGTCAATAATGCCACAGATACTCCTACCTTCTACTCCAGAGGATGGCACACAACCTCAACACCAGATCTTGCCTTCTCCACACCAGATATAGCTGGATCTATTAGTAGAGAAGTAGGAGACCAACTAGGGGGAAGCGACCATCGCCCAATCTTTCTTACTGTCCAGAGTGCAACTCTCAGTACAGGCCCAGCCATTACAAGATGGAACTACAAAAAAGCCAACTGGGGTTTATTCAGGCATCAGGTGAACACGCTGCTGTCTACCCTCAAGGTACAGAACAGAGACATTAATGAAGTGGTAAAAGACTTCAACAGATGCATACTACAAGCTGCAAAAGAAACCATTCCCAAAGGATGCCGGCGTAACTACATACCATACTGGTCCAGCACACTCCAAGAACGTCAGGAAGCTATGGACAAGGCTAGAAAGGACGCAGAGTCTCAGCCTTCACTTGAAACTCACAACAAATGGAAAAAGGCTGTAGCAGAGTTTCAGAGAACAAAGCTAGAAGAAAAGCGGAAAAGCTGGAGAACTAAAACGGCATCGCTGAACCTTGAGAAAGACGGCAGGAAACTTTGGAGATTAGTCAAGTCTCTAAATGAAGAGCATTCCTCACCAAGGCAGACTATCACATTGGATGAAGGTGGCAAACTTTTCAGAGGAAAACAAGCTGCAGACTTGTTTGCTAGAAGATACAGTTCAGAAAGCAACTTACCCATTAACATAGACCATCAGAGAGAGATAAGAAAAGAAATACTGGCAACCATGGGACAGACAGATACTCCTGCACCAATGAGGGAACCCATCACACTAGGAGAACTACAGAAGGCTATTTCCAAGCTTAAGTTTCAAAAGTCACCCGGCCCAGACAAAATCAGCAACGAAATGCTAGTAAATCTGAGCTCAGCAGCAAAGACAAAACTGCTTGAGATATTCAACCACAGCTGGTTGAAAGGAACGGTACCCCAAGTATGGAGAGAAGCCATCACAATACCCATACTAAAGAAAGGGAAATGTAAGACCGAGGCTGCAAGTTACCGGCCAATCAGTCTCACAAGCTGTGTTGGGAAGACTATGGAGCGAATAGTCAACCACAGATTGAAATGGTATTTAGAGTCTGAGCAGATCCTGGTGCCGGAACAAGCTGGATTTAGAGAATGCTACAGTATAGAAGACCAAGTTACTTACTTGTCTCAAGCAATAGAAGATGCCTTCCAGGAGAAGAAAAAGGTCCTAACGATCTGGGTCGACTTCAAGCAGGCCTTTGACAAGGTGTGGAAAGATGGCCTCATTGCAAAAAAACTTAGGAGAAGTGGAATCCAAGGCAACATGATGAAATGGATCCAGTCATACTTGCATAACAGGAGAACTAGAGTCACTCTTGACGGTCTGCAGAGCAGAAAAGTGTTGCTCCATCAGGGGTACCTCAAGGAGGAGTAATTTCCCCAACACTCTTCCTTGTTTACATCAATGACCTGGTGAAAGATCTCCCTGCAGGAGTTAAAGCTGCCTTATATGCAGATGACCTAGTACTCTGGTGCGCTGATGAAAATGTCACCACAGCAAATTATAGAATGCAGCGGGCAGCAGACATGCTAGTGTCATGGGCAGAGAAATGGCTTATCACAATAAACACAGACAAAACCTCCACAACACTGTTGTCCCTCGCCCCCAAGGACAAATCAGCTAACATACACCTAGGGACAACCGTGATCAAGGAAGAAAGCTACCCCACCTATCTTGGGGTGACATTTGACCAAAGGCTTACATGGAATAAGCATATTGAAAATGCAGAAGGAAAGGCCCGAAGACGACTAGGCATACTCAGAAAATTAGCAGGTACCAACTGGGGAGCAAATGAACGAAATCTAAAGAAGATTTATAATGGAGTAATAAGACCACACTTAGAGTTTAGCTCAGCAGCATGGTCATCAGCTGCTAACTCACATCTGCAGTCTTTGGACAAGGTGCAAAATCAAGCTCTCAGGCTCATTACAGGAGCCATGAAAACTACACCAATAACAGAGATGCAGAAGGTTGCTGGATTACAGACATTGTCCCATAGAAGAGACACAAAAACCATGATCCAGATGGAAAAGTACAACAGTATGCCAATGCACCCAATGAAGGCAAGACTAGATGATCTGGCATTGGGACGTCTAAAGCGTAGCAGCTTTGTGCATCGGGGGAAAAGACTTATAAGACAGCATCAAGAAGACCTATCCATGAAGACAACACCACTGAAGCCCACCCTATACCCTGTACCATGGGAGCAGGCCAGCAGTGCCCTCCAAATTAATACAACAGTCAGTGGTCTCACAAGTGGATGTGAGTATAATGATCTGCAAAAACGAACTGCTACATTGAGTATGATCCAAGAAAGCTATCCCGATCAATCATGGATACATGCCTATACAGATGGATCAGCAACTAATGCTGTTAGGAATGGAGGTGCCGGTATCTTTATCTCATATCCTGACAACCACTATGAGACTAGGCACATTCCCACTGGTAAATTCTGTTCCAACTATACAGCTGAGGTTCAAGCTCTAGAGCAAGCTGCAAATATGATTTATAACACCAACTCTGACTGCCACCAGGTAGTCATCCTCACAGATGCACTGTCTGTCCTGCAAGCTCTCAAGGGTGGTAAACTCCCGCATCTGAGAAATGAACTAAACAAGGTAGCTGCCAAAAAGAGAACCATACTTCAGTGGGTACCATCTCATTGTGGTGTACCCGGAAATGAAAAGGCAGATAAACTTGCAAAAAAAGGGAGGAGAATGTGAACAAGAAGATAATGAAGTCACATACTTTGAGAAAAAGAGAGCTATCCAGACTATCAGAAGAGAACAGAACCAACCCAAAGACGACTATCACACTCTCGACCGGCAGGGACAGACAACTATTTTTCGACTCAGGACAGGGCATAACAAACTGAATAAACACATGCACAAGCTACGATTGTCTGCTTCACCACTGTGCACATGTGGATTAAACGAACAAACTGCTGAGCATGTTCTACAGGACTGCCCTCTGTATGACCAGTTAAGAAAGATATACTGGCCCAATGACTCAACACTAAACTCAAAGCTATATGGAGTTAAAGAGGAACTTCAAACAACAGTCGAATTCATCATGAGAACTCGTCTGACGGTGTAATCATCAAAGATGCGATCGCAAGAAGAAGAAGTACCATTCCTGGAAAAACACTATGGAGATATAAATAGCCTCAGGCTGACCACTGCTTTCTTTGAACATATTCAAGTTGGCACCTGAGAGTGAAGGAAGAAGCAGACGAAGCTTATTATTATGAAACCTCACTAGTTTGAAATTCATCATTATTTATATTGCGTAAATGTCTCTGTGTGTGAGATGTATTTATGTAGTACTATGTATTGCTTACAGTTGCTGTGCAGTGTTTAGAGCAGGTTTATAAACTTAACACAAGCGAAGAGCAGTTTGTGAGAAGATACTCCATCCCACAAAATCTGCTGGACATCTTCAATGCTCACCAGAATGAGGTTTGTAGACTTTACTTGAAAGACTGACAGGGGGTCGGAGTGGCTAACAGGTATGACATCCGCTTCTAATTCTAAAGATACCAGGTTCGGTTTCCAGTACAAAGAATATATGGTCTGATAACTTGGGTTTTTCTCTTGAAGATTGCTTTCATACACCACATTGATAAATTTCGTGTTTTTCTAGCCATCACATAGATAAGTGCATATTTCACACCGTTGATAAATGTCATTCTTTATGTCTTAGTGATGGAATGAATGTTTGTATGTACTCGTCTGCTTGATGAGAGTAAGTGGTCAACTCAAACCTAAACACAGTGTGGGTTAACAGGTCGCCTTGTCCGGAACGTGTTGAGGCCCTGGCAAGGGATGTTGACGTTAAGTTTGAGTATGAATGTCAGTAACGCGAATGGGATGAATGGTTCTGTGGAGTTGACAAGTTGGTAACAATGCACTCATACCCTCACGGCTGGAAGTCAATGATAGCTGGAACTACTGTAGACGTTTTTAGACAGTTTAATGACACACACTCTGACAGCACGGTTGACAGTCATTGGAACAGGTTGACACAATAAATCATTGGATACTTGACCAAATGGGTGGCAACATCAATTTGGCAATCTCATAGCATGTAAATATAATTGAACGATAGTAGCACATATATAGTTCTGATTGTCTATCGTTTCATATCTCCACTGACTAATCGTATCATAATCTGTTGGTAACAGACTACCGCAACCCCAGTGGAAAAAAAAATGAAATTTTTTTTTTTTCATCTGAGAGCAACATACAATAGACTCACAATGCACGAATAATGCGCAGATGACTAATAAGAGCTATTTATAATGTCAAATTAAGGTAAAGTCGAAGCATAGATCGACTTGTGAGAATATATCTCAACATCTCAGAGAAAGCATTTCTCTTAAGCATAAATATTTCCAGGGAGGTGCCACCAACATATACCACAATGCTGGCAATGACACAATGCATATAACAATTTCATATTTAAGCACTATAAGTACATGATTGACGAAGAAAAATCATCAAAGAACAGCGGTGAATATATATCAATGAACATAGTGATAGTAGTGATACAATCATTATATTACAGATTACAATGTGTATCTATCTTGATATAGAAAAAGAACTGTTGTCATAATGATGTCATACTCCCCCCCTGATCTCATGGATAGTGAGATCAGATGCCTAGCCTTCTTAGATAAGTGTGAAAACATAGGACGTCCTGTGTACAAGTTGCGCACGTTAAAAATCCCTGAGCAGTAGGAAATTGTAAAGAGTAGGCCAAATGGCCACTGCCCTGGCAAAATTTACAAAATTAGGAAAACCTACCCACCACAAAAATATTTATAGAATGTGTGATTACTGTATACACACACCGGGATCCTCGCCGGAGCTACGGAGTTCGTGCATTGTACTGATATCCTCCTTGCTTGATCTAAAGGAGGAGATTGGAGCACTGGTGGAGTTGTCCGTGTGCAATGAAGATGGTCATTAAAACCAAACTGAAAGGGAGTTAAGACTGACACGATGTAACTTCTCACAGCTGACAGTTTCTTTGTGTTTGTGTAATAAAATGAGAAATAAAAGTATATATTATATTTTCTGCGTAACAACATTGTGGTTCCTGTGGTCTGTGAAGAGACAAAGAAAGAATAGGACTACTGTGCCCTGAGGCATGTCGTACAAACAGCCACAGAAACCACCGCTGCAGGAGCATGTGAATGCTCGGCGCAGGCTTTCTGCCAGGGGACCATCTACAGTGGTGAATGCATGCTCCACAAGGTGCGTAAAGGAAACTGATGATGATAAACCGTGAGCCCTGTAAATACAAATATAAAGTTTGCCGTAAATGTTATTATAATACTTTCTCATTAACATTGACAGAGTTAGGGTAATGGGCAAGGGTATCATGATAAGAACAATGAAGGCAAGAAAGTTTTCATCATTTTATGTAAATAAAAATTGAAAGAGATCAAATCATTTGAAAAGTAACAACAGCTCTGAAGAGCCACCATGCTAAAGGATTGAAAGATCTGATAAACTCTCTTGAAAGACTGGTCAGATGCTTCAACAAGTGCACAGTCCAGCGGATACCAGGCCATTGCAACATACCAGGAAATGAGAAGGCAGACAAACTTGCTGACTGCAAAAACTTCAATAAACAAAACCTTGAGCTGACAGCATGTGGCAGGAGTACTTGGTATGTGTTTGTTGAAGGCCTATGCTCCATAGGGAGCTAAAGGGTATTGATTGAAAGGAAATTATATATTTTGCTCTTATTCTGTAAAACCTGACACTAGTGGATACCTTTAAGAAATACTGCAACGTGGCAAGTCATATCAAGCACTGCATTGGAATAAAAACGGATGTACTGTCCCCTGTATAACGTCATGATACAAGCAGCAAAAAACAAAACAAAAAAATAGATCAGGAAATAATATGTTCAAATGGCATATATGAAAACATGATAATTGTCGTTGCTAGCATTTTACTAATCTCATGATTTAAAGCAACCACAAAAACCAGAAAATAGTATCGTTGTTATATTTTTTTTTAAATTTCATTTTTGTACTTCATAGGCTGAGTCAGATATATCTTCATTGTCATTACATGAGGCAACAACAGAGCAGAAAGAGGAAGCTGAAAGGCTAAAGAATAAAGGTAAAATGTCAGCCATTTCTCATCGTGTTAAGAACACCATTTATGTTAAAGAAAGACTTGAGAATGTTGAGAGAAAGACTGAGAGAGATAGTAACAGAGAGGATATTTGCAGGAAAGAGCCTCAGTGGGTTCATGTACTAAAGACATTAGACTTTCGCAGCTAATGCCAAGTTGAAGAATTTGCATGCGCTCTGTAACTGTTGAGTGGTTCTGTATAGAGTGTTTGTGATTGTTGGGGAGCCTGGCCGTAACTTTCTTCTTTCTCTGAAGAGTCATGGGCAGTGAGCAGCACACGCTGAACTGTCTCATCTGGATGGGTACAGTTGTGTCAGTTAGACTTGTGTAAGAGGTTTAGTTTGTTTAAGTGATTGTTGAGTCTGGTGTGTTCTATTACTAATTGAAAGATTGTGCTTTGCTGTGCACATTGTAGGTTATTTATGTCATTTTTGTTGGGATGGGTCATTTCTTTATATAAGGCATGTCCAGTAGATGCTTTTGCCCTTTGGTTTAGCCATTCCTCTTTGAAGTTGTGTTGGAATATTCTTTTAGTTGTCTGCTTGTTGGCTGGAGTGTTTGTTTGAAAGGAGAGGTGATTATTACTCATGTTGTTGTTGTTATTTAACTAGAAATGCTGAGTTTCTCGCCATTTAGCAGCCAATACCAAGTTGAAGACTCCTTGGTATTATCTACACTGTGTTGAGTTGAAATCATGAACTCCATTTTCTCCAGCTTGACTTGCATGCAAAGCTTAACCACATCTGATCTCAAGCTAGGAGGAAGAAGTGCATGGCATACTGTTCATTCCTCACCATATAAGGGGGCTGTCCAAACAGGCAGAGCTAAAATACTGTGCTCTGGTTCTGGGCTCTCCAAAGGAATTGTCACGTCCTACACAGAGCCACTTTTCAGCTTCTCCTGCTTATCATGGTGCCACAGTGAGATCTCCCGCATGCAGCCAACCTGGTAAAAGCCATAGTTACGTCTGGGGTTCAAGTGACTCCTCCAAGCTTAGTGTGCAATGCTGGGTTCTCAACATATTTCACCACAGGGGTAGTCACTGGAAGTGTGGATGATTTCAGGAGTCAACGAGGGTATAATTAGCATCACAGGCAGGGGTTCACCTCCACACCTGTATATTGCAGCATTGTGCTTATCTGGTGGTCATATAAGGATGACTCAAGATATGCCTCCATGCATTATTACCCATGTAATATGGAGTTTTGACATTCTAAAACTGTTAATTATATATCTTAAAGCAATTATATGTGTTAAAACTCACATTATCAGCTTGTGGTTTGGGTACTTGTGTCTTTTATCACCCATTCTGAAATTCAATGACCACACCGGCTTCCGTACATTTGCCTGCGCAGGGTTAGTCTATTTTGCAATTCGCAAGTAGGGGTGGCAGGATAATTGTGTCTACATTTTCCTTACATTTGCCTGCGCGGGATTAGTCTTACATGCATTTCGCAAGTAGGGGTAGCAGGATAATTGTGTCAACATTTGACAAGGATCAGTGCATAGCAAGGGGACCCCCTCCCCACCCAGCCCTCCCCACCCAGCGGCGGAAAGAAATAAAGGATCAGTGCATAGCGATTTCTTGTTAGGGTACAGTTTTGTGGGCCCTAAACAGGACCCTGGTGCAGTTTTGTGGGTTTTCTGTGCCCTAAAAAGGACCGTTGTGCAGTTTTGTGGGTTTTCTGGGTCCCAAAAAAGACCACGAAGGGAACAGATCACCAAGGATCACTGAAGCTATGCACATATCAGGACATACACATGTTCGTTCGTAGCAGCACAATTTAAAGAGGAGGCCAAAATTCTGTAATGTCATGCAGGATACTGTCGAATGGGTCTGACTGACGAACTTTATTCCGATGTCGCCACAAAAAGTCACACATGTAGGAATCTAACATGTGTCTCTGTGTTCCGTTTTGATGTTTGTTGCGTTCTTTGGCAGCTTTCCACAACCTCTCTATTCGTTGTGTGTTTGCTCCTGTATTTGGGTCGACAAAATTTGCAGAATGATTCACCGTTTCGTGAGTTAAACCTGGCAAATTCTGAATGGTACTATATGCGCGCCATTGATCAGACACAACTGTCGTACCAGGACGAATGTTGGCTATGATAAAGGGCATTAGTGTAGCCGCTGAGCGGTCCGGCACTGGAACCATGAAACACTCACTTGTTTCACGACAAATGCCACCAAATACCCACTGCTGTGGAAATACACGACCGACGTTATTTTTTCTGCGTGTGAACACACTTTCATCAATCTCAACCGTCGTATTGGGACCACCAATTACAGCGGGATTAGCAATTAGTGAATTTGCACAAACCTCACGGAGGTTGCTGTTCCATTTTATGACAGCTTTATTGGCAATTCCTAGCTCTGATTTACAGAAAGCAATGCTAGTCATCTCTTTACTCCAACAGTAAAGAACAGAATAATCTACCTGAAGGACAGATGTGTGCCCTCTAACCATGTGTCAGAACGAACAGGAATGTCCTGCTGACATGTGCGGTATCTCTAACGATCTTGGTGAACTGTGAGAGACAAACTCATGACATGATTGTTAGCACACAGTCGGACGTTGTGTATAATTCCTCGTTCCTGCAAAAACTGCACACAATTCTTTTTGTTGCGTGTAAAATCTGACAACTCCAAGAGATTCATCTTCCACGGCCTTGACACAGTGTTAGATTTGCCGCGCGAATTGAAGAAAAAGTATGGTGCTTCGTGTGGCTACTAAATTTTAACAATTATAATCTGTGGGTGATAAAAGACACATGTACCATGGTTTGTATATGCGTTAAAGCAGTTGAAGTAATGGAGTTCATGCATACATATATATGAGGTCTGGAAATGTGAGACTTCACACAGGGGGGGGAAAAAAAAAGCTTCCAGATTTCTCTAGCGGTGACACATGTTTGATTGTATGTACTGTAATTATAAATAAAGACATTAATTATTATTTCTGTCTGCATCTTTTTCACAAAGGGAATGATTTCATGAAATCTGAGAAGTTTTCTGATGCCCTTGAAAGTTACTCCCAGGCTATCAGACTTGATGCAAGAAATGCTGTTTATTTCTGTAACAGGTATTTTTAAAAAATAATAATAATTAATCATCATTAAACTTAAGCTCCCCAAGGAGCATAGTCCTTCAACAAACTTATGCCCAGGTCCTCCTGTGCAGTTAGCTCAAGATCTTTCCACATTTTCTCACCCTTTTCATTTCTGTCTTCAGTTTTGTTTTTGTTTTTTTCTGACTCCCTTTACTTCTCCTTCCCAGGAGGATCCTGAACAGGGACTGCCTTGTAATGCTGTCAGCAGGTTTCCTCAGTGTGTGTCGTGTCTTCTCCTCATCTCTTATTTCCACTACCACTGGTCTGGTTCTTGTCATATGTTCCACATTGATGATCTTGTCATAAACATTTCAATCTTGTTCTATGCAAGCACCTATATTTTTAAAGTAAATCTTCTTGGTTGTGTTTTTTTTGTTGTTGTTTTCCGTGTTTCAGAGCCATACAGTAGGACCGACTCGGCATTGGATTTAAAAGATTCTTTATTTTTGTATTGGACTTTCATTGCATTGAGATATATATGGAAACAAAATAAATCAAATCCATAATAAATAACAAAAATAATTGCATTATGTTCTACTTGGAGAATGTATAACAGAGGCAAAACTTAAAAAACAAAATGTTTGGAGAAGATCGTCAAGTCACATGAAGAAAACAAGATAAGGATGGAAGTACAAGGATTGATGAGTTAAAATTAGAAACTGATTTTGGCACATACATACAGTGCTTGAGATGCTGACGAAACGGTACTTACAGGGTGATTGAAAAGTCACTGCTTATTTTTAAATTTATTTCTTCATTCCACTCCAACTAATTTACATGAGGCAAACGCCACAATAAAGGCAATAATCTGCCATTTATTTAAACAAAGTGCTATTTCACATCAACATTTCAGTTCAACGTCAGATCTGGTCTGCTCAACAGATGATTTCATAAGGCAGTAGTTTTTACTGTCTACTTAAATGCCACTTTATTGGCCATTTTAGATTTTTAAAAATTATATTTTGTTACTGCAAGTGCACACACAAAAAAAACAGGCTTGTGTCAAATGGTAGTTATTATTCCTTGCTGACCACATCACTTATAGTGTGCCGAATGGTGAAGAAAATATAGCTGCGTAACGCCATATTCTCAATATGCCTCAGTGGGCATGTAAACGGGATCCTTTACCCCTGACTCCTTGTTTTGACACTTGATTCATGTATAACCAGTGTAAGTGAGGATATAAAAATTTAAAAATAGTGGGTGACTTTTTAATAATCTCATATTTAAGATATTAAAACAGCAAACAAGCTGTGAAATTAAATTGTTTTCTTTACAATAAACCGACATGATTTTAAAAAGCTGTGAAATTGATTTTTTTCAGATATCTATCTTATTAAATTATTTGACTGATTTTGTGTCTTTGAAATATGAACATCTATCCTTTTTGTTCCTTTTGAAACAGGGCTGCATCTGTTATTTGCCTCTTAGGTTTTTTTTGGGCTGATTTCTTTAGACCTGTCTCAGAGATTCCAGTTGCTTTTAATATCGTAACATTAGGGGATTTGTATACAGTAAGTGCACCTAATAGCTCACTGAACTTCTGAAATAAATTATGTTAGCTGTCCATGTTGCCAGTGATTACTTACTTAGTCGTTCATCTTCTACCGTGAGGTGTAGAGGTTTGTAAGAGAGAGCGCCAAACTATCCTATCGGGTGTCTTCTTCCTGGCCTGGTTCCATTCTAGTCCTCAGTCCTTCAAAGATTGTCTAATGTTGTCCTCCCAGCGGACTCTGGGCTGTCCTGGAGGTCTGGATCCCTGGGTCTTAGTTTCACATGCTTGTCGGGGTAGCTGATCTTCTCCCATTCTGCAGACATGGCCAAACCATCTTAGTTGGGACTGTTCTACTTGGGTCTGTAGGGGCTGAGTTTTTAGGCCTTGATGTATCATCTGGTTGCGGACCATGTCTCTTCTTGTTACTTCAGTCACCTTCCTCAGATACCTCATTTTTGAGTTTTTGATCTGGCAGTGATGTGAAAGTAATATTACTGATTTTTGCACATAATGCACAACATTTTAATGACGCACTTTAAAAAAAAAATTTTTTAAATTTTTTTCTTGTTTTAGTGTGTGGAAAAGTTCTTTTGTGACTGTTGAAGAATATTTGGAAGAAAGCACAAACTTTAGTGATGTCAACTACTGCTTGCGTAGTTAGGGCATGTGACATAAACAAATGTTATAAGTTCATTAAATGTGACATAATTTTGCATGTAGGGTTTTTTATGTGTTCGTTTTGTATTCATTTTGATGTATGAAGGAAATTGTTGTACTTCGTATGATGTGAAGATGGAACCTAACTTAGCTTGCTGTACTTAAGATAATGCATAACATCTCATAAAGACATGTTTATAGAGAGGACATGATATCACATCACATAAGAAATAGCTATAGAGGAGACATGACATGACATCACATAAGAAATAGCTAATAGATAAGATGAGGCATCACATCAGAAATAGGCATAGAGGGCATCACTTCATATACACGACTATATACAAGAGAGGGCATCATATTAGAAGTGATTATTCAGGATAAAAGGCATCATATGAATATTTTCCAGATGTGTTGGAACAGAGCTTAATGATGTCTGTTTAACTAGGGCTGCTGGGCTTCTCGCTCTTTTTGCAGCCAGTACCAAGTTGAAGACTCCTTGGCATTATCTACACTGTAAATCTAGGCTTTTCCTGTGGCTTCTGTGCCATTCCAAAATTTGTTGAGTTGAAGTCATGAGCTCTAGTTTCTCCAGCTTCCAGGAGGAAGAAGCGTGAGGCATACTGTGCATTCCCCGCCATCCTAGGGGGCTCTCCAAATATGCAGAGCTAAAATACTGTGCTCTGGTTTTGTGCTCTCCCAAGGAATCAGCTAGTCCAACACAGAGCCACTCACAGCTCCCCCTGCCTACCATGGGTCCATAGTGAGACCCTCCTGCATGCAGCCAACCAGGTAAAAGTCAGTTACATCTAGAGCTCAAGTAACTCCTCCAGGCTTTGTATGCAATGCTGGGTTCTCAACATGTTTCACCACAGGGGGATTCATGGAAATGTGTGAAAGATTTAGTCTTTGATGGGAATAAAGGAATGGCATGACTGGTATGATGTTGTTTTATTGCAGATAAAAATAACGCTACTTTGATACTTAGGATTACTGCAGTAACAAACAATTATTTGGATTAATGCAGTAGTTAACTATTGTTTATTAATCATTTATTAGAGCTGCTGCCTACAGCAAGTTAAACAAACACCAGCAGGCCATAGAAGATTGTAACAGAGCACTGGCCATTGATCCCAGCTACAGCAAGGCATATGGTCGTATGGGGTAAGTCCATAATCACTGCCATCAATTTCCATTGTTTGGAGCTGGTCCTCTTGCAGTAAGCCTGCACGAAATCATTTATGTACTCTTTCAGCAGTCAGTCAATACCTTTTAGCTCCTAAAGGAGCATAGGCCTTCTACAAACACAACAAGTCCTCCTGTCATGGACTGTCAACTCAAGGTCTTTCCATGTCTTTCTCATCATTTGTATTTCTGTCTCCGGCTGTCCTCTCCATGTACTCTTCCATCTGTCTCCACCTCTCTTGCCCTGGAGATTCCAGAACAAGGACTGCCTGGTAATGCTGTCAACAGGTTTCCTCAGTGTATGTCTAATCCATCGCCAGTGTTTTCTTCTCATCACCTATTCTACTGGTAGCTGTCAGGCGCCTGTCATCAGTTCCACATTGGTGACTGAAGCGTGCCGTCCATCAGTGGTAGTAATATAATAAGTGGAACAATGTCCGTGGCCAAATAAACACATAGGGGTATGTCGACGGACATTTATCAACTTGAATGCCAATATAAGTGTAACACCTCTTCATAGTTCATGAGATACAATTTACTCAGGTACTGTTACATAGCTCCATCAAGTTTAATAATATGTTCAAGCCCAATGGCAAAGGCAGTAATGTGCAGTCTTCATAATATCGTCAGGCAGACCGTTCCGCTATGGAGACGCTGTCCTTGCATTCTCAACAGTTTAATATATTGATACATTCGACACAGTAATGAAAATTACTCCCTGACATTCAAAGAAGCTAGGAACACCTCAACTGAGTATATTGGTGTCCTAGTGATGGTAAAACTCAGGGAAAACACAGTAGACTGCAGGAGCAAACACATATGTGACCTCTCGCATTAAAACACAATCGGCATCTCTCTCTTGCAGACGATAAAACCCAACTTCTGCTCAAATTGGCGTCTGCTACCGTACTATCCCGGTATGACGTCATTTCCGTTTATTTTGAGTCAATCCGTAATAAAATATAAGAAATGGAGCTCTGTCGAGCTGAAGATACTCCACACATAATCGTTATGAATTTTAATCATAACAGTGACCTTCAGCAGTGGTTTCTCGAAATGCAATCTGGCAATCATTTGCCACATATATTCTCATAATATTTACCTTTTCTCTGTCAGTTTTCAGACCCAGTTGCAGTGACCTGTCATCGGGTATTCCCATTTTGTCTTGCATCTGGTTTTTATTATGAGATAGAATGTTGAAGTCCACTGAATTCAGTTGATTGATATTTTTGTTGTTCCAATTGAATATGTAGCGAGTAAAAAGGGAAATTGTGACAGTAGGCATCCCTTCCACACTCCACTTCTTATCTCATAGTTTTCTGTAAGTTGTCCTTTATGAAGAACAACATCGTCAATAAACAGAATTGCAATTCAGTGGACTCTGATTAAACAGTTTGACAATCTAGAGATTTTGCGGATGACCTGGCAGAAGTATATAGAGAACTAACTTGGATAAAGAAGGGGTGAAAAGACCATGAACAAATGCACAGAGACAAGAAGTCTTGATATAAATTTGTTGAAGGCCTTCGCCCTACAGGAAGCTATAGCGTAACTAGTCTTACAAAGGTTCATCAGATATAGCCAGGCAGGTCATGGAATGAAATCTACAGGGAAAGGGGAGAGTGGCAGGATAAAGCAATTTGCAAAGTATTTCTTCTTCTTCTTCTTCGTTCATCCTGAAAAGGACGGTGGTTGCATTGTGTCTGTTTACGCCTAAGCTGTGATATCTGCACCTTTCGGTCGACACATCCGACTTCTGCATGGCATTTTTTAGGACCGGGTTTGCCTTCCCATTTCGATCCACACTCGCTCAGCCAGACTGCACAGCTGCAGACTGTTTCCAGGACCACCACGTGGAGGTGGAGTGCGGTCTTGACCAGCTCTGGTTCGCTGGTCCTGACGCAGGCAGTCAAGCTATGAATCGCTGACTGCGGTCTCATTGCTGCGTCTTGAGGTCCCACAAAGTATTTAAGTAGAGGAAATGACAACATATAAATTATCCTGAAAATTGATAAAATGCAAGTTCTGGATCAAGTTTTATTTAGACCAGAACTTATAAAAGATTTAGAAAATTATTAAGAGACATCTAATTGAAAGAGATTGTGCTGGGGGATGGATAGGTCTATATTTGCATCCCGAGGAATTTTATGGGAAACCTGTTGATTACCATGCAGTCCTTGTTCTGGAATCCCCAGGCTTGGGGCAAATAGAGAAACAGAGGGGGCAATAATAGGCTTCTGAAAAACGTTACTGCATGGGTACCCAAGACACCGCTTGCGAAACAGTGGGGAATGCAGTTAGCGACCCATAGCTAGACTGCTTGCGTCAGGGTCAGTGAACCAGAGCTGACCAAGACCCTACTCCACCTCCAAGTGGTGGTCCTGGAAACAGGGTTGCATCACTGCAGTCTGCTGAGTGGGTAGGGATCGAAGAGGGAAGGCTAACCCGGTCCCAAAAATGCCATGCTGAAGTCTGATGTGTCGGCCAAAAGGCACAAATATCGCAGCTTCGCTGTAAACGTACACAACCAACCAACGTCCTTTTCAGGATGAACAAAGAAGAAGAAGAAAAATACATGGAGAAGAGAACTAGAGACAGAAATGAAAGTGATGAAATGACCCCACGTACTTGGTTTTTTGAACCAACCAAGACTTTGATTTGGACACTGATCTTCAAGGTCGCGATATTTTGACAAATAGTGACATGTTTGATTCAATGCATGCTTTGCTGATGGCAACAGTGTCATTGCTTTTATTATCTATCCGAGGATTAAACGCATGAAATGGGTAATGCAGCTAATTTTTTATATGAAATTAATATTGGTCAAGTTAAGACATTTCAAGCATCTGCGTTTAGCCGCTGAATTCAAATCAGGCTTGGTATCAAAAGCGTATTTCCGTACGTCGTGTCAATTTGGGGATGTGAATTTCCTCCCCCCCCAATTGCTCTCTTAGCCTTGTAACCACGGGGATCCGGGGGTAACCGTTTTGACTTCCCGTCTAGCAAGTCAATTTTTATGGAGGGTGATGACCCGCGGTCAGGGCGATCATGTACTATCAGCAGCGTACGCATTATGTTTTTATCCTTACATGTTATCTTTGGAGGTATTTTAACGTTGTATCTCTGTTAATTTTTACGACAATACATCTGCTGAAGGCCTGGGCTTTTAAAGAAATGCAGAATAAAAATTTGGGAAGACGTGCAGAACAGATCATGGTATACTGTAAATGTCACAAGGGAAGTAACCATAAGCTAATTATTAAAGAAAATAAACAAGGGGGCTGCTGTAAAAAAAGGGAAGTAATATATAAATTAAAAAAGAAAATGATACGGAATCAATGTTACAAATTAACAGTACACTGGACATTTCGAGAACATGGGAAACAAAGAGCCAGGGATCCAGACCTCCAGGATGACCCAGAGTCTGCTGGGAGGACAACATTAGACAATCTTTGAAGGACCAAGGACTAGAATGGAACCAGGCCAGGAGGAAGACAGCCGATAGGATAGTCTGGCGCTCTCTCTTCCAAACCTCTACACCTCACGGTAGAAAGGGAACGACTAAGTAAGTAAGGGACATTTCGAGGTTCACTCTTCGTCGGCCACCATTCTGTTTGTAACTATGGCTGATGAAGGGTGAACCCCAAAACGTGTTTCTGGTGTACCATTAATTTGTTAAACTGATTACATACCATTTTCTTTTTAAAAATTTGTATATTAAAGACACCGGTTCATGGAGCCAGATATCCAGGATTTGCTCAGACTAGTGCAGTACAGTTGACAGGTTTTTGTAATATATATTTTGGCTACATGACTCACAGTAAACGGCGAAATAATCTGATCCTGTTGACAACCACCTACAGAGCTATCCGTCCAAATGAGTTTCTTCAAGCCTTCCTGTTATGGGCAGCCCTCATCACTTCTTTCTTGTCATTCTAAATTCTGTCTCACATTCTCACCTGATTTGCCTTTTGCGAGAGTTCTTTTTTCATTACAGATAACACGGCTTAATATTTATATGGTAGCTGATTTATTTTACAGAATGAGGTAAACTGGCCGAATGCCACACATCTTCCCCCTTACCCTTCCCTCTAAAGCAGTGGTCCTGCTTTTTTGTTTTCTTTCAGCACACAAAGTTTTGTGTTAGCGTGAAATCATCATTTTCCATTTTGCTCCTTGTGGAGCATGGAACCACCACTGCTGGTAGTACCCTTACGGGAACCTGCACCAATCATTCACATGCTCTTTCAGTGTTGGTCTCTCTGTTGCAGTTTTTGTTACATGATGAGGCTCAGTGTGAAGTCGTGACCTAGAAATTGTCTTAACAATAGAAGTCATTTAACTGCTAGAGAAACGGACCCTTGAATTTTTACTCAACTGAACCATATGTATCTTATCATATGGGAGCAAAGAATAGTAATGCTGTAACCTGCTGGGCATGTCATTAAAGGCGACTAAGGATGGTTGGGCATGTGGCCAGCTATCCTGTCCTGCAGAAAATGTAAGCCGCAAACATCTCGACAACAATATGGACAAGTCAGCTAAAGAAGGTAATTTACCAGTGGAACAAGGGGTGAGGAGAAGATGGTGGGGATTGGATAGGACACAACCTTAAGAAATCTCACTGGCAGCATTCTAGTGCAGTTCTTGTTCAGGAAACCCCAGGGTAAGATAAATAGAGGGAGTAGAAAAAAAAAACACGGAGAAGAGAACTGGCGACAGACAAAAGAGATATAAAGAAGATGCAGAAAGACTTGATCGGGTGGCACAGGACAAAGGCGTGGCATGCTGTTGATATTAAGGACTTGTGCTCCACAGGGAACTGAAGGTACTGATTGATTTATCTGAACGTATATGTATGCTAAAATATAATGTATATTTTAAATGATCTGTACAGCATTGCATACACTGCCCTAGAAGATCATGAGAGTGCTTTTGAATGCTATCGCAAGGCTATTGAATTAGACCCAGACAACCAGAGTTACCAGAACAACTTAGAGATAGCAGAGCAGAAGCTTAAAGAGGCTGCACTACAGGTATGAATAGTTAATTAGACTGCTTCTTCAGATCCATGTCTTTTTGTACTAATTTAAAAAAAAAAAAAAGCACTGCTTGATATTGCTGGCTGATTAACCTTATAAAAGACAGCATTACAGTTGTTCTCTCGTTTTGGCCAGATGCGCATGTAATATGTAAGAAAGTAAGCATCTTTAGTGAACGTGAAAGCAAAAAGTTAAAAAAAAAACATGGGAAGATGGAGTAAGAATGTGGAAAAATCAAGAACAAATAAGAAAAAAGATATCAACCTTGAAATAATTAATAATGTCGTGAAGCTAAATTAATTACATGTAACTCGTGGAAAATACAATACATACATGCAAGACTAAGTACCTCTTAAGTATTTATTGTAGAGAATCTGCAGTTGTTTTTATGTACAGCTACAGTTGACATTCAAAAATCCGGCCATCGATAATCCGGTTCCTTCAGATTTCCGGCATGGATTTCAAAGCGCATTTCTAAATTTACCGCGTTGGCGCGCCACTGTTTTCTGGAGCCGTTTATGTTTTGATGCAGCTTTTGGGTCTTGCTTGCACGTGTTAACAGGCATTCCTGCTCATTCCTTCTCATTTTATCATTTATTTGCTGCTGGATTCAGCAAATAAAAGAAGTGGTGTAAAACGTAAACATCGTGCGTTGTCGATATGATCCCAATATTTAAACTTTCATAGTTCTGTCTATTTATATGACCCCAATATTTAAACTGTCTCATAGTTCTGTCTTTATATGATCCCAATACTTAAACTATATAACCATAAAAAAATCCGGCATTTTCAAAAATCCGGCACTCCTCAGGTCCGGAGGTTGCCGGATTTTTGAATGTCAACTGTATAAGGTATTTGTGGTAAAGATCTATGTCTGTCATTTATGTACAGTAATGAGGGTCTGCCACTATAAGGTATTTGTAGGAACGATCTCTGTCTGTCATTTTCTTCTTCTTCCTCATTCGTCCTGAAAAGGACGTTGGTTGCGTTGTGTCCGTTTACAGCGAAGCTGCGGTAATTGTGCCTTTCGGCCGACACATCCGACTTCCACACGGCATTTTTTGGGACTGGGTTTGCCTTCCCTTTTCGATCCCTACTCCTCAGCCAGACTGCAGTGATGCAGCCTGTTTCCAGGACCACCACGTGGAGGTGGAGTAGGGTCTTGGTCAGCTCTGGTTCGCTGACCCTGATGCAGGCAGTCAAGTTATGGTGTGTTGTACAGGTGTCTGTCATTTATGTACAGTAGTGAAAGTCTGCAGCTGTAAGGTATTTGTGGTAAAGATCTATGTCTGTCATTTATGTATAGTAGTGAAAGTCTGCAGTTATAAAGTATTAATGGTAAAGATCTATGTCTGTCATTTATGTACAGTAGTGAAAGTCTGCAGTTATATGATATTTGTGGTAAAGATATATGTCTGTCATTTATGTACAGTAATGAGTGTCTGCAGCTATAAGGTAAGATATTTGTGATAAAGATCTATGTCTGTCATTTATGTACAGTAATGAGGGTCTGCAGCTCTACAGTGTTTGCGGTAAAGATTTATGTCTGTTATTTATTCTTCTTCTGCATCATTCACTCTAAATTAACCACATCTGCCTCTTTAATAAAGCTGGCAGTCCGTCTCAGGCTTCTCTCATCATTATACAGTTTTTCCTCAGCTGGGGTTGGAGAAGGCCATGCTGCTACCCTGCTCCTCTCATGGAGCCGACAGTTTTGAAGTACATGTTCTACTGTCTGTTTGTCCTCCCAACATGGACACACATCTGTCTGTCTGATTTTCAGTGTGTTGAACAAATGGTATCTGAGTCTGCAATGGCCGGCTCTCAGTCTGAAAAGTATCACTTGATCTCTTCTTGGTAATATGTAGTATGGTGCTGCATTACTGGACTCTGGATGTTCCTTCTGCCTTTTTCTCTATTGTTATTTCTTATTATTGCTTTTATCTCTTCAGAGGTAGCCCTGTCTTCTGTTTGGGTTTCCCTTCCTCCCACTTTGGCGAGTTTATCTGCTTTCTCAATTCCATATATCTTACAGTGGGCAGGGATCCACTATACTTTTACTTTCTGTTAATTATGTACAGTAGTGAGGGTCTGCAGCTATATGGTATTTATAGTAGAAGATTTCCAGCAGTTATTTATGTACCATTTTGGGGTTCACAGCCGTTATGTTAATATTTTAGAGAATCTCCATCTATTATTTATTTACCATATTGGGGGTTCACAGGTGTAAAGTAATTATTTCAGAAAATCTCCATCTATTATTTATGCTCCCCATTGGGGGTTTACAGCTGTTAAGTAATTATTTTAGAGAATCTCCTTCTGTTATTTATGAATGGTAGTGAGGGTCTACAGCTATTATATATTTCTTATAGTGAAAGTATACAAGTAACAGTACAGATAATCATCATATTCTACATATCACAATGTGTTGTGGTGAAGGTCTGAGGTTATTCAATATTTTTCAATATTAGTGGAGGTGAATAGGACAAAAGTTGAGTTTTGAAATAAGTAGTGGTGAGATTCTACAATTCTAAACTTTTATTGTATTGATCTTCTACAATTATAAAATGTTTATGATGTGATTTTCTGAACTTTTATTTCAGGCTGGATTTAATGTAGGACCCACAGGAAGCTTAGGTGCTCTGGGAAATCTTGGTAATTTGGACTTCACTACACTCTTCAGCGACCCAAATATTGTTAATATGGTAAAAAAATTGATTTTTAATATGGCTTATAGATGTTGCATAACATTTCACGGAGATTCATTTCTTCTTTCTGATTACACCTCTTTTTATAATAAAAACAATATTGTTTATTTATTATCATGTTTTTATTCATGTATTATACTATTATAGTTATAAAGCAATATTATGGAAGTTCTTACAAAAAGAAACAGAGGAGGAAATGAATGACATTTGAGAATCACTAACTAAAGTGGCTGTGGCTTCGTTTCTAGTATTCTCATCTTGCATCTTGTCACGAAGTGGTTTTAAAGTTTTAGAGTCAGCCTGAGTACAGAGACAAGACGCTAGATTGAAGAAAGTCTCAGAAGATAGATTAGATGAGAATACAGTGTATGTGGAAGGATGAGACTTATAGCTTCGAGGGTGATAACCGATATTGACTCTCCCTCACCACTTGTGACTTATGTAAGAGCTATTGTCTCACCACCTCTGGCTACCAAAAGGAGATAAGGGTTCACTAAGTTCCACAGACACACTATACAGACAAAGCATACAAGTACAGTATAGTTAAAGATGAACTGATCCAGTGTACATTTTAAAGTTTATTAAAACAACAAATCAAATCCACAGTAAACTAAATAAAGTGCGAGTTCGCACCACCTGAAAAAAAAAACTATTTAAGTGAAAGACACTATATAAACAAAAAACACAAATTCCCCACTCTCCTTTCACACTTGTATAAACCGAATTAAAGGTTAAATAAATCTACTCGGTGGGGGTCTCTAACTAAGAGCCACCACTCCTGTCTACACTATATTATCTAACTAACACTCTATCCCACTGAAGGTGGAGAACGAAATAACTACTGTCTCAAGCGCTCTGTCCTACACCACGAGCACTGCTACACTACTTGACGTTGCAGCGCTAACTCAGAGGCTGTCCTCTAAGTCTTTCAGTCTGACCCTACTGGTCCCAGCTAGTTTTCTCTCTCTCTCTCTACTTCATCATGGGTCAGTGACTCTCTGACGCTACTGTCTTCTTCTGAGGATCTGATGAGTTGCTGCTCCGTCACTCCCCTCTTCTTGGTTGCAGTTGGGAAAGGTATGTTTTCCCTATCTCCTTTCCGGTATACAGATAAAGAGGGTCTGGTTCACTACATCGATATGTTGTTGCCGAAGGCTGTAGTTGATTTCACGGCTTTATTATGGCCGTATTAGAATCACAAGGCAATGCGCCTATTTGGTGTGCTTTAACGAGCTAAGAGCTTCTGATTTAAGAACCCATTCCAGCTGAGGCATGTGCCCTCACTGCAAGAGAACGTCTCCTTTCTTTCACTGGTGCAGACGTACTGGACGCAGGTACTAACAGTCCCCAGTTCTTTTCACCTCTGGCGATGTCTCGAGCCTTCTAATTCTGAGATGGCAATATACCGTGGTAGGTGTTAGGGCAGTCTACAGCCTCCACTAGGTGCCATGACAATGCTGTAAAACGAAAAAATTAACAACAGCTATACAACAATTCAAAATATACTCATTCCTAACACATTAACACCCTAATTCCTCTACTCCCTGATGTCCCCTATATACTAACTTCCCCCTACTCACAAATCTACGCACACGAAATACACAGATATTTCTGCCCAAGGGTCAGACTGATCTACCGTCCCCCCCTATCTCTCCCGCACCAACGTAAATAGCTGTCTGGTAGAAAAACCCCAGACACGGGCTGACCTGAATCTTTTGTGCTAGTCAGGCGTCACAACATTACATTCACCGCGAGCTAAAATCCCCGGTATAATTCCCCGGCCCTACTTCTTACGGACTGACCCGGGAAGGTATCAATTAACACAATTATATATATACCCCATCTAGGTAATATTAAATCCCATCTCAACCCTTTGTCTTCTGACCACAAGATCAAATAACACAAGTAATTAAATACACACCACACCCGCGTATATACACTACAAATTATCAATAATCACATTGAGGTTATACGGCCCTCATAATTACATTATTAGTGTAACCTAGGACTTAACCTTATACAGTTAAATTATCTCAAAAAGCTGCTACACACCTCCTAGATCCTGCTAGCTTATACATAGAAAAATTATAGACACAACTTACACTACACTCGATAGTTTAGTATAATTAAGTAATTGATGGCACTCCTATCTAATAAAACTAAATTTTTCTCCCAGAAGAAAGCTAACTCTAACGTACTAAGATCACACAAAAAAAGAACTTTCTACAACGTTAATTAAGTTATACACATACCCAATACCGAATTTCTCACGCTGAGCAGACGGTATATAGACTGGTGCTTTCGTCACGGCTGAATTTCTTGGGACCAGAGAGCACTACCAGATTTTGATGCGAAATATATAGTAAAATATTTTGATGCAATAACCTCCGCGGTGTGTCATCGCGTCGCATCTCTCTCCCTGGAACCGCTTTCGGCCGACCTATTGACCTATTATATTCCTGCACATAAATTAAATCTGACCTCAGCCAATGATATCTTAACTAACTTATGACTCATGTTTACTAGCCAAAACGTGCAAAATTATTTCCAGCTCACGCGCAGAACTACTACATAACATTAAGTAATCGTCTGACCGGCTGCTCACCGGAATAATATCATTGGTTGCAGCGATAATCTGGGTTGTGGTTCTCCCCCCATCCCTACAATAAAACAGGGTACGTGCGGGTGTTCGGATTTTATCCTAACATCCAAGAAAAATTTAACCCAGAATTAATAACTACTCGCTCAAACCCTAAACCTGCAGATATCGCAGCTCCGGTGTAAACAGACACAATGCAACCAACGTCCTTTTCAGGATGAACGAGGAAGAAGAAGAAGAATCTTAAATTTTCTTTTGACATTTTAAAATGTTGCTGCTATTAGTCTGGGTACCATTGCTTCCCATTTTATAAGTGTCTTATGCATCACCTTTTACAGCATCAGAGCTGCACCTTTACTATGAGGTGTATTTTCTTCCTTCTGCCTTGAGAATAACACTACTTCTCCTGTGAACTTTTTTTTTCTCTCCTTTACTTTCCCTTCCATCTTGTGTTGCACAGTTCCAACGAGGTGTATTTTCTTCCTTGTGCCTTGAGAATAACACTACTTCTCCTGTGAACATTTTTTTCTCCTTTACTTTTTCCCTTCCATCTTGTCTTGCGCAGTTCCAACGAGGTGTATTTTCTTCCTTGTGCCCTGAGAATAACACTACTTCTCGTGTGAGCTTATTTTTCTACTTTACTTCCTCTACCATTCTTGTCTTGCACAGTTCCAACGAGGTGTATTTTCTTCCTTGTGCCCTGAGAAAAGCACTACTTCTCCTTTACTTTCCCTTCCATCTTGTCTTGCACAGCTCCAACATGCCAGGTTTATAGTTTTAATCTTTCCTGACATATGTGCAGTTCTTCTTTGTTTGTTTAGTGTTTGAACATTGCAAGTGCCCAATCTGGAGGTTTTCCCAGATGAAAGTACTCCTCCCTTCAGTTTTCTCCATGATGAAGGGCCACTTCCGTCCTGTATCACTGAATTACTCTTTGGATGACTTTGTATTATGCTTTTTTTGCTTTTACATTTTTACAGGATGGAGTTTTGGGCCCCATGTCCACTACTCCTTAATTGCCTCTTGTAAAATAATACATGAGTGTGGATGTCCTTACTTTATTATAATCATTTATGATTTGTTAAATAAGGGTTAGTTATTTTGTTTATATCTTTAAAGAAAAATAAAATGTTATTCATTATTGTTTCATTTTTACTCATTTCCAGGCTACAACAATGATGTCCAATCCTCAGGTTCAGCAAATGTGAGTACATTTACATATTGTAGGAAGTGTCACTGTTTATAAGTTAATTTATAATGCTGGATTCTTCTTCTTTAAGTCTCCAGTCTTTATCCTGGCAGCATAGGTGTCATGTTCATGTCTTAACTCCTCATAACTTACCTGTCAGTGTCCAGCTTTTTTCACATGACATGTCCAAAGAAAGTGGATTGCTTCCTTCTAGTGTGTGCAGTAAGCTTCCTTTGCACATTGGCTTCTTTCAGAACATGACTATTTTTTTAGCTGTCCTTGATATTCTTAATATTCTTCTGTAAAACCACATGTCTATGGCCTCCAGTTCTTTTCCTACTTGTTTACTTCTTCTTCTTCTTCTTGCGATCGCATCTTTGATGATTACACCGTCAGACGAGTTCTCATGATGAATTCGACTGTTGTTTGAAGTTCCTCTTTAACTCCATATAGCTTTGAGTTTAGTGTTGAGTCATTGGGCCAGTATATCTTTCTTAACTGGTCATACAGAGGACAGTCCTGTAGAACATGCTCAGCAGTTTGTTCGTTTAACCACATGTGCACAGTGGTGAAGCAGACAATCGTAGCTTGTGCATGTGTTTATTCAGTTTGTTATGCCCTGTCCTGAGTCGAAAAATAGTTATCTGTCCCTGCCGGTCGAGAGTGTGATAGTCGTCTTTGGGTTGGTTCTGTTCTCTTCTGATAGTCTGGATAGCTCTCTTTTTCTCAAAGTATGTGACTTCATTATCTTTTCACATTCTCCTCCCTTTTTTGCAAGTTTATCTGCCTTATCANTGTCGGGTACACCACAATGAGATGGTACCCACTGAAGTATGGTTCTCTTTTTGGCAGCTACCTTGTTTAGTTCATTTCTCAGATGCGGGAGTTTACCACCCTTGAGAGCTTGCAGGACAGACCGTGCATCTGTGAGGATGACTACCTGGTGGCAGTCAGAGTTGGTGTTATAAATCATATTTGCAGCTTGCTCTAGAGCTTGAACCTCAGCTGTATAGTTGGAACAGAATTTACCAGTGGGAATGTGCCTAGTCTCATAGTGGTTGTCAGGATATGACATAAAGATACCGGCACCTCCATTCCTAACAGCAATAGTTGCTGATCCATCTGTATAGGCATGTATCCATGATTGATCGGGATAGCTTTCTTGGATCATACTCAATGTAGCAGTTCGTTTTTGCAGATCATTATACTCACATCCACTTGTGAGACCACTGACTGATGTATTAATTTGGAGGGCACTGCTGGCCTGCTCCAATGGTACAGGGTATAGGGTGGGCTTCAGTGGTGTTGTCTTCATGGATAGGTCTTCTTGATGCTGTCTTATAAGTCTTTCCCCCGATGCACAAAGCTGCTACGCTTTAGACGTCCCAATGCCAGATCATCTAGTCTTGCCTTCATTGGGTGCATTTGCATACTGTTGTACTTTTCCATCTGGATCATGGTTTTTGTGTCTCTTCTATGGGACAATGTCTGTAATCCAGCAACCTTCTGCATCTCTGTTATTGGTGTAGTTTTCATGGCTCCTGTAATGAGCCTGAGAGCTTGATTTTGCACCTTGTCCAAAGACTGCAGATGTGAGTTAGCAGCTGATGACCATGCTGCTGAGCTAAACTCTAAGTGTGGTCTTATTACTCCATTATAATCTTCTTTAGATTTCGTTCATTTGCTCCCCAGTTGGTACCTGCTAATTTTCTGAGTATGCCTAGTCGTCTTCGGGCCTTTCCTTCTGCATTTTCAATATGCTTATTCCATGTAAGCCTTTGGTCAAATGTCACCCCAAGATAGGTGGGGTAGCTTTCTTCCTTGATCACAGTTGTCCCTAGGTGTATGTTAGCTGATTTGTCCTTGGGGGCGAGGGAGAACAGTGTTGTGGAGGTTTTGTCTGTGTTTATTGTGATAAGCCATTTCTCTGCCCATGACACTAGCATGTCTGCTGCCCGCTGCATTCTATAATTTGCTGTGGTGACATTTTCATCAGCGCACCAGAGTACTAGGTCATCTGCATATAAGGCAGCTTTAACTCCTGCAGGGAGATCTTTCACCAGGTCATTGATGTAAACAAGGAAGAGTGTTGGGGGAAATTACTCCTCCTTGAGGTACCCCCTGATGGAGCAACACTTTTCTGCTCTGCAGACCGTCAAGAGTGACTCTAGTTCTCCTGTTATGCAAGTATGACTGGATCCATTTCATCATGTTGCCTTGGATTCCACTTCTCCTAAGTTTTGCAATGAGGCCATCTTTCCACACCTTGTCAAAGGCCAGCTTGAAGTCGACCCAGATCGTTAGGACCTTTTTCTTCTCCTGGAAGGCATCTTCTATTGCTTGAGACAAGTAAGTAACTTGGTCTTCTATACTGTAGCATTCTCTAAATCCAGCTTGTTCCGGCACCAGGATCTGCTCAGACTCTAAATACCATTTCAATCTGTGGTTGACTATTCGCTCCATAGTCTTCCCAACACAGCTTGTGAGACTGATTGGCCGGTAACTTGCAGCCTCGGTCTTACATTTCCCTTTCTTTAGTATGGGTATTGTGATGGCTTCTCTCCATACTTGGGGTACCGTTCCTTTCAACCAGCTGTGGTTGAATATCTCAAGCAGTTTTGTCTTTGCTGCGAGCTCAGATTTACTAGCATTTCGTTGCTGATTTTGTCTGGGCCGGGTGACTTTTGAAACTTAAGCTTGGAAATAGCCTTCTGTAGTTCTCCTAGTGTGATGGGTTCCCTCATTGGGGCAGGAGTATCTGTTTGTCCCATGGTTGCCAGTATTTCTTTTCTTATCTCTCTCTGATGATCTATGTTAATGGGTAAGTTGCTTTCTGAACTGTATCTTCTAGCAAACAAGTCTGCAGCTTGTTTTCCTCTGAAAAGTTTGCCACCTTCATCCAATGTGATAGTCTGCCTAGGTGAGGAACGCTCTTCATTTAGAGACTTGACTAATCTCCAAAGTTTCCTGCCGTCTTTCTCAAGGTTCAGCGATGCCGTTTTAGTTCTCCAGCTTTTCCGTTTTTCTTCTAGCTTTGTTCTCTGAAACTCTGCTACAGCCTTTTTCCATTTGTTGTGAGTTTCAAGTGAAGGCTGAGACTCTGCGTCCTTTCTAGCCCTGTCCATAGCTTCCTGACGTTCTTGGAGTGTGCTGGACCAGTATGGTATGTAGTTACGCCGGCATCCTTTGGGAATGGTTTCTTTTGCAGCTTGTAGTATGCATCTGTTGAAGTCTTTATAACCACTTCATTAATGTCTCTGTTCTGTACCTTGAGGGTAGACAGCAGCGTGTTCACCTGATGCCTGAATAAACCCCAGTTGGCTTTTTTGTAGTTCCATCTTGTAAATGGCTGGGCCTGTACTGAGAGTTGCACTCTGGACAGTAAGAAAGATTGGGCGATGGTCGCTTCCCCCTAGTTGGTCTCCTACTTCTCTACTAATAGATCCAGCTATATCTGGTGTGGAGAAGGCAAGATCTGGTGTTGAAGTTGTGTGCCATCCTCTGGAGTAGAAGGTAGTAGTATCTGTGGCATTATTGACTAGGATTAGGGAGTGATCATCTTGCCAAGTTTCAACCTCTTCACCTCTGTGATCCAGATGGTTATAGCCCCAGCTCTGGGAGTGGCTATTAAAGTCTCCAACTGCTATAAAGTTGGTGGCTGGTACCTGTATAGAGCTGAGACTCAGGGGTTTGTTGTTCGGACAGTAATAGTTCAGGAGTTCTATTTCCATCTTGTCTACCTTTATCTGCAACAGCTGATATTCTGCTCCATCCATGAAGGTTTTCCTTTCATGTGCAGGAATGTTATTCCTTACAAGAGTAAGTACTCCTCCTTTTCGTCTATCTTTTCTGTCAGATCTGAAGCATTGATATCCCCTTATTTTAAAGGTTTGATCTGCTTTTAAGTGAGTCTCTTGGATACAGCAAACACTGACTTGCTTCTCATACAAGATGTTTTCCAGCTCTGTCTTTTTGCTGTATCCAGCCTGCTTGCTGTTCACTCCCTCTGCATTCCAGTGCATCATGACAAGTGGCACTCTGGGTTTCTCTTTTTCTGTTTTGTTTTTGGTCAGTAGTTCTCCTCCGCCGTCTGCTGACTCCACAAGACGGTCTAGAGGGTCCTCCAGTAGCTGAGGGTGGGCTCTGTCGAGGCTCAGAGCCCGGCACTGCAACTGCCTGGTGGAGCTCCACAGGGCGAGCACCAGTACGAGATTTATTTGACGGTGTACTCTCCATAGAAAAAAAAAGCGAGTTGCGTGATACTGTGGTTTCCGGTGCGCCTTCTGGCCCAGTATCTATGACTTTAGCACCTGTTCAATGGGAGAGTGGGCTCATCCCTAAATCTGTTTATGTTCCCAGTAGTAGACTATTCGCAAGCAGCCTGGGGGTGTCACTGCTCTGCGCGGACCTTGTTTACCGAGGCGGCGTCCGAGCTCGTATGGTGAAAATATGGTTGCGTTATCTTCAAAATAGCCCTGTCTTTCCCATGGCTTTTCTGCCATCCTGCAACTTTGAGTTAGGGAGTTCTGAGCTCCAGTCTCTTTCCCAGGCATTTTATCCTGGCCTGGCACGCATACAGAGGACCCCACTTCTGGTTCTAAGTTAGCAGTTGGGGATAGGTGGGGTAGCACACTGTGCATTCCCCGTCATCCAGGGTGCTCTCCAACTATGCAGAGCTTGCACAATGCTGTGCTCTGGTTCTGGGCTCTCCCAAGGAATCCTCACGTCCTGCACAGAGCCACTTCCAGATACCCACCACCTGCCAACCCTCCATTGTAGAAATCTCCTGCATGCGGCCATCCAGTCAAGAGCCAGTATTAAGTCTGGTGCCCAAGTGATCCCCCCAAGCTCAGTGTGCAATGCTGGGTTCTCATCATGCTGCAACACAGGGGGGATTGTGATGCTCAGCCATCTCTCTCAACTCTGCACCGATAAGTGGCATCGGGGACTTAACTGTGCCTCAGTACTGGGAGGCCCCGTTTCTGGGTACACCACACACAGCCAATTGAGGCAACGGTCGCCGTGGGCGTACTTGTTTACTGATTGGACATCATGACTTGCTTCCATATGACAGGATTGGATCTATATAACACTGAAGAACTCGACTGGGTATTGGATAATTAAAATATTGGACCATGGAGAAGTGAAATTCTGACAGCAACAAATAACACTACACATTTGGACACCTGATAGATCTGACTTTGAACGGGGAGTAAGAGAATACCAGATAGTGATTATGTATGCTAGACAGTTGAGTGCCAGATTACTATTACTAGGGACCCCGTTACACGCCCATTGAGGCATATTAGGAGTATGGTGTTAGGCCCGTATTTTCTTGACCATCTGCACACTAGGGGTGATGTGGTGAGCATCACGCCGGCCGCCTTAACCTTCCCAGAGTTGCTCTGGTACCCAATTTTTGAGGCTGGGTCGACCCTGGAGCTGTTGCGGTCTAAACATTCCCACCTCAACTGGGAATCGAACCATGGACCATCGAGCTAGGAAGCCAGTGCATTAATCACTGCGCTACCACGGCTCCTATTACTAGGTACGGTATGATAAAAATGGTGATAGAATATAACATTTGAACACAAGTTGTTTAATGTTTTACTGTAGTGATGTTCCTAGGCCCCTTCCCTCCATCTTGCGTATGTCCACAAAGAATGTGCTTAGAGGAGTGAGGCTGAGCAAAAAATTTGTTACTGAAAGTTTAAAAAAATATATATATATAAGAAATAAATATGTTGTTTTAATTTTAGAAAAATAAAAAACTGAGAGTGCAGTAGGAGTCTCGCACACCTTTAGTTTCATGCTGCTGCTCAGCATATTTGTTTGTCTGTTCCGAGTGTTCCACAAATGTTTGATTATTGTAACTGGAAAGAAGAGGCTAAAATAGTCAAATGGTGAACTATTTGGGTCCTGATTATGAAGGGCGCCTTGTGTTTCAGTGAATGCACCCATTTTGTCACTGACAGTGTTCAGTGTGTCAGACCACTCCAGGTCTGCTCCTGTTTCACCAATGCTGTCACTAGTTTCACTGTTATCATCAAATAAATCCACTACCTCATCGTCTAAGTCAAAATTGGAATCGTTCTCTTGGTTTTTATCGTCGGGATCGTCATTATCAATCAATGACTGAAGAAATTGAAAGGCCATTCTGCCATAGATTGTTGATAAAAAAAGGCCTTAACACACGGCACACACTGGTCTGACTTCAAATGGCTATGTAATCATAACGAAACCACATAATAACATCCGGTTTTCAACGTATCGGAAGTGGAACTTTCTAATTTTCTCTAGTTCTCGCTGGATATCTCTCGATACGAGAGTTCCGTTGCTAGGTGCTTAGTAAAAGGGCCGGTCGCATTTGTTGCATCAGTACGGAATGAGTAATGGCGCTTTTAGTTGCAACAGGGTGGAATGAGTTAAAATGTGTCAGTTTTATTAAATTTTGCCCTTTGAAATCATAATTCAGCTTTCCATATTTTTACTTTGATAATTTCATGTTTAGACAGGGTTTGTTTTTTAAATTTTCAGTCACTAGCTTACCTGCTGAGTCTAAATTGATTGAAGAGTTTGTGCCATATGCATACTAAATGGGAGAGGTGAAAGGAAATAAATCTTATTGAAGAAAATAATGAATAGAAAAGTGAAAAAAAAATAAGATTCATGGTATAGCATATTAAAAGAAAGTAGTTAGGTTAACTTTTTGTGAAATATTTTATTCATTATTATGAAAAATTGTCAAAAAGGCAGTCCACTATAAATAAAAATAATTGTTATCATGAAAAATATATTTGTTATAATGAAACACCATTCTTGTAAGCCAGCTCCTTTCGTGGAAAAGCTTTACGGGTATTCAAATAGCCTCAAACTGACTACTGCTTTCTTTGAGAACATTCAAGTGGACGTCTGTACGAAGAAGAAGTAAGCCAGTGGATGGTTAATATTATCAGGAATGCTACATTTCTTATTGATCTTGAAATCCAGTGTTACTTTATTCATGAAAAAAATTATTTCATGCCTTGAAACACTGTTTGTGACAGCTAATAGAAAATAAAAAAATTTTTTTAAATATTTTAAACACACGCTTTTAATGCACTAAAAACCCAAAAATAATTTTTCAAGTAGTTTATAGCTTGCAGTCAAAAAATGTAACATCAAATTGACAAAAAGCATGGAGCGCGTAAGCGCTTATCATATATTTTATCCATAAGTGTCAAATGAAGTATAAAGCAGAAGTTAATTTCATGCAGAATTAGCGCCCCACGCTTTTTGTCAATTTGATGTTACATTTTTTTACTGCAAGCTAAAAACTCCTTGAAAAATTATTTTTGGGTTTTTAGTGCATTAAAAGTGTGTGTTTAAAATATTTTTTTATTTTCTTCTTTTTAGTGTTAGAAAAATTATGACATACTAAAACATTTACAATATTTTTACTTATTGTAAATCTGGTCTAAAATTTCTTAAGCGGTACATTTCTTTTAGAGCGTCAATATTACATGGCATTGTGCCTGTGAATTTGGTGCAATCAATTTCTTCAATTTGAAGGCCATCTAGAGATCAAACTCAACTTTCCCTTGATCCATTATTTTATAATTTGGATTGTTTCCCTTGATTTAGCTAGGCACTTGTTTGAGTACTGCCCTGTTTTACGCATAGAAAAAAAAAAACACACCACGTACTCTTTAATTTTAAATTAACGTGATCATGGCCCCTGATTTGTTTACATTTCTTTATGAAAAACTTTAATTACTCATAATATCATAATTACAATATAAAATTATTAATAATTGACTGATTATTATATTGTCATTGGGAATACACAACTATGTTAAGTTTCAGGGCTATTGCTCATCTGGAAGTGATTGAAAAATCGATTGCAAGATTTGAAAGTGGCATACAAGTGAAGTTAAATAAAAGCGTGTAATTACTTTTATCATGTATGATGTAAAATATATTTATTATTGTAAACAATTTTTTTTACTTCTGTTACGAGAAAGTATTTTATTATTGGACTCATTTAAACCCGAGATGGATTACTTTTCTCATGGTAAATATTTTTATGTGTGAGTGACCGATTGGCTAAGTTGTTAAGGTTCTTACCTCTCACGTCAAAGTTACCGGGTTCTGGGATCGAAACTTGGTGGCATCACATTCCAGTCTACCCAGCTGTTAATGGGTACCTGACTCTGCTCTTGAGTTAGGGAAGGCAAAAACAGCAAGGAAGGGAACTGATCATGCCACCTCATAAAATCTAGACCTAGTTAAGTGAAGCCTCAAACACTTCACTTCCCCAACGGCAGTATCTGCAAAGGGACTACCTTTACATTTTTAAATATTTTTATTGTTGTGAAAGATGGTGGAGGCTGGCAGTATTCTGTGACTAGAGATCTAACAACCATTGTCTGTCTCTTACAGGATGACAAGCTTTGTCAGTGGTTCTAACCTTGGAGGAGAAGGCGGATTTGCAAATCTCTTACAAGTGTAAGTCAGGTCACTTTTGATAATCCTCAGATCCAGTTTCTGTGACCTCTAATCAAGTATTTTACTTTGATCTTGCATCTGGTTATGATTATGGAACAGAAGAGCCATGTTGTTGACAGAATCTAGATCGTCAAGCCGTTTTGTGAAAAGTCCACTGAATTCTATTTCTGTTGGCTGGTTTAATTGATTGTTTGAATTTTTGTTTACTGAATCGAAGCTGTAAGATAGTTTTTTTATTTTAACATGATCATGAAAAAACATACTTCATGTAGAAAATTTACAATAACATGATCAGGGAAATATGTACTTCATGTAGAAAATTTACAATAACATGATCTTGTAAAAATGTACTTCATGTAGAAAATTTACAATAACATGATCATGTAAAAATGTACTTCATGTAGAAAATTTACAATAACATGATCATGTAAAAACATACTTCATGTAGAAAATTTACAATAACATGATCATGAAAAAATTTACTTCATGTAAACAATTTACAATAACATGATCATGAAAAAATATACTTCATGTAAAAAATTTACAATAACATGATCATGTAAAAACGTACTTCATGTAAAAAATTTACTATAACATGATCATGTAAAAATGTACTTCATGTAGAAAATTTACAAAAACATGATCATGTAAAAACGTACTTCATGTAAATAATTTACAATAACATGATCATGAAAAAATATACTTGATGTAAAAAATTTACAATAACATGATCATGAAAAAATATACTTCATGTAAACAATTTACAATAACATGATCATGTAAAAACATACTCCATGTGGAAGATTTACAGAAGTTTCATGGCATCTTAGATTGGTGCTGCAGGACAGTAGTGTAATGTGGTACGCTGTTTGAGAAACATTGATCTAGATTGAACATTGTCATGACCTTTGACTCATTCATTCATTTCTCTTTTCATTCCAAAGCTAAAGAATAGGCCTACTGATTGCTCGGGTATGTCGTAAATGGTGACCAATATGAGATTATACACAGGACTGGCAACCTCACCATGTACGTGTAAAACAAATGGCCATAGAAACTACTGCCTCAAGAGCACATGAATGTTTTGATGCAGTCTTTCTTCAAGGAAATCAACGGCAGTCATGGTTACATGTTCCATAGGGAGCAAAAGGGAAAACGATGATACCACAGAGTAGACCTCGCTGTCTTGTCATGTTCAAATCTAAAGTCTGTGATTATGTTTGAGATAGATGTAGTTATATGATGCTGAAGGCCAGGTGTAGTTCTCGGGGTGGGGGGGTGTCACTGATGAGACAAAGAAAGAATAAGACTTCTGCTTCATCAGGTCTGCCGTACAAGGCAGCTAATATGAGGTTGGCAACCCCATCATGTAAAAGAAATTGCTACAGAGACCACTGCTGCAAGAGGATCTGAATGCTTGGTGCAGGCTTCATGAAAGAGGACCAGCTTCAGTGGTGACTCCATGCTTCATCAGAAGTGAAAAGGAGGATGGTATGATCATCATCAGCTGCCATCTCCACAACGAAGGTTGGCTGTAATGGATCTCCAAAGTCTTCTGTCTTGGTGGTGCACTCTGATAGACTGTTTCCTGTCCATCTCTTAATGTTATCTTCCCACTTAAAGCGCTGTCTTCCCCTTGCACGTTTGCCTTCACCTCTCCCTTCTATTATGGTCTTCTGCAAGGTGTTATGCCTTTTTATGTGGCCAAAGTATTTTAGCTGCCGAACTTTGATCTCCCTCATTAGTTCTCTTTTCATACCTAGATTTTCTAGGACCTCTTTATTTGGAGATAAGAGAAATTGGATCCAACACGAAAATAAGAATCTTCAACTCAAATGTGAAGTCAGTCCTATTGTATGGCTCTGAGACATGGAGAACAACAAAGACAACAACCAAAAAGCTAGACTTTCATAAATGGGTGCTTGCGTAGAATAGAAGGATTAAAATTGTATGACAAGGTTACCTACGTGGAACTGATGACAAGAACTAGACAAGTGCCAGTGGAACAAGAGATGAGAAGAAGACGATGGCGATGGATAGGACACACACTGAGGAAACCTGTTGATAGCATTACAAGGCAGTCCTTGTTCTGGAACCCCCAGGCCAAGAGAGGCAGAGGTAGACCAAGAATCACATGGAGAAGAGAGCTGGAAACAGAGATGAAAATGATAAGGAGAACGTGGAAGGAACTTGAGATGATGGCACATGACAGGAGGACTTGGCATGTGTTTGTTGAAGGCCTATGCTCCTTTGGGAGTGGAGGGTTATGAATGAACTTTGATCTCCCTCATTAGTTCTCTTTTCATACCTAGATTTTCTAGGACCTCCTTATTTGTTTTCTTCTCTTTCCAAGAGATACGCCCCATCTTCATTTCAAGAGCCTCAATTCTTTCTTCCAAATGCTTATTCATCGTCCATGTTTCTACACCATACAGTTTCTGTATGATATGATACGGAAGGGCAAAGGGGGGAAAAAAATGAATCCTCTGCTTGACAGAGACAGATTGGTTTCACATGTAATGAGCCGTACCTTCCACGTCAGAACTAATGTGGTTTGGTTAAAGAAAAAAAAGGGAGTCCCAAAAGCAGATACTGCCGTAGGGAGGTGAAGTGTGAGAGACTTCACTATACTAGGTCCAGCATCGAGAGTTAGGGTGACCCGATCCCTTCCTCGCTGCCTTTTCCTTCCCTAACTGTGGTGTGGTAAGTACTTATAAAATGTTATAATATTTGAGCTTAGTATCATATATTTACATTTAATCAGATCCCAGCAGATGGCATCACAAATGCAGCAAGCTAATCCAGATCTTGTTCAGCATCTAAGAGAGCAGATGAGAGTACAGAACCAGGCAAGAAACAACAGCAATGATCATAGCAACAGCGGAGGTAAATAAAGCCAACATTTATATACTTTATACTGACCCTGTCTTTCAGTTTTCTGCTGCCCGTGCTTCAAAGTGTCACACCGAGGATGCATTCAACACCAAGTGAATGCTGGCTTTTTTTTTTGGTCATTTATTTTCCTTTGTGCTCCTAAAGAAGCATAGAGCAACAACTGTTGGTGGTCCTTTTGTAGGAAGACTGTACCATGCACTCACACGCTCCTGCAGCCGTGGTTTGTGTGGCAGCTTGCTGTACATTACTTATTGTCTTGTTTAAGTCTAAACCATTGATCAGTGTCCGATTGGCAGAGTGGTTGGAGCTTTTACCTCTCATGGTAAAGTTACTGAGTTCTGGATTCAGAACCTAGTGGTGTCAGCTCAAGTCTACCCAGCTGCAAATAGGTACCTGACTCTGCTTTTAATTTAGGGAAGGTAAAGGCAGCAAGGAAGGGACCTGGTCATTTCACCTCATAAAGCTGGACTTGTTGTTTAACTAGGACAGCTGAGGTTCTCGCTCTTTTGCAGCCAATACCAAGTTGAAGACTCCTCGGTGTTATCTACACTGTAGATCTAGGCTTTTCCTGTGGCTTTTCTGCCATTCCGAAACATGTTGAATTGAAATAATGAGCTCCAGTTTCTCCAGCTTGGCTTGCATTTAAAGGATCGTCACATCTGGTCCCAAGCTAGGAGTAAGAATTACGCGGCATACTGTGCATTCCCAGCCATCCAAGGGGGCTCTCCAACTATGCATAGCTAAAATACTGTACTCTGGTTCTGGGCTCTCCCAAGGAATTGTCACATCCTGCATAGAGCCACTTCTCAGCTTCCCCTGCCTATCACTGAGTCCTTCTTCTTCTGCGTTCGTCCTGAAAAGGACGTTTGTTACCTTGTGTTGCTGTTTACAGCAAAGCCTTTTGGCCTGACATCCGTTTTCGGTATGGCATTTTTGGGACCGGGTTAGCCTTCCCTCTTTGATCCCTACTCTCTCAGCCAGACTGCAGTGATGCAGCCTGTTTCCAGGACCACCACTTGGAGGTGGAGTAGGGTCTTGGTCAGCTCTGGTTCACTGACCCTGACACAAGCAGTCAAGCTATGGGTCGCTTACTGCATTCCTCACTTTTGATGCGTCTTTGGTCCCTCACTGAGTCCAAAGTGAGATCCTCCTGCAATGCAGTCAACCATGTCAAAGAATTACATCTGGGGTTCAAGGGACTTCTCCAAGCTTAGTGTGCAATGCTGGGTTCTCAACAAGTTTCACCACAGGGGGAAACCCTGGAAGTGTATGGATGATTTCAAGTCAAAAAGGGTGTAATTAGCCTCACAGAGGTTCACTTCCACATATGTGTATTGTAGCATTGTGCATAGCTGGTGGTCATAATAAGGATGATTGTACGGCTTTATGCCAGCGCGAAACAAGTGCATGTATTCCTAGCCCGTACCAGATTTTGTCTTGATCACGCAGCCATTTCTTCGCTGCATGAATCACTCCTTCATCATCTTCAAACCTTGTCCCACGGAGTGCATCTTTAAGTAGACCAAATAGATGAAAATCAGAGGGTGCCAAATCGGGACTATAGGGTGGATGGGGTAGTACAGTCCAACCCAATTTGGTGATTGCTTCCCGTGTTGCCAGACTTGTGTGAGGGCGCGCATTGTCGTGAAGGAGAAGCAGGTCTGCTGGATTCTTGTGCGGCGAACTCTGCGAAAACGTTGATTGAGTTTTTTCAATGTCTTAATGTAAGCTTGCGAATTGATTGTCTCTCCTCTTGGCATAACGTCCACAAGAATCACACCTTCAATGTCCTAAAAGACAGTGATCATGACCTTTCCAGCTGAAGGAATTGTCTTGAATTTCTTTCTTCTTGGTGATTGCGGATGATGCCTCTCCATTGACTGTCTTTTTGTCTCAGGTTCAAAATGATGTGCCCAGGTTTCATCACCTGTAACGATCTTAGCCAAAAAGTTCTCTTCATCAGCATTGAAACGCTCCAACAATTCAGAAGAAATTGCTTTCCTTTGCAATAGGTGGTCATTTCTGAGACTTCGAGGAACCCATCTTGCGCAAACCTTAGAAAATCCGAGAGTTTTTATAACTGCATTTGCACTACCAATGCTGACTGACAGCTGTAAGGCCAATTGTTGAGTAGTGATTCGCCTATCAGTCAGTAAGAATAATGCCCTCAGCGTATTTCAGCATTTCTGCGTTGGTGGCTGTGGCAGGACGTCCACTGCGCGGCCGATCAAGCAGCTCCGTATCTCCACTTCCTGATTCTTTGATTCTCTGAACCCAGCGACTGACTGTACTCCTGTCGACTGCAAAACTTCCATACACATCACATAGACGCTTGTGAATATTCACAACAGTTTCCTTCTTTGCAACGAGAAATTCCACAAATTGTTCATTATATGCTCATCTGGTATGTCAGCCTGTATTCATTTAACATGATCCAGTCATCTTTGTCTGCTGTATCTCATGTTGCTGCCTGTTGGTGATATCTGTTTAGTTGGTGTGTTCCCTTATTAATTGTTATTCACAATTCAGTTATATTATCTTCAACTGAGCTAAATATAGATATTTAACAATTTTTTTTTAAAAGAAAGGATATTGCCTTTCTCTGCTAACTTTTTTAACCTAGATTTCTTGCCATCTGATTAACCCCTTGACTACAAGGATGAAAGTAATTTTTGTTCGTGTGACCTGTTTCACTTCTAGATGGAACGGTCATGATGAAGTGCTTTGTCACACCACACTGGCAAATATGCAAATCATGACAAAGCTTCATCTTGTAGCGCTCAAGGAGCTAAGAGTAATTTAATATTAATGTGAAGAGCACTAAAGGGGTTAATAGTTTAGTATCAATGTGAAGCATGTTTCTTTATTCCCAGATTCAAACCCGCCACACCAGTGATGATTGTGAAACCATACTTCGTGCAAATGATCTGTTGTGATGCCTTCTGTTGTTGAAAAATTCTGTGTTCTGAGGCAAGCGGACTGTTTTCTCTGACTGTTATCAGAGACTGTTTACTTGAATGTTGGATGTGTGAAAGAGATGAGAATAGTTCCAACATTTATTTTCAAAAAAGCAAAACCCATTGTCTATTGTGTATATCTGTAATGTCTTTCTGTTTTGACTTGGAAGCATGTGTGTCCACCTTTTAGTAATCCCGTTTATCTGCTGTAGAACATATTAATTTCATGTAACATCCTAGTACACTTCAGGAAAAACATTCATAATTTTATACTTTTTAGTCCTATGCTTGATCAGAAGTTATGTGCTTAGAACAGTGGGTAAGATTTAACTCTCATAAGAGTTATGTGATCATTGTAAGTTTGGGTAACACTGTGCTGGAATATTGGCCAGTAATAAAGCAGCATATTACAGAAAGCGGAAGAATAATAATGGAATGAAGGTTTGTTTGAATCATAATTTCAGCTAGAAGTTAAACAAGCCTTGAAGTGGTTTTACGCAGCAATAATTTAAGAAACATGTCTGCAGTCATAAATTATTAAGTTGCGTTTTTTGCTATAGCCACTAAGAGAGTAAGTGTTCTCATGTGTTCCCACAACAAACAGTTGGCAGAAAACGATATGATAATGAATCAAGGAAAGTTGAAATAATAGATGTTTATTAAAACGTTATTAGAGATAAAAAACATGCAGTTAATACCAAAAAGCATCTGGAAAAGTTCAAATACTTCTCTGGCATTTTTACTACCAAAAAAAAAAAAAATTAAATATTGAATTTAAAAACAAAAAATACAGTAAAATAGCCTTCCAGCTGGTTTGGTAACGTTCAGAAATTAATGCAACATGAAGAGTTAATAAATGCAGAAGTTTAAAACAGAACAAGGCCAACACTGCTGAACTTAAAAGAACAGGGATAGTAAACTGGAACATGCAAAATTAAATTTTTGCAAGAAGTGGCCAGCAGATCAAAATAAAGTTTTTTAACAACACCTGAGTAATAAACACCTTAAAATAAAGAATTTTGATTTGGACGCTCTGAGGACAGCATAAAAAAGAGAGGGATATTTCAGAAAACACTGATGGGTGGAGTGGTGGACACACTTAAAGAAGTATAACAATTCAGATCTTGCCGCATCCAGTCTGAGGTAAGCTGATCTGAGCTTTCTGTGATGTGTCATAACACAAGCAATAGAGGCCAGAATTACAGCCCTTTGGAAGAAATGTGGCATTTTTTAATGAATTGTTAGTGTGAAAACATTTAGTGTACGGTCAGCAGAAGTTTACTGGTTTTACAATTAATTTTTTTTTCATTACCAGCATTTATGTAGAGGTAAGGTTGTATCTTGACCGCTTGTTATTATTATTAGATTTGTTGTTTTAATAAGAAAAAAGGGTTACATAAAGTGAAGTCACAAATGATCAGGATCTTATTTACGTTCCATCCAGGTGCGTATGTCTTCAAACTGTCCTTCTGATAAAGGTGCTGTGTGTTGTGTTTAATAATTAAATACCACTATGTGATTCAGTGGATCTTCTATGGAAAGTAATTTCTTGTTTGTTGTAGGAGTCCTAGCAGAATTATATATGTCATGAAGAATGAGACAGAAATTAAATGTATATATACACCATTATTTTCCACATACATCTTTATTCAGCCATATGGAATTTTGAATTCTCAGCATTCACAACAGAAACGTACATGTGTGCAGCAGGACAAAGCCAAACATTCAGTTATGATCCTAGTAAAATTTAAAGTGCATCTTTATCTTCATAAGACGCTTCAAAAATAGTGGCATACAAATATGAGGATGTACCCACAACTTTGCTGTTAAGAACACATATACTGGTTGTATACTTTATTATAAGTTTCTATTGTGTAGAGCACACATGGAAGTATCCAGTCTGATGATAAAAATATGCTAGCCCGCAAACAGTGAAAAAAGCACTCAAGAACTGAGATTAAAACCGAGCTCTGGCAAAGTTTTTTTTTTCTACTGTTTTCTAGTGCTGCCATCTAGATCCACATTGTCATGCTTGTTGAATTACAAAGATAGTTATCGCCAATAAACTAGTTTGATATACAGTTTTTAAACATTCCGTCTTCTTTCTTTATTCATGAGAGTGTGTACACTGTATAAGTTTTCAAGCAAACAAGAAAAAGCAGTGATCTCTGAAAGTCACAGAAATGCACTTATGTCAGGCAGCAGACAAGTAGGTTCAACAGTGTTATAGCAGGTTATTAAAAACCAGACCATGAGGTTTTTTTTTGTATCTGGACATGCACCCTTATTAAAGTGACTGCCCTTGTGTTGAGATTGAATGGTGCTCAACTGTTCTAAATGGGGGGAAACTCCTTAATCAAAAAAAAAAAAAAGAAAGAAAAGGGGAGGATGTGTATGTGTTATTTCAATGATGCTGAGCATAAATGCAGGCTGGTAAGAAAATATTACGCCCTGACATTTTCATCACTTTATGCAGTTTTAATGGAAATGGACGAATATTTATAATCAGTTTATTGCCACTTGTTTATAATTCTTATGCACGTGAATTTTATGCCCACAGACTTGGCTCCTGACTTAACTCTTTGACTCTGTAACAACGCTTAGAGCGTTGGTCAGATTTGACGCCCATTTCAAATCAACGCTCCAATCATTGTTTTTAGTTTATCTCAAATAAACCCAAAAAATTGTCCGTTTAATGCAGTTTATATTTTAAAACATTTAAAATGACTTTCGCTATTTAAACAATTAATTTGAATGTAGTTGAGCAGCACGTGCGCATGTTTTGATGTTATTACAATTTGTGTGACGATAAAATATGGACATTTTGGGCTAGACCTCTCCCGCAGGCATTTAAAATCACGGTGTCCCCCGGGATCAACGGTATTTTGTCCTCATTCCCAATGACAACTCTCAAGCTGGCTACTAAAATATATTCGTGAACTGCATGAGATAGGAACGTGATCTTTTCTTTGTAAGGTTCATCATTCCCCCTCCCGCCCCCACCTAAAATTACACACACACACGATAGATCTTTAGAGGGCTCAGTGTTACTAAAGTACATCACAAAAGCACATAGGTTGTCGAGCCCTGATCTATACTGTTCAAAAAAAGAAACGCAACATTATTGCAGTGGTAATGGACACCAAATTTCAAACTTGTACCAAAATTTTATTTTACGGAATTAATGTTTCAATCTTGGCATGAAGAAACTTTCAGACTTTAACAATGAAATAATGTTCATTAAATTTGGTTTGGACTTTTATTCTTTGCGACTGAGGCCTCCGTTTCAGTAAGGTGTATGGCCTCCTCTGGCCTCTATCAGAGAACGACATCTCCTTGACATGGATCCGATTAGCCGTTGGATCTGTTGTTGTGGGATGGCTGCCCACTCTTCCCGCAGTGCAAGAGAACTCTTGTCGGAGATTGGCTGGAGCCACGTCTCGCTGGCGGAGTCGTCTGTCGAGTTCATCCCATAAGTGTTCTGATGACATGGCTGGCCACAGAATGGTCTGGACGTTGTTGTCAGCGAGGAACTGGGTGGTGAGTTGTGCCACATGAGGTCGAGCGTTATCCTGCTGAAAAATTGACCCTCGTGCAGCCAGAAGTGGAAGGACGTGAGAACGAAGAATTTCAGCGACATATTGTTGGGCATTCAGGTGTCCTTCAATTTGCACTAGGTCACTTCTTCCCATGAAGTTGATCGCCCCCCACATCAGTACACCTCCACCACCATGTGGAGGAGCCTCATCAACGCTGTTCTGGGCGTAGCGCTTATGGACTCTGCGGTAAACTCTTCTCCGTCTATCGTGTCGCTGGAGCACAAAAAATGATTCATCACTAAACCAAACCCGTCTCCAGTCATTCCCAACGGTCCATTGACAATGCTGGTTCGCCCACTGCAGTCGGTTCTGGCGATGCCGGTCCGTAAGAACAGGACCTCTGTAGGGTCTTCTAGCCCAAAGACTACAACTGAGCCAGTTTCTTGAAATCGCCTCCAAAGGCGACTAATGGTGCTTCTAACCACATTAAATTGTCTGGTCACTACACTTTATGACTATCCAGTCTGTAAACGTCCAATGATGATGAGTCGTTGTTCTGTAGTGAGATGAGCCATACTTGCGCATTGAATTTTCAACTAAATTTATTCGAGGAGCGTCAATCTTTTATAGGCATACAATAATATGGTCAGAGAGTTTTGTTTTAAGTAAGTTTCACGGGATTCTCATGAACCTGTCACGCGTTATTGTCAAAAATGTTGTTTTGACCTTGACCTCTTTCATGACCTCACGAATCATGAGGTGGGTACAATTCAGGTAACCACGAGAAGTTAATGACCAGGTGGACACAGTCGATAGGTTGACTGATGTCCAATCAGCGAATATCTTTTATAAAAGTAACACTAAAAAAGTTGCGTTTCTTTTTTTGAACAGTATAGTTCTTCAGCCTCTGTCTTTGTGGGTGGTAAGGCCAGTAAACATGCCTCCTCAAGTAAAATTCTTCAATTGACTACATTTGCACACTGTAGATAACTTTGATGTCTGCAGAATGGGAGAAGATCGGCTACCACAACAAGCATGGGAAACAAAGAGCCAGGGATCCAGACCCCCGGACGACCGAGAGTCCGCTGGGAGGACAACATTAGACAATCTTTGAAGGACCGAGGACTGGAATGGAACCAGGCCAGGAAGAAGACAGCTGATAGAATAGTCTGGCGCTCTCTCTTCCAAACCTCTACACCTCACGGTAGAAGGGGAACGACTAAGTAAGTAAAGATAGATAACTTTGAAAAAATGATACTGCCAGAATTAAGCTGTAGCAAACAATTTTCCATAAACAATCATCTTCATACAGCATTACATTACTGCTTCTTCTTGGGTCCTAAGCCACTGGCAAAGCAGTCGGTCACCATCACACCTAGTCACATCTTGTAGGGCAGAAGATGGTTTAATCACGTGAATTACAGGGTAAAACCTCTAACCAACATGCATCTCCACTCGGTGCATCATGGAAACATGCAATCTTTGAGTTGCCTGACCAACGCTTCAGGGATCAAGTAGCGCCACAAGTGTGGTCCAACATCATAATTCCCTCAGTGGTAAAACATGTTTGATACATCAGGGCCTCAAAACCCAGCGCTTGCAGACCTAAGTGGAACAGTCCCAATTATGATGGTTTGGCTATGTATGCAGAATGGAAAATCAGCTACCACGACAAATATGGGAAACTAAGAGCCAGGGATCCAGACCTCCAGGATGACCCAGAGTTCGCTGGGAGGACATCAGACAATCTCTGAAGGACCAAGGACTAGATTGGAACCAGGCCAAGGGAAAGACAGCCAAAAGGATAGTATGGCGTTCTTTTTGGCAAACCCTTACACCCCCTGGGTAGAACAGGATTGATTAAGTAAGTAAGGTTAAACATTTTGAGAACCCAGCATTGCACACTACGATTGGCATTTACCTTAGTTGGCTGCGTGCAGGAGTATCTCAGATGACAGGCAGGGGAAGCTGAGAAGTGACTCTGTGCCGAATGTGACGATTACTTGGGATAGCCCAGAACCAGAGCACATCATTTTAGCCCTGCATATTTGGACAGCCCCTGCATGGCAGTGGAATGCAGTAGTAAGCTGCCCCTCTTTCCCATTGCTAACTAAAACCAGATGTGAGGATCCAAACAAAAAAAACTCCAGACCTAAAGGTCTTTTATATTTGGACATGCGCCCTAATATAACCAGCTAGGTTGAACGGGATGCGTCTCGCTACAATGAGGCAAAATTTTCTTTACAAAAAAAAAAAAAAAAAATGTGAGGATCTGTTAAATGCATGCCAAACCAGAAAAAAAGTACTCTGTGGGATAGATACTAAAGCTCATTTTATTTCATTTTCCGCTGAGCTCCTTATGGATCATGGAGCCACAACTGCAGTAACTTGCATCAAGCAGTCACATGCTCTTGCAGCAGTGGTTTATGTGAGTTCGTTTTACACGTTGAGGTTGCCAGCCACATACAACACCTCATATTAGTAGCCTTGTACAACATGCCTAACGGTGGAGTAGGCCTATTCTTTGTTTCTTCAGACAGTCCTGGGAACTACGTCGGGCAACTGAAGCTCCACCTAAAGTTTTGGAATGGCAGAAAACCCACAGAAAAAGCCTAGATCTATATTGTAGATACTGCCGAGGATTCTTCAACTTGGCAATGGCTGTGAAAGAGCAAATAGCTCCACAGCCCTAGTTAAAAAATACATGTTCTTTTTTTTAACTTTCAAATTGGGAGGGTTACCTGAAGATGTTTGCCTGTTATCAATAATTCTAATATTGTTTTAAGGACCAACATCATTGCACACGGACAACTCCACCAGTTCTCCAATCTCTTCCCTTAGATTATACGAGGATCTCAGCACAGTGAGCAAACTTCATAGTACCGGTGAGAATCCCAATGTGTGTATACAGGAATCACACGTCTTCTTTGATCCTTAGCCGCCGACTGTCAAAACAGTCAGTGGTCATCACGCCTGGTGGCGTCTTGTAGGGCAGCAACAAACTGCTTCCACTTTGTTTGGTCTGCGGCCATCCTTCATACAAAGCCCCAGCTCTGGTTCATTCTTTGCATCTCGGCCTCCTTAGTTCTCCGCCAAGTTGTTTTTGGTCAGCCTCTCTTTTGCTTTCCTTCAGGGGTCCATAGCATAGCTGTTCTTGTTATGGCATCGGCGTCTCTTCTGAGGACTTGGCCAACTCAGCTCCAGCGTCTGCTAGCTATGATGGTGTGCATGTCCTCTTGGTTACTCAGAGTAAGTAGTTCTTGGTTAGTGATAGTATTCAGAGAATTTTCCTTAGATTGTGTGGAAGGAGGACAGTTTCGACATTTCCTTCTCTGTTACTCTCCAGCATTCCACACCATAGAGAAGCACAGAAAGTACACAGCTCTCTTGGAGCCGCACTAGCGTAGTGGTTACAACACCGCTCTGGCGACCGGGTGATTCAGGATCAAACCTGGGCGACTGCATTTGAGGATTTTTCGTCGACCGGGATTTGGACTGGATTAACTCGAGACCTGGCGAGGACATTTGAAGTAGTGTCGTCGACCGGGGACTGGCGGCTGCTGAGCCGACCCAGCTCTAATGGGTACCTCCGAAAACGGCGAGTATCTGCCTGAATGGCGAGGGACACTTGTCTCTGTACAAGAAAATAGGATACTCACGTAAAAATCAATGTCAGGTTAGACATAATAATAACCTGAGATTTCGCCTCGAGTATTAGCAGGCGTACGAAAAAAAAAAAAAAAACACAGCTCTCATATAGTCTTAATTTGGTGTTTGTGCTGTACTGGGAAGACTTCCAGATGTTGTTGAGACTAGCAAAGGTTGTTCTCGCTTTATTCATTCTGTTTCTGGTGTCTTCGATTGTTCCGCCATCTGATGTTAGTATGCATCCTAGGTGTGTAAATGTGTCTGTCTGTTCCAGCTTCCGGTTCTTTATTATTATAGGCTCAGGACTGCCCACACTGAGTGTCATGACCTCTGTCTTCTTTAGACTGATGTTAGACCCACCTGCTGGCTATACTTATTCAGTCTATCTGTTTTTTCTTGGATGTGTTTATGTGAATGTGCGAGTAGTGCAATTCATTCATAACCCTCCACTCCCAAAGGAGCATAGGCCTTCAACAAACACCTGCCAAGTCCTCCTGTCACGTGCCATCATCTCAAGTTCTTTCCACGCTTTCCTCATCATTTTCACCTGTTTCCAGCTCTCTTCTCCATGTGCTTCTTGGTCTACCTCTGCCTCTCTAACCCTGGGGGTTCCAGAACAAGGACTGTCTTGTAATGCTATCAACAGGTTTCCTCAGTGTGTGTCCTATCCATCGCCATCGTCTTCTTCTCATCTCTTGTTCCACTGGCACTTGTCTAGTTCTTGTCCTCAGTTCCACATTGGTAACCTTGTCATACCATTTTAATCCCTCTATTCTACGCAAGCACCCATTTATGAAAGTCTGTAGCTTTTTGGTTGTTGTCTTTGTTGTTCTCAGAGCCATACAATAGGACTGACTTCACATTTGAGTTGAAGATTCTTATTTTCGTGTTGGATCCAATTTCTCTTGATCTCCATATATGCAATAAAAGCTCCTCTTGCTTTTTGTATTCTTATTTTGATATCACTGTCTGTCCCTCCAACTTTGTCTATATTGCTGCCAAGATATGTGTACGATTCTACATCTTGTATTGGTGTTTCTTCAAGTTCAACCTTGTTATCATTAACTGCATTTATTCTCATTATTTTTGTCTTTCCCTTCTGTATTTTCAGACCCAATTGCTGTGACCTCTCATCGAGTGTTTTCAATTTGTCCTGCATCTGATTAAATCTGCTTTCTTGTTTTTTCTGTCTTTTATCTTATTGATGGTTTCTGTTGTTATCCATGCTTAGTGCAATGTCTTCTGCATATTCCAAATCTTCCAGTGTAGAAAACATCCATCTAATTCCTCTTGGACTGCCCTCTGTTGTCTGGTGAATCACCCAATCTTTGACTGTCAAAAATAAAAGTTGTTAATAAGGGGCATCCCTGTCATACTCCTGTCTTCACCTCAAAAGTTAGGTTGCTTTACCCAATACTGCATGTAAAGTTAGCACAGAGGCTTTTTATGATGGAAACAATGCAGCAGGGAATTACATAAGCTCTCAGTAGGCTGTCCCTGTGTATGCTGTCAAAAGCCTTTTCAAAATCAACAAAGTTAATGTATAGCTGTCTCTGCCATCCCGAGCCATGCTCTATAATGTTCCTGAGGGTGAATATATGATCTGCACATCTGTTCTTTCTGAATCCTGCTTGTTCTTTCCTCAGTTTATGGTCTACTGCTTCTGAAATTCTCTGGATAATTATCCTGCCTAGTAAAGTAGTATTTTACTGGGAACTGAAAGGAGAGTAATTCCTCTCCAGTTGTTGCAGTCTGCAAGGTCACCCTTCTTGGGCAATTTGACGATTATTCCTTTATGCCACTCTGCTGGTGTTGTCTGTTTTCCAGACTTGTGCAAATAGTGGTTCTAATAGTTCTGCTGCTAGTTCAGGATCTGCCTTGAATAACTCAGCATTTAAATTGTCGTGACCAGGAGCGTTTCCATTCCTTAACTCTTTGATAGCTGTGATGATTTCTTCTCTTTGTGGAATGTCTGTATTTACGTCACACATTCTATAAATATTTTTGTGGCGAGTAGGTTTTTCCTAATGTTGTAAATTTTGCCAGGGCAGCAGCCATTTGGCTTTACGATTTCCAACTGACAAGGAATTTTTAATGTGTGCAACTTGCACATTGGATCTCCTATTTTTTTGCCATTATCAGAGAAGGCTAGACATCCGATCTCACTACCCATGGAGTTTGACATCGTTAGGACCCACTGGTTTTGAAAAAGTTTCCGTCAAATATATTCCCTGTACTAGGAACTGAACCTTTAGAATTAGAGGCGGACACCATACCTCTTAGCCACTCTGACCTCAAATTCTAATATTACTTATGGTAAATGCATGGAGGCATATCTGGAGTCATCCACCAACTATGCACAATGCTACAATATCCATATGTGGAAGTGAACCTCTGTCTGTGAGGCTAATTACACCCTCATCGACTCTTGAAATTATCCACATGCTTCCAGATATTCTCCCTGTTGTGAAACTTCTTGAGAATCCAGCATTGCACCTAAGCTTGGAGGAGTAACTTGAGCCCCAGACGTGATTCTTTGGCTTTGACCTGGTTGACTGCATGCAGGAGGATCTCACTGTGGGCCCAGAGATAGGCAGGGGGAGCTGAGAAGTGGCTCTGTGCAGGACATGACAATTTCTTTGGGACAGCCCAGAACCAGAGCACAGTATTTTAGCTCTGCATAATTGGAGATCCCATTTGGATGTTGGGGAATGCACAGTATGCCATGGCTTCTTATTACTAGTTTGGGACCAGATGTGACAATCCATTAAATGCAAGCCAAGCTTGAGAAACTGGAGCTCATGACTTCCAACACAGCACGTTTTGGAATGGCAGAAAAGCCACAGGAAAAGCCTAGATCTACAGTGTAGATAATACCAAGAAATCTTCAACTTGGTTCTGGCTGCAAAAGAGCGCAGCCCTAGTTAAGCAACAACAACTTACAGTAACTGTGACAAACAAATACATAAGAAATCTAAGTAAATAAAATAACAAAAGGCAAAAATATGACACCACCCTTTAATCGAAAATATAATAACCAGGTCATGCTTTTTTTGCTTCAACAACACCAAAATACTAACTCATCATCACTATCCTTCGGCTCCCTGAGAAGCACTGGCCTTCAACAAATTCATGCCAAGTCTTCCTGTGCCATCTGCTCAAGGTTCTACCATGTCTTCATTTGTCTCCAGTTCTCTTCATGTTTTTTTTTTCCAGTCTACTTCTACCTCTCTTTTCCTAAGGATTCCAGAAGAAAGACCGACTTGTAATGATTTCAAGTTTCCTCAATGTGTGTCCTATCCACTGCCAGCGTTGTCATCTCTTGTTCCCATCTGCACAAGACTCACACATTGGGGGGAAAAGGCAAAAATATGATATATATGCACTTGTCACACTCTTGTCATCAGTTCTACCTTGGTAATCATGATATATACCATTTAAATCCTATTCTATGAAAGCACCCACTTATGAAAGTCTAACTTCTTGGTTTTTTGTTTTAGTTCTTTTCCACATTTCAAAACCATACAATAGGATTAACTTGAAATCTGAGGTGAAGATTCCGATTTTTGTGTTGGACTTGATTTCCAGATTTTTCAAAAAGCAGTGAAAGCTCTTCTTACTTGTTGCGTTCTTATTTTGATATCACTATCTGTTCCTCCAACTCTGCATAATTTTCCAGTTTACGTCACACTTTGCAGGTTTCGGCTCTTCATTAACTTTACAGAATAATAAAATAAATAAAAATACATAGCAGGATCTCAGAGGTTAAAATGGTGTATATTCATTCCTTGTCACAATTTTAAAATGAATGAACTAAGGCTCTGCTAAAGTTTTCAATATACCTGGTCATATTTAATAATAATAATAAAAAAAAAAAAAAAAAAAGATTAAAAAGTTCAGACATTTTCAGACAAAAATATTCAAGAAATCCTTATCCACAGACAAAAATCAAGAGATGTTTTTAGTACCGTACAGACTTAATCCAAAATTTCATTATAGCATAACTTTGGTTAACTGTTCTCTCCTGTGTGTAAAGTTTCTGCCATGAACAGCTTGCCAAGACTTTGAGCAGCAAACTCACAAACTTGTTTGCAGTAATTGTCCATCTGACCAGCCACCAGAGTACACTCCAAACGTTGTGGTGTAGGCAGTGGTTTAAACAGCTTATTGATGTCTTCTTCTGGCAAGGGTGGTTCCCCTCTCTGTTTTCGCTGGGCATTCTCTTGTTCCTGAAATGAATGGATTATAAAAGATGAATTAATGACTGCATGGAATAGGGGGGCGAGAAGAAAAGGAAAAGCAGAATCACAGAGTTTTCAAACAAACAAGAAAGAAAAAGCAGTGATCTCTAAAAGGCACATCAATACACATATGACTGGCAGCAGACAGGTAAACTAGGTTCATCAGTATTATAGCAGATTAATAAAAGGTAAAGTATCTCGTTACACGCCCATTCAGGCATATTGGGAATATGGTGTTAGGCCCATATTGTCTTGGAGCTGCGGTAGCATAGTGGTTAGTGCACTGGCTTCCTAGCGCAGTGGTCTATGGTTCGATCCCCAGATGAGGCGGAAAATTTTTAGGCCACAAACGGCTCCTGGGTCGACCCAGCCCCAAATGGGTACCAGAGCTACTCTGGGAAGGTTAAGGCGGCCGGCGTGATGCCGACCACATCACCCCTCGTGTGCCGACGGTCAAGATAATATGGGCCTAACACCATATTCCCAATATGCCTCAATGGGCGTGTAACGGGTTCCTTTACCTTTTTTTTTTTACCCATATTGTCTTGACCATTGGCGCACTAGAGGTAATGTGGTCAGCATCACACCAGCCACCTTAACTTTCTTGGAGTAGCTCTGGTACCCAATTCACGAGGCTGGGTCGACCCCAGAGCCATTTGCGGTCTAAAAAGTCCCACCTCAACTGGGGATCGAACCATGGACCACCGAGCTAGGAAGCCAGTACACTAACCACTGCGCTACCATTAATAAAACCAGACCACAATTTCCTTTTCCCTCCTCATGGAGCATGGGATCACCACTGCAGGTGGTGCACATGAAATAAGCCTACACCAAGCACTGACATGCTCTTGTAGCTGTAGCAATTTGTTTTAAATGATGAGGTTACCAGCCTCACGCACAAAAGCTCTTATTAGTTGCCTTGCGCGACATACCTAAGGGAGGTCTTATTATTCCTTATCAGAGACCACAGAGAACTATATTAGCAGCTACAGAAAAATTCCCAGGGCTAAAAAATAAAATTATCTTGAACACAAAACAGCTTAGAACAGATTGCTAACAAATAAAGTATGGCTGGAAGAATGAGAGAATACTGTGGTTATGAGATGCAAAAGATGGCAATACAATTCTTTCAATTACACAATAAAAAAAGACAAACAAATAATAAAAGTGGAATAACACACAGAATGGGAACACTGCTGTGCATAAAAAATCAGTGTACATGTGGTATGGTTATCAACTTCGAAATCAGAAAATTCTCTCTCTCTCTCTCTCTCTCTCTATATATCTATATCTATCTCTCTATATATATATATATATATATATATATATATATATATATATAATATATATATATATATATATATATATATATATATATATATATATATATATATATATATATATATATATATATTTTAGTCTCAACTTTTATCACTGACCTTTCCCTCCAACTTTAATGAATTTCAAGTGTTGTATCCTTTATACAATATGTTTTAAAATATTTTGTCTGACTCTGGTCTCTTTCATAATGTTTCTTTTCATGCCCGCTTTTCCAGGGCTCTTTTTTTTCTTTCTGTATATGTGCTATACACATCGCATGCTTTGACATATTCACATAAATGTAGACTTTTTTTCAACATCCCCAAAGTTGGTGTTTCCATCATCAATGGTGCCCCTTTCAACCAGCAAATGTCTTATGTTCTATGCAATCAGCTTATGGTCATCCCATGTCTTATGTTCTATGCCATCAGCTTATGGTCATCCCATGTCTTCATCATTCCTTTCAATTATAGTCTTCAGTCCTCTTCTCCGTGTTTTTTGGTCTCCCACCCTCTCTCTTACCTAGCGATCCCAGAACAAGGACTGCCTTGAAATACTCTCAACAGGTTACCTCAATGTGTGACCTATCCATCACCAGCGTCTGCTTCTTATTAGTTCCACATTAGTGATCTTTCCAACACAGTGATTCCCCCCCCCCCGAGGTCAAACATGCTGAGAACCCAGCACTGCACACTAAATTTGGAGCAGTCACTTGAGTCCCAGACATAACTCTGACGTTTACCTGCACACAGCAGGATCTCACTATGGACCCATGATAGGCAGGGAGAGCTGATAAATTGCTCTGTAGGACGTGACAATTCGTGTGAGAGCTCAGAACCAGAGCCTAGTATTATAGCTCTGCATATTACTATGCCCCCTTGGATGGCAGGGAATGCACAACATGCTACATGCTTCTTCCTTCTAGCTTGGAACCAGCAGTAATGATCCTTTAAATGCACGTCAAGCTGGGATAGAATACCCAGGAAAGAAACTGGTGCTCATGACTTCAACTCAACACGTTTTAGGATGGCAGAAAAGCCTAGATCTACAGTGTAGATAATATCAAGGAGTCTTAAACTTGGTATTAGGTGCAAAAGAGTGAGAAGCTCAACAGCCCTAGTTAAACAACAACAAAATCACCACTCGTTCAGCATGTTTTCCAGTGGTTGTTGGTGAGACACTTCTATTTTACTATTCTTTTATTGGTACTATTATTCGTCTGTTATTATTCTTATTTGCTACAACATTCATTGCTCATTAATAACTACTTTTAATTTCTGCACACAATTTATCAAGACTGAAGACCACATATGAAATGACAACTTAATGATACATCTTAAAAGCCACATATGAAAAGACAATATAAGAATAAATCTAAAATACCACATATGAAAGTAAAACTTAAGAGACTAATCAGACCAGTCAAGCAGCAGCAATTTGTAAGTGCAAGAAAAATCTCAACTATCTTACCCGTTTCACGAGGTACTGCTGCTTCATCTGTTGCTGCTTGAAGTTGTTTCTCTGGAAGTTAAGATATTTGTTTGTGTCCATCGCCACATCATCAACACACTCCATAAGTTGACGTAAATTCTTCTCCAGCATGGAGCTAGGAAACAAAATAAAAAACCAGTTTAAACTTTGAATAGTTTAGTATTACTTTCAGATGGCAATGTGTCAAAGAAGACCACTTCTGTAAGTTAATGACACAAAGAACAGATTAAAATCCTCTCTCGTTACATGTTAATTTATATTTTTTAAATGCAAAAGTATAGAAACAAGAGTTTCAATGGGAAAATGGACAGAATTGTCTTTGGTTCCTGGAAAATTACACAAGTGATGAACTGAGAAACAAAGAGTTATGAAGAAAACAAACCAACCAGCCAACATTTCTTATGCTAACAGACCAAGAAGACAAGCATGTCAGAGAAGTGGGGCTTCAGAAACAAGCTGCAAGTATGATCCTGTCAGCATGGCCTGCTGGCCATGTCCTCAGTGTTACAGCTGGTGTGTGGGATACCAAGAAATTAATGAGGCCTCTGCATGAATTCCAGAGTTCGATTACTAACCAAGACCCTTCATCTCTCTTTCAGAGCACACGCTAGCCTTCCTGTTCGGTGCCATCTATTCAAGCTGTTTCCATGTCATTATCCCTGTCATGTTTGTCTCCAACTCTATTCTCCATGCTTTTTTTCAACCTCCCTCATGCCTCTTAACCTTCATAACAAGTACTGACATGTAATGCTATCAACGGATTTCCTCAAATGTGTGCCCTATCAAATGCCAGTGTCTCTTCCTCGTCTCTTTATTTGTCTGGTTCTTTGCATTATTTTCACACTGGGGATCTTGTCATACCATTTCAATTTTTCCGTTCCACACAAGCATCCGTTTATATAGAGTCTGTAGCCTCACTGTTGTCACTTCTGTTGTCCTTCATGTTTCACAGCCACACAATAGCACAGCATCAACATCCGAGTTGAGAATTATTATTTTTATGTTTGACTTCTTTTTTTCCCCCCCATATATTTTCCAATGCAATGAAAGCTTCTCTTGGCTGCTGTATTCTTATTTTGGTATCTATGTCTGTTCTTGCAACTCCCCATCTATGCTGCTGCTAAGTTATATGTTAAGAGTCCCATATTTTGCAGGAATTCTTCTACAAGTGCAATCTGGCTATCATTTGTCATATAATCTGTGTATTTTTAGAACCAGTTGCTGAGACCTCTCATCAAGTGTTCTCATCCGGCCTTGCATCTTGGTTACAGTTATGGGACAGAAAAGCCACGTCATCGGCAAAAGGAACTACTGATGAGTGTAACTGTGGCACTGATATAATGACTGTTGAGTATCTACTTGAAAGGTGCTCAAAGTATGAGGAACAGAGAAAGCACATCTGGACATCACTAGTACCATTCCTAGAAAAGCTCTACAGAGATGTCAAGAGCCTCAGACTGACCACTTCTTTCTTTGAAAATATTCAAGTTGACGTCTGAGGCTGAATGAAGAAGATCATAAAGCTGTTTTGTCAGAGTTCACTAAATTTTATTTCTGTTGGTTGATGTTCCTGTTTTCATAATGCAATCTACAGCCAGTAAGAAGAAAAATGGTGACAATAGGCATCCCAGTTGCACTCCAGTTTATATTTCAAAGGAAAATTCTTTTTCACTGTTTGCTCCTAAATAACCACACCTATCTCTCCTATAAAGCCAGCAGTCCCTCGTCACCATAGTTTCTTCCTCAACTGGATTGGAGAAGGCCACACTGCTACCTTGCTCCTCTCATGGCTTTGGACAGACAGTTTTGGAGTACATGTTCTACTGTCTGTTAGTCCTCCACACAAGGACACACAATCTGTCTGTACGATTTTCAGTTTGTTTAAAAAGATTGTACCAGAATCCGAGTCTGCATTACCGAACTCTGGATGTTCCTTCTGCCATTTCTCTCTATAGCTCTTAAGACAGAAAATGATTAGCGTACTAAGAAAATTAACAACCAAGAAAGCCCCAAGGACTAGAAAAGATTATTAAATGATACTAAATGTGGCCCAAATGCAAAGCTAAGTACTTCTAAACTTCCTTAAAAGAACGTAGGTAGAATGTACTCTTCCAAAAGCATGGCTGGCCACAAACGTCTAGCCAGTTTGACTTTAAAAAAAAAAAGTCAGCTGAAGAACCCAGGAACTAAAGACCAGTCTCATTGACCTCAGCCACTTGAAAACTTGCTGAAAGAATGGTGAATTAGAGACTCTACTGGTGGCTGAAACAGTCAATGATAATAGACAGGCTTCAAGAAAGTATGCAAAAGGCTAATTTTATACAAAAAACCCATGCATTTGAAGGGGCATACACACTACAGCTGTACTTTGCCCTGCAGCAAGATCACAACACAGTATGGAGACAGGTACTTTTTTCTAAGATGACACAAATGGGAAAAATTTGTTAGGATTAAAGCTTTCATGAGTAAAAGAATAATACAAACAGCAGAAGGCACCAAATCATCCAAAAAGCACTAGAGGAAGAATTGCCACAAGAATCTGCACGAAGCTGCATTCTCTTCCTTATCTACACAAAGGATATTCCCCTCATCTTGAGGGTCTCAAAAGAATCGTATGCAGATGACCTTTTCAACTGGACAGCAGAAAAATACAACAAAATGGACCAAGCTAAGCTAAACAGAGACCTGCCACAATAGTGGCGTACTGCAGATTTTTGAAACTTAAAATAAAGACCCAAAAACCAGAATATACAGTTTTCACCTGATGCATCAAGAAAAGCATGAAGCCATACCAATTAAAACTTGAAGGGCAGCTGCTGAGGATAGAAGACAATCTAAAAATATTTAGGAATGGAGCATGACAAGCAACTACTGTAAGGTTCCATGTACAAAATGAAAGACAAGGCAAGCAGATGCCTAAACCTAGTTAAATACCCTGAGAGTACTAGCCACAGAACAGAAAAAGGAAATCTCTGACAGCTGTACCTGGGATACATTCGATCATTTATGAATAATAACCTACCACTACAGTTGGCAATCAGCAAAACTACCCTAGCAAGACAAAGACCAAAACTGAACCTACCTTGTACCAAGATCAAGAGCAGAAAACTTTTGCTCTTTTCTAGTCTTTTCTGCGAGCTCGCAAAGTAAGGCATTGACCAGATGAGAATTTCTCAGGACAATTGGAATCTCTTCAAACATGGTATCAAAGTTGATGCCATGCTTGGCCATGTTCTCTGGTGTGAAGTCATTTTCCTTATAGAATTTCATCATGGCTGGTGTCAGGCGGTAAGCCTTCAGTGAAAGAAATCCCTGTGTCGTGCGCAGTGGATCTGCAAAAAAAAAAAAAAACTGAAAATTCTTCACTACAGATGTATCCTGTCCCATAATTATATGTGAGTATAATAAATGATATTTCTGCATGTTTTTATCTTCTTCACATAATTGTTCTGGACATTGCTAGTAATAAAAATACCAAATGAATATTATATCTGTGAAGATAAACAAACAGCTAAAGTTTTTATTTTAGCATTTGCTTTAAAAAAAAAAAAAACTAAATAAAAGCAAAGAAAATCTTGAGTTTCAATACACAAAAGCAGGTTCAATTTATTTTCCCAGATGGTAGATAAATGGTAGACACAAGACACAGGTATAGCAAGAGGCAAAGAAAAAGAATTAATAATCATACGGGTTTGTAATTTTCTCTCATGTATTTTAAAAGACAGAAACAGGTTACATATTCAACAACACTTACCATATATAAGGACAACAGATTCTTCTATAGAATGCTGATAGTTGAACTGTGAGTCAAGGAGGGCACGATTGATAAATGACCCAAAATATGTGCTTTGGTACCAGCCAACATGCAAATGGTCTACATTGACATGGCGTAGGTTCCTCATCATTTCCATCTGATACTGGACTGATACTAGAAGCAAACACAAATCAAGTTTGGCTTAGTATAAATGACTGCACTTTCATATTATTTTCATCAAATCACATAATATTAACTATACAGTTAAACTGGTATTCCCCCCCCCCCCCCACCCCATGGATACATGTGAGGATATAAGTTTGGCAGACTATCTTTATTGCACACGGACAACTACATCAGTGCTCCAATCTCCTCCCTTAGATCACACAAGGAGGATCTCAGCACAGTACACAAACTCTGTAGCACCAGCTAGAATCCCAATGTGTGTAAATAGGAATTTCACATTCAATAAATATTTTTGTGGTGGGTAGGTTTGTAATCTTTTTGTAAATTTTGCCAGGGCAGCGGCCTTATGGCCTACTCTTTATGATTTCCAACAGCAGTGGGATTTTTAATGTGCGCAACTTGCACACGGGACTTCCTATTTAATTGTTCTTATCCGAGAAGGCTAGGTATCCGATCTCACTACCCAGGAGACCAGGGGGGAGTATGACATCAATAGGACCACTGTTTCTGAAAAATTGTATTCCCTCTACTGGGAATCGAACCCAGCACCTTTAGAATTCAAGGCGTACGCCATACCACTTAGCCACTCTGACGCACTATATAATAGTTTACAAACAGGATGTAACTTTTCAATAGACCCTGTATTTTATGCCCCCCCCCCCCCTTTTTTTTTAGGTATAATAAATATGAAACTATAAAGAGTGTATAGTCTTTCTTGAGACACCCTGTATATAAACAAATCACAGTCAAAAGGAAGACAAGTCATAGTGTCACTCACACCAATATTCCCAAGAACATTTAAGTTTTGTACCTACCTGCATCAAAATCTTCATCTTCATTGTGCTTGGGGAAGGGGAAACAATTTGTAATCTCAAGCCTATTGTCCACGACCAGACCAAGCAGGACACCCTGCACCAAGTCTGTGCCACCAGCTCCTTCCTCAAAACTGTGCTTTATAATCTTCAGCACAACCTAAGATATCAATCAAAAACAAATAAAACGCAATTAACTTTTTATTACTGATTAAAACCTGACCTAAAGGTATTTTATATTTGGACATGCGCCCGAATATAACCGATTGCGCTTCGGCAAAACTTTATTTAATAATTTAAAAAAAAAAATAACTCTTAACAGACGAGAGATGAGTATTTGGGGGCCAATTATTCCAGGTGCTCATGGTGGGAGGCTAGTTTTTGGGCCGGTAGATTTCAAGAAGTCCCCTGAGTATTTCCCGGGGGTCTCAGACGAGGCAAAGTAAGAATATGACAACAGCTCCCTGGGGCATGTCGTACAAGGCAACTAATATGAGGTTGTGCAGGAGGCTGGCAACCTCATCACGTGAAACCAAATTGCTAGAGGAACGCGTGCTGCAAGAGTATGTGGATACTTGGCACATGTTTCCTGTAAAGGGACCAGCTGCAGTGGTAGCTCCATGCTCCATAAGGAGCGATAAAAGAAAATGATGATATTTGAAGTATGTTTTTTGTTTTTGTTTGGCTTTGTCACACTTTTATATTTTATTGATCCCTATTCAAATTCCTTTACAACTATGTATAACATTGCCATACTTTTAGAATACGTTAAATGAACCGACGCTTAAAATTATATGAGTGGTAGAAAATTATTTCCCCCTGCGGGCGACATGTGTCGCCAAAAAAAACATTGTTCTGACAGCTGGAGGCACCGTGTGTCGCCTTACAGATTTCATCGTTTCTAGCATGAGGACTTGTGTAACATGGAAACTTTATACCAACACATCCTTTTTTGTTGTTTTGCTAAAATGGGTGTAACGAAAAGATCGTCATTTGATTTGTATTGGTCCTTTATTTTTTTTTTTAATTTTAAAATATTTAAAAAAAAATATTTTTTTATTATTTTAAATTTTTTTTTTGTTTTTTTTCATTTTCATTTCCTTTTAATTTTCAAATTTTAATTACTTTTATTTATTTAAATAATAATGCAAAACATAAAAAAAGCACACCACAACTCATTTTAGAGTCAATTTTTAATTTTTATAAAAGATCAAACTATTATCCTTTTGTCCGAACACCAAAAACCGAAATACTCTGAAAATCAAAAGTTTCTTTCAGCTACTTTTCAATCACACTTTGGGTGATTTCTGAATATTTTGGGCAACTTAGGGCTATTTTCTGGACACATTTTGGGCAACTTAGGCTATTTTTGGTGACATTTTGAATGTGATTTGGGCGACATCTAAAAACCAAACAAAAATCTGGTTTCTATAACAAAGCTGTCCCTGGTGATTTGAGATTTTGTTTTTGTTTCCGATCCCCAGGGTTTTGAGTTATTCACTCTTTTAACCCTTGCGGCAATTTGGGGATGTTGTTTTGGGCTTTCTTACAACCCCAGAGAACTTCCCCAACTCAGCGGGCACAGCTGCTGGAGGTCACATCAGACCCACTAATTGGTGTGTGTGCAATGCCACGAGAAGGATGGACCTCTACCCTACAAGGGGGTCATTGTAGAGGGGGACTCTATCATCACCCGAGCCAGTGGTGCAGCCACCACAGCTACCGCCCTGCCCAAAGATGCAGTCTGAACAGACATATGTAGCTCTGCCTTATCTTTTGGACTGGGAGGGCCTGTTACCAGGAGCACCACACACAGTATTTTGGGGGGGGGGGGGGGGGGGTGTGTGTGTTTCCAGATGTTATTCCTCAGTGTTTTCTATGCCATTTTTCTTTGAAGTTATTTTTATCATTACTTCATGTCTTCAGTTTGAATTTTGCTTCTCCATCTTTGGAAGTTTATCTGCCTTCTCACTCTATATGTCTTGTAATGGGTAGGAATTCACCGTACTTTTTTAAAATTTATAAAGTACATATGTGAGGCCTATAATGTGCTGTGCGTAGGGCTGTTTCAAACCATCAAAACATTGACTTTAAAAATAATGAAACACACTGAAGAAAACATGTATAGTAATCATGCGTTTGTTTTATTGAAAGAAAGTGCTCATTGTTAACATCCGCCTGCTGGACTTAAAAATTGCTGTGAGGTGATATAAATGAAACAAATACAAACAACTCCAACAAGCTGATGCACCAAAGTAACGGACTATATTAATAGCTCAACACATTTAATTAATGGCTGTTGGGAGTGAAAGTTTGAGGGTTTGCTTTCTTTTTAGAAAAAGTTATCAAATTTGTGTGAGGAGCGCGTCACATTTTAGTCCTTCTATTCAATGCTGGCACCCATCTGTAAATACATTTAATTTCTTTGTTATCCCTTCTGCTATTCTCCTCTGTAGTTGTGTGCAATACACTAAGACTTAATATTTGAACTGACAATTCTATTTTCGTTGAGGACTTGAATGTGTTTTGACATTCATATATTTTTAATGTTTTGAAAGCTCCTCTTGACGTCTTTACCCTTGAAGACAATGTGCTTTTGTGTTACAGCCACCTCTATGGTTACAGCATGAAACATGCCCTCTAAGAATAGATGTGCCCTCTAAGAATATTTACTTCCCAAAAACAACAATAGTTTTTACTAAGATGTGCCAGAAGTTGATAGGTCTTTTCGATTAAATACAATTATAAAATTCAGAAACAGATAGAATGTCAGCTGATTTATATAAATTCTGTAAGGTATCGGCTGATGCACTACGAAAACTTCGTAGTGGCTGAGTGTTACGTTTAGGTGACATTTTCCCCTCCAAAAATCATCCCTTTTTCGCTTCCTCACACCACAACTGAATTTCTTAAAACTTTCAGCGTAAATTCTATTTTTGTGAACAGAAAACATTACTTATATCACGGAACTGCATTTCAAAACAGCTTTATAACTGCTGTACATTTAATGCTCAGAGGCTACTTAGAAAAATACCAAACTACAGAAAATCTGACAAAATGTACGGCACAACAAAAATGAAATCAATGAATAAAAAAAATGAGTTTAATCTAATTAAACATAACAAGACCTATATTGGTATACACTGCTTTCAATTATAGGCTTTGTATGCACTGCTTTCAATTATAGCTATTTAATTAATGATATTTTGCTATCCAATAAACAAATTCTAAGGTACGATTTTTTAAATGTTTGCCATATGATGTTTAATTTTAAGTTTTAAAAGTGTCTGAATCCTATGGAAAACATATGAAGAAATGCCGATTTCTTCATAAATGACAAGTTTCAGATTCCTTTGCGATAAGAACCGGAGTGTGGCAGGAGTGCATCTTGTCACCATCTCTCTTCTTACTGGCTACTGAAAACAACATAATCCAACAGAAATAGAATTCAGTGGACTCAGGCAAAACAGCTTGATGATCTAGATTTTGCCATTCACCTAACTCTTCCATCCTGTAATGCATTCCCAGATGCAAGACAAAATTAAAATTGCCCCTACTTGAGAGGTCACAACAACTGGGTATGAAAATACAAAGATTATGAGAATAAATGCAGCAAATGACAGCTAGATTGCACCTGAAGAACTATCCCTACAAGATTTAGAACTCATTTATATATCTTAGCAGCAATAGTGTTGGAAGAACCGATGGTAACATAAAATAAGAATACAAAAGACAAGAGGAGTTTTGATTGTATTTGGAGATATATGGCAATCAAAATAAATCAAGATCAACACACACAAATCTGAATCTTTCATTCAAATACCAAGGTAGTCCTTTTCTATGACTGAAACATGAAGAAAAAAATAAAATGACAACCAAAAAGTTACAGATTTTCATAAATGGGTGCTTATGCAGAATAAAAGGATTGAGATGGTACGACAAAATCACCAGTATGGAACTGATCGAAAGAGCTAAGAAAATACCTGTAGTACAAGAGGTGAGGAAATTAGGCTGGCTTTGGATAGAACATGAGCCGCGGTAGCACAGTGGTTAGTGCACTGGCTTCCCAGCTCGGCGGTCCTGGTTCGATCACCATTTTAGGCAGGATTTTTTAGACCACAAACAGATCTGGCGGTCAACCCAGCCTCATGAACTGTGTACTAGAGCAACTCTGGGAAGGTTAAGGTGGCCGGCGTGATGTTGACCACATCACCCCTAGTGTGCAGATGGCCAAGAAAATATGGGCCTAACACCATATTCCCTATATGCCTCAATGGGCGTGTAACGGTATCCTTATTTTTTCCACTGGATAGAACATACACTGAGGAAGTCAGTTAACAGGATTATGAAGCAGTTCTAGTTCTTGAATTACTAAGATAAAAGAAATACAGAGCCCAAAAAAAAACCACACACACGGAGACAGGGACTGGAGACATAGGCTTACATGAAAAGATAAAGATGATATGGAAAAACTATGAATGGATGGCATAAGCCAGGAAGGCTTGGCGTGTATTTGTTGAAAGCGCATGCCAATAGGAGCTGAAGAGTAGGGGCCTACTGATGGTGATAGATTGAAATGAAGTAGAATGCCACATATGTCCGATTTTGCCCAAATGTTTATTGATCCAGTGGCTAATGAAGTCGTTGGCTGAAATAAAGAATGGTGGGCTGTTTGTTCGATATGGCTTCAAAAAAAAGAACTCAGAGATGCAGTAATAAGGGGTAAGGAGTCCTAAATCTAACCCTAAACCCAAGGCCTAACCTTTTTGCGGTAGATGACGCCAGATTGGCTATCCATATTTAAGTTACAGCTAACCGTAACCTAATCCCAACCCTATCTTTAGCTTTATTAAACAGCTAGCCTTAACCTAACAGCAACACTTTAAACTTTGTCAAAAATTAATAACGCCCGACAGAAACTGAGGCCTTTTTAAAAATAAAAAAGAATCCAACTTGAAGCGAAAGCTTTGTTTTGGCCAACATGGCGACCTCCAGTCTACTGTCCACTACCTGAAACTCTTCATCCTAACCCTAGCGACGAGGGCGATTTATTAGAATGACATCGAAGAACTAGGCCTAAGTCCCACTGTTTTTAATTTCAACCAAGTCGCCCACATCGATATGGCCTTAAACATAAAACAGACGCAACAATAAGGGGTAACTCAAACGACGTGGACCACTTAATTGGCCTGGATTCCATAGAAGTTTGAGCGAAATTGGACATACGTCCCACTATATTTCATTTCAACCAATGATATCATCGTATCTAGGCTTTTCATTAGGCCTATGCTGTGTTCAGCGTTTTTACGGTCAGATTAAAAGAATTTTTAATTGCTCAGCAGATAGATGTAGAAGACATTTACTACATGAATGGTATATATCAGACATTTACATACAACGCTTAGTGCAGATTTAAACAGCACTTACAAGTCCATCAATCTGAACCACCTGCACTTGGGTATCAATTCCACGTTTCGACGCCATGACAGTTCCTCGTTAGTAGCGTTTCCTACGAAAAAGTGTTTCCCAAAAACTTGAATTCGGGAAATCACGCACGCGTTAAAATTAGAACATAAATTTAATAACACAGAATACATCTGATATTTTTCTTATTCAAATTTATTGTATGAATGATTGCTAATGGACGAGTTTGTGGCCAATTAGTTGTTTATGTGAGTACAGGTATCAGTGCGTGTATTTTACAATAATGGTACAAGAGGTATAATCAGGGCCGTAAATAGAACTTAATAAGTGGGGGGGGGCGGGGGGGGGGGGGGGGGTGTTAATTTTAAAAATTTTTTATTGCACTATTTTAAAATACATTTGGGTTAATGGAAAAAGTTAATTTACTATTTGTGACGAATATTTTTCCTTCCCTCTAGAGTACAAATTCCGTTGTTCTATTTTTTAACGCAAATTTGGACACAACATCAGCATTCAAAGGCACACTGCGATGGACACTCATTAGTGTTTAACCTGTGAATCGTTCATCTCCTTGTTGCATTCCTAAGCCAATTTTTAAGTCGTCTTAAAATGGAAAAGCATCTTTCGGGAGTTGCTGTGGAATATGGCAGGGTCATCAGAACCTGTAATAGTCTTTTTATAATAGGGAAAAAAATACATCATCACTTAAAAATAAATTTCTTCATAACAAACTATGAAGGAATCAATCTCTACTTTTGGTTTATCATCGTCTGACAGTAAATTCCATTTGTGTTGCCAGAGCTCAAATTCCACTTTGTAGCCTTCCATATTCTTCATCATAAATTTCACAGGTTTCTTTGAGTGTTTCTGGCTTAACATCTTTACAATTATAAGGAAACAGTAGTTTCAGTTTTGCTATTAATTTGTAGTTTGGTGAAAAACGATCCATTAGTTCAACTGAAAAATGGTGAAACTTTATAAATAAATTACGGTACGTCTGTAATATTCATTGGCATCGCTTGATGGGACATTTTGCCGGTGTGATTGTCGTCCAGTTACCGTACTCTAGGTTTGATCATTTCACCTCCCACTTCATGTAACATACGTTCTGCCAACATATATATATTTCACTGAAAGAATCTTTGCTTTTATCACGCACTGTTTGAATCAAACTGACGATTAAATCCACGTGTGCTCCACAACATTGTAACTAATCACGCAGTTATTCTTTTGAGGGGGGGGGGGGGGGGGGACAACATTGTACTAAATCCGCATTTATCTTTTGAAGACTTTTGCATAAATTTACACTATAAGAAAATACCTTATTTAATGTTAATAGTGCAATAACGAACAAGAACAGCCTTCTTTAGCCTAAACAAACATCTGGAAGTGTTGCCCTACAAGACGCCACTAGGTGTGATGGCCACTGACTGCTTTGACGGTCGGCGGCTAAGGATCAAAGAAGAAGAAGAAGAAGAATTTGAGTTACGCCAACTAAGGCTTGGCCGCTGTTTTCGGCTGAACCCGTATCGCAGGAAAATGGACCCAATGGCGACTTTCAGACCCAATTTGCATTTTCGTTTAGGTTAACTATATCTGCTCGCATTCTTGCTTCGAGATGAAATTTTGTTTTTTTCATGTTTCCGAAAATCTTCTTTGGCATTCTTCCACTTTAAATAACCTGCTGATACTAATGCGCCTAACGCTTGATCTCCTCTACCTCCAACTTCATGTGCAAATAATACACATATCTTGCACAATGCACCACCCGCACGTTTTGAATAGACTAACCATGGATACAATTTGAGCCACTTTAATTGGAAATATAAATTCCTTTTACCTGAAACTGGGAAAAGGAAATCATCAGAAGGTATCCATGGATTTTTTAGAGCTTCTTCTTTGATGAGATCATCCAATTTAACTTCTTTTAAAAAGTTTCCAATGTCTAACTTGTAATGCAATTCACCATCATTAACACAATTGTCACCACGTACGTTATTTAAATTAGAGCGTCCAGTTTCAGTAGCTAACAGACTATTTGTTGCAGAAGTAGATGGCACTGTCACTGAGTCAGTTTTAAATTCCTCCATATGTCTGCTCAAATCGACATCACTTGTACTTTCTTTAACTTTTTTTATTTTGTTTCTGCATAAAATTAATCAACGAAGTTTGATTAAATCTCTTCATTGTTTTGATATGAGGCTTTCACTTATTTCTTTTTTCAAATCTCACTATATCGCGTATCTGCTGAACTGTAGCATACACTTTACTCGATGTTTTCACTTCAAATTCTGGTCTCAGACTGTCCCCAAAAAAATCTTAATTTCTCCTCTTCTTATTTTTCATTATTCTACCTAAAGATCGTCATTTTGCTTTCCCACCGTAGAAGAAATTCGAGAACTTCCATTATGTTCTTTCCGGTACTAAAGCTATTGTCTGCAAGAAGCAAAGCATGGGTTTCTGCCCATAAATATATCACTTCTGACCTGTAAGGCTATCATTCTCAAAATAGTGTGTGGGGATAGTTAGTTCAGTATTTGGTTTGGTTTTTGAACCCCACTTGAAAACTGTTGTCTGGTGTGCAAGGGATACTCGGTTCAACCCCATGTTAGTTCAGTAACTCAGTGTTACTTAGGATCAAATAAAATTTACTTTTATGTCCAATGAGTACCTGTTAATTACCTTTATTTATTTATTTACTAATTTATTTACTGTTCACGGGACTCAAGGTTTCCTCCATTATTTATTTAAGAGTTCACCCATCCGTGACTTAAACCTACCCATCTATTCTGTGTTATTCATCTTCCACTACACATTACTGGACATAAGTATTTCGGCCTTTGTTTGGTCTATACTTGCTGATAGGAAAGTTATATTAGTGATTGCATTTTTAAACTGTCTGGGTCGTCCACGAGTCCTATATGCCATAGTTGTGTGAGTGTTATGAGAATGACCTCGGCCAATAATGCACTTTTTGGGGGGTGCAAAATTGGCTGAGCGTCCTTTCACGATATACTGTCTCAGCAAGGCGATGGCGCCGTTTGGTTGGTCCTAGGTTCGAATCCCGGTAAGCCTAACACTTATATTTTCTTTTCTGTTGTCTGGAGTCATCCTTTATGTCCAACGAGTACCTGATAATTACCTTTATTTATTTATTTACTAATTTATAGCAGGTATAATGCCACGATGGGTGGGGTATCGGCAATATAATTTTTAGCAGGTATAATGCCACGGTGGGTGGGGTATCGGCAATAGAATATACCTGGGATTAGAGGCACTATAATCCCAAATTATAACCAGCCATTGATTGAACGGGATGTTTTTCGTAATTAAAAAAAAAAAGTATGTATGTATTTATGACGTGATACTTTGTATATTTTGTTGTTGTTGTTGTGGTATTTATGAAGATAAATATCCTGCTCAACCTCTGATGGGTTATAATTAGATTTACTGGGCCTCTAATTCCATATAATGTGTTCAATTCTATTGCCGTTGTCGTTAATTCAGTTGTGACAATATATGTGGTCGCTGTTACACTAATTAAAAAAAAAAAATATCCGGAACGTTGCAGCATATCACCTGTCCAATTAATGTAAATAGACTAAATTAAAATTTCCAAATTGTGTGTGTGGCATGTTTGTCTTTTTTTTTTTCCATGTGTCCTAAAATGGTATACTCTACGTACTTACGTATACCCTACTTGTCATGGTGGAAAACAAAGAAATAAAATTAAGGAGTGGCGAATTTGTGACATCTTAAAGGTGTTTGGCTTGATATTTAATCTTCTTGTCATCAGTAATAAGTATAATCAGAACCTCACTAGTGTCACGGAGTGTTTTGAGGCTATTTTGTATGTGTGAATGTTCCCATGCTCCAGCGGGAGTTTATAAGTCATGTGAGTTGTTGTGAGCTGGGAATGCGTGCATGGTAATAATTTAGCTATACGGTTGTGAGCATTGGGAGCCGCGGTAGCATAGTGGTTAGTGCACTGGCTTCGTAGCGCAGTGGTCTATGGTTCGATCCCCAGATGAGGCGGGAAAATTTTTAGGCCACAAAACGGCTCCTGGGTCGACCCAGCCCCAAATGGGTACCAGAGCAACTCTGGGAAGGTTAAGGCGGCCGGCGTGATGCCGACCACATCACCCCTAGTGTGCCGACGGTCAAGATAATATGGGCCTAACACCATATTGAGACAAGCTGTTAGCATTTGTTATGCGTGAATGAAGATCAGTGGAGCGTGAAAGGGTTTCACGGGTTTTAGGGAATACGCAGTCAGCGGGAGGAGTGTGTTGGTTTAGACGTGTGTTGAGTCAGTAGAGAGCAGACAGTAGACAGGAGACAGCATAGAGTGTAGAGCAGAGAAGGGTGGATGTTGCAGTAGTTTATGAAGAATCCTAGTTGCTGTGTGTAGTGATTCCGGGAAGCAGAGTGCTTATAGAATACTCGGAATTGATGATGTCTACATTATTTGTAATGGCCCTGCGTCCATTGTGATTTATTTGTGAATCTAATACATTAGTGGAGATTGATACAGGCTGTTGGAGTTATTCCTTGGACAATGAGCTATACGAGCGGTGTATCAGTGTTGTCTGTCTAATCGTCCACATCCACCTACATACACCCTACTCGTCACAACTAGACAGTCACTTTCACGCCAAACCCCTACTTATAATTATATATTAATGTTTGTTCTTGTTAAATACTGTTTGATTATATTCGGCAGCTACCCAGTTGTCACGAGATGGATTTTTAGGCAACCTCTTCTCGATCTCTCTTTCACTAAGGCAGTAATCAGTTAAATTTGTTGTACTGATTTTATTGCAATTTTTCCGGATGGCACCCTTTTCTTTCTCTGCTAGGCAGCAGCAATTTGATATTGTCAAAACACTTGACATTCCTCGTTGTTGTATACCTCACATTTCCTAGGCGCAGCACAGCTTTGATGAGATTAAGCGCAGGTAAACCCATATTGGTCTTCTTAGCTTTCGTGTGAAGTTGTGTGCTTAAGCGAGAGATAACAAGATTACCCGTCTGTGCAACACATTCTGGACAGACACGTATGACGTAATCGCTTCCTGTCCGATTTGTTATGACAAGATTACTTTAGATAGTAATAATTTGTTACATCTGAAACACAATGCAGAGAGAGTTTACCGATATGTTTGTGAGTTGGTACACGAGGCATCGGAGGTTTGATTGTCACATACGGAAAACGTGACCTTTGCATCACGCGCAAAATTTTCCCACCTCGGAAATATTTTGAATTTCCCTACGGGACATGCATGTTTTAACCACTAGCACAGAAGATGAAACAAATGGTGATGAAGATGACATAAAGATGGAAGAACTGAAGGCAGCACTGGAGAAAATCAAGATGGGCAAAGCAGCAGGGCATGATGGTATAACACCAGAAATGGTTAAGTACATGGGAGCATCAGGCAACCTATTACTCTTATGGGTCCTACAGGCAGCATGGTGCAACAAGACCATACCAAAGGATTGGGAGATTGCCATCATAACACCAATTTTCAAAAAGAGTGACAATCGACAGTGTGGAAACCATAGAGGCATATCCCTTCTCAGTGTCCCTGGTAAAATCTACTCTAGAATCCTAGAGCAGAGACTCCGACGCCTAGCTGAGCCACAATTGGATGAGGTCCAGTGCGGATTCCGAGCAAACCGAAGTACTCAAGACCTAATCTTCACACTCAGACAACTGAGTGAAAAGGCCCTTGAGTATAAGAGTGAGATCCATCTTTGTTTCATAGATCTGGAAAAGGCGTTTGAAAGGGTCCCCTGGAGCAAACTTTGGGACTGTTTGGCAAGGAAGAATATTCCAGCACCTCTGATTCAGGCTATACAGAGCTTCTACAAGTCTTGCAGAAATTATGTGAGGACAGCAAACCATAAGTCAGAAGAGTTCAGGACCACCACTGGTGTAAGACAAGGTGATATCCTATCACCTTACCTCTTCATACTCCTTATGGACGATGTCATCAAGGCATGTAAGGAGAGAACAAGAAAGTATTCAATGGGGTACTGGAAGATGAGACAAGTCTATATTTCGGAGCTGGCATTTGCTGATGATGTTGCCCTGATTGCTAAATCAGAGGCACATCTCCAATCCAACCTGCAAGTCTGGAAGGAAGAGCTGGAGAAGAGAGGGATGGTCATAAGCAGCTCTGTTGATGTACTTGTATATACGTTTCCATGCTGATACTTTGTTTTCCCGACTAGAGTTACTTGCCTTTATGGGAACTCTTCTGCTTCCCACTTCTTACTGCTTCCTGTTTTCTAAGATGGCGAATTAAACATGTCGATCGTTGTATCTTGTGTTCAAGCTTCGTGATTGTGCTTCGTAACGTGAGTATGTATGACAGCCAGACACGTCTCATTATAATTAACAATATTTACTACACACGACGGTAAATATCAACATGGTGGCAGCGGTTTTTATTTCTACAGAATTCGAACTATTCTGCTGAAGATCTTGTAACACGTGTGCTGACTCACAGACTGGTAGGTTATTGCTTGCATACCATTGTTAGACATTTCGTCATGGCAGAACGGCCCTTATTTCGGTTACCACCCTGCCTATACATAAATAACGTCGAACCAGACACATTTCGTAAATGGAGACGACAGTTAGAACTATACATGAATGCAATAGAGGTGGCCTCTAAACCTGATTCTGTTCGGGCGGCCTTCATTCTACACTGTGCTGGACCTCAAGCTGTTGAAGTTTTTGATCAACTGGCAGAGGAAGGAGACCACTCTAATCCTACTAAAATTCTCGATTTGCTCCAGAACCATTGTAGCTCACGAAGCAATGAAGTATTACATACGTTCAGATTCTGGAACACACCTCTACAAAATCCTTTTAATTCCTTTTTGACTGAGCTGAGAACTAAGGCAGATTTGTGCAACTTTAACGATAAGGGTCGTATGATAAGAGACAAAATTGTCTTTACTGTTAACAAAAGGTTACAAGAGAAGCTTTTGAGAGAAGCTGACCTCGATCTAAAGAAAGCCATTCACATATGCAGAGTCTTCGAGCAAACTGGAAAAGACATAAGTGAGATGAATAATACAGTACAACCTTCTGAAGCAAGGGTTGAACAGGTACAGAAAAAAATCACTCAACCATAAACCTTCCAAGAGAGACACTTTGCAGCATACTGGTAAAGCTTGTCATTACTGTGGACAGAAACATCCATTGATTAAGAAAAAGTGTCCTGCATGGGGGAAGTTTTGTTCAAATTGTGGGGGAAGAAACCATTTCAAAGTTAAATGCAAGAAAGTTCATACTGTTCACACAGAGTCAGTGGAAGATTCTGAAGCTTTTCTTAATTGTGTGAAGTCTAGCAAAGCTTGTACATCTGCACAACTCATTGTCAATGGAAAAATGGTAAAATTTCAGTTAGACACAGCAGCTGATGTGAATACAATCTGTCAACGCTTTGTGATGCAAGAACAATTGTTACCCACTAAACAGAGGCTTATTATGTGGAATGGTACTAAGATGACTCCACTGGGAGAAGTTCTATTAACTGCCGAGAATCCTAAGACTGGGACAAAACACAATATAAGGTTTACTGTTGTGAAAAATAGATTCACATGTTTGCTGGGCAACAACACACTGCAGGATCTACAGTTTGTGACTGTCAACACAAACAAATTTATTGCTAAGGTGGCTACTGACAGTTCAGATAATGATCATAACTCTGATAACCATCTAGGTGTCCTGGGTGAAGCTGTGTTGCATATTGATCCTAATGTGACAGCGCCATCTTGAGGTCTGTCGTTCTTGGCGCTGGCCCCATCTGGGCAGTCATATTGTCTCTGTGGTTTAGTGCCTTTTCACCCCATTATCTTCGAGAAGAAGATTTGTTGCAAGGCCATAATAAAGCCTACATATTAGTTGTGTTTTTGCTCTAGAAATAGTTGTGTAATTTTGTGTTTTCATGCATTCTGGAGCAATAATCGCGTGGGTTATCTGTGTGGCGCAGATTAATACGCGTAGCGCGCAGTAAATTGAGTGGTTAGGCCAGGGCTTATAAAAGGGGTAGCAAGCGGCGAAACTGGTCTATGTTTGAGAGAGCCGCCCAGTGAGAACAGACGAAGAGGACACACAGAGCCAAGCTGTAAATGCCTTGAGCACACAGTCTATGAACACTGACTGGGTGTTTGTTTGATTGTTTGTTTGGTGTTCGGTTCTGTTCGGTAGAATTAAATGTTGATCTGCATAAGGCTTTGGGTTGCTTGAATTGTTAAGTCTGCTGCTGAGAGGGTTGCAAGCAACCAATAATTGCAACCCCTGTCAAACGATCCTTTATAAATTTTCTTAGTGCACGGGTCTTGGGTGTGAGGCACACCTAGCCCCTGTCACACTAATATTCGTCCAAAGGCACTGCCGTGCAGAAAAATACCATTTTCACTGAAGAGCAAGGTAAAGTCAGAGCTTCAAAATCTAATGAACAGAGGTATTAATACCGGTAGAGGAACCGACTGAATGGGTTAACCAAATGGCTGTTGTTGAAAAGTCTGATGGTTCTTTAAGAATATGCAATGATCCTAGACCCCTGAATGAGGCTTTGCAGAGAGAGCATTACAGATTACCAACTTTGGATGATGTATTGCCTGAACTCAATAATGCCAAGATTTTCACAAAGCTGGATATCAAGGAAGCATTCTGGCATATCAAACTTGATGAGAAGTCTAGTAAACTTACAACAATGATTACACCTTATGGTAGGTTCAGATGGTCTAGATTACCATTTGGCTTGAATGTAAGCAGTGAAATTTTTCAGAGGCATCTAGCACAAGCTCTTGAAGGTCTTCATGGTTGCATCAATGCTGCTGATGACATAGTTATTGCAGGTTGTGGATCAAACAGACAGCAAGTAATTAAGGACCATGATCTGAAACTTAACTCTTAGTATACGAGCGGCCTCTTAGAAAGGCCGATGATCGATCCCCGTCAATAGCGAAAATGTATAGGTGAATGCATGTTTAAAACCACTGAACAATTTAGTTACGTGCATGATATAGGGGTTTCATTTCTTCACATTTTGATATATAACACTTTATGTGTTATCTTTATAAATAAATTATTTATTGCAAAATCTGTAACGGTAGTCATGAAATTAGCTCGTATACTAAGAGGTAAAGCACTGAAACATAGGTGTAAAGAAAAAGGCATTAAACTGAATGACGCTAAAGCTCAAGAGAAGAAAGAGGAAATTACCTTCATGGGTCACCTTATTACTGCTCGAGGTGTTGAACCAGACAAGAAAAAGGGTGAGACAATACTAAACATGCCTGTTCCTAAGGACTGTCATGAGGTTCGCAGATTTTGCGGCATGATACAGTATCTAGCAAAGTTTCTCAACAATCTTTCAGAAGTTCTTCATCCAATAAGAGAACTTACCCGTAAGGATACTCCCTTTATCTGGTCTGCTGAATGTGAACAAGCTTTCAAGAGTGTCAAGAAACTGATTACTTCTACTCCAGTACTCGCATACTATGATCCTGATGAATCTTTGTGTATTAAAGTTGATAGTAGCAGCTATGGACTTGGGGCTGTCCTCCTACAAAATGGTCAGCCAATAGAGTTTACTTCTAGAGCTCTAACTGAAACAGAACAACGCTGGGCTCAAATTGAGAAGGAGCTCTTAGCCGTTGTATATGGTTTGGAACGCTTTGACCAGTACACTTATGGAAGGAAAGTTACAGTCATCAACGACCATAAACCTTTGGCGGCCATCGTCAAGAAACCTCTGAGTCAAATTCCTCGAAGACTGCAGAATTAATGATGCGCAGCCATCGATATGACTTTGAATTCCAATGGGTACAAGGTTCCGATCTTCTTATAGCCGACACACTGTCCAGAGTGTGTATTCATAATGTCACATTGGATTCCTTAGCTGATGGAGAAAGCAATGCAGGAGCTGATGCACCTGTAAGATTACCTGAAATACCAGATGTGATGATGGAAAAGATTAAAGCTGAAACTCTCAAAGACAGCGTTCTCCAGAGGTTGAAGTCGACCATTTTGGATGGGTGGCCTAAAAGAAAGTCTGATGTACCAGCTGAGCTTATGCCTTATTTTGACATTCGTGATACTCTGACAACAGAACAAGGCATAATACTTAAAGGAGAGCGTATTCTTATCCCAAAAGCACTGAGGCCTGAAATCAAGCAGAAGCTACACGCTGCTCATCTTGCATTTGACAGCATGATGCGCCGGGCCAGAAGTTGTCTGTTTTGGATCGGCATGACGGCTGAGATTCGACAGATAGCTGACAGTTGTCCAGAATGTCAAGAAACGAAGGCAAGGAATACTAAAGAACCTTTAAACCAACACTCAAGAGGTTTATCACCCTGGGAGAAAGTTGGCAATGACATCTTTATTATAGAAGGCCGATATTATTTAGTCCTGATTGACTACTTCTCCAACTTCATTGAAGTAGACTTTCTACCTACAATGACAGCACAGTTAGTCATCAGGAAATTGAAGTCTCATTTTGCTCGTTATGGTGTCCCTAAAGTTATTGTATCTGACCAAGGTACTCAGTTTACGTCTGCACAGTTCAGATCATTTACTGCTAGATGGGGAATACTTCATGTTAAATCAGCACCAGGTCACCATAAAGCCAACAAATTAGCTGAATCTGCTGTGAAACTCATCAAGGGTATGATGAGAAAGACTGTTCAGAATAATACAGATGCATATGAGGCACTACTTGAACTTCGTAATACGCCGAGACAAGGGTTTGATCAAAGTCCAGCAGAAATACTGTTCAACAGGAAACTGCGTACGCTGATACCTTCTGCAGTGAAACCCGTTGCATCTCACAGTAGAGTTATTGAAAGTAGAGCCAAGAGAGACAGATCAGTGAAGAAGTATTATGATAAAACTGCTCATGATCTGCCCAAGTTGTCTCACCAGCCAGTCTACTATCAAGACCCTGAACAACCAAACTGGTAACCTGGAAGGGTTGATAAGAGGCTCTCTGAAAGAACAACACCCTTCACACCTGATCCCGAGGACCTGAAAATTGATGTCTCTACCCGAGCAACAGGTTGTTTTGCCAGACATGGAAAACACTAGTGAAGTGAACATTTCCAATCCTCCAGAAGTTGATCCTTCAACTCCAACTACTTCTAGTCTTGGGAAAGCTGGCAAAGAACAGGAACATTCTCTCCTACCATCTTGCTCTAAGAGACCTCAAAGAGATCGCAAGAAACCCTCTTGGATGAATGACTTTGTTCACTCATAAAGAAGGGGGGATGTTGATGTACTTGTATATACGTTTCCATGCTGATACTTTGTTTTCCCGACTAGAGTTACTTGCCTTTATGGGAACTCTTCTGCTTTCCACTTCTTACTGCTTCCTGTTTTCTAAGATGGCGAATTAAACATGTCGATCCTTGTATCTTGTGTTCAAGCTTTGTGATTGTGCTTCGTAACGTGAGTATGTATGACAGCCAGACACGTCTCATTATACTTACTTACTTACTTAGTCATTATAATTAACAATATTTACTACACACGACGGTAAATATCAACAAGCTCTAAAACAAAATCCATGGTGATATCACGAGAAGAAAGAAGACATCAGATTAAGCTAGGAGAACAGGTCCTGGAGCAGGTCGACCACTTTAAATACCTCAGAACTATTATAGATCGAAAGGGAGGCATCAAAGAAGAGTTGGCCACTCGAAAAGCAGCAGCTGGAAGACTTTTTCAGGCCATAAATCGAGGATTCATCAGCAAGAGAGAGGTTGGTAAGAAAACGAAGATGGCTGTATACCGCTCCACCTATGTCCCAGTCTTGACATATGGATGTGAGTCATGGGCAATGACTACAACCCATAAAAGCCAGATCCAAACCTCAGAAATGAGGTATCTGAGGAAGGTGGTTGAAGTAACAAGAAGAGACATGGTCCACAACCAGACGATACATCAAGGCCTAAAATTCCACCCCCTGCAGACCCAAGTAGAACAGTCCCAACTAAGATAGTTTGGCCATGTCTGCAGAATGAGAGAAGATCGGCTACCACGACAAGCATGGGAAACAAAGAGCCAGGGATCCAGACCCCCAGGACGACCCAGAGTCCGCTGGGAGGACAATATTAGACAATCTTTGAAGGACTGAGGACTAGAATGGAACCAGGCCAGGAGGAAGACAGCCGATAGGATAGTCTGGCGCTCTCTCTTCCAAACCTCTACACCTCACGGTAGAAGGGGAACTACTAAGTAAGTAAGTAAGACATGCATGTTTGAAAACGATTGGCTTTTCATTTAGCTTCGTAATAAACAGATGCGGTGGTGGGAGGATTATAACCTGACACGCTTTAGTGCTAAGACACTGTGAGATTCACGCTTGCCTAGACACACCCAGACTTGCCAGAAGTTATAATTCAGAAATTCCATTTTATCAGGCCGGACCTTTTAGTGGAGAATCTTGACGGACTTACAAAATAGCCATAGGAAATCTCTTATCATTTTAAATCGGAAAACCGGAATATCCGAGGAAGCTGAACACACGAAGTCAGAGAGGGAATTAAAGTTAAAATTAACTACCCCAAGTACACGTGTAAAAAGGCATCGGATAGTGCCTTAACTTCATTCACCTGAGCAAAAAGTCTGTGAGCCAGGATTGGTGTAAGTTTTCATTTTACATTCTATATTTTCATTACTAACATGTGAACTAATATGTACATATTACCATGTGAATATTAATATGTGAAAATCTAGTGGATGTCACAGTCATTTGAGGCTGACAACCTCAGCGCTTAAAATGATGATTTCATGAACCACCACTGCACGGGCTGGCGACTGCTTTATGCTAGTTTCTTGAGAGAACTAAAAGCATCGGTAGTACCAAGTTCCAAATGGAGCAGGGAGGGAAAGATGAAAGAAATGATGTACATTTTATTTATAATACTTACAGTTTCAAACCAGTGTAAATGTCGATGTTACCATATTCCCTTTAAAATTAATAGAAGTTTCAAACTTTTCAAATTAGTGTAAACATAAATGAAAACATATTCAATTTATATTGTGAACACTTTTCAACAGTGGAAATGTAAATGTAAACATATTCTATCTGTACTATTAACCTTTTCACTTAAATGTAAAATAACGATAAAGCTATTCAATTTAAATGTAAAGAAAGTTTTCTCTCGAGGGATTAAAGTTAATTCTCATCGAGCATAAATTCTGAGTAAATGGGATAGTGGTATAAGAAAGAGGATACATAAGTATGTGTCGGGAAACGCAATACTCAGGAGAGTGTTTCGTTTCTATTCTTTTACCATAGTTGTTGGTGGTGGTACCAGTTGAAGGGTACTATCTCTGGAACAAGAAGGAAACAGTGGCCTGAGCTTTAAGACGGGACCAACTTTGTAGAATCTCCCTGACACTCCTTGGAACGAGCTGCACCCTACAACCTTGAGCATGAGCAGTGTAAAAAGAACCAACCCATCGGGAGCACAAACAACCACTGGCAGCTAAGTGCATTATATAAGCTGCCAAAGTGAATTTTTTTCATAGAACCTACTATCAATCAATGATGAACCCTTTCTTTTAAACTATTCAATTATTTTCAAACTGTTAAAACTTAAGTGATTATTAAATTTTGATATTTGTAAATTTACAAATTTAACTGGAGACAGAAATGAAAATGATGAGGAAAACATGGGAAGAACTTGAGCTGATGGCACGTAACAGGAGAACTTGGCATGTGTTTGTTGAAGGCCTATGCTCCTTGGGTAGCTAAAGGGTACTAATTAATTGACTAAAGAATGCGCGACCGGAAGCGTTGTACGATGACGTCACAGAAGACCAAGAATTAGCAGTATCTAAGGGGATACATTTATACACGCCGCTAATATTGTAACTTATAAAGTTTAGCATTGATGGATTGTTTGGAACCATAAATCTGTTTTGTTTATTGCTATCCTTGGGAGTGAATTTAAGGGGGAAAAAATAAGAGTAATCTAAAATATGTGAAACTAATTTTAACATATTTTTCCCTTCTTTCGTCGAGGAAGGAGCTCGCTTTTGATCTTCTCGCATTACAAAATGTCGCTGGTTTGCATTATGTGCGTATATATGTCGCACGCGACACATATAGTTACCGGGGGTCTCCGATAAGAAAGGGAAAGAACAAGACTATTGTGCCCTCATGCATGTCGTACAAGGCGACTTATGACGTTACGCATGAGGCTGGCATGTACAACAAATTGCTAATGAAACCTTACTTACTTAGTCGTTTCTCTTCAACCCTGGAATGTAGAGATTTGCCAGAGAGCGCACCACACTATCCTAACGGCTGTCTTTCTCATGGACTGCTTCCAGCATAGTCCTTGGCCCATCAGAGATTGTCTAATGAAACTCTGGGCCGTCCTGGAGATCTGGATCACTGGCTACTGAAACCACTACTACAGAAGTATGTGTATGGTTTGTGTAGGACCCCTGCTAGTGGGACCTGCTGCAGTTGCAGATCCATGGTCCATAGAGAGCGAATAGAAAATGATAAACATGCACATATAATCGGGGGGGGGGGGGGGGGGTCCGCTTGTTTTTTACAAATTAAAATTTTGTCTCGTTTTGGGGAGGACGTCCCATTCAACCTAGACAGAGTTCGTCGGTTATATTAGGCCACACGTCCAAATTTTAAAAAGACTTTAAGGTCATAATCAGTATTTATTTCAAATCAGATGGGGCCCGGACCCTCACAGTCTTTAAATACGGCCGTTTACGAAGGTTAAATAAATGGTACAGTTTTTTTTTAACGTTTAATTTTTTACGCCTAATTTCTAAGTCCTGCCCTGTCAGGCCGTTGCTTGTCCGTTCTTACCCCGTTGCTTTCGACAGGTCTACGTGCTAGTATAGAATAAATAACACCAATACCCAAATTATAACTCTCCTGAGGGTTGCAACGGGAATTCAATGTATTAGAAGCACCTTGTATTTCTTGCTCATGGATCACAAACAACTTACAGTCGCTGCTTGGCCTTGGTGTTCTTGCTTTCACTTCATATACTAAAATTGGGAAGGGGTGGGGTGGGGGGGGGGGGGGGGGGGGGGGGTGGGTGTTGGGGTGGGGGGGGGGGGGGGGGTGGGGGGGGGGGAAATCGCTGTCTAAAAATATCTTGAATCTTCCTTGTAAATTTCCTAGAAGCGAAAAAAGGGGTAGACCAAAGCACGCTGTGCATACAATATTTCGAAATTTTTTTCAGGAAATACTGTTTCAAGGACACAAATATTGACACGTCGGCACTCGTTGATACAAATAAAAAAGTTTCTGCATAAAATTATATGGTAACAATGATGTGCCTGCTCAAAGCCGAGGTGATCTATTTTGGCATGAAGAAGTGGGACAACTGTACATTTATAGAGAGCATGTTTCTTAATGGTCATAAACATGTTATTCAAAACTGGGTATAATAAAATTAAACACAAAAACCATCAGGGTGAAAGGGGGACAATCTGTTTACCCTCTTCTTCTGCCTTCTTCAAGTTCCGTGCCGGTCTTCTTAACTTTCGGTTAATTATTCTGTACTGTTTTTCATTTCTCTTGTTGAAGAGAAAACTAATATTAGGTTATTTACAGGCATGCAATTCATCCATAACTGTGGAACAGGTGTTGAGGATAGGTAGACCTAGAGAATTGCAAAATATAGTAACACAGTATATAACAAGAACTAAAATTAATGTATAACGATCAATAATGGTGTGAGGAAAAGGGGTAATCTGATGGGGTGCTTGTATGACTGATGGCATAGCCTATAATTGGTGGATTTGATGTAGTCTCGGACACCCTGGCCTTTTTCACCCCTTTTCATCTTGTTAACAACAGTGCAATTATGAGACTTCATTTTATTTTTTTATTTTTTATTTCGCTTGTTTTTTTTATATATTTTTATTGCTTGTTTGTTTCTTGGAAAGGGGAGGCCACACACAAAAACATTCACACAAATTTAGTTTTGATTTGCACTATTTGGACTGAGTGGAGGGGGGAAGAAGGTACTATATTTGGATATTGGAAATCTGACTTTATTTTCTTGAATTAGTACATCATATATCCTAATTATAACCCATCAAAGGTTGAACGGGAAACTTTATTTAAAAAAAAACAGTTTAAAAAATCTGTCTTGTTGACTGCCTTCAATGCTATTTTGTTAATCTGTTGAGTATCTCATGTGTTTTTTGTACTCTTCGTCTCTGTCACGGGTTGTCTCCCCTTATCTCTGCAGTAGTGGTCCAACAGTGGCCAAAACCTAGAGTATCTAATGTGGGTCTTCAAAGGTGTCTACCTTCGCACAAGATTCCTCTTGGAAGACTTGCAGATTGAAGGATAATGATGCTTCTACCTCGAGGGATCGGGGGAGTGTTCACAAGATATTACAGAAGTCAAGAACAATGCTGAATGAGTCTTAGCACGTCAGCGTTGTTTCTGACCCGGCGCCTTTTGCGAAGATGGATATAAATGATTTAGCTCGTTCAAGCCCCCAACTGAATTACTCAGTTAAATTCTTCTTATCATTTTATAGCTCTGTTTAAGTGTATTTAAGAAATTGACTGAGACATACGGGTGCAGTACATTCAAAATGATTAAATGAACGTTAAATTTGTATATACACAAATAACAAATTTAATAATCATTTATGGTTAATAGTTTAAAAATGAATAATTCTTTTACAAAATGTAATCATCATAGGATGATGTTGTGGTTTTCGAAAAATGGTCAGTTTTTAAGTTTGTACTTAGCTGCCAATAGTTTGATGATTTCTGCTCCCGCTCATGTTTGGTTCTTTGCAGATAGATGACTGATTCATTCTCGTCACTGGTCAAGTCTGAAGGGTGTGACACTTTCCAAGAAGTATCAGGGAGTAATCACAAAGCTGGTCCAGCGTCTCTAAGACCCGTCTGATGATGGTGTCTACCGTCGATTTCATTGTTCCAGAGATAGTACCCTCAATTGGTACCACGGACCCAAAATCTCTTTTGGGAATATAGATTGGCTTCTGGCTCAGAGAAATAGTTAAGGCAACTTGATTAAGATGTCTCTTCCACATGTTCTAATGTGTTACTTTACAATAAGCTCCCACTCTGACCTCGTGTTCAGATTCCTAGGATTCTGGTTTTCCGTGTTATTAAACTAGAGTTTTCCTGGGATATAAGTCCTCAAGATGCTCAAACAAGGTCGGGTCCGATAAATATAATTCTGATCCTATTCTTTACTCTGGCTATCTGGCTGCTCTCTTGACGAGTTGAATTTCACAATGCTTTCAACCGCCAAAAGTGTCAGGTTATTTTGCAACTTTCGTCCCACGCACGTTGTTGTTTCCTATTAGACCGGGCTCCAATCAGAAATGTTGTTATGTTTACATCTCGAATGCCGGCCAGTAGTTTCAATCATGCGTGGTTTGATGGTGTTTATTCAAAAATTTTCCTCATAGGAAAATTCTGCGTGTTATTTAAAAGTTTACTTTCCAAATATGGAATTGTTATTTCCGTCAATTCGTAGTAATGATTACCACTACAATTTCTTACATTATCACTAATAATGTCTTCGTAACAATTCTGTCCGGAAGCGATTACAACATTTCCATCGTCTTCAGGTGCGTGCATACAGTATATCACCACCTGGATAATTTACTATCCTGTAACTTTGCAAACAAATGTTCATCTTGTGATCAGCTGGGTTTTGTTCTCTCCACGAGAGAAATTAGGGAATCACAATAGCCATATCAGCGATAAATAAACTTGCTGCGTCGTATTAATCCGGCGCGCCCAATGTTTGGTACACGAGAATTTCACCAACATGACTGTCGTTCAGTATTGCATCACCTGGCTACTCTCTCCTCAGGGATGGTCAGGTAAACATACATGACGAATTATTACGGAAAGAAGTGTTAACAATGACTCGAAAATACCAATACTGCAGGAGAGGAAAAGAGAGCGATTCCAATTATTTGATAGTCTTTTTGTCTTTTTAATGTTTCATGATGATATCACCATGTGTTCTAGCTTCCTCTTATTCAAAATATGACAGTTTTTGTCTGACTTGTGTGTTTCCTTTGAACAATAGCCCCGGCCAGGACATCCTCAGTAGCCCCACTGTTTTTTTTAGACGAGATTCTTCAACATACGTGTGTTACCGGGAGCAAAGAATAGTAACACTGTTCCCGACCATGCAATTCGTAAAAAAGCGACAAAGGAGCTTGGGCTAATGGCTGGTTACCCCACCCTGTAAAAAATGTTAAATCACAAACACTTCAACAAACAAATTTACAGGTCAGCTAAGGAAAATAAAACTCAGCCATCCAAGACAGAAGAAGGTCCTCTAGCATGAAGGTGCGTGACGTAACACAGAGAAATGAGTCTATGTTGCTGATTAACCTTCAGAATTGGCACCTGGAATGTTTGGACATTGAACGAACAAGGAAAAACGGTACAGGTGGCAGCAGAAATGAAACCCTGGGACTGTGCGAGACAATGTGGAAGTGAAGACATGGAAAACAGAACTGGAGATAGACATGAAGGGGATGAAGAAGACAAAGAAAAACCTTGAGCTGATGGCACGGGACAGGAATATTTGGCATAAGTTTGTTGAACGCCTATGCCCCTCTGGGAGTTGAAAAATGAAAGAAGAAGATTCTTCAAATTATTATGTTAAACCACATCGTCTTTGTTCTGTTTGTTTTAAACAATTGTTTGCGTCCATATGATATTATCGGTGTGCTGTAGCAAGGAAACACTCGGTTTCCAACCTCCAGTGACAAAGAGTAAACGGTAGCAAAAAGAAAATGGAAGATACATCTTACTAAGACAATGGCCAACAAGGAAACACTACCCTCAGTCTTGAAGACGTGTGCCTTGGATACTAGAAGCAACTGATCAACATTAGCAATCCAGGCCTACACAGATGGTTCGGCTTTGAAAACTACCTCTTTTGCAGGATATGGCGTCTGCATATGGTATCCGGATGGATCCTCTTATGAGTTCTGTGACTCCTGTGGTGAAAATTGTTCAATTTACGAAACGGAGGCTAAGGCCATCAAGACCGCCATTGAATTACTACACCAACAGTTTGACCTTATGGAACAAAAGCCTTCAGACAAAGTGATTTTCAGTGACTCCATGTCTGTTTTGGAGGCACAAACAGACTCCATATGAAAACAGACATCTTATAGGAAGAGTGATTCATAACTTGATCACAGCCTACTCCCATCAGTGCAACCATACAATGGATCCCTGGACACAGTAATCTAACAGGAAATGAGACAGCTGATAGACTCAGCATGAGAACAGTCAAACAGATTCTCAGAAAAAAAAAACGCAAGAGAAATCTGGCTGAGCAGATGGGCAAAATGTCTTTAATGAATTGACCTGCCCAAAAGACTACGACAACATCAACAGACTCAACAGGAGAAATCAAAGTCTTATCTTTCAGTTTCGAACAGGACATACCAGAGTCAATAGCCATCTAAACCGCATCAACCCTCATCACCTACCTATGTATAGACACTGCTCTTATCCTTACGAAACAACCAGATACCTTCCCATGGAGTGTCCATTATTCGCAAATGCCAGGAAAAAAACTATTACAGATACCTCTGACAATCACCAACTCACTATATGGAACCCTGAAACAACTGCAGAAAACCTGCACTTTTCTAAGAATGGCATTGGGCTATCAAGAGTAGACATGCTCAGCAGCTATAGGATATCGACAACAACAACAACTAAGACAATGGATAAAAAAACTACCTACGTTACGGCCACAAGGCTTTCATCGGGGACAGTGAAGAAAAACATACGGAAAAGAACGCGAGAAAAAAAGTTAAATGCATGAGAAATAAGTTGGTTTGGTTTTAAGGAACTGTGGTAAAGTGGGATGATATAAATATTTATAGGGGACTTAGTGTACTGACTGAGATCAGCTGTGAAGGTATCTGTATCTAATAAGTGTGGTGTGTTACAGATGACCTTACTTTGCTACCACATTTAGACCTCAGTCAGACTTATTCTGGAATATATGTGATGACTACGTTGAATGTCTAGGGTTATGATAGTGATGAAGTGTATGTTCACAACAACCAACAGACAGATAAACAATTGAATTTAATCCACAATACTTTACAACACTGTGACACTCACATACATAGAACACTCTATAAGACTATCTTAATAAGTCAAGTGTTAACTTTTAAAATATGTATTAATTCCTTTCAATAATAGATATCCTGATTCAACTACAAAGTGAATCAGAAATCACAATCAAATGTAATCACAAGTTGTATGTACACAATTTATAGATAGGATCTTTGTATTGACATATATTATTATTACAATATGTGTGTAAGTTGTGATGTAGTACTATGAGGTAATACTGGCTTTTCAAGCTAGGTTGTTGTTTGTCATCATGACTTCATGTGTTTGTTTCTGGTGGAAATAATATTGGAAAGGTTCACAGTTTCTTTTATTTGAAACAAATAACTGTCCCTCTTGATTTAATGTACAGTCAATTTTAAAGGGGGGTATACACAAGATTGAGCTGCTCTGGCCAACGAAATCTTAACTTCTGTGTGGGCGGCAGGAAACAGTCTCCTCTGCTCGCTTGCTTCACCGTTTTCTTGAGAAACAACACTGGTCGATATCTTGACCAAGGAGTATGCTACCAGCCTCTGGATTCAGCAAAACTCAGACCAGGTGCTGATCTAATACTTCAGTACCACGGTCCCTGAAACAAGAAGGTTGTACCTCCTACTTCAGAACTAATTTCCAATCTATTTCCACACTGAAGCACAATACATAACAAACACAGAGTTCAGCGCGGTAGGCCAACTGCTAGCTTCTCATGAAACAATATACACCAGTATTCCTCTCCCTAATGGTTACAACGCCTCTGCAATTCCAGCATTAATTCCTTCTATACAATAAGATAGGTGTCATAGTACTATTTGGCAATCCCATGCAGTTATACTCCTCTCCGACAAGTTTTGTTCATGGTGGAGCAATATCTAGGCTTTGCCTCATGTTTGTTACTGAACCACACACATACAGACATAAATTATCAATTCACATTCAATTTTCATCTAAAAGAGATCAAATATGTCTAGCTTACCACAGTTCAAGGAAATATTAAACAAATACGTTGACTGGCGATGAGTTATGGCACAATTCCGATCTGCCTCTGTCCCAGGCTTTTATTAGAAAAATATGAGCTGGTTCTCAACGCACTTGCTTCTACAAAGTTTATTTTCAAAAAGTGGCCCTGAACTGACGCTCCTAATTGACTATATCAAATGGTCTAGCCAATGAGACCATGTTTACAAAAGCATTTGAAAAAAATGTACCCTTCCTACCGTTTCCATCAACAACCAAAAATAGTATTTGCAGTCGACTAATCATGTTTCGCCTTACATATTATTCTAGCCAATCAAATCGGATTTAACGTGGTGGCCTCATTTCCCCTAAAGCAGTGTCCAAACACGCCATTATGAGCAAATATGATCCTGTGTTGTCAGACAACACCACTATAGTATTTTGGCTATAATTTGTTAATTATTAGACTATTTGCTTAACACCTAACATATTCTTTGTCAGCAAGTCCTAAGGCACCCAAATATATAAGTTTAATGGAGCCAAGTGGCTTCGTTCAAAATATGTATTTTCTTCTACCACCCGTTCACTTCTATACGATGGGATGTCTTCTGTACTGCCAGGCTAATGTCGGGATTTCAGACGTAAAACAGTATTGTGTCATGTTTCCTAATAAGCATTAACCATGTTTTTTAAAACCTTACCTCGTATTGGTAGTGTTTTTTGTCACTGTTTATTTGAAAAAAAAGCAAGCCTGCATGCCTTTCGCGTGGGGTGGCATTAATTTCATATCGCGAGACGACGTTGTAGTATTGCATGCGTTCCTCCGTACATCTTTCTCTCTCTCTCTCTTCTAAGCCCGTCTGTCTTTTCGTTTACGTAGTGCATAAAATGACATTAATGTAATATTAAATCGGTGTCATTACGCAGTGTCTCTATCAAGGTCGTATAAGCAATGCAGTACCAGTTTTATTTTTAGAAACGCGTGTATTTTATGCAGTAGGCTTTACTAGCAAACGTGAAAGCGTTACAATTATGCAGACGGAGCATAAAAAGGGGTTTTCTTTTTAGCTAGTATGACGTTCTATAACACAGGCGTACGCTATTGTGACCGCACTGTTCTTTTACCATTCTTCTTTCCTTTTATTGAATTAATTCGTTAGGCTTTACATTTACTTTCGAAATTTAATATTATTCCTGGAGCTTACGGTGATTCTCATCACACGGATGGCGGCTTAGAAAATCCGCACCCAGGTTAGTTTTTCCAGAAATATACTTTAATGATGAAAGTGGTTCATTTTTCATCTTCGGTGCAATAGACAAGGTCAACAAGTGTGTCTCTTCCTGATTTTCTCTTTCCAAATATTTCTTCAGGAGATTCACATGATATATTTTTTCTTTCCCCTTCTTATCTATCTTATAATTTGTTCTAGACACCTTCTCTAGAACTGTATATGGACCTTGCCATCCAATTTGTAACTTATTCTGACTACCGGGTAGAAGAAGCAGTACCTTCTCTCCCACAGCCAAATCTCTGTCTTTAGCTTTCCTGTTGTAATAGGCAGCATGTTTTTTCCTGGCTTGTCTCAAATTTTCATTGGCAAGTTTCCAGCCAGTTTTTAAACGAGTGGTCAGCTCATTCACATATTGGTATGAGGATGTAATATTTTCCTCTGCCTTTTCATCAGTCCACGTTCTTAACAGAGCTTTGAGTGGACCTTTTATTGGCCTTCCAAATAATAATGTTGCCGGGGCCATACCGGTTGAACTATGGGGTACCTCCCGATAAGCAAAGAGGGCGGCGTGAAGGTACTGGTCCCATGTATCTGGTTTTTCATGTGCCAACTTTCTCAGGATCGACATCAACGTACCATTAAATCTTTCCACGTGGCCGTTCCCTTGGGGATGGTACACACTACAATGGAAGTGTTTGGCCTGGAAGATCCTGAAAACTTCTTCTGTTAGTTTCCCCTTGAACTGAGAGCCATTATCAGTCAAGATTTGGTTGGGAAAGCCTAACCTTGTGAAAATTGTGAGTAATGCCTCTGCCACATGTTTAGAGTCAATCGATGACAGGGCTACCGCCTCTCCCCACATAGAACAAGTGTCCACCAGAGTCAGAATGTAGCTGTTCCTCCTCTTGGTTCGAGTGAGAGGTCCCACAATGTCTACGGCAACTCTCTCAAAGGGTGTTCCCACTATGGGCATTTCCCCTAGAGTTGCTGGTGCAGTCCAATGCTTAGGTACTACTCGTTGGCACTCTGGACAGGATTTTACATATCGTTTAATATATCTTCAGTTATCCCTGGCCAGAAATAGTGACAAGCTATACGCTGTCCTGTTTCGCTGATCCCCATATGACCACTGAAGGGAATCGCATGCATAAGTTCCAACACTTTAGTCCTATATGAAGTGGGAAGGACCAGCTGTCCGTGACCATTGGATTCAGATCCAGCCTTCCTATAAATCAGCTTGTTCTTCATATAAAATTCTCCCTTGCCTGGAGGTGTATGACATTTGGGCAACTTCTTGAAACACGGCTTGAGTGTTTTGTCATCCGCCTGTGCCTTCCTCATCTCATCTGGATGAGTATTTATTGGATTTTCCTCCTCCTTTTTGGACTGTGATCTGGTCTGCACCGTTGCCAATATCACAGGTCTCTTGGGATTCCCCAGGAAGACATATTTACACCCCAATATCAGAGGGTAGATTGGTTCATTTATCACTGCTGTTTTGATTATTCCCTCCACATATCGCGTTTTTACATGTATCTTAGCGATAGGGAGTGTCATGGTCGCTACTTCCTTGGTTGCAGCTTGAATTTCCACTGTTTCTGTGGTGTATTGATCTGCTTGCACCAGGTGAGAACTCACAACTGAATCATAATCTAAACCTGTATCATATAAACACCTTATGGTGACACCATTACAGATTACATCTTCACACACTGGGGGGTGGTACCGTTCCTGTAGTTCCTCAGGTTTGATCTTTGTTCCCTTCTTCCCAGATTTCATAGCAGCAAAACGAGGAGTTTTATTCCTACAATTTTCAGTGGTATGATTGTTCATCTTACACTTTGTACACCACTTCCTTCCTTGGTTGAAATATTTTCTTTCATCATATTTCCTTTCATCGAATTGTGGGGTTTTATTTTTATTGTCATACCGTGGCCTATCAAACTGGTGCTTACCTTTGGTCTGATCTCTAGGATCAAATTTATTAAAGTTCTGTGGTGCCTTAAAATTATCTACCTGTTTCTTTTTATTACCTGTTACCTCTGCCTGAGCTGCCTGATACCTTTCAGCGACATTTAGTAGCTCACCCAGCCTCTCTGCACCTCTTTCCATGAGAAACTTTCTCAGGTCTGGAGCCATGGACTCTCTTAATTGTTCTATAAGGATCATTTCCTTAAGATCTTGGGTTTTCCCCAGAGAAGTAGATTTCTCCAAGTATGTCTCTAACCGTGCAGAGAACTGGTGATAGGTTTCACCTGACAGTAGTTTAGCATTCCTAAATTTTTTTCTATAAAATTCTCCATTCTTTTCATATCTTAACAAAAGAGCCTGCTTTAACATGTCATAATTTTCTTGATCATCTCTGCTCATTTTGGCAAAAACTTCATAAGCTGTACCACGAAGCCCTTGAGATAACTTTAAGCTCCACCTTTCTCTCTCTAACCCATACGTGGTAGCTAATAGTTCATATCTATTTAGATAGCTCTCGATATCATCTTCTTTCTCAACAAAATGATCTAAATGAAAGTTCATAGCTGAGGTTGAGGCTCCCTGACTAGCAGAGGCATCAGAGGTGAAGGGACTGGCACCATTTTCAGGAGCATGGCCTTGGAATTCCAACTCCCTTAGTCGTAAATCGTGCTCCCTTTGTAATCTCTTATCTTCTGCTTCCCTCTGTAATCTCTTATCTTCTACTTCCCTCTCTGCAGTCAATCTTCTTTCCTCTCTTTCTGCAGCCAATCTTTTTTCTTCTGCCTCCAATGCCCTAGCCTCCTTGTCAGCCTCAATCTCATCATCATCATCATCAGTTGCCATCTCCACAACGAAGGTTGGCTGTAATGGATCTCCAACGTCTTCTGTCTCTTGTCTTGGTGGTACACTCTGATAGACTCTTTCCCGTCCATCTCTTGATGTTATCTTCCCACTTATAGCGCTGTCTTCCCCTTGCATGTTTGCCTTCAACTCTCCCTTCTGTTATGGTCTTCTGCAAGGTGTTATGCCTTTTTATGTGGCCAAAGTATTTTAGCTGCCGAACTTTGACCTCTCTCATTAGTTCTCTTTTCATACCTAGATTTTCTAGGACCTCCTTATTTGTTTTCATCTCTTTCCATGAGATACGCCCCATTCTTCTATATATCCACATTTCAAGAGCCTCAATTCTTTCTTCCAAATGCTTATTCATCGTCCATGTTTCTGCACCATACAGAAATGCAGAATATATATAACACTTTATGATTCTCAGTTTTAATTTATGAGATAACTGTTTGGATGTCAGTATATGTTTCATGTTGTTGAATGTAGCTTTGGCCATTCCTATTCCTCAATCTGCAATCTCTTAGTTTCTTTTTCAGCCTCTAACTTTCTTTCAGCTTCTTTTTCTAATCTTTTTTCTTCGCGTTCAATAAATTTGTCACATTCAGTAGTGACATAAGCAATCATAACTTGCCCGTCCATTCCTAACTCTTTAGCAGCCTGCATAGCAGCAGATCGAAATTTTGCCAGGTCGGCCATTTTCTAACAGGCAAATTTATACAATGTCTAACATAAACAAGTCAATCTATAACTAATTATCCAAGGACAACCACAAGCACTGAGAGCTCAACCTTATTTATTTCCACCCAAGGATACCTTTTAATTTTTTATTATTTCCTGAAGTGAATTACCCCCAATATATATATAATAGGAGAAGATTCAAAATCCCGGACAGGACCCCAATATATGTGGTAAAGTGGGATGATATAAATATTTATAGGGGACTTAGTGTACTGACTGAGATCAGCTGTGAAGGTATCTGTGTCTAATAAGTGTGGTGTGTTACAGATGACTTTACTTTGCTACCACATTTAGACCTCAGTCAGACTTATTCTGGAATATATGTGATGACTACGTTGAATGTCTAGGGTTATGATAGTGATGAAGTGTATGTTCACAACAACCAACAGACAGATAAACAATTGAATTTAATCCACAATACTTTACAACACTGTGACACTCACATACATAGAACACTCTATAAGACTATCTTAATAAGTCAAGTGTTAACTTTTAAAATATGTATTAATTCCTTTCAATAATAGATATCCTGATTCAACTACAAAGTGAATCAGAAATCACAATCAAATGTAATCACAAGTTGTATGTACACAATTTATAGATAGGATCTTTGTATTGACATATATTATTATTACAATATGTGTGTAAGTTGTGATGTAGTACTATGAGGTAATACTGGCTTTTCAAGCTAGGTTGTTGTTTGTCATCATGACTTCATGTGTTTGTTTCTGGTGGAAATAATATTGGAAAGGTTCACAGTTTCTTTTATTTGAAACAAATAACTGTCCCTCTTGATTTAATGTACAGTCAATTTTAGAGGGGGGTATACACAAGATTGAGCTGCTCTGGCCAACGAAATCTTAACTTCTGTGTGGGCGGCAGGAAACAGTCTCCTCTGCTCGCTTGCTTCACCGTTTTCTTGAGAAACAACACTGGTCGATATCTTGACCAAGGAGTATGCTACCAGCCTCTGGATTCAGCAAAACTCAGACCAGGTGCTGATCTAATACTTCAGTACCACGGTCCCTGAAACAAGAAGGTTGTACCTCCTACTTCAGAACTAATTTCCAATCTATTTCCACACTGAAGCACAATACATAACAAACACAGAGTTCAGCGCGGTAGGCCAACTGCTAGCTTCTCATGAAACAATATACACCAGTATTCCTCTCCCTAATGGTTACAACGCCTCTGCAATTCCAGCATTAATTCCTTCTATACAATAAGATAGGTGTCATAGTACTATTTGGCAATCCCATGCAGTTATACTCCTCTCCGACAAGTTTTGTTCATGGTGGAGCAATATCTAGGCTTTGCCTCATGTTTGTTACTGAACCACACACATACAGACATAAATTATCAATTCACATTCAATTTTCATCTAAAAGAGATCAAATATGTCTAGCTTACCACAGTTCAAGGAAATATTAAACAAATACGTTGACTGGCGATGAGTTATGGCACAATTCCGATCTGCCTCTGTCCCAGGCTTTTATTAGAAAAATATGAGCTGGTTCTCAATGCACTTGCTTCTACAAAGTTTATTTTCAAAAAGCGGCCCTGAACTGACGCTCCTAATTGACTATATCAAATGGTCTAGCCAATGAGACCATGTTTACAAAAGCATTTGAAAAAAATGTACCCTTCCTACCGTTTCCATCAACAACCAAAAATAGTATTTGCAGTCGACTAATCATGTTTCGCCTTACATATTATTCTAGCCAATCAAATCGGATTTAACGTGGTGGCCTCATTTCCCCTAAAGCAGTGTCCAAACACGCCATTATGAGCAAATATGATCCTGTGTTGTCAGACAACACCACTATGGTATTTTGGCTATAATTTGTTAATTATTAGACTATTTGCTTAACACCTAACATATTCTTTGTCAGCAAGTCCTAAGGCACCCAAATATATAAGTTTAATGGAGCCAAGTGGCTTCGTTCAAAATATGTATTTTCTTCTACCACTCGTTCACTTCTATACGATGGGATGTCTTCTGTACTGTCAGGCTAATGTCGGGATTTCAGACGTAAAACAGTATTGTGTCATGTTTCCTAATAAGCATTAACCATGTTTTTTAAAACCTTACCTCGTATTGGTAGTGTTTTTTGTCACTGTTTATTTGAAAAAAAAAGCAAGCCTGCATGCCTTTCGCATGGGGTGGCATTAATTTCATATCGCGAGACGACGTTGTAGTATTGCATGCGTTCCTCCGTCCATCTCTCTCTCTCTCTCTCTCTCTCTCTTCTAAGCCCGTCTGTTTTTTCGTTTACATTTTGATTGTCCAATGAAGGCTATGTACCCCTTCTTGGGAAAACAATGTACATGAAAGCAAAATTGAAAATTTTACATTTTAAATTTAACGTTCCTTTCACCGACCCTCTAGAATTAATTCAGGACACCCAATGGATGAATGGACGACAGATTAAGAAACCCTGCCGTAGATGAACAAAGAGCTGTTGCGCTGGATGTTTTATTTATTTTTATAAAATGCTGTCTTTGCTTGGGACATGTTGTTCTTTATTTCTTTCTTTTCACTTTCCAGCAGATGTTTAACCTACTAGTCTATCCTGTGTTGATTATCTTTCTCTAAGGGTTTCTCAACCTGAGGTCGCTCTAGGGGTTCCGCGAGAGATCGTGACTGAAAAAAAAAAAAAAAAAAAAAAAAAAATATATACACATATATATATATATATATATATATATATATATATATATATATATATATATATATATATATATATATATATATATATATATATATATATATATATATATGTGTGTCGCTTTTTGAACTTTGCCCGGTCGATGTTAGCGTTGGCAGTAGTGGATAGTGCGCGAACAGCCCCGTATGGGAGTGCGCTATAAGACAGTGTAGATTATCGGTTTTTGACGCGAGAGAGGGGAGACTATTGATAACACTGGCTAACAAAAAAAAAATTTTTTTTTCTTTCTCTAACATTTCTATGTTTTTCTGGTCAATTTTAATGCGCTGTTTTTAAATCTGCAAACCGTTTTTCTCTATCAGGTCGGGATCTCTAGAAATACGCAATTGAAATTTTTTAACAACGCATACAGTATTACAACATCATTCGTACAAGAAGTATAACAGTTATGTAGGCTTTAATTTCTTTGCAGTCGACTTTCATCGGTGAATGGCATGTGGTAAATAGCGATGAAGCATCCAACAATAATTGGCAAGCATGGTCACACTCCACCGTCCTTGATAACGTGACTCCATTACGGCGATATCTTGACGGAATCGTTCTTCATGTTCATCGCTGACTTCGCCAAGGTTGTCAGGGAAAAAGTCAAGATGTGAATCGAGCAAATGGATTTTGAGGGACATGTTACAGCCCATAATTCTGTATGCATCTATGCACTGCTTAACAATATGCACATAGTCGACAGATTTGTGATTTCCCAGAAAGTTATCGACGATCAATTTGAATGCTATCCATGCGCGAAGTTCACTACCATGTAACAAGTTCTCAAATTGTTTGTCTGCAATAACTTTCCTAATCTGAGGTCCTACAAAGGTTCCTTCCTTTATCTTTGCATCGCTAACTTGCAGAAACTTTTCTCGAAGATAAGGGAAAGCTTTGCTCGTTTTATCTAACGCTTTTACGAAATTCTTCACTTGCCCCAACTTTATATGTAACGGTGGTAAAATAATGCTGTCTTTGTTAACTAATGGCTCGTGTATTACATTTTTATGCCCGAGCTGCATATGATCCCTGATAGGCCACACCTTTCTTGCATAATGTTCCTGTCTGTTGCGGCTGTCCCATTCACATAGGAAGCAACAAAATTTAGTATACACAGTCTGCATGCCCGTGAGAATTGCAATGACCTTTAGGTCTCCACAAATCCGCCATTGGTAGTCATTGTACTTTATTTTTGCCAAAAGTATAGCCATATTGTCATAAGTTTCTTTCATATGAACAGAGTAGGCGACTGGAATTGATGAAAATAAATTTCCGTTATGCAATAACACGGCTTTTAGACTAGTCTTGGAAAAGTCGATGAAAAGTCGCCATTCGTTGACTATGTGCTCATGACCGAGGTGCACCATTAGACCGTTTACATCTTTGCAATAGCAAATGTCATCATCCATCTCAAAGTATTGAACAAGTTCTCTGTGTCTATGACGAAATTTAGATATCAGAGTATTGGGCGCTAAAAGATGCCATTCTTTGAGACGCGAACCGAGTAATTCCGCTTGTCCTTTGGTAAGAGCAAGATCACGTATTAGATCTGAAAGTTCTGAATGGTTAATTAAGTGAACACCATCATTCACCGGTATATAATCCGAGTCAGAATTAGTTTCTAAAGCAGGTAAACTATCACTTTCTGATGGTTCATTCACGTCCAACGGATATTGTTCTGGTGGAACTGGGATTGGACACATGATTGGATCATGAGGCACTGGTTTCGAAACCGATTCAATATTTGGATAAACCACAGACTTTCTAGTTTTGAAAGTGAAACCATGGATATTTGTCAAGCAGAAGTAACAATCAGTAGCGTGATTTGTCGGTTCACGCCATATTACTGGCACTCCAAAAGGCATCGATTTATGCTTCGGCGATTTTCGTAACCAGCCTGCCAATGTATTTGCACAAGTCAAACAAACTGCATTTGGCTTCCAAGATTTATTTGCATCATCAGCTTTTGAATCGAAATAAAGTTCATATGCTTTCTTTAGTAATGGTGTAAAGTTTTTCTGGTGGACACGATCGGTAAAATATCCGCACACGTAACAGAACAAATCAGCCGAATTTCTACAACTTCTAGAAGCCATATTTCGCTCAGAATTATTTCAAAATACAGTAACTATTTCAAAAATAGCGTAACATATGTCATGCATCTTTTAGCAGTATAAAAAGTAGAATTATTGTGCATTTTATTAATTTTTAATAAGTTATATAGTAAAAATGAAACGGAACAAATAACGGTTTCCCAAAAATATATTTATTCACAAATATCTTAAGAACCCGATGTGATAGAGATAAACGGATTTCAAATTTGAAATCAGCGCAAGAAACTGACCTAAGAACACTTATTCTTATATAAGAAAGAAAAATGTTGTTTGTCAGTGTAATTTGTGAGCGCCGTATTGCACGAAGGGGGAGGACGGTAAGCTGATGACGTCAGCCTCTCCATCCAGAAATACCGTATTTTATTAGCATCTTGTAGAGTAGAAATTAGTTATAAGACTTTTAGGCTTAACAGGATAAGGTTAAAAAAAAAAAAACTCAAAACTCAAGTAGGACATTTGAAAAAAAGGAAAAAAAAAAAAACTGAAGTTTCTTCAACCTACACTACTGATTTGCATTATATCATTTGTGGAGAGAGCGAGGCAACCACACAAAAAATGTAGGCTAATAAGTTAGTTAAAATAAACAAATACACAGAAAAAAATCTTTCTCTACTCAAATGAGCATTGACAATTGTTATTGCATTATTATATTTACAACTTACTAATCACGCTAACGTGCCGTGAGCTGTAGATATAATAATTTTTATGCAGGGTCCTTGAGACCTGAAGGTTATGTCAAGGGTTCCTCTAGGATAAAAAAGATTGCTCTACACATTACTGGACACAAGCATTTCAGCCATCATTTGGTCTATACTTGCTGTGGTAATGTGGGATGTTATAAATATTTATACGGGACTTAGTGTACTGACTGAGATCAGCTGTGAAGGTATCTATATCTAATAAGAGTAGTGTATTATAGATAACCTTACTTGCTGCCACATATGTATACCTCAGTCAGAATTATTCTGGAATATTGTGATGACTACGTTATATGTCTAGGGTATGTATATGATGAAGTGTAAGTCACAACAACAACAGACAGATAAACAATTTAATTTATTCCACCACACTTGACAACACTGTGACACTCACATACATATAACACTCTATGAGAATATCTTAAATGAGTCACTGATAAATTTTCAAATATCAATATGTATTCAGTGCTGTCATTAATGTATATGTGTCCTGATTCAAATACAAAGTGAACCAGGAATCACAATCAATTTTAATTACAAGTTATATGTACAGAATTTATCAATATGAATCTTGTAGTGACATATTTTATTAATAGTATCCTATGTGTGTCAGTTGTGTAGTGGCAATATGAGGAATACTGGTTTTGTTTTGTTTTTTCAAGCTCTGTTGGTATTTGTCATCATGACTTCAATAGTTTGTTTCTGTTGGAACTAGTATTGGAGATGTTTTCAGTTCCTGGCATTAAAACAATTAAATTCCCCTCTTAATTTTATTTTACAATGTCATTTTAAGATGGGGGTACATAATGTTGAGCTCAGCTGGCCACATCAGCTTATCTTTCGTGATGGCGGCAGGAAAAGACTCCTCTGCTCGATTTCTTTAATGAGTTCTGGAGCCACCTCACTGGTTGCTATATGGACCCAGGAGTATGCTGTCCGCCTCTGGATTCAGCAAAGCTCTGACCAGGTGCTGCTCAATAACTTTAAGACCACGGTCCCTGAAACAAGAAGGTTGTACCTCCTACTTCAGAACTAATTTATACTCTAGTTCTACACTGAGCACAATACAAAACAAACCTGAGTTCAGAGCGTTATGCCAACTGTCAGCTTCATCTGAAATACTTTACACCAGTATATTCCTCGTTAATGGTTACTACGCCTCTGCAATTCCAGCATTATTTCTTTCTAGTCAATAATCTAGGTGTCAGTGTACTGTTTGGCAATTCCATGTAGTTTCACTTTCCTCCGACACCTTCTGTTCAAGCTGGAGCACTATAGGCTTTACCTCATGTTCGCTACTGAACCACACATATATACAGACATAAGTATCAATTTACATTCAATTTTCATTAAAAGATGTCAAATATTTCAAGCTTACCACAATTCATGGAAATATTACACAGTGACGTTGAATGGCAATGAATATAGCACAACTCCGATCTGCCGATGTCCCAGGCTTTATTTTAGGAAAAAATATACACTGGTGCTCAACGCACTGTTTCTTAGTAGGTTTATTACAAGATGTGGCCCTGAACAGACGCTCTGAATTGAGTATATTCGCAGCTCTACCCAATCAGGCCATGTCTACACATCTTTTCAAAAAAGTACCCCTTCTCACGTTTCCCCTGACAACACAAGATAGTATTTATAGTCCGACTAATCGTGTTTAGCCTTACATTTGTTGCGCTCCAATCAAATAGGAGTTAACATGGAGACTCATTTCCCGTACAATGGTGGCCTAAAATTCTGCCACTGAGCGATTCTGATTTTGGTGTTGTCTGACACCCTCACTATTTTATTTTGGCTATAATTTGGTAATTCCTAGACTATTTGCGTAACGTTTAACATATTATTTGTCAGCAAGTCCTAAGGAACCCAAATATATATATTTAATAGAGCTAATATGCATTTTCTTCTAGGATAGTCGTGTTGTTACCACTTCTTCACTTCCAAACTTTAGGGTGTCTGGGTACTGTCATGTTTTCAAACGTAAACCAGTATAATGTCATATTTCCCAATAAGAATTTTTCATGTTTTTAAAACCTAACTCTCGTATGGGTAGTGTTTTTATCACTGTCGATTTGAAAAAAAGCTAGTGCTTGTGGCCTTACACGCGTGATGGCAGCAATTGTGTATCGCGCGACTCGTGTTAGTATTGCCTGTGCCTGCTTTCTGCTCCTTCCTTCTCTCTATTTTTAGCCCATCTGTCTTTTGTTTTTGGTAACATAGTGTAGAAAAAGACATGAATGGAATTTTAATTCTTGGTCAACGTGCGTATTTCAAGGTTTTTCTTAGAAATGGAGTACATTTTTTTTAGTGTGTTTGGGAAACGCGTGTATACTGCAGAAGGCTTTACTATCAACGTGAAACGTTACAATGTGCAGACGCATGAGAACACAAAGGGGATTTCGAGTACAGTCATTGTGACAGCACTGTTCTTTACCATTCTTCTTTCCTTTTATTGAATTTATGTGTTAGGCTTTACATTTACCTGATAATTTATATATGTGGATGTAGAATTTCACGACACTTGCTGATAGGAAAGTTATATTAGTGACTGCCTCTTTAAACTGTCTGGATTGTTCACGGGTCCTATATACCGTAGTTGTGTGGGTGTCGTGAGAATGACCTCAGCCAATTAAGCACTTTTCTGGGGTATTAAATTGGATGTGAGCCCATTCACGATTTACTTTCATAGCAAGGCGATTGCACCGTTTGGATGGTCATTGGTTCGATTCCCGGTAACCATACCACTTATATTTCTTTTTCTGTTGTCTAGCGTCCTCCTGTCTGTCCAACGAGTGCCTGTTTATTACCTATATTTATTTATTTAATCATTTATTTGCTTATATACTACTCACAGGGCTCAGGTTTTCTATATTATTTATTAAAAGGTTTAAAGGTTGTCCCAAAGTAGATACTGCCGTAGAGAAGTTAAGTGTTAGAGACTTCACCACATTAGGTCCAGCTTTATGAGGTTGGGGTGACAAATTTCCTCCCTTGCTGTCTTTGCTTTCCATAACTCAAGAACAATCAGGTGCCCATTTACAGCTGGAAAGACTGGAGAATGACGCTACCAGGTTTCGATCCGTGAACAGGATAACATTGCCGCGGGAGACTAACGTTCTAACCGCTGTGCCAATCAGACGCTCGTTTAGCATTCCGGAGAATTTTTTTTTTTACATAACTGTTATTTCTGTATTTCTGCTGTGTATGCGGAAGGCTTTATTTTTTTAAAAAATCATCATTGTAGTAAAATCTGCGAGAATAATCGCTCATTTCAGTAAGATTTTAGTCATAAAATGATAATAAATAAACCAGCCCTATTGTGTCTGACGGTGATGTTCTCACACGCCAGCAACGCTGCCTTTTTGCAGTGCAAACGCCTATAGAACGATTCCCACGGTAAAAATCTAACACGAGTTTTAGTTTCGGTTTCGAAAACGTACTGCCAACCTTTTTAACATTTTGCCAGATCTGCTGCATACATTTGGCAGCCTAGACTTATAATTAACGATTTTGCGTAAGTGTGCCGCAAAATAACTATCGCTTGACACATTCTGCCATGCATATAAACACGCAGACAATTTTATTGCCTCCTCGCGGTAATGTTTCTGACGTCAAAAAAACAAGTTAGTTATTTGAAAATACATTCTGGCGAGATGAAAGAGAGGGAAAAGATGGCGGTCTTGTGTAAAATATTTATTTGACGATGACCGTGACAAAATTGAAAATCTAGAATTAATATGAAACTGACCATAAAAATCATATGGTAGTATAGCTTAGGGTTCACTGAGCAAGAATATGTTTGAAATAATATGGTAGTCCCAGTATTAGTTGAGTTATTGAAAAAATACTAAATGTCTACGGACGCTCGACCAGACACACCGTCGTTCCTGTTTTTTTTTTATAACGTTAGAGGGAACGCGGGCTTAGAAAAGAGGCATTGAGGAAATTCAAATTCGCTTGGGTAAAAAGTGTATAGTAGGGAAAGGGGAGCGGTAGGTAAATTGTTACCAAAAACTAACATCGTTTTGTAGTGGGCATCACTAAAGCAGGCTGGCCAATCGACTACCAGACGCAGAGTAATGTTTGGAATTAATTTTGTTTTTCAAAAACTGCATTTGAATTCTGGTAGTCGCAAGCTTTCGATTGGCCAGTGCTACTAAATATTAGCAAAAAGCTTTCGCTGCTCAGTGCCAGTTGACCAGTAAATTTTATTCAGATACGCTGAGAACAGCTGTGATAAATTTTAAAAGTAAATAAAATAAATAAATAAATATTTCACAGTCTGGACGGAGCAGAAGAAACTGAGGCCATTTCTTTGCAAAGTCAGCGTCATTTGTTTATATTTTCTTGATTTGTGGTAAGAATGCTTATGAATTCCATATATTTAATCCCATTTCCAAAGTTAGATACTGCTATTGGGAAAAAGTGAAGGACGTGCCGGGAGCAGACATTGTTGAGTCCCCACGTTAAAATGTATCTAACTAATGTATGTTGTCATGATTATGTTTGAATATTATTGTAGTAGAGTATATTAGTAAGCCTCTGTGTTCCATGAACACTGTTCAAACATGCCTGAAGCATTTATGTTTAAAGAGAAAAAAATATATAAAAGGAAATGTGGTTACCCCACATTATATATAAAATTGAGGGCAACTATGTAAATGTACAGTGGCGTATCTGCCATAGGGACCTGAGGTGTGGTCACAGCAAGGTGGGAGTCATGTAAAGTTAGAGGTGATTGCACCTGAAATGCACGCGAGGCTGACCCCATATCTCCGTAGGGAAATAAATAATACCAAAAGTGATCAGATATAAAAGGCCAGGGTGTCCTTTTGTTGCAGAGGTTCTGTTTCCTGTTGCCAGCTGGTGACAGGAAACCTGAGGAGTGACGATAACGCCAAGAAGTCTCCATAAAGTCATGTATGCTGGCAAGAGATAACAGCAGGAGCTTGGGCGTGTGATGTGATATCGATATTTCTGCAACTACATAATACCTTATCTTTCAACAAGAAACCCCAGGTGATATGTTAAGGACCTGGGTATATCTGACAGTTTCGTTTTTTAATAAACAATGGTAATTCAAATCCTACTCAGGACGTTGATGGGGTGTGATTATAATAGAGCCCCTCATACACAGTGACTCTCCCTCTTAGAAGAAGAAAGTGTAGCTGTGAACATTCTAACAGGAAAGACATACATAAACTTTGTAGTTATTTGGGCAGATTGTCCACACAATTTTAGTTAATCTTTTTATGTAAACTATCTTGTCCTCATTTTCAAAGACCTATCCAAACAATATGACTGGACAGGCAAAATAAATTGTAAAAAAAATTATCAACTTTAAAGAAAAACTTAACCACAGGTTTTATTCACTTCCTCATAGGAACTTAAAGTGTTTTTGTGTTGTGTACCATCATTTCATTTCTCCCCTAGACACTAGGTACACCATACACCAGACACTAGAGCCAAAATAGTGACCGTGTGAGATCTAGGGAGGTAGCGTTAGGTTCCCTGCACATAATTCATCATCATCATTTATAGAGTCAGGGGCCTACATGTGCTTGACCTCACACGGTTAATACATACACGGATTTCATTCTTTTAGGATACCATCATAACCTCCCCAGCAAAATCTAACTTTGCTACAATCATCATCGTTATCATCATCACCATCATCATCATCACCATCATCATCATCACCACCATCATCATCACCACCACCACCATCACTACCATCACCATCATCATCATCATCATCACCACTTCATCATCACTAAAATCATCATCACCATCAACACCATCATCATCAACACAATCGTCATCATCACTATCATTATCATCACCACCCCTATCATCACCATCATCATCAACATCATCACCATCATCACCACCACCATCATCACCATCAACACCATCATTATCAACACCATCATCATCATCACTACCATCACCACCACCATCATCATCACCACCATCATCACCACCATCATCATCGTCACCATCACCACCACTAGTTCCCTTCCTCGTTGCCCTTTCCCTCCTTAAGTCAAGAGCAAAGTCTGGTACCCATTTACATCTAGGTAGACTTGAGAGTGTCGATACCATAAACCAAACTTGGCACGATTGCCGCGAGAGACCAGCGCTCTAACCATTCTGTCAATCCTACTTTAGACAGGCTACATGTATGCATGAGCACAATGTTACTTGCTGTTTATTTACTCGCAATCTTCGAGCATGTCTTCCTTTTTATTAAAAAGGAAATCTGCTGTTCTAACAATAAATTGCCCAAAGATTTTTATTACCCCAAATCGAATTTCGAGAGCCCCAGGACTTGAAGGTCGCTCGCTAGATGCGACAGTGTTCAATATAGGCGCGAAAGCTAGACCATCATCGGAAACAGGGGTGGGGGGGGGGGGGGGGGCGGCGCACGCATGTTTCTGTTACAACAAACTACCCGTTGTGCTGCTAAAGGCGTGGTTATTTTCTACATGTTTTGCCAACTGTTTTAGTAACCTGTAAACGAAACATGAGTTTCCCTGATTTATTCGACGGTAAGGATATTCGTTCGGGAATGTTTTATTTTGTTTCAACATTTATATTGGCACATCCACTCTCTAGATCAGTGGTCACTAACTGTCCTTTTCAGGACAAGTCATTTTCCGGGTTTTATGCTAGCAGAATGTTAGTCCTTTTCAGGACTTAGTAAGTATAAACTCTGGACGGGCTAGCAATCTGTTTAGTTTGCTTAAGAGTTCACTACAACCGGTGTTCGCTGAACACTGAGGAAGTACGGGCAGCGTTGGCGTAGCTGGCGAGTCCTTTTTGGGGCAAATCCTTTTCAGGGCTTCAGGCTAGCAGGTGGATAATGTTAGTCCTTTTCAGGACTTAGTATCTATCAACTCTGCTCGGGTTAGCAGTCCTTTTCAGGGCTTTTTCACGCTAGCTGACAGATACCAGTAGTCCTTTTCAGGGCGTAGAGTTTATCAACACATCGCTTCAGTTAACAAAGTTCAATTATTTTTGAATGGCAAATTGCGCTCTGATATAACCTAATGACTTGTCTAGGTTGAAAGGAACGTGCCTCACCACAAGAAGGCTAAACCCGCTAACAAAAAAAAAAAAAAAAAAAAAAAATAGATCAGTGCTTCGCAACTTTTTTTTTTTTTGCTTCACGGCACACATAAGTGTCCTTCGAAATTTCACGGCACGCTATAATACTTGTTGTTAAAAAGGTAAATGTAAATGTAGTCCCTTATAGATACTGACGCAGGGGAGTAAAGTGTAAGAGACTTCGCTATACTAGGTCCAGCTTTATGAGTAGGGGTGACCCAGTTATATGAGTGCGCGGATGTAGTAAGTATTTAAAAATTGGTTGCAACCATAAGACAACGTTCCCTAACTTTTGTGTGATGGATTGGTGGTTTTTGTTGTTGCTGTTGTTGTTTAACTAGAGCTGCTAAGCCCGCACTTCTTCCGCAGCTAAAGCTACGTTGAAGAATTATCACGTGTTCTGTAGCTGTTGAGCGGTACTGTAAAGTGTCTGTGATTGTTGGGGAGCCCGGCAATAGCTTTCGTCTTTCTGTGGACAGTCCTGAGCAAGTGAACAGCACAAGCTGAACTGTCTCATATGGATGGGTACAGCTGCGGCAATTAGGCTCATTGGAAGAGTTTAATTTGTTTAAGTGCGTGTTGATTCTGGTATGTTCTTTTCTAAGTTGAAAGGTTGTGCTTTGCTTTAGACATCGTAGGTTACTGCTGTGGTCATTTATCTGGGATGGGCCATTTCTTTACACAAGGCACATCCAGTAGACCCTTTTGGCGTTCGGTTCAGCCATTCCTCTTTGAAGTTGTTTTGGTGTATTCGTTTAGCTGTCTGCATGTTTGCTGGAGTGTTTGTTTGAATCGTGCTTGCTCTTAGTTTTGCTCGTCTGTCTGCTTTTTCTTTAACTGGTATGTCTGTGCGTCCTGGTATCCACTGGGGTGTTACTCTGGGGTTGTATGTTTTTAGCAGGCTGTCAGTTGTTTCAGCCAAATGCATTATTTCTTTATTTTCAGTTTGAAGTTATTCTTCTAACGCCTGAAGTGTTGAGTTTGAATCATTGAAGATTATGATATCTGAAGCCTTATATATTTCTTATATAACTTGGCTGAGTTTTGCTTGGAAGAGATGCTTGTAGCTGTAATTTCTGCTTGGTTTTCAACCAACTGTCTAGGTGTTATTTTTTCCTTCTTCTATAGCGCTCTGTTTCCATGACGGCACGTTACATCGTACGTCCACAAGCTCTATGCTTGCATCGATTTCACAGCTGTTGGCATGGTACTCTTACTTACTACTTACTTAGTCGTTCCTCTTCTACCGTGAAGTGTAGAGGTTTGTAAGAGAGAGCGCCATACTATTCTATCGGCTGTCTTCCTCCTGGCTTGGTTCCATTCTAGTCCTCGGTCCTTCAAAGATTGCCTAATGTTGTCCTCCCAGCGGACTTTGGATCGTCCTTGATGGTCTGGATCCCTGGCTCTTAGTTTCTCATGCTTGCCGCGGTAGTCGATCTTCTCCCATTCTGCAGACATGGCCAAACCATCTCAGTTGGGACTGTTCTACTTGGGTCTGCAGGGGTTGGGTTTTTATGGCCTTGACGTATCGTCTGGTTGCGGACCATGTCTCTTCTTGTTACTTCAACCACCTTTCTCGGATACCTCATTTCTGAGGTTTGGATCTGGCTTTTATGGGTTGTAGTCATTGCCCATGACTCGCATCCATATGTCAAGACTGGAACATAGGTGGGGCGGTATACAACTTCTCTTTTGCTGAGGAATCCTCGATTTATGGCTTGAAAAAGTCTCACAGCTGCTGCTCTTTGGGTAGCCAATTCTTCTGTGATGCCTCCCTTCCGGTCTATGACAGCTCCAAGGTATTTAAAGTGGTCGACCTGCTCCAGGACCTGTTCTCCCAGCTTAATCTGATGTCTTCTTTCCTCTCGTGATATCACCATGGTTTTTGTTTTCAAGCTGCTTATGATCACCCCTCTCTTCTCCAGCTCTTTCTTCCATACTTGCAGGTTGGATTGAAAATGTGCCTCTGATTTAGCAATCAGGGTAACATCATCAGCAAATGCCAGCTCTGAAATACAGACCTGTTTCATCTTCCAGTACCCCACTGAATACTTTCATGTCCTCTCCTTACATGCCTTAATGACATCGTCCATGAGGAGTATAAAAAGATAAGGTGACAGGATATCACCTTGTCTTACACCAGTGGTGGTCCTGAATTCTTCTGACTTATGGTTTGCCGCCCTCACATAATTTCTGCATGACGTGTAGAAGCTCTGTATAGCATGAATCAGAGGTGATGGGATGTTCTTCTTTGCCAGACAGTCTCAGAGTTTGTTCCAGGGGACCTTGTCAGATGCTTTTTCCAGATCTAAGAAGCAAAGATGGATCTCACTCTTATACTCAAGAGCCTTTTCACTCATCTGTCTGAGTGTGAAAATTAGGTCTTGAGTACATCGGTTTGCTCGGAAGCCACACTGGACCTCATCCATTTGTGGCTCAGCTAGGCGCCCGAGTCTCTGCTCCAGGATTCTAGAGTGGATTTTACCAAGGACACTGAGAAGGGATATGCCTCTATGGTTTCCACATTGTAGGTTGTCACCCTTTGTGAAAATCGGTGTTATTATGGCAATCTCCCAATACTTTGGTATGGTCTTGTTGCACCAAGCTGCCTGTAGGACCCTTAGGAATAATAGGTCGCCTGCTGCTCCCATGTACTTAACCATTTCTGGTGTTATGCCATCATGCCCTGCTGCTTTGCGCATCTTGATTTTCTCCAGTGCTGGCTTCAGTTCTTCCAACTTTATATCATCTTCATCACCATTGGTTTCCTCTTCTGTGCCAGTGGTTATCATTTCTGATGCTTGACCTTGCTCACAATCCAGGAGTTCTGAAAAATATTTTTCCCATTACTTCTTTTGGGGCAGTAAGCAATTTGCCTTGCTTGTCCTTTATAAATTTCAGAGGGCACTGTATTTCCTTCCTCATATTCTTTAGGGTCTTATAGAACAATTTCTGGTTGTCTTGCGCATCGTTTTCTAGGTTTTCTCCAAATTCTTCCCAGGACTTCTGTTTTGCTGCTATCACCTTGTTCTTTGCAATTCCTAGGCTGAGCAACTCTTTCAGATGTTCTTTTAATTGTTAACAAGTAGTGGTCACTTCCAATCTCTGGCCCCCTCCACACTCTAGCATCCCGGACATACTTGAATGAGCTCGTCCTAACTATGGCATAGTCAATCACTGACTTCTCCTTCTTTGATGGTTCACACCTAGTGTATACATTTATGCGCTTATGTGGGAACTTTGTGTTTGTAATGATCAGATTCTGCTCACTGCAGAATCTAAGGAGTTGCTTTCCATTGTCAATGAGAGTATCTTCTCCATATCTTCAGATAACTACCCCATCTGTCATAGATTTTTGGGTAGGAATTTAAGATCAATTATGGTCCAGTCTGAGTAGAACTAGAACAGATGATAGCTCAATGGGAGATAAGGCAAAGAAATAGATTTTCACGAGTGAGATAGTGGAAAATAGGTAGAGTCTGTCCCTGAAATCGAGAAACTTCTCTCATTCAGCCTATCTCTACAACAAGACTTTGTTAGTCAGACAGTCTATCACACTATATATATATATATATATATATATATATATATATATATATATATATATATATATATATATATATATATATATATATATATATATATATATATAATATATATATATATATATATATATATATATCACCACTCACATACACCCACACATAAGTGACGACAGTTAGACGCACAGACGTGGAAAAAAAACTATATCAATGGAATAGGGATCTTTTGGGACAAGCTGACCAACACACGTAAATAAAGTTTATGTAAATTTTATTTATCATAAAGAAACTTCACAACAACAATATTTTGAATATCAAATCAAATACAAATAAACATAAGTTAATGAATTAATTAAGAGTTAGACACATAGGTGTAATCCTCCCTCCCCCTGTTGAGACAAGATCCCGTTAGAAGAGAAGTTATTAACTCCCAAAGAGTCAAAGGTGTTTACGCTATGGTCTAGGATTTCCCTCTACAATAAAGAACAGAGTTTATACGTTAATCTATTCTGAAAGGGACAGCATTAGCAAAACTTGCATAAAAATAGACAAAGTTAGTACATGGGTTATACAATGAAAGAATTATTTATCCCTGCTTTCTCTCGCTCTGACAGACCTGTGATCACAACCAGTCACTCTTACCTAATATATGCTTTCACAACATCTGGAACAATCGTAAGGTACACGCAGCCCATCCAAGGTTTGGTTATTGGCGAATCAAGCCCCAGTTTCTCCAAAGAATAATTAATTCAAATGATGGGAAACGCTTGATTCGCTACTGGTAGTAGGATGCTGATTATGTCACTTAAATTTTGGTCCAGGTAGTAAAATAATTAAGAGGTCTAATGTTCACAGTGTACAGTAGATTAGAATCTTCAATCGTTGAAACATCGCCAGCAGTGGTGACATAGACATGCAGCAAGTTCACTGCTGGTTCAGAGGAAACAAATACACCATCTATAATGTTTACTGCCCCCCAAAATCTGCTGGAAACATCAATATCCAATACACCACATATCAGAGAACTATAATAGCTGGAGATTTCAACGCCCATTCACCACCATGGGGATATAAAACATACAACAAAAGAGGCAGGGAAGTAGAAGAAATCTGCAACACGTCCAACCTGATCCTACAACAGAACAAAAGGTCAAAACCCACTCTTTTGCACAGAGCTTCAGGCACGGCCAGCAGACCTGATCTTACCATTGTATCAGCTGACATTGCAGACATTTGCACTTACACAGTCCTGGAAGATATTGGGAGTGACCACAGGCCAATACTAATTACTGTAGACAGACAGGATAAATCCAGACAAAAGAGAAAGACCTACTGGAATTACAAAAGGGCTAACTGGACAACATACGCAACACTTTCAGATAGCAGATTCAGCAGCATTGGCACATTAGATGCAGTAGAGAATACATACAACAATATCACAACGACGATACTTGAAATAGCGAACATAACAATACCAAAAGGCAGCCACAAACGTTTCAGCCATTTCTGGACTCCAGAACTAGAAAAGATTGTAAAAGAGCCAGAAGAAAGGTGGAAAAAGAACCCACCAGAGCCAACAAAATAATTTATAACAAGCTCAAAGGACAGGTAAGATATCACATTAAGAAAGCAAAGAAAGAAGCATGGACAAAAACACGTGAAAGTCTGGATTTAAAGAATGAAGGGCACAAAGCATGGAAGCTCTTGCACTGTCTTGATGGAACAGGAAAGAAGAGCAACCCAAAACTACTAAGAACTGGAGGAAACATCTTAACAAACAACAAGAAAAAGGCAGAAACGTTTAAAAAATACTATGCAAATGTCAGCAAAACAAATCACAAAACAGCTAGACAAAACAATTGTCACAAAATTAACAGTGATACAACGTAAAAATATCTCCAAAGGATAACATGTAGGGATAAAAAGAATGCGTAAGTTACTAGAAGGCATGATCGCCCACGCCGCGGGTCATCACCCGCCATGGAAATTAAATTGCTGAAACGGTTACCATTTGAACGGGATGAGAACGGCGGATCAAAAGGAAAAAAATATGACTGAAGAATTGCGTGAGACTAGCAAGGCTAAGGAGACGCAATTGGGGGGGGAACGGAGGAAAAGTCACGTCCCAAATTGACACGAGGTACGGAAAGGGACGCTTATGCGATACCAAGCCTTTTATTTGAATTCAGCGGCAAACGCAGATGCTTGAAATATTACAAAATTAAAAAAGTAACTTTTTCTTAATATTAATGTTAGGAATATAAAAATTAGCTGGCCGGATGGCCCATTCTGAGCAGTGAAATAATATGCTTTTATTTATACAGACGGATAGCTAATAATGAAGATAATGACAAAAGACTGTGTTGTTCACACCAGCGAAAGACTGCATTGAATCAAACATGTCACTAATTTGCACAAAAACCGCGACCTTGATACTCAAATGTCCAAATCTAGTTAGAATGAAAGAGAGAGTGTGTTAAGGAGAATTGTGGCTAAAAATAACTTTTCAGGCAAATTTGTAGAGGGGACGGATAGGTTGGTTCAAAAACCAAGTACGTTTTTTGTGAAAACGCAAGTAGAGACGGACGGACTAACAGATAAAAATCCATACTTGACTGAAGCATGACTGAAATGACTTTAGTGTAGGAAATTTGAATTTAAAAAAACCAAGGCATTGATTGGCCACAGACAATCATATTATCCGCGCTCAGACGAGCTTTTTTGCCATTCCTCAATAGTTGTCCAGTGATAGACACAGTAAATTTTAAGTGTGGTGATTTCAAATGAAGTAAATAGAAATAAGTTCAGGGACGCCATACTATAGCCAGCAGCTCAGCTGAGTTTTGCTAGCATTTCTGTGTTCTTTATTCATAATCTGGTAAGATTTAAATTATTTCTTTGTATATTTTGAATATTGTTTAATGTTTCGAGTGATTTGATACTGCCATATCGAAATCTAGCCTTACAAACAAGTAAGGATTTGCTCTAGACCCCCCGCCCTAGTTCAGGGTCTAGGGACAAACAATATATATAAACTCCAGCAAGGATTAGGAAGGACAGATCAAGTGTTGAGATCAGTGGAACATATCACCTATCCTATCCTAGGGCAAGAAGCTAATAAACATATTTCTGAATATGTAGTCTGGGAGAACTTATCCTATGGGAAACCAACTTGGTAAGATGTGTTGTATGGTCAGAGAGATCTGACCCTGTCTAAATGGTGTTATTGTAAATTGTTACGTGTAGAAGTGGCTCCTTAGGTAAGGTTCTGAACCTAAACCAATACTTTATTTCAGAGCTGTGAGTTTTTTATGTTGACACCAAAAGGTGGTGTCAAATGCTGGGTAGATAATTGACAGTGAGGACCCGTGCAGTGTCGCATCTCGGCAGAACAGCCTTGTATTGCCCCCAAGCCCGGAGAGGTGGGGCCACCCGATATATTGCCCCCAAGCACGGAGAGGTGGGGCCACCAGATTCCAGCACCAGAGCTACTCTTTCAAAGTTACGTAAGCAGGCTGGTCTGCTGGATTTACACCAACTTCATAGACATAGCACCCAAAGTGAATTACTACTAAAACATCCCATTTCCTTCCATCATGAATGGACAATGTTTGGTAGGCTTAGACAGGGAGGGATGAAGCCACCCCAACAGCACATCTATTCATCGTTCTCCCAGGGAAAATAAAACTATGAACTGTAGAAATAATAACTACTCGTGAAAATTATATACGTACACACCTTTTATTTATCATGCCATTTATTCATGCCATTCACTCATAAATTCCAAAATCTTTCATATGTTCTGGCCAAAATAAAACCTTGGTTCAGAACAAATAAATTTAAAAAAGATTTACTTTCTAAAATTTCACCAGCTGAATTTAGTTCATTGTGTTCTAAATTTTATTGATAATATTATATTATTTAATATCTGTGTGTGTGTGTTTGTATATGTCAATACAACACATTACATTCAGTACCCTAGATTTTAACGTAGCCACATTCATTAGAAAAAAAGATAGGTGTGAGGTCGTAGTGGTAGCAAGAAAGGCCTTCTGAAAATTCACAGCTACATTTTATCTCAGGAGCCTTCACAGCTGACCTCATACATCACACTTAGTAATATCACCATCATACAATACCATCAAAACCCCTACATATATTGGGGTCTTGTCCAGGGATAATTAGCATAAACAGTAATATAAGGATCTCCTGGTGGGAGAAATAAAATTAGGGGAACAAAATTGTAAAATTCCCTTAAAATTAAAAGTGTCCCTTTAAATTAAAAGGGCAATTAGAAGTTGGTGAATCTTCACAGCCAGTGTTAGTTAATTAGTTAATTAGAATTATTTTAGTCTAGAATAATTATAAGTACTTTAGTGGTTGGAAATTTTACTTTGCTTATTGCTAGATTTGTTTAGAAAGTATGGCGGAGCTAGCAAAATTTAGATCAGCTGCTGTGCTGACCGCAAAGGAGATGGGAATGGATGGTCAGATTTTAATTCAATACGTAACGGCTGAATGTGATAAATATATTGAACGGGAAGAAAGAAGATTAGAAAAAGAGGCTGACAGAAAATTAGAGTCTGAAAGGTTGGCTGAAGAGAAGAGGTTACAAATTGAGGCTGAGACTAAGAGGCTGCAGATTGAGGCAGAAGAAAAACGACAGCAAAGGGAGGCAGAAGATAAAAAGGCCGAAAGGGAGGCAGAAGAAAAAAGATTGACTGCCGAAAGGGAGGCAGAAGATAGAAGGTTGCAAAGGGAGCACGAATTACGACTAAGGGAGCTGGAATTACAAGGCCAGGCTCCTGAAAATGGTGCCAGCCCTTTTGCCTCAGATGCTACGCCCAGTCTGGGAGCCTCAAACTCAGCTATGGGGTTTCATTTAGACCATTTTGTTGAAAAAGACGATGACATAGAGGGGTACCTAGGACGTTTTGAGTTATTAGCTACTACATATGGGTTAGAGAGAGAGAGGTGGAGTTTAAAGCTATCACAAGGACTGAGAGGTACTTCTTATGAAGTCTTTGCTAAAATGAACAGGGAAGACCAAGACAATTATGACATGTTAAAGCAGGCTTTGTTATTGAGGTACGAAAAAAATGGTGAATTTTATCGTAAGAAATTTAGAAATGCCAAACTGTTGTCTGGGGAGACATACCACCAATTCTCTGCTAGACTGGAAACCTATTTGGAGAAATGGACTGCTCTGGGGAAGACCCAAGATCTTAAAGAAATGATCATGATTGAGCAATTGAGAGAGTCCATGGCTCCAGACATGAGAAAATTTCTCATGGAACAAGGTGCAGAGAAATTGGGAGAGGTTTTAAATGTCGCTGAGAGGTATCAGGCAGCCCAGGCAGAGGTAAGTGGTGCTAAAAAGAAGCACATAGACAATTTTAAAGCTCCACAGCAATTTAATAAATTTGATAATAGAGAGCAGGGAAATAAAGGTAGGACAAACTTTGAGCGGCCAAGAAATGACTATCGCGACAGAAACTCACAGTTCAATGACCAAAAGTTCAATGAAAGAAAACCGTTGAACCAAGGAAAAAGATGGTGTAAATGGTGCAAGAAAGATAACCATAACACCGAATTTTGTAGAAGGAAACCTTCAAACATTGCTGCAATGAAGTCGGGGACGCAAAGATTAAAGGTTAATCCTAATGGACAACAGGAACCTTATCACCCCCCAGTTTGTGAGGATGTTATTTGTAATGGGGTCACCATAAGGTGCCTTTATGATACAGGTTTGGATTATGATTCAGTTGTGAAGTCTAGCCTAGTGGACCCAAGTCAGTATATCACAGAAACAGTGGAAATACAAGGGGCGACTAAGGACATACCACTCATGACACTTCCCATCGCAAGGATAACGGTGAAAACTCGCTATGTGGAAGGAGAAATCAGAGCAGCAGTGATAGATGAACCAATCTACCCTCTGAAATTGGGGTGTAGATACGTCTTCTTGGGGAATCCCGAGAAACCTGTGATCATGGCGACAGTGCAGACCAGGTCACAGAAGAAGGAGGAAGAAGGTGAACCTATAAATGCTCATCCAGAGGAGATGAGGAAGGCGCAGGCTGAGGATAGGACACTCAAGCCATGTTTTAAAAAAATTGCCCAAATGCCACACACCTCCGAGCAAGGGAGAATATTTCATGAAGAACAAACTATTATACAGGAAGACAGGAACTAGATCCACTGGTCACGGACAGTTAGTTCTTCCCAAGATATATAGGGCAAACTTAATAAGGAGCTTACATGTTGGAAAAGATGGTGACCATGAGAAAGTCGGTACCATCTGCCAAAAGATTGCTCGAAAATACTATTGGCCCGACGTAAATGTCGATGTTGAAAACTTTGTAGAAGCATGTGGCGTATTTCATGAGGGAACACCCACAAAGGGAAAATATGTGCAGGACCTAGAAACGCCACGGGGCAACTTTAGGCCTGAAAGGAAAACTAATTATACTCGGGTAGACAAAGTGGAATGGGAGCCCCCTTTTCACACCCAGTCTTCACTTGAATGGATTAACATGGCCACTATGCGACGAGTACAAAGAGTAAATTTTACCCAGGATAAGATGACAATCCCTCGGTCAGACTTATATAAACTGGAAGAACAGAAAAGAGAGCGAAGATCTCTCATAAGCAATCTCAAGTGGGGAGACAAACCCCAGAAAAAAATTGGTAGTGGTCGATTTGTGAGTGATGATTCTAGGAAGAAAAGTCCTCATTATAAAGCTTCTAATGGACGGGACCCGATGGGTTCCATGAAAAATAAGTATGATAAATTAAAGATCCAGATGTAACTTTATTAAGGACCTGGACGGATGAGAAGGCGGAAGAGACTGTTACCTCATCTTATCAATACGTGAACGAACTGACCACTCGTTTGAAAGCTGGATGGAAACTGGCAAATGATAATTTGAAACAAGCCAGGAAGAAACATGCAGCATATTTTAATAGGAAGGCAAAGGACAGAGAACTAGCTGTGGGAGAGAAGGTGCTGCTTCTACTACCCGGTAGCCAGAATAAATTACAAATTGGTTGGCAAGGTCCCTATACGGTTCTAGAGAAGGTGTCTAGAACAAACTATAAAATTGACAAAAAGGGGAAGGAGAAAGTTTATCATGTAAACTTATTAAAGAAGTATCTGGACAGACCACTCCAGGAAAGCACCCCCTTACTGACCTTAGCTATTGCAACTCAAATGCAAAAGGAACCACTCACCTCACATGAATACCCATTACATCCTTGTGAAACAGCAGCACAGGTAAAAGTCAGTAAGCACCTGACTAAAAACCAGAGGGAGAGAGTTCAACAGGTTCTGGAGGAACATACAGATGTATTAACAGATAAACCAGGCCATACAAATTTGCTACAGTATGACATGAAACTGGTAGACTCAAACCCAATCTGTATGAGAGCCTATTCTATTCCGTTCGCGAAGGAGAAGGCATTGAAGGAAGAAATAGATTATTTGTTGAAGGAGGGGATTATTTCGCACAGTGAATCATCTTTTAGTTCTAGTGTCGTTTTGTTGAGAAAACCGTCTGGGGAACACAGACTGTGCATAGATTACAGGAAACTGAATGCTGTCACAGAAGGACAAGTGGATCCATTACCAGACACAAAACAGTTATTTGCCAGACTGAACAAGGCAAAATACTTTTCAAAGGTGGATCTTAGTAAAGGCTATTACCAGATCCCAGTGAAGCCTGAAGTGAGCCCTTATTTGGCTTTTAGCACTTCGGATGGACATTATGAATTCAATATGCTACCATTCGGACTGAAAAATGCTCCGAGTGTATTTTCAAGGATGATGCGCAAATTGTTGGATCCCCTGAATAACCCATGTATCACGAATTTCATGGATGATATTCTCGTCGCCACAGAGACATTTGAAGAACACATTGAAGCTCTAGAGATGTTATTTAATAGACTTCGGGAGGCGAACTTAACTGCTAGGCCAACAAAATGTTGTATTGGATGCAAAGAGTTGGAATTCTTGGGGCACACTCTATATCAGGGTAATATGACCCCTGATCCTAAGAATTTGGAAAAACTGCAGAGAGCACCTAGGCCACAAACAAAAAAGGACGTGCGATCATTCGTGTCGTTATGCGGATTTTATCAGAAATACATCAACAATTTTAACGCTATTTGTGCTCCTCTGACTGATCTGACTCGCAAGGGACTTCCAGATAAAATTATTTGGACTGCACAATGTGAACTAGCGTTCCAAGAGTTAAAGGAAAAACTCACTAGCAAGCCTATTCTCAAACTGCCTGATTTGACACAGGACTTTGTCTTAAGAACCGATGCAAGTAATGTAGGACTCGGAGGGGCTTTGTTGCAAAGGTCATCTTCACCTGATGGGGAACTGAAACCAGTCGCTTATGCAAGCCGCAAATTGAATAAGGCGGAACAAGGATACTCCACAAGCGAAAAAGAATGTTTAGCGTTAATCTGGGCAATAAAGAAGTTTCAAATCTATCTGTATGGTAGGACTTTTGTGGTGGAGACGGATCATCAGCCTCTCGTATTCTTATCTCAGGCTAAGCATGAAAACGCAAGATTGCTGAGGTGGTCTTTATTGCTTCAACCTTATCAGTTTAGTATCCAATATATCCCAGGCAAATTGAATGTCGGTGCAGATTTCCTCAGTCGGCACCCCTGTGATCAAAATTAGAGTAATGGCAGACGTGAGGAGAGATTTTATCTATGTGTATCACTGGTTTTAGAACTTGCCGTAGGCATGTTTTCAAGTGGGGAGATGTGTCACAAAATTAACAGTGATACAACGTAAAAATATCTCCAAAGGATAAAATGTAGGGATAAAAAGAATGCGTAAGTTACTAGAAGGCATGATCGCCCACGCCGCGGGTCATCACCCGCCATGGAAATTAAATTGCTGAAACGGTTACCATTTGAACGGGATGAGAACGGCGGATCAAAAGGAAAAAAAAATATGACTGAAAAATTGCGTGAGACTAGCAAGGCTAAGGAGACGCAATTGGGGGAGGGGGGGGGGGGGGGACGGAGGAAAAGTCACGTCCCCAAATTGACACGAGGTACGGAAAGGGACGCTTATGCGATACCAAGCCTTTTATTTGAATTCAGCGGCAAACGCAGATGCTTGAAATATTACAAAATTAAAAAAGTAACTTTTTCTTAATATTAATGTTAGGAATATAAAAATTAGCTGGCCGGATGGCCCATTCTGAGCAGTGAAATAATATGCTTTTATTTATACAGACGGATAGCTAATAATGAAGATAATGACAAAAGACTGTGTTGTTCACACCAGCGAAAGACTGCATCGAATCAAACGTGTCGCTATTTGCACAAAAAACCGCGACCTTGAAGACTCAAGTGTCCAAATCTAGTTAGAATGAAAGAGAGAGGGTGTTAAGGGAGAATTGTGGCTAAAAATAACTTTTCAGGCAAATTTGTAGAGGGGAACGGATAGGTTGGTTCAAAAACCAAGTACGTTTTTTGTGAAAAAACGCAAGTAGAGACGGACGGACTAACAGATAAAAATCCATACTTGACTGAAGCATGACTGAAATGACTTTAGTGTAGGAAATTTGAATTTAAAAAAACCAAGGCATTGATTGGCCACAGACAATCATATTATCCGCGCTCAGACGAGCTTTTTTTGCCATTCCTCAATAGTTGTCCAGTGATAGACACAGTAAATTTTAAGTGTGGTGATTTCAAATGAAGTAAATAGAAATAAGTTCAGGGACGCCATACTATAGCCAGCAGCTCAGCTGAGTTTTGCTAGCATTTCTGTGTTCTTTCTGAACCTAAACCAATACTTTATTTCAGAGCTGTGAGTTTTTTATGTTGACACCAAAAGGTGGTGTCAAATGCTGGGTAGATAATTGACAGTGAGGACCCGTGCAGTGTCGCATCTCGGCAGAACAGCCTTGTATTGCCCCCAAGCCCGGAGAGGTGGGGCCACCCGATATATTGCCTCCAAGCACGGAGAGGTGGGGCCACCAGATTCCAGCACCAGAGCTACTCTTTCAAAGTTACGTAAGCAGGCTGGTCTGCTGGATTTACACCAACTTCATAGACATAGCACCCAAAGTGAATTACTACTAAAACATCCCATTTCCTTCCATCATGAATGGACAATGTTTGGTAGGCTTAGACAGGGAGGGATGAAGCCACCCCAACAGCACATCTATTCATCGTTCTCCCAGGGAAAATAAAACTATGAACTGTAGAAATAATAACTACTCGTGAAAATTATATACGTACACACCTTTTATTTATCATGCCATTTATTCATGCCATTCACTCATAAATTCCAAAATCTTTCATATGTTCTGGCCAAAATAAAACCTTGGTTCAGAACAAATAAATTTAAAAAAGATTTACTTTCTAAAATTTCACCAGCTGAATTTAGTTCATTGTGTTCTAAATTTTATTGATAATATTATATTATTTAATATCTGTGTGTGTGTGTTTGTATATGTCAATACAGCACATTACATTCAGTACCCTAGATTTTAACGTAGCCACATTCATTAGAAAAAAAGATAGGTGTGAGGTCGTAGTGGTAGCAAGAAAGGCCTTCTGAAAATTCACAGCTACATTTTATCTCAGGAGACTTCACAGCTGACCTCATACATCACACTTAGTAATATCACCATCATACAATACCATCAAAACCACTACAACAATTAAGAACATAACAAAAACAGAACAGTGAGCTGCTAGCGCAATCATTCCACTATTTGAAACTGAGTACACTATCCAGGAAATGAACAGCGCACTACAAAAATTAAAGACCAAGAAAGCTCCAAGATCAGACAAAATTACCAATGAGATGATACTAAACCTAGGCCCAGTTGCAAAGTTAGTACTCTTAAACTTCATTAACAGAACATGGAAAGAAAGCACACTCACTAAAGCTTGGCTGACTGCAAATATCAAACCAATTCTAAAGAAAAACAAGCCAGCTAAAGAACCTGGAAGCTACAGACCAGTCTCACTGACCTCAGCAATTGGAAAACTTGCAGAGAAAATGGTTAATCACAGGCTCTACTGGGGCTTGAAAGTAATAAAGTCATTAATGATAGTCAAGGCAGGCTTCAGAAAGGGTTGCAGAACAGATGACCAACTCTTTCATTTTGTGCAAAAAACCTTAGATGCATTCCAAGAGGGTAAGCACACAACAGCTGTATTCATTGATCTGCAGCAAGCATACGACACAGTATGGAGACAGGGGCTCTTCTCCAAAATGACAAAAATGGGAATACAAGGAAAAATGTAACTCTGGATTAGAGCCTTCCTAAGTAACAGAACAATACAAACAACAGTAGAAGGCACTAAATCCTCCCAGAAAACACATGGAGGAAGGATTGCCGCAAGGAAATCCAGCTTACTTAGGAGGGGAGCTTGTCAGACAGCTACTCCTCAATGCCTTCACACACAAAATGAAAGATAAGGCCAGTAGACGCCTGAACCTAGTTAAACATCTTGCAAGCACTAGCTGGGGAGCAGACACAGGAAACCTCAGACAGCTGTACCTGGGATATGTACAATCAGTCATGGATAACAATCTATTGCTGCAGTCGGCAATGAGCAAAAGCGCTCAAGCAGAGTTGGACAAAGTCCAAAACCAAGCTCTAAGGTTCGTATGCAGGGGAATGAGAACCACACCAACAGCTGCATGTGAAATTGATGCAAACTTAGAACCACTGGACCTATGACATAAACGGGCTGTTCTGGAAGCTACAGAGCGCTCTAGAATAATGAGAAAAGCTCACCCAAACAAACAACTGGTTGAAAACTGGAAGCCCATTCGCAGACTAAAACAAAAATCCCCACTACAAGTAGCAACAACTATAGCAGAGCAACACCACCTCCCACAGACACGAGAAATAACTGAACAATACTCAGTCATTTATCCCGGAAAGGAGTTAAAACTTCCAGTAATACAAACCACACTCATGGATAGCACACTAACAAAAGACAAGAACCAAATAGTACTTAAAACAGCTATTTTAGAGACTATAGACAGTTACCCTAGCACTGCAATACATGCACACTTAGATGGCTCAGCATTCAAGGCCACCATAAATGCTGGACTTGGAGCGTATGGGAAATACCCAAATGGCAGCACACTAGATATATACGAACTGTGTGGAGAATTCTACCAACTACCAAGCAGAGATTACAGCAATAATCACCACACTCACAGCAATAGACAGCCAATTAAAACAAGAAGTCCATATGCCATCAGATATCATAATCTTCACTGATTCAAAATCAGCACTTCAGGCTTTAGAAGAATACCTCCAAACTGAAAATAAAGAAATAATACAGCTGGCCGAAACAATTGACAGTCTGCTAACAAAATACGACATCAGAGTCCCTCTCCAGTGGATACCAGGACACACAGACATACCAGACAACGATAAAGCAGACAGACGAGCAAAACTAGGAGCAAGCATGATCCAAACAAACACTCCAGCAAACATGCAGACAGCCAACGAATACTCCAAAACAGCTTCAAAGAGGAATGGCTGAACCGATGGGCAAAAGGGTCTACTGGACGTGCCTTGTATAAAGAAATGGCCCATCCCAACAAAAATGACAACATTAACAACTTACGACGTAAGTGTGGTGAAGTGGGATGTTATAAATATTTATAGGGGACTTAGTGTACTGACTGAGATCAGCTGTGAAGGTATATATATCTAATAAGAGTAGTGTATTATATATAACCTTACTTGCTGCCACATATGTATACCTCAGTCAGAATTATTCTGGAATAGTGTGATGACTACGTTGTATATCTAGGGTATGTGTATGATGAAGTGTAAGTCATAACAACAACAGACAGATAAACAATTTAATTTATTCCACCACACTTGACAACGCTGTGACACTCACATACATATAACACTCTAAAGGATATCTTAAAGGAGTCACTGATAACTTTTCAAATAACAATATGTATTCATTGCTGTTATGAATGAATATGTGTCCTGATTCAAATACAAAGGGAACCAGGAATCACAATCAATTTTACTTACAAGTTATATGTACAGAATTTATCAATATGAATATTGTAGTGACATATATTATTAAAAGTATCCTATGTGTGTCAGTTGTGTAGTAGTAATATGAGGTAATACTGGTTTTGTTTTGTTCAAGCTCTGTTGGTATTTGTCATCATGACTTCAATAGTTTGTCTTTATTGGAACTAGTATTGGAGATGTTCTCAGTTCCTGATATTAAAACAATTTAATTCCCCTCTTAATGTTATTTTTACAAGGTCATTTTAAGATGGGGTACATAATTTTGAGCTCAGCTGGCCACATCAGCTTATCTTGCGTGATGGCGGCAGGAAAAGACTCCTCTGCTCGATTTCTCCCCTGGGCTCTGGAGACACCTCACTGATAGCTAAATGGACCAAGGAGTATGCTGTCCGACTCTGGATTCAGCAAAGCTCTGACCAGGTGCTGCTCAATACCATCAAGACCACGGTCCCTGAAAACAAGAAGGATGTACCTTCTACTTCATAACTAATTGATACTCTAGTTCTACACTGAGCACAATACACCACAAACATTGAGTTCAGAGCGTTAGGCCAACTGTCAGCTTCATCTGAAATACTTTATACCAGTATTAACCTCCTTAATGGTTACTACGCCTCTGCACTTCCAGCATTATTTCTTTCTAGTCAATCATCTAGGTGTCAGTGTACTGTTTGGCCATTCCATGCCGTTTTACTTTCCTCCGACACCTTCTGTTCAGGCTGGAGCATCATAGGCTTTACATCATGTTTGCTACTGAACTACACATATATACAGGCATAAATTAACAATTCACATTCAATTTTCATTAAAAGATACTGAATGTTTCAAGCTTACCACAATTCATAGAATAACACAGATACGTTGACTAGCAATGAATTCTGGCACAAATACTGGCACAAATTCCCATCTGCTTATGTTCCAGGCTTTTATTTAGCAAAAATATGAGCTGGCTTCAACGCACTGTTGCTTTATCAAGCTTATTTGAACTAGTGGTCTCGAACTAACGCTCCTAAGTGATTATATCAGCGAGTCTGGCCAATGGAGCCACGTTTCGACAAGTGTTTGAAAAAATTTTACCTTCCTACGTCTCCCCTAACAACCAAGGATAGCATTTATAGTCCGACTAATCGTGTTTAGCCTTACATATCATTCCAGCCAATCAGTTCAAATGTAACTTGTGGCCCATTTCCCGTACAATGAAGGTTTAAAAAATCTACCACTGAGCGATTCTGATTTTGGGTGTTGTCTGACAGCACCATCATTTTATTTTGGCTATAACTTGTTAATTCTCATCTTTTCTAATAAGAGTTTTTCAGGATTTAAAAACCTAACTCTGGGAAGGTTAGTGTTTTTATCACTGTCCGTCCGAAAAAGTTAGTGCATGTGGCCTTACACGCGTGATAGTAGTAATTGTGTATCGCGTTACGCTTGTTGGGGTGGCATTAATAGCGAAACGCGTGTTTAATTTTGCATGCGTTCGGCTTTCTGCCTCTCCCTTCTCTCTATCCTGCTTTATCTGTCTTTTAGTTACGCTGTGTATGGGATGAATGAAATATTAAAATTATTTAGGTTGCATCTCAAAAGTTTACAGCTTGCGTATCTCAAGTTACAATTTGCAGACGAAAGCAGTTTTTTACTATTAGAATTTTATTTGTTAGGTTTATATTTGATGTTTATTATGTGGATTGAAGAAAGCAGGGGTAAAAATTTAGTAGGCTTTTTAATAGTCAACGTGGCGTTTTTGCAGACGAAGCATAAAAACAGACAGAAATTTTACCATTGCTCTTTTCTTTATTAGAATTTATTTGTTAGGCTTTATATTTACCTGATAATTTATATATGTGGATTAGAATATTTCACGACAGTAAGGAGCAGAGCACAATCTTCCAACTAAGAACAGAACACACCAGACTCAACAAGCACTTAAACAAATCAAACCCCACACATGAGCCTGATTGCCGCAACTGTACACATCCATATGAGACAGTTCAGCATGTGCTGCTCACTTGCCCAAGACTCTCCACAGAGAGACGACAGCTATTGCCGGGCTCCCCAACAATCACAAACACTCTATACAGCACCACTCAACAGCTACAGAACACATGCATGTTCTTCGGCTTGGCATTGACTGCTAAAGAGCGACGAGCTCAGCAGCCCTAGTTAATCAACAACAACAACACCAGTGATGCCACCTTGGGAGTTTAAGAAACCAAATTTCAACTCTCATCTTGCAGAAATAATAAATAAAAAAGCAGAGAAAAAACACCTTCAAAAACATAGCCAAGGAATATATAGAACATATAACTAAGGGTACCGTAGTTTAAAAGTATACATTGATGGATCAAAAACTCAAAATGAAGAACTCGGAATAGGAATTCACATTTCAGCGTGGAAGGTAAAGAAAAATTTTAGTGTAACAGTTTAAAAATGGCTGCCAAAGACGTTCGGTTAAAACAACGTTATGTCATAGAATTCCTCAATGCTGAAGGCAAGATCCCAATTCGCATTCACGAACGTTTGAAGAATGTTTATGGAGATTCAACAGTGGATGTTAGCACTGTCCGATATTGGGTACATCGTTGTGACGAAGCTGAAGTAGGCCAATCCTCAATGGCTGACGCAAAGCGGACTGGCCGTCCGTCAGTGACTCCATACAACATTCATCGAGTTGATGGCATCATTCGTGGTGACCGTCGGGTAACACTGGATGAACTTTCTTCCATGTTGTCCATTAGTAAAGGCAGTGTCCAGAACATCATTAAAGACCTGGGTTATTCAAAAGTTTGTGCACTTTGGGTACCCAGAATGTTGACAGACAGACATAAAGAAACAAGGAAAACCATAGCCATCAACCTCCTGCAACATTACGAAACTGAAGGAGAAGAGTTTTTATCGAATATTGTGACAGGTGTTGAGACTTGGGTTCATTTTTTTGAACCAGAATCCAAGAGGCAGTCAATGGAATGGCATCACACAACATCGCCGACAAGAAAGAAGTTCAAAAGTTCACCATCTGTAGGGAAAGTTATGGCCTCCGTGTTTTGGGATGAGAAAGGTGTGATTTTTCTCAACTTCTTGGAACAGGGAGACACGGTGAATGCAGACCGTTACATTGAAACTTTGAAGAAGCTTAGAGGTCGTTTTCGGCTACTTTACACATTAAAAGATCAGAGAACTGCACTACTGTCTGTTGCACGATAATGCCACGCCACACACCGCTAAACGCACCATTGATGCGATTGCAGAATTTGGCCGGACATTATTACCACATCCCCCTTACAGTCCCGATCTTGCACCTTCTGACTTCCATCTGTTTGGACCACTGAAAGAAGATCTTCGCGTACATCACTTTGAGGACACCGAGACCCTTAAACGCGCCGTACGCCAGTGGTTTAGGAAAAAGGACACAAATTTTTACCGTGCGGGGATACATGCCCTTGTGAGAAGATGGACAAAAACTGTAACAAATAACGGAGACTACATTGAGAAATAAATTTTTGAAGTTCAGACTTGGGGCTACATTTCAATGTGAATTTTATCTGTTTTCTTGCATATTGAATGAAATTAAAAATTATGAGGCATTACTTTTTTCACCGTCCCTCGTATCTTCATAGCAGGAATAGTGGCAATAGCAAAAGCACTAGAAATAACTACCGAAAAGCCCCCAAAAAGCTAACAATCTTAATCGACGCACTGTAAAGTCTTGTTCTTTCCACTCTGTAAAGTTGCTTTCACACACCCACTGTAAAGTATCAGTCTGTCTGCTCTGTAAGGAAGAGTGGTGTGTTGTTGAGATCAGGCATGCTCCAGTCTACCCAGCTGTAAATGGGTAACTCACCCTAGTCCTGAGTTAGGGAAGGCAAAGGCTCCAGGGGAAGCAGGCCCTAAACTTGGTCACTTCAGCCGACGCAGGATGGTGTATGTATGAAGTAGAAGTGTAGAGTGTGATTACCGCGAATGGTGTACTGTTCGTGTGCTGACCAATATAACCACTCACACTTGTGTCTACAAGGCACCAATGCAGACTGCTGGAATCTTAGTTTACTCAATTTATTCAGACGTACACACTGGGACATACGAGTACATCATGGTTCGTTGACATATCAATTTGTAGGTATACATAGCAGATCTGAAGTCATGACACATTCAGAAATAATGGGCAGTACATCAAAAGTTCAATGTCATGATACATTATGGCCACATCCCCCTATCTGACTAAACGCGTCAGTGAAGGGCGGATCGATAAATAACCAAAGTTACTTGACGTCCATAGTTTGTAGTATATATTATGAAACCACGAAAGGGGGTTTCTAGCAAGATTGAGATCTCCCTGTCACTGTCCGATAATAAGATAAATAATCTGTTCTCTTGGCAGTGATCAAACATATGATGACCGAAATCCAACATGGCTGTCTCCCTGAGTTGTCGTTCACTCATTCATAGGAAGGAGAATATAAGCCAGAGTTAATTTATAATGGGTATATAAAGGATTTCATAAATGTTTCCATACAGCTCTACGGTGATCAGGTTAATTCACGTAGCCATAACCGCTGCAGGAAAATCTGTCATCTTCGTCGATACAAAACACGACACTAGCATAGCGAAGCACAAAAGTCAAGCTAGGCCTAACCGACGAGAGATCATCAAAAATAGGAGCTGGGTTTACCTGGAGTCCGAATCATCTATATACTGACATAAGGAGAGTCTCTAACACAAACTATCGTAGAGACACCATCTCCTTCAGAAGAAAAACCACTTCGTGAGACATTTTTTTCTGACGAAAGGACCAGCTCTAGAAAAACGTACCCCGCCATTTGTAAGCAGTACATCGGAACTCCTCACGACTTGTCAAGACAACTCATACTTCCGCTAGCAAGAATCTAGTCCCTCCTACCCATCCAAAATATACAATATAGGACTGATTCTACTTGTACTAATAATATGTAATACATATGAATTCAGGCCATAAACACAATAAGCAAATTAATATATTTTCTGGCCCTAAAAAATAAGTACAAACGCAAGCGCAATATCCTTGCGCTGGATCAATATCCAGAACGATTACTCCTGTAATCAAAAGTGTGAATCAAACATGGATTATCTCGCTTTTACCATAAACAGCATTTTCATACACAAATAAATGAATGTCTATATTTTTCCCATATTAAATAGCCATATCGATTTTTGTAAAATGTGCGTCAAAATATGCACGCAACACGCACTTTCAGCTCTTCAGGCACCAAGAAATACACATGAATGTAATCGACCTGACAAAGCAGAAGAAATATTGCAACTTAGTACACATTTAAGTAATAGAGACAGCACAGTACTATTAGCCGCATGAATAGAAGGAAATGAGGTGGCAGACAGAGAAGCAAAAACAGGAAGAAGTATTCCAAACCATATAAACACAGGGTTAGACACAACAGAAATAAAAAGTATAATTAAAAATATTATAACAAAGTAATGGACAGAAAACTGGTACAAAAGCCAGAAAGGCAGACACACTTATAAACTGCTAAAAGATCCAACATGGACATGTCAGATATCTTCTTCTTTTTCAAGTACCATGTGTAGTGGCGTAGGAGATCATGTCTCTCCACAACTTCCTGCCTCCAGTACTATTTATCAATTCTACTGTTGACTTCTTTCCATGCCACGTTGTCAAACTGTCCAGTATTTGCTCTCTTTGTCTTCCTCTATCCCAGGGGTCGGCAAACTTTTAGTAGTGTCATGCCGAAGTAATGTTGCAAAATCACTCAGCGTGCCAACCTAAGTCCACCATATTTTTATATACAACAATTATTGAAACAATTTAAAAATGATCTTGTATTAACATGTTTCCGACACATTAAATAACTATTCTAATCTTTGTAGATTATTCAATATTTTAATATAAATAGGAACAAATATCAATACAAATATTATGTTTTGCAAAATTTAAGTTCTGAACACATTAGTTTGAAATTTTATAATAAAATTGCCATATGTATATTTTGTTAAGACAGAAAGTCCAATAGTTTGAAGAACAAAACAATTAAATAAACCAAACATAAAACACGTTATTAAAATTTTAATATGAGTAATCATTGTTATTATTGATCTGAGTTATTAATCAATTAATGGGACCCGTGTCCTTGCTTCTCCTTGGTTAATTGTTCAATATCAGGTGTGTATTTTGTCAATTTCAGCTTCACAGGCTTCTGAATGCACAGGTGTTAGGCGACTTCTCTGTGGACTTAAAACAGCTTTCATGTGTGAGAAAATTTGTTCACATGTATAAGTTGACCCAAAAGCCGAAAGTAGAGCAAATGCAACTTTATTCAAACAGGTGAACGCTTCAGGCAGGGATGTCCAGCAGTTGAGGATGGCAGCTGACTTTTCCAAGCAGCTTCCTTCAAGAGTTTTTCGCAATTCTACAAATTTTATCGTCCATAACTCTAACTCTGATGCCTTGAATTCGATGTGTTGCATTTCAAAATTGTCAACATCCATCCACTCGAAAAGAGATAGGTCAAATGGGATGTTAGTATGATAAATTAAGTCGGGCTTGATGAGGTAAGAAAACATGGGCCCGTGAATTTTGAAGTCTTGACCTCGTTTAGCAAACTCTCCTTTGAGCGCTTCAACGTACTTCTGAAGCTCATCTCTGTTGACAGTAAATCGATTTGAATGAGCCTTTACGTTTGGAAAGTACTTGTATGTGTTAGTGGAAATATCTCTGCAAAATATGTCTAATTTTGACGTAAATCCTTTCCAGTGCTCAAGAAAGATCAATTACTGTTTGACCCTGCCCTTGTAAACGCAAGTTTAATTCATTCAGATTTGTAGTTATGTCAGCCAGAAAAATCAGCTTGCACAGCCAGTCCTCGTCATTCAATTCCGGGAAATGTTGTTCTTTTTCATCAAGAAACACCTTGATTGCTTCTAGACGTGATACAACTCTGTTCAAAACATTACCTCGACTAAGCCAACGAACATTGCTGTACAGCGGGAGGTCCCCATATGTGCTCTCCATTTCTTGTAGAAGAGACTTGAATTGCCTGTGGGTCAATGAAGAGCGAGAAACTATGAAGTTAACTATCTTGACAACAGTTTCCATTACAGAGTTCAAGGATAGTGACGAAATCTTCGCACACAAACTCTCCTGGTGTATAATGCAATGGAAGCTCAATACTTGACTTCCAATACGATCCTCAAGAAGTTAACAAATCCTTTGTTCTTTCCGACAAATGCAGGGGCGGCATCAGTAGTAACACAGAATATTTTATTCATGTTAATGTTTTGATTTTCGAAATAGCTTACAAATGCAGTTATAATGTCCTCTCCCTTGGCTGCACCATCAAAAGGTATCAAGCAGCACAGTTCTTCATAATTACGGTCGTTGTCACAATATTGCGCAAATATAACTAGGCGCGCCACGTCATTCACATCGACACTTTCGTCAAGAGCGACACTAAATACAACAGCTTGTTGTAACCCGGTTGTTTGTTTTACCGTTACATTTTCAGCCATATCAGTTATGAGCCTCTCGATTGATCTCGCAGAAGCCGGTATTTCTCGAATCCGAGACAGTATTGTTTCTTTATTTGGTAAATCACTAAACAAAATTTCAGCACTGCTCAAAAAAGTTTCCTTGATGTATTCTCCATCTGTGAAAGGTTTGCCCTTCGAAGGCGCACACTGTGCAATTTTGTAACTACATTCGGTAGCTTTATTTTTGGTTCCAATTACTTGACTAAAATACTACTTTGTTTTTTGTAGCCAGAAACAGCCATTTTTATGGCTTCACCTTTCTCCTCAGAGTTTTTAAACATGGACTGATGTTTGGTTTGATAGTGTCTTTGTACACTTGACGTACGGCACACGACACTTTCATAACATAAAGCACAAACAGCACGACCCTTTTGTTGTATGAATCCATATTCGTTTGTCCAAAAGTCTTGAAACGAGCGTACATCACATTTTTTGTCTTTTTTGAGTCATTTTAACGGCACCGTATTACTTAATAACAACACCAACTTTTGTGCTGCGGTCAACGGACTGTACGGGCATGAGTATGCGACAGCCGAGAGAACTGTAGAGGTGGTGGTGGTTGGGAGAGAGGGGAAGGATAGGACGGAAATATAACTTCGTCGAGGTCAGTCATTGTTGCTCCAAACTCACACTTGGAGTCAAAAACTGCGAGCGAAAACGAAATAAATACGGTCGTCCAGGCGCTAGCCAGACACTATTGCGTAATTATGATATTACGTCTCCGCTTGCCCGTTAAAATTCGCTTGGGATTCTTTTCAAAAATCTCATCCTGCAAACTACGGTAGCAGGTAGACGCCAGACTAGCGGGCGCCGCAAAGTATAACCACTCCCCTTGAAATTCGTTGAAGAATGTTTGTTCTCGGAAACGGTCCGTAAAAACGAAGACTTACGTGCGGTATAGTATGATCAGGTCTTTAGTTTGCATCAGATCGCACATTCTTACCTCCAATGTCTAAAAACTTTCGTTTTGAAGGGTTGTAAAAACAGGTATAGCTTTAAAAAAATTATATGCTTCTATTTAATTAAAAGTTTAATTTTTTTTAAATGAGATCATATACTGTACAGTATTTTAATTCACTCAGCGTGCCATTGAAAATCGTTCCACGTGCCACGCTTGGCACGCGTGCCGTAGATTGCCGACCCCTGCTCTATCCTATCTCTTTTTCATTCAATCTTACCTGTTGTTACGATATATTCCAGTTTTTTTTCTTCTCATAACATACCCAAAAGAAAGTGGATTGCTTCTTTCTAACTTGTGAAATAGCTTTCTTTGCGCATTTATCTCTTTCAGGACATCCTCATTTCCCTTTTGGCTGTCCAAGATATGTCAGATATCTAGAGAACCAAAAATACCATGCAATAGAAAACTGATTAGACTTCAAATAAGGACCGGCTACTTCAAGGCGGAGGAACCATACTGTAGAATATGTCTGGAGAAGAACACTATAGCACATCATATGTTAACTTGCAAGAAATATGAACAGCACAGAAAGCCACTCATGGAATAATTGAGAACACAAAACTCTCCAACACCATCTCTAGAAATTGTACCAAAAATTGACCTACCCAACGAGCTACACAATGTAATTATATTTTATATTACCAGAACAAGAACTAACATATAACAACCAGAACAAGAACTAACATATAACAACCAGAACAAGAACTAACATATAACAACCAGAACAAGAACTAACATATAACAACCAGAACAAGAACTAACATATAACAACCAGAACAAGAACTAGCATATAACAACCAGAACAAGAACTAACATATAACAACCAGAACAAGAACTAACATATAACAACCAGAACAAATGAGAATGACAAAGGAAGAACATAAACGCTAAAAACAAAAAAAATTAAATAAATAATTCCCCCCCACACACACACACACACACGTGATATCAGTACAAGAAGTAATTTAAAAAACACTATCAATTTAAAAAAAAAACCCAACAAACGTCCAGTAGATGCATTTAAAGAGAATGTCAACTGCAATAAAACAGATGAAAAGGATAAAATAAAACATAACCTACTAACCCTCCAAAACGCAACAGGGTAGAGAGAGATCAACCTAAGATCATGGAAGAAGATTTATTATAAACACCATAGACATTGAACAATGCCGCCACAAACGGCACATAAATTACAGCCTGGAAGCACCAACAATAAAAACAAACAATATACTACAGTATATAAAACGAGGAACACTTTATACCCTAATTATAACCCGCATGGGGTTGTACCGGGTATCCGGTTTTCAATGTGCGTGGTCTAAAAACCTAAACCAAAACAATGTGTCATCCTATTCCTGATAATCCGCCTGTCTTAGCGTATATTGTTAATGTGGGCCTTGCCCCAATTTAAAGATAAAAGGTAAAGGATCCCGTTACATGCCCATTGAGGCATATTGGGAATATGGTGTTAGGCCCATATTTTCTCGACTATCGGCTCACTAGAGTGATGTGGTCAGCATCACTCCGGCCGCCTTAACCTTCCCAGAGTTACTCTGGTACCCAATTGAAGCTGGGTCGACCCAGGAGCCGTTTGCGGCCTTAAAAAAAATCCCACATCATCTGGGGATCGAACCTTGGACAACTGAGCTAGGAAGCCAGTGCACTAACCACTAAGCTACCGCGGCTCCCTTTGCCCATTTTAACTTACTGATTCCGTACGTAATTATTTTCAGCTCTGGACGGAATTATTTTTAAGCCCCAAAAATTTACACATACATAATTTACGTTTACTGACAATGTGTGTCTAATCATGAGTTAAGTATAACATATTATATATCAAATTAAAGTACATTGGATGAACAATATAAATCCATATGCCTTTCTAGCTAATTTTATGTTATGTTTATGTTATAACAGATAACATGTACACGGAAAAAAGATAACTTGAAATTTTGAACAAAAATTTTCGACTTACGTAAGGCTTGTAACATAAATTGTTATCACAATACAGTTTCACTGCTCTCTTTGTGCAGGTAATCCATTTAGAAACACAGAAAAAGTAAGAAAGTTATGGTTGATCACACAGTTTGTTCACTGTTCACATATTAGTAACATATCCTGTGTGTTTTTCGGCCATTATGGCGATACGACAAAACACGATTAAAGATGAAGATAAATGTGAAAAAATCCGTTCAAACGCAAATAAAAGACGTTGAAGCTTGTTGAAATTTGCCCAGTTTTGTGTTTACTTCCGTTCGAGATAAATTCCGGGCAGTATAAAATATCAGAATAGAAAGAAACAATGAAATAAATCAGCGTCTTTTAAAAGATCTTACGTCTACAGCGTTCGGCCTTTGCATCTATTATTAGATCTTGCGTACGGAATCAGTTTAAACAAATTCCGGCTGTAATATTTTTGTCTTCTTTTAGAGATTCGATACTCCGTTCAACCTGACCCGAAGTGGGTACTTTCGGTTACAGTTAGGTTATTATACGTTTTTGTATCCTTCTACTACTTCTTCTGCGTTCGTCCTGAAATGGACGTGTGTTATGTTGTGTCGTCGTTTACAGCAAAGCTGCGATATTTGCGCCTTTCGGCCCGTCACATCTGGTTTCAGCATGCATTTTTGGGACCGGGTTAACCTTCCCTCTTCGATCTCTACTTTCTCAGCCAGACTGCAGTGATGCAACCTGTTTCCAGGACCACCACTTAGAGGGGATTAGGGTCTTGGTTAGCTCTGGTTCGCTGACCCTGATGAAAGCAGTCAAGCTATGGATAGCTGACTGCATTTATCACTGCTGCTGCGTCTTCGGTCCTTATTCCTTTTGCTTTCCAAATCTCTTAGCGTCTCAGTCAGTCAATCAGTCGATCGATCAATCAATCAGTCAATATCCGTTAGCTCCCAAGGAACACAGACGTTCAACAAACACGTGACAAGTCCTCCTGTCACGTGCCATCAGCTCAAGGTCTTTCAATGCCTTCCTCGTCGTTTTCATGTCTATCTCCAACTCTCAATCAACTTCATATGTTCTTTGGTCTGCCTCATCTTCTCCTACCTGGGGATTCCAATGACTGTCTTGTAATGCTATCAGCGTGTTTCCTAAATATGTGTCCAATCCATGACCATCGTCTTCTTCAAATGTCTTGTTCCACTAGTACTTGTCTGGTTCTTCTCATCAGTTGGTGACCTGGTCGTAGCATATCAATCCTTCTATTCTATGCAAGCCCCCTATTATGAAAGTCTGACTTCTTGGTTGTTGTTTGTGGTTCTACACGTTTTGGAGCCTTACAGTAGGACTGACGTGGCATTTGAGTTGAAGATCCTTGTCTTTATGTTGGACTTGATTTCTTTTGATTTCCGTATATTTCCCAGGAAAGTTGCTCTTGCCTTTTGTATCCTTAGTTTGATATTTTGATTGTGGGTTATCGGGGCCCGAAAGGGAAGCGAAAAATAGTAACACTGCAACCTACCATGCATGTCGTGCTTAAGGGGACTAAGGATGGCCCAGCATGGGACCGTCTACTTCACCTTGTAAACACTTTAAGCCACAAAATTCAACAACAGAACATGAACAGGTAAACTAAAGAAAATAAAATTCAGCCAGTGTTTCGCCACACCCGGTATTTCTCTGTAATATTAGAAGGTATGACCAAATTTAAACCACCTTTTGGGCTGCAGGGTAATTGAAAAATCAATTCCTATTTTTACATTAGTATATTCCCCTTGTACCCACTGGAGATACGTGAATCATTATCATCATCAGCTGCCATCTCCGCAACGAAGATCGGCTGCAATGGATCTCGGACATATCATAACAATGGTAGTTTGTAAGAGTGGAAGTGAAATCACGTGATGTCCATACATGAAAAAATTTTTTAACACTTAAATAATTTTACACTTATTAAACATCATCAGCTAGCATCTCCACAACAAAGGTTGGCTGTAATGGATCTCCAACATCTTATGTCTCTTGTCTTGATGTTATCTTCCCACTTATAGCGCTGGACCTAGTATTGGGGCCGTTCATAAATTACATAACACAAAGAAAGAAAAAAAAAGGGGGGGGGGGTGGGTGTTGCCGAAATGTTACACTTTGGTGCGAGGGGGAGGGTCTGAAATGTTGTGGGTATCTGTTACGCATGTTACAGGGGGAAGGGGAGGGGCTGAAAAGTCAAAAATTGCGTTAAGTAATTTGTTAACGGCCTCATATGTAAGTCTCTAACACTTTACTCTACTGAGGCATTATTTGTTTTGGGTCTACCTTTACCTGTTTTTGTTTTTGTTTTTTGTCTTACAATGACCTCTCTTATTTACATGATCGCACCCAAACAACGGAAACTTTTAATAAAACTGAAATTTTCTGTTTGTTTCTATTGGTTCCTATAGGCCTATTATGTTCTTCCATGATTCTTTAGTTTACACATATTTGTTTTTTGTCTTACAATGACCATCTCTTATTTATTTACATGATCGCACCCAAACAACGGAAACTTTTAATAAAACTGAAATTTTCTGTTTGTTTCTATTGGTTCCTATAGGCCTATTATGTTCTTCCATGATTCTTTAGTTTACATATTTGTTTTTTGTCTTACAATGACCTCTCTTATTTACAAGATCGCACCCAAACAACGGAAACTTTTAATAAAACTGAAATTTTCTGTTTGTTTCTATTGGTTCCTATAGGCCTATTATGTTCTTCCATGATTCTTTAGTTTACATATTTGTTTTTTGTCTTACAATGACCTCTCTTATTTACATGATCGCACCCAAACAACGGAAACTTTTAATAAAACTGAAATTTTCTGTTTGTTTCTATTGGTTCCTATAGGCCTATTATGTTCTTCCATGATTCTTTAGTTTACATATTTGTTTTTTGTCTTACAATGACCTCTCTTATTTACATGATCGCACCCAAACAACGGAAACTTTTAATAAAACTGAAATTTTCTGTTTGTTTCTATTGGTTCCTATAGGCCTATTATGTTCTTCCATGATTTTAATAAAACTTTAGTTTACATATTTGTTTTTTTTACATATTTGTCTTACAATGACCTCTCTTATTTACATGATCGCACCCAAACAACGGAAACTTTTAATAAAACTGAAATTTTCTGTTTGTTTTCTATTGGTTCCTATAGGCCTATTATGTTCTTCCATGATTCTTTAGTTTACATATTTACATATTTGTTTTTTGTCTTACAATGACCTCTCTTATTTACATGATCGCACCCAAACAACGGAAACTTTTAATAAAACTGAAATTTTCTGTTTGTTTCTATTGGTTCCTATAGGCCTATTATGTTCTTCCATGATTCTTTAGTTTACATATTTGTTTTTTTGTCTTACAATGACAATGACCTCTCTTATTTACATGATCGCACCCAAACAACGGAAACTTTTAATAAAACTGAAATTTTCTGTTTGTTTCTATTGGTTCCTATAGGCCTATTATGTTCTTCCATGATTCTTTAGTTTACATATTTGTTTTTTGTCTTACAATGACCTCTCTTATTTACATGATCGCACCCAAACAACGGAAACTTTTAATAAAACTGAAATTTTCTGTTTGTTTCTATTGGTTCCTATAGGCCTATTATGTTCTTCCATGATTCTTTAGTTTACATATTTGTTTTTTGTCTTACAATGACCTCTCTTATTTACATGATCGCACCCAAACAACGGAAACTTTTAATAAAACTGAAATTTTCTGTTTGTTTCTATTGGTTCCTATAGGCCTATTATGTTCTTCCATGATTCTTTAGTTTACATATTTGTTTTTTGTTTTACAATGACCTCTCTTATTTACAAGATCGCACCCAAACAACGGAAACTTTTAATAAAGCTGAAATTTTCTGTTTGTTTCTATTGGTTGCTATATTATGTTCTTCCATGATTCTTTAGTTTACATGTTTGGTTTTCTTTAACGTTCTGTTATGTTATGCAATTTGTTTGTTTTCGTATGCTGTTTATGATGACGCAAGTCTTTCCTCAAAACGGCAATTGTGTGTCCTAGTGCAACATGTGAAAGTGACACATAGATCTATTATTTTGTATTTTTACCCCTTTCCCAATATTAGTTACCGCAGAAATCGTTACCTACACTTTTTACTAAATGAAAGAGTGCGTGCATTTAACAAGTACACTGAATAAAACAATGAAATATAATTGGATAAACATTCCTTCGAAAAGTTACTATGCGCAGACGCAAGCTAAACAGAAAGCATTATATCGACCAATCGCAGGAAAGAAAAACAAGCTGTTTACGGATATGACACGCAGACGGCTATGAAAGGCGGTATTATGTAAACGCATGTTTTTGTAGTCTTATGAGACACTGTCAAACGTTTTCTGATTTTCTCGAAACCTTATAAAACATTCGTTGCTTTTCTGTGCTGGAAGTCTTATTCTGTGTTAAACGCCTTGTGGACTAGCTAGCATTGCTTTCCTTAAGTGAAGGATTTGAAGAGGATTGCATGAACAGGTAGTCTGCTAAGAGATGTCTTTTTTTCCTTCTCGCGTTTTCTCTTGTACGATAACACAATTTTACGCATTTTAGCTCGTTTATGAACAAGTCTTCTGAAAAATGTTTACATGTCTTTTTCGTTACCGCGCTTTTGGTGGCTGGTAAATCAGTTGACATATTTATCTTTTCATTATTGCGCGTTTTCTCCTGTCTGCTAAACTAGTTTTACGTATGATAGCTCGATTGCTGGTGTCCGCTAAACTCTTTTTTCATGTCTCTTTTCACTGTCTCGTGCGTTTTTTTTTTTTGGGGGGGGGGGGGGGGGGGGGGGGGGGGGGGGGGGGGGGGGGGGGGTTTCTATTGTTTTCCTCTATTTATTTTACTTTGTTTGGTTTTTTTAATGCTTGGGAAAACGCATAGTACATATTATGTGTCTGTATGTGTGTGTTTTTTTTTTTCTTCAATATTGCAGTTTTCTGGTGCCTGTTAAACTAATTTTACACACTTTCTCTTTTCACCATCGCGCGTAAAAAATAAATAAATAAATACAAATGTTTAGTCTTGTAAACTCATTTACATTTATGTCTTTTCACTATCGCGCGTTTTCACGTAACTGATAAACTAGTTTTATATATTATAAATCGTTTTCTCGTGTCTGCTAAATTCTTTTTACATTTCTGTCTTTTCACTGTCTCGCGAGTTTTTAAAAAATTCAGTTTTTAGCTCTTTTTTTTTCTGCAGCTGGTAAACTCATTTTTCGTATTTTATCTTTTCACCATTAAGTTTTATAATGTCCGTTAAACTAATTTTACATATGTGCCTTTCCGACCTCACTTTTGTTTACTCTTATTTATAAACTAATATTGCATACCATACGTTTTGTTAAGGTTTGTAAAATATATGATTTCGGTTTAAGGAGTTTGTAATACTGGAAAAAAACACCCTCCACTCCTTAAAGAACAGCGGATCGGCAAAATGGCAAAGGAAACCACATAGCAAATACTGCCATAGGGAAGTGAAGTGTGAAAGACTTCACCTACTAGATCCAATTTTATGATGTGAGATGACCAGTTCTCTTCCTCACTGCCTCTGCCTTCCTTAACTTAAGAGCAGAGTCACATACCCATTTACAACTGGGTAAACTGGAGCATGACCCGCTAGCTTTGCTGCGAGGCAAGCGCTTTAACCGCTTAACCAAGCGGACGTTCTGGCCAAAAGCCAATGTTTAAGTAACAGTGGTCTAATTGGGCCGTAGTGTAAATCTGTGAATGACCACTGTCAAGCTGAACCAAATTATAAATCAACAGGCCTATGTAAAAAGTAAAGTTGAACCTAATTATAAATCAGTATTCATTTGTAACTGGTCATGATAAACCAAATTATAAATTTTGGTTTGGTTTGGTTTTTTGGACCATGCACTTGAAAACCGGTGATTATCGTGTGCACTGGATACCTGGTTCAACCTCATGGTTCTATGTAGCATAATACTTTGTTTTCCTTCGTGTGTATTGGCTCTTCCAAGCTGTAATGTATCTGCCGTTTGTTGTGGCACTGTTTAATGTCTATGTTTTTTTTTTTTTTTTAATTCTTGAACTGATATTGTATGGACATCAACAGGCTTACGTAACTGGTCAAGTTGGACCCTATTATAAATCAGTATGTGCCTATAGTCATGTTGGACCAAATAACAAATCAATATATGACTGTGATCAAGTTCGACCCACTCATAAGTCAGCATGTGACTGGTCAAGTTGAACCGAATCATAATCATCTTCTTCCTCGTCCGCCTTCAGACTTCCTTATTAATGACTAAAGAGGCAGTAGTCAGCTCAAGGCTCCTGACATCTCCAAACAGTTTTTCGTGGAGTGAGATGGGTTGTTGTCATATGCTACTCCGTTCATTGCTGAATTTTGGGTAGGATTGCAGCAGGTGTTCGGCTGTCATCGGGCTGGTGCCGCAGGTGCAGAGATCTGTTGCATCAATTCTGTACTTGTGGTATGGATGGAATCTCAATCTGTCGTGTCCAGTGCTTAACCGAAAAATGGTGACCTGATCTCGCCTAGATAGCTGATGATATGCATCATTTTTTTAAATGCTCTGGGTGCTCTCTTTCCCATTCGGACTTGAATGTAGTTGAAACCGCTAATAAATCAGGATGCATTATTTTTCTTCTCTGTACACTTTCAGACGTCAACTTGAATATGTTAAAGAAAGTAGTAATCAGCATGGGGTTGTTGATGTCCCCATAGAGATTTTTCGGGAATGGTATTGGTGACTGTCCATATGTGCTTTCTCGGTTTCTTATATGTTATGCACTCTAGCAGATGTCCAGCAGTCATTTTATCGGTGCCAGAGTTAGACTCATCAGTAGTTCCTATCTTTAGTTTGTTGAATAGATGGTATGTCAATCTGTCGTGGCCTGTGCGGAATCCGAAGATTACCACCAATTGCTCACTTCTGCTGAGCCAGTAATGTGCATCCTTTTTCTGGTAATCTGGATGCTTTGCTTCCCACCTGTTCCTGTATTTGATTCTGCTAAATTTCTAAGCTTCTTCAAGATTTATGCGTGTATTGGGTTGAAGCAGCTTCACACCTTTCATTGACAATCTGTCAGCCTCTTCATTGAAGGGTATGTGACTATGGTCACGTTAGACCCAAGTGCACACTAAATCAGTATGCTAATATGGTCACGTTGGTCCCATTAATAAATCAGAACGGGACTGTAGCTAAGTTAACTCCAATTATGAATAAATAATTGACGGCAGTTAAACATAAAATACAGGTATACAGTGAATGATCGAAACATGGTACCATCACGCTCAAATTACCCCAGCTGTAATGGGTACCCGATTCTGCTCTTAATATAGGGAAGGTAAAGGCGGCAAGGAAGGGAACTGGTCAGCCCACCTCATAAATATTAAATCTAGTATGGTGATGTCTCTAACAGTTTGCTACACGACGGCAGTATCGGCTATGGAACTACATTTTTCTTTACCTTTTTTACGTCAATAACGTGATCGTCATCATTACTCTCCTTTTCGCTCCCTATGGAGCATGAAACCACCACAGTAGATTACCCCCTTGCAGGAAGCCTGCACAAAGCCTTCACATGCTTTTGCAGCAGTAGTTTTTGCAGCAATTTGTTTTACATAATGAGGTCGTCAGCCTCATGCACAGTCTTATATTAGTCATCTTCCGTGTTTGTTTCTAGACGAAAACATAGTTGTTAAAGCGATACGTACAATGTTATTATGTTATACCCATGTTACCGTTGCAAGTTACGTGGCGATATAATAATAAAATTGAAGGTATCGCTTCAGTAAGCATATTTTCGCCAAGAAACAAACACGATAGGGCAGAGACAAAAAGAAAAAAAACACACGAAAAATCAACGTAATCTGACATGAAAAAGGACCCTTTTTCAAGTATTATTTGAATTTGAATTTTTTTTTTTTTTTAAATGTCACCATTTATTTGTTTCTTATCTATCCCGTGTCTGTTGAATCGTTAGCTGGACTCATAGATGCTTGTTGATGCGTTTACGTTTTGTCACTGAAAAGATGACGTTCGCATTTTGTGAACGCAGTATCCTTTGTCGCTATCATGCACTTTTCTCGTCGTAAATTAAAAGCACTTCAGAATATGTATCGTACTCTGTTCATTTCGTTTTTTTTTAGAGATAATCAATTGGGCTTAAAGAAAAAAGATCTAAATGTTTCATCCGGTTGGATGTATTCTTGTCTGCATACAGTTTAAAACCGTGCTGTGATTAAAAATATCCCAGGCATATACGCATGGGAATAACCATTTGAACATGTTTTCATAAAACTGCTTTGCCATTACAGAAAGGGGCACGATTGTTATCGTTATCTGCCGCCATCAGTTCTTGCTGGTGGCAAAACAGGCTGTATTTAAATAAAAAGGGCAGTAAACGTGCACTTTAGCTGATTCATAGACAGGTTGATGGATGAATAGTGAACGGACGAATGGATGAATGGATGGATAGATTGCAGTTATGTTTATTGTTTGTTTTCATTAGATCATGTAATTTATTCTTCATTCATCACCGATAAGATTCTCAAACATTCTTCTAAAACCACATCTCTCAAACCGTTTATTATTTTCTTGTGTGTTTCCTCCATACCCACATGTTTAAAAAAATTGATACGTAATAACACAATTTCCGTTATTGTGTTCCGTCCCTTTACAAGGTGTCATTGCATAGGACGAGAGCCGGTTTCAAGCTACTGCAGTCTATATAGTACATGCGCTCCCGTTTGTTTTGTTTTTTGTTTTTTTTTGGGAGAGGGGCCGGAAAGTTAGAAATAAAAGTTACCATTACATAACAAACAAACCAAAAAACCCCTTAGCTATTAACATCTAACTCAAAGTAATCCTCACCTAATTTCTTTAAAAAAAAGTTGTTACTCTAAAGGACAAGAGCGCAGTATTCAGGGTCGATTTACCCCAGGTACTCGTAACAAGGTCAGTTTTCTGGACCTGTATATTTGCACAAAGTGTTTATTCTGTTGTGTCCTAATTATATATTTTATTAACCCTCATACACTTTCAAGCGTTCGATTGGCAGAGTGGCCTGTCACGGTAAAGGTACCGGGTTAGAAACACTGTGTCGTCCCGCTACAGTCTGCCCAGCTGTAAGTGGGTAAATGACTCTGCTCTTGAGCTAGGAAAGGCAAAGGCAACGAGGAAGAGAACTAGTCACCTCACCTTTCGAAGCTGGATTTAGTATAGTGAAGTTTCTAACACTTCACTCCTCTGTACAGCTGTATCAGCAATGGGACTTCCATAACATTTCCTTTACAATTATGTATAACAGTGAAATGATAGAAGCCCTGGAGAGCTTTGGTATAGATACAATCACAGATCTATGCAACGATATATACAATATGCGACGAAGACATCAGTCTTTATAACATTGCCCAAAAAACCTAATGTAACAGAATGTTCAGACTTTAGAACAATCAGCCTGATGAGTCATACAATTAAAATACTGCTCAAAATCATACAGGAAAGAATAAAAAGTAAGGTAGACTGTGAAATCCAAGAAGAACAGTTTGATTTTAGACGGAACAGCGGAACAAGAGAGGTAATATTTTGCCTAAGAATATTAGCAGAAAAATATACATACATGTGCTTCATTGACTATAAGAAGGCTTTTGACAGAGTCCATCATGAGAAAATAATTGAAAGCCTCGAAAACATAGTCATTGATGGAAAAGACATAAGAATACTCAGTAACCTTTATTGGGAGCAAACTGCTACAGTAAGATCTGGAAGGAATTATTCACCAAACATAGACATAAAAAAAGATGTCAGACAAGGTTGTGTGCTGTCCCCCTGCCTATTTAATCTATACACCGAAAAATTGTTCAAACAGATAAAGGAAATACCAGGACTGAACATCAGTGGAAGGTCAATAAACAACCTTAGATATGCAGATGATACCGTGTTGTTAGCTGAAAGTGAACAGGATTTACAAGAACTAGTGAAGCAAGTGAACAGTATAAGTCATAATATGGACTCGACATTAATATTGAGAAAACAAAAACTATGATAATTAGCAAAACGGACGATAAGCCCACATTAAAGATAAGCATAAATGAGAAAATCCTGGAACAAGTCAAGAGCTATTCATATCTCGGTCATATAATAACAGAAGATGGCAGATGTGAAACAGAAATCAAGAAGAGAATAGGAATGGCCAAAGCTACATTCAACAACATGAAACATATACTGACATCTAAACAGTTAACTCACAAATTAAAACTGAGAATCGTAAAATGTTATATATATTCTGCACTACTGTATGGTGTAGAAACATGGACAATGAATAAGCGATTGGAAGAGCAAATAGAGACTCTTGAGATGTGGATGTATAGAAGAATGGGGCGCATCTCATGGAAAGAAAAGAAAACAAATAAGGTAGTCCTACTAAATCTAGGAATGAAAAGAGAACTAATGAGGGAGATCAAAGTTAGGCAGCTAAAATACTTTGGCCACATAAAAAGGCATAACACCTTGCAGAAGACCATAATAGAAGGGAGAGGTGAAGGCAAACGTGCAAGGGGAAGACAGCGCTATAAGTGGGAAGATAACATCAAGAGATGGACAGGAAAGAGTCTATCAGGGTGCACTAACAAGACAAGAGACAGAAGACGTTGGAAATCCATTACAGCCAACCTTCGTTGTGGAGATGGCAGCTGACGATGATGATAACAGTGATTCCCAAAATGGGCGATGCCGCCCCCCTCTCCCCCCCCCCCCCCCCGAGGGCGTTAAGAGGATTCAAGGGGTGTCTTCAATAGTAAGAGGGTTGCTGAGGATTTGTCCAATCTAAATTCGGCAACATTACTTAATACAATCAGCCTTTGCTGGTCTAATTAACATCTGGAAAACTACAGCAGACCACCTCCCCTTCTCCACCCCACCCCCTAAAAAGGGCAAACGAATCTCTTGTAATGGAAATGAGAAGAGGTTCTTTCAGTAGAAGCATTACTTGTGTGTGAATGTGAATCCTGTGAAGAAACAAACATCAGTTACAGCGGTGGAAAGGTGTGAATTATGAGGACAGTGGTATGCGTACCACAGGTGGCTGTAGCGGTGATTTTGTCTAATTACTGGCTACTAGAAATGTAGATGTAAGTCTAATGTTGTTGCTAAGATGTAACCAAGTAATGTACCACTACTATAGACACCAGGGATGACGAAGGCTGTGAAGTAAGGTGTCTTGTCTGGTCTGTTGCTTGCTGTGAGTGTAGATGAGGTGAAGTTCCACAGATCTACAATACATGTGTCATCAGGACATTACATTCACTCACGACGTGAAAGTCATAGAAGTATGAACTGCTGGTGACGTTTTCCATCATTTATTTATGACGCCACAATGACAAGTACGTTAACATCCATATACATAAGTCACAGACACTGCAGGACATAGTAATCAGCATAAACAAAGTTCCACAGTAAATCATGCATATATCATGTAAGCTGATCTCGTAGAATTCCAGCTTACAACAGCCTCAGCTCCATATCATCACTCTATGAGTGTAACCAACTCCAATCTGATACTAGTAGATCAGGTGTGTAAATAAGTCAATCGTAGGCCGCACGGGAATGGCGGACTTATGTGTATAGTTCAAGTTGACCTTTGTAGGCATTTCTAAGTCTAACCTTGATGAAGGCATAATCGCTGGCATAGCGAAGTTCAAAGGAGCATAATAACTGTTCTCTGGGCCTAGAGTGACCCGTATACATATAAATATAAGGTATGAGGATACCTGGGTGTATTTCCTAGTAGAAGAGCCTCTTCTGCCTGTAGATAGTGAGCGAGCATAGAACGACAATGTCAAAAATCTAAGTTGACTACAGATTTCAATATTAGGAGAGCATTTACCTTGCTTCGGAAATAACACCACAACACACACGCCTCCAGGCGTTTAGAAACATATAGGGAAAATCCTCGTTAGCTAAACTAACACACAAGAGGACTTCCATTTCCTCATCAAAAGATCACAGACGCTGAAAATGCGTCTTGCTCTGCTCATAACAATTCTTCGACCTCACGAACGGAAGCTTTTTCAAAACCGCCCTAAATTCTGGACATGCGCAGAAGCGCTCGACCCCTGAGTTCAACTCAAACCGGGCCGATGTTGGACGCATACCAAGCGAAGATGCTGACCAAATCGCGCCTTATATGGACAGGAATAAACATCAACTCAGGTTGCAAACATTCCAAGAATAAGTAGACCTATTCAGACCATATAAGGAGAACCACTAGACATCAATCTAAAAAATAGACCGCTAGTTTAAGACACAAGAGGAGGTAACAACCATTGTCAAAATGTAACAACAGTTTACCAAGAGTTATAAACCTTTGACCACCAAAAAAAAATTAAAGTGTTCAAATAAGAAGGGTAAATTTATATTGACTCAGAAAAATCTGTGCGTAACAGTGGCAAATAAAGACAATTAGGAAATAGAGTAATGCAATTTGACAAGGTCAATGATAGCGTCTGTGCTGTAAAAGAGGCGAATCTCTCGTGAAATTATTTTTCAAAAAGAATTTTGCATCATTTTTGCAAGGCACATCATGTTCACCCTAGACACAAATCCCGTCGGTTATATTGTACCATATATGTAAATATGAAAGACCTTGTATAATTATTTGTGAAAGCAGAATCGACTGTAATACCTAGGTCTCATCATTCCAGCTTACCATTCATATGACCTCTTAACCACAACTCACTTGCTTGACCTTTCACATCAGACAGAGCTATGAAAGTTCACCATCCTTTACTTATTAAGAAACTACTTCATGTATAAGGCAGGCTAAACTTAATTTTAACTAAACTCTTGCTTACATATGCAAAACACTACAAACAAGCAACCTAGTTCCCTGTGTAGCATATGTTCTTCAACACCTATACTCCAAACACTTCGTAACATAAATGTATGTGCGTAGGTTTACTTGCTGGCACATATGTGTGCACCAGTACGTCAGTCAGAATAATCTTTTAACCTAAACATGACTGTTTTATAATTATTTTTCACACTGAATAAATTTGCTCCAGGAGTCGAGATGCAGTGTGTGTGGAACTGTCAAAGGGTGATTTTAGGATGGTTTTACAACTACGGTTACTTCTTGGGTAAACACCCATTTTGTTTTCTGGTCATCCCAATAATAATATGTGGCGCCCTCGCTATCGGCTTCAAGTTTTCTGATCCAGTAAATGATATTGGTGAGTAACATTTACTTCTCTTTATAAACTTTTTCATTATGATTTTCCTTTGCGCATCTTACGGAGCATAGAGATACCACTGCAGCTGGTCCCCTAGAAGGAAACTTGCGCCAGTGAGTCACGTTTTTTGCAGCTGTGGTTTCTGTGGAAATTTGTTTTACATCATGAAGTGGCCAGCTCTTTGCATAACTTCATATTGTTGCCATGTACAACATGCATAAGGGAGTAATAATCCTGTTTTTTTTTTCTTTGTCTCTTCAGACAAAAAGCACGTATTTGTTATCCATCAGTGTTGTTTTCGAGAGCCATGTTTCTTGATGAAGATCTATGGTGCAGTAACGTAGATGATTTGTTTATCTCTTCATTATTTTTAAAACAACTGATCGTTCCATTTTTTTTGGCTGTATACTTATATCGTTATCGCTATTAATCAATTTTTGTTTTGTTCCCCATGGAAGATATGGTTGCGACTATCACTCGTCACAGCTTTCTATTTTGGACAATCTTTTTCAGCTCTGCCTATGAGATCCCGGAAGTCATAGCTTCCTTTCCCAGCCTTCTTCTTCATGTTAGCTTCCAACCTTTTCTTTCACTGTGGGTTCCAGGGTAGAGCATGTCTGGATATACTAGATGGTACTTTCCAGAGACTATTTCCTTTTCATCTTCACTTTCTCTCTTTGATCTGCAGCTCCCTAATGAATTACGTTTTCTTTTCTTCTTTTCAGCTTTGAGGAAAGGTTCAGTAGCAATCTCTGCAACAACCTTTTTTTTTTTTTGATGGAGGAGAGCTCTATGCAGAAAATCACATCAGCCACCTCTTAACCCATGTTGTTGTTCTTGATATTAGGACCTTGCACAAACCATTGAATTTTGTTTTGTGCATGGGATACCCGGTTCAACCACACGTGGGTTATAATTTGGGTATATAGTGTTCCTTTTTTCTATATAGTACCTTACATTTGTTTTTTTTTAGACTGTAAATTCTCTGGCGTTTGTTGTGGCGTTTTCTAAGATCTGTTGGTGTATCTTACCTCATGTCTGGAAGGAGTAGCGGTAATATTCTTTCTTTGCCTCAGCAGAGACTAGCAGGAACCTCATGGGGCTCACCTAACTCCGTTTTTCCATTTTTGACTTGCCTTCCTAGTGCCCATTGTTCAGTTGGTTTAGCGTTGGAGATACATGATGCCACTTAACTGTTTGCAGCATTTCATTGACTCAGAATCTAACTAGTACCACCTAGCCCAGCATCGACTGTTGACTCTGTTTCAAATGTTTTGCGTGCACTCGTTTGGACTAAATAACGAGGTCTAGATGGAGATACTGGAATATGCGCAGTGAATGATATCAGTAAATGACACACGGACACAGTTGGAGGGAAACTGTTTTTGCTTTGTTAGCAACAAATGCAGCAGGGATTGTCAAAACCGGTTTTCTATAGATCATGTAAAACACAAATGACTGCCTTTAACAGGCATTGTGCACAGAAGCAAATATACTACTATTACTGCTACCATCCGATTGAGTGGTCACATTCGCTTGCCTTTCGTGGCAAAGTTACAGAGTTTCAGTTGATAGCATTACAAGGCAGTCCTAGTTCTAGATTCCCACGAGTAGGAGAAATAGAGGAGACTAGAACAAATTTAGAGAAGGGAATTTGAGACATAAAGCGTAACACGGACATGGACAAGTTTTAAACGGATTGCACAGGACATAAAAGCTTGGAGTAAATTTGTTCAAAACTTATACTGCAGTAGGAGCAGAAGGGAGTTGTTGTTGTTCTTTAACTAGGGCTGCTGAGCTTGTCGCTCTTTTGCAGCCAATACCAAGTTGAAGATTCCTTGATATTATCTACACTGTAGATCTAGACTTTTCATGTGGCTTTTCTGCCATTCCGAAACGTGTTGAGTTGAAGTCAGGAGCTCTAGTTTCTCCAGCTTGGCTTGCATTGAAAGGATCATCACATCTGGTCCCAAGCTAGGAGGAAGAAGCGCGGGGCAAACTGTGAGTTCACCGCAACCCAAACGGGCTGTCCAAATATGTAGAGCTAAAATACTATGCTCTGGTTCTGTGCTCTCCCAAGGAATTGTCACATCCTACACATAGCCACCTCTTAGCTCCCCCCGGCCTAGCATAAGGTCCATTTTGAGATACTTTAGCACGCATCCAACCAGGTAACAGACAGAGCCCGTCTGGGGCTCAAGTGACGCCTCCAAGCTTAGTGTGCAAACTGGGTTCTAACATCTTTCACCACAGGGGAAACCTGCATCAAAGCGTATATGTGCTCTAGCAACTGTGGTTTCTGTAGAAATTTGTTTTACATGATGAAGTTGCCGGACCCATGCACAACCTCATTTTAGTCGCCTCTTATGCCATGACTAAGGAATTAGAAAGGGTAATGAATGACTGAAAAAATAAATAAATAAACTCTTCTCTACTTCACTCACAGAATATCTCTATGCACCTAGCAGCTCCAGAGCCATTGATGACCGAGAAATTGTGAGGAAAACATTTCCGGACTTATCAGACAACAATTACAGCCCGTTTAGCCTGAACGAAATGATCAAGGAGTCGCAGGTCATCTTCAGAAGTAAGGAGGAAAAAGCTGTTCTCAATGACGAAGTTCTTGATGAGCTAGGCGTAAGTTTCTTCATCATGCAATTCTTGCCTTGTGCATGTTATCTATATGTCGCCATGTTTCATACCACCATCATTCCCAATATAAAGAATTCTCGTATCCCATCTTTTCCTACCAAAGGTGCAATCTTTTTCATGTCGCATTGTTTGGGAGGGGAACTAAGATTTTTTAAAAGACTATTCCTGACTGTGTTCCTTTTCAGTGACAACAATTCTGGAATTTTCCCTCATTTATATTAAGCAGTTCGTTTAAGTATGAATAAGTGTCTCCGTTTATTTATATATATATATTTAACCTGTAAAGCTTCACTGCACACCATAGATGAAGCTTACATGCTTTCGTGCCCCCGTTTCCGTATTTCCGGCACAAAATGGAAATAAATTAAATGACCACAGGAGAATTGAGTGCCGCCAATAGTGCACCAGCAGAAAGTGCACAATATAATTATTTCCCACCGTGTTTTGGCGGGTGACTTACTCGTTTATACTAATTGTTTAAGTGAAACGTCCTGTAACAAACAGTGACAAAATACCGCAACCTTTTTGAGAAATTATGGAAAAGGCACGCGTTGCTAGTGAAAGCTAAACCGAACATCCATTAAAAGAGCATACAAGCCTTTTAATTTCTTTATGGTGCATTGACCGTAAGTTTTGAGAAGTTTGACTTCTTCTTTGATCCTTAGCCGCCGACCGTCAAAGCAGTCAGTGGCCATCACGCCTAGTGGCGTCTTGTAGGGCAACAACAAATTGATTCCACTTTGCTCGGTCGGCGGCCATCCTTCGTACAGTGCCCCAACTCTGGTTCATTTTTTGCATCTCAGCCTCCATAGTCCTCCGCCAGGTTGTTTTTGGTCGGCCTCTCTTTCGTTTTCCCTCAGGGGTCAAAAGCATAGCTGTTCTTGTGATGGCATCGGGGTCTCTTCTGAGGACATGGCCAACCCAGCTCCAGCGTCTGCCAGCTATGATGGTGTGCATGTCCTCTTGCTTGCTCCGAGTAAGCAGGTCTTGGTTGGTGATGATATTCGGCCAAAAGATTCAGAGAATTTTTCTTAGGCATGTTGTGTGAAAAGAGGACAATTTCGACATTTCCTTCTCTGTAACTCTCCAGCTCTCCATGCCATAGAGAAGCACAGAAAGCACACAGCTCTGATATAATCTTAATTTTGTGCTTGTGCTGTATTGAGAGGACTTCCAGAGGTTGTTTAGGCTAAAAAAGGCTGTTCTTGCCTTATTCATTCTGATGTTGATGTCTTTGCCTGCCCCGCCGTCTGGTGTTACTATGCATCCTAGGTATGTGAAGGTGTCTGTTTGTACCAGTTGCTGATTCCTTACTGATATGGGCTCAGGGTTGCTCACATTGAGCGTCATAACCTCTGACTTCTTTAAATTGATGTTCAAGCCCACCTGCTGGCTAAACTCATTAAGTCTATCCGTTTTTTCCTGGATGTGTTGATGTGAATGTGCTAGTAGTGCAATGTCATCTGCATATTCCAGATCTTCCAATGTAGAAAATGTAGTCCATCTTATTCCTCTTGGACTGCCCTCTGTTGTCTGGCGCATCACCCAGTCTATGACTGTTAAAAATAGAGTGGTTGATAAGGGGCATCCCTGTCGTACTCCTGTCTTCACCTCAAAAGTTAGGTTGCTCTGCCCAAAACTACACGTAAAGTTGGCATAGAGGCTTTTTATGATTGACACTATGCAGCTTGGAATTCCATAAGCCCTCAGCATTTTCCATAAACTGTCCCTATGTATGCTGTCAAAAGCCTTTTCAAAATCAACGAAGTTAATGTACAGCTGTCTTTGCCATTCTGAGCACTGCTCTATAATGTTCCTGAGAGTGAATATATGATCTACACATCTTCTGTTCTTTCTAAATCCTGCTTTTTCTTTCCTCAGTTTGTGGTCTACTGCTTTTGAAATTCTCTGTATAATTATCCTGCCTAGTATTTTGCTGGGAACTGAGAGAAGAGTTATTCCTCTCCAATTATTGCAGTCTGCAAGATCTCCCTTCTTGGGCAATTTGACAATTATTCCTTTGTTCCACTCTGATGGTGTTGTCCCCGTTTTCCACACTTGTGCAAATAGTGGTTCTAATAGTTCTGCTGCTAGCTCAGGGTCTGTCTTAAATAGCTCTGCATTTAAGTTATCATGGCCAGGAGCTTTTCCGTTCTTTAACCCTTTGATTGCTGTGATGATTTCTTCTTTTCGTGGAATGTCTGTATTTACATCTAGATCGTTTTCAGCCTCAGGAACATTCAATTGTGTCTCTGGTGGTTCCCTGTTCAGAGTTTCTCTGAAGTGCTCTGCCCATCTTGTTTCCTGTCCCTCTGCTGTCGTGATGAGATTTCCTTGCTTATCTCTTACTAATGTAATATTGTTTGCACCTCGTTTTCCGCTGATGAATTTAGTTATTTTGTATACTGTGCTTTGTTCATTTCTCAGTGCTGCCTCTTCTGCCTGTCTTGCAAGATCGTCTAGGAAATTCCTTTTGTTGGCTCGGGTTTGGCGTTTAACTTCCTTGTCCAGCTGACTGTACTGTTCGCTATATAGTTGCTTTAACCTGGGGGGGACTTCGCTTCTGTTTTCTTTCTTTTCATTTCCTTTCTCAGTGTTATGGTGTTTAATGTTTCTGGTGTTATCCAGTCTTGCTTCTTCCTTTCCTGGAATCCCAAGCATGATTTGCTGCTTTCCTTATATATTGTTGAAATGGTGTTGAATTTCTGGTCTATATCATCAGTCAATGTCTTTTCCTGACTTTTGGCAAATTGATATCGTTTCTTTATGTCAGCCGCAAAAGCTTTTCTGGTAAGGGGGTCCTTCAATTTGCTGATGTCAAACCTTTTCTGTGTAGTTACAATTGGTCCAGCCCTTCTTAGTTTCACTTTCAATTTTGCTACTACTAAATGGTGATCACTTCCCACATCTGCACCTCTTCTTACCTTCACATCTTGTAATGCATGTCTCCATCTACCGTTAATGATGATGTGGTCTATCTGGTTTCTGTCCCGACCATTTGGTGATTCCCATGTTAATTTGTGAATTTCTTTATGTGGGAAAAGTGTTCCTCCAATGACCAGGTTGTTAATACTACAGAAATTTATTAATTTATCCCCTTTTTCGTTTGCTGTTCCGCTGCCGCATTTCCCCATTACTCTTTCATTATATGTATTGTGTGTACCAACTTTCGCATTGAGGTCTCCCATTACTATAACGAGATCATATCTAGGTGTGTCTTCCATTTCTTTCTGCAGTTGTTGATATAATTCATCCTTGACCTCTTCATCGCTGTTATTCGTTGTTGCGTAGCATTGTATTATTGTAGTATTGGTGAATCTACCTCTCAATCTTAATCTTATCAGTCTGTTGTTGATGGGTTTCCATTCCAGTAATGTCCTTTCTATTCCTTTCTTAAAATAATGGCTACGCCTTCGTTGTGCTGTCCATCCGCTCTTCCAGAGTAAAGTACTGTTTCTCCTGTTGCTGTTTTAACTTTTCCTGCCCCTGTCCATCTGCTCTCACTTATCCCCAGGATGTGTAACCTATAGTTTCTCATTTCTGCCGTGACATGTTTTAGTTTACCTGTCTCATTCATTGTCCTGACATTCCAAAATCCTATTCTTGTATCATGTTTTGCGGTCAGGACGTCCGTTCTCATGTCAGTGGCTTCCTTTCGGCTTTCACCACTGACAGTCATACGAGCCTCAGACTCCGGATGTCCGTCCCGCAGCAAAGTTTGTTTGTTTGTTATCGTTTCCGTAACTTCAATTTTTTTTTACATAGACAGGGGTGTCAACCCTATGTTAAAACCCCCAACCTGGAGGACCAGGGTGTCTGCTTTCGTCTGACCCCTGCCCGATAAGGTTGACTACAAAGGTAAAATGAAGTTGAAATGAATTAAATTGTTACAGTAAAATTGGTGCCGCCATCATGACATGCAGCAGAAAGAGCACAACATACCAGTAATTACTTCCCCTCATGTTTTGCGGGTTACTTGCTCCTATTCAGTCTATTTGGCTTTCTTGTCAGTTTTTGTTTATTCATGTTCATTTTATTTAAAATATAGTTCAGTAGACTAATTATTTTCTCATATTAAAAAGAAATATTCATTCTTGTGATGAATTCCTCTAAAATATCTTCACATTATTTTCTGTTTACTGCAGTTTGATCTACTTCCTCGTAAATTGTATCTCAGACAACCCGTTCTAATCTTCTGGTATCATCTTGTCATTCCAAATCTTTAAGGGCCTTTCGCAAGCATAATCATCATCATCATGACTACCATCATCATCGTCATCGACATCGTCCCTTTTCATTCCTTATGTAGCATGAACTATCACTGCAGCATAAACTCTCGTGCAGTCGTGGTTTTTGTAGAAAATTGTTGAAAAGATCGAGCAACACCTCCCCCCCCCCCTTTCCAAACAAACAAACGGAGATTAGGACCGCTGCTCCACCAAGAATATCGTAAGGGTCAATTACGGTGGAGCTGTGTGTGGTGTTAGCTGTCTCATCATTTATCATGTATTTAAATACTTGCTACAGAAATCAGCATTGCTAGAACACACGAAGTGCCTTGGCGCAGGATACATCCTATGCCTTTTATTTGGACAGTAACTTCAACATTGCTTCATGATGATGATGATGCTAATGATGATGGTGGTGATGGTGATGATGGTGGTGACGGTGATGATGGTGATGACAATGATGATGGTAGTGACAATGATGATGGTGATGACGGTCATGATGGTTGTGAAGATGGTGGTGACAGTGATGATGGTGGTGATGGTGATGTTGATGATGATGATGCACTTCAATGTTCTGTTTTCTTTTGCAGCCTCTTTACCATAAAGTGATGACAATGAACATTACGTACAACGGACAGACGATCACGTTTGCAGACGTGTGCAAGAGACAGTACGGCACATGTGTAATTTATGGGGGTTTTGTGTTTGATAAGTCTTTCAGGTAAGCTATTGCTTCACCTCCTCCTCCTCATCATCACCACTATCACCATCTTATTTTCTGTTTTCACTCCTCTTGGACCATGGAGCAACTCTACAGCTGGCCCCACGGAGGCAACCTGCGTCAGAGTCTTCATGTGCTCTTGCAACATCAACTTCCCCATCATAATCATCTACTTCATTCCCCATCGAGGCCATCTCCTTGACGTGGAGATGGGGCTCAAGTACAGCCACCAGCGGCCGAAAAACCAAGACTGGCCAGGTCCTCCTACACTCGAGCAAGATCTCAGTCTGCCCTAGCAAGTCAAGGTGCTGAAGACGGAGGCAACCAGCCAAGAGGCGCACCACAGCAATCAGGATGCCACGCACATGCGCAATGGAAATATGCCTATATCTACAAAACGTTATGGCACTCGCCCTGTGACGGACACCCAGGCAGGTGCAGTGCCGGGCCCTCTGCCTCGGAAGGGCCCAACCCTTACTACTGGAGGTCTTTCTCGGTTGCCCCGTGGAGCCAGGAGACATGAGAATGGAGCTACTGGCCAGGCAAAGCAAAGACCATTAAATATAATGCACTGGAATGTTGAATGCGTCAACAGTAAAAAAGATGGCTACAGCAAAAAATTACAGCTCGAATATATCTTAAATGAAGAACAAGTAAATGTATGCTGCTTGCAAGAAACCCACCTCAACCAAGACATAGCCTTCAAAATCAGAGGCTACCACTGCTATCGATCCGACCGAAAAGACAGGCGAAAGGGTGGAATACTGACACTCGTGAAGAATAACATCAGTGCATGTCAGCTTGAAACATATATGGAGCGGGCGGAATACTAGATGCTTAATCTCAGGACAGAAAGTGCAGAATTCCACCTGCTCAACTACTACTGTCCGAGCGACCGCCCACTGGCACTAGACACAATCCCAGGAAAAGAATGACTGATTGTGTGCGGAGACTTCAACAACCACTCACAGAGCTGAGGCTATGATCACATGGACAGGATAGGTTAGGAGCTTGAAAACTGGCAGGATGACAATGGGCTTATCCTGATTAACCAGCCAATCGACCCACCAACCTTCTACTCGAGATCATGGCACACCACCTCTACACCAGACCTGGCATTCCACTCACCAGGCCTGGAGTGGAACATCACACGCGTTGTTGGGAAACAACTCGGAGGCAGCGACCACCAGCCAATCTTTCTAATTGTGGAAAATGAACTTGTCAATGAGAGCAGCACTCTCTCTAAGTGGAACTACAAGAAGGCAGACTGGACAATGTACCAGCATCATACCAGTATACTGGCTAGAGATCTGACTGTAGACAAGGACATCAATAAGGTTGTCGATGAATTCAGTAGATGCATACTACAGGCTGCTCGTGAAACAATACCTAGAGGGGCTCGTAAGCACTACAAACCATATTGGAATAGTGAACTATAGCAACTGCACAATGACTTGGATAAATCTCAAAAGCAGACAGAGACCAGCCCATGCCAAGGACATCACAATAACTACCAATATGCTAAGGCCAAATTTCAAAGGGCCAAGTTGCAGGCCAGGCGGAGAAGCTGGAAGGAGAAAACAGAGTCCTTGAACTTTGAAAGAGATACAAGGAAACTGTGGAAACTGGTAAAACAACTTAACGATGAGGGTACAGGGAGAAACTCAAAGATTGCACTGTATAAAGAGGGAAATATCCTCACAGGAAAACAGGCAGCTGATCACTTTGCAGATACCTTTGCTAAAGACAACAACATCGAAGTTAGCCCACAGAAGCAACAGGAGATTCGTGAGAAACGACAAAACGCAGGACGAGATGGAACCATTCCTGAAGTTATGGAGGCGCCAATCACATTCAGAGAACTGGAGCTTGCAATATCCAAATTGAAAATGAGAAAGTCGCCAGGAGTTGATGGAGTGTTCAATGAAATGATTAAGAACTTGGGAACCGCAGCAAAAACAAAGCTGCTGCCGATCTTTAATATCTGTTGGAACTTGGGCAGTTTCACAGACCTGGAGGGAAGCAATCATGATACCACTTCCAAAAACCAGGAAAAGACAGTTCCACAGCGCCCAGCTACCGACTAATCAGCCCCACAAGCTGTCTCTGCAAAACAATGGAACGAATCATCAACCTCAGGCAGCAGTGGTACCTTGAAAGCGAAAACCTTCTTGTACCACAGCAGGCGGGCTTTAGGCAGTGTTACTCTACCAAAGATCAGGCAACTTACCTTTCCCAAGAGATTGAGGATGCGTTCCAAGATAAGAAACTGGTACTAGCAGCATGGATAGATCTAAGGAAAGCATTTACAAGGTTTGGAAAGAAGGGCTTTTGAAAAAAACTGAGAAATTTCAGAGTGAATGGCAGGATGTACAAATGGGTGGAAGCATACTTGCATAACAGAAGAGCCCGAGTACAGCTAGATGGCATCAAGAGCAAGAAAATTCTACTGTGTCATGGCGTCCCACAGGGAGGGGTTCTGTCCCCCACACTTTTCCTAGTCTACATCAACGACCTAGTTGCTGAACTACCACATGGAATGAAAGTGGCAATGTACGCTGATGACCTGGTAATATGGTGCACAGATGAGCATGCAACAGTGGCCACCAAACTGCTACAAAGAGCTATAGATACCTTAACTTCATGGGCAAATAGATGGTGTGTCAGCATCAATACATATAAATGCAGCACTACGCTCTTCGCCCTCTCTCCAAAACAAAAAGCTGGTGTCATCAAGATAAATGGAAAGCTCCTGAGAGAAGATAAACAACCCAGCTATCTCAGAGTTACATTCGATGATAGGCTGACATGGAAGCAACACACCAACAAGGCAGCAACAAAGGCCAGGAGGAAGCTAGCCATCCTGAGAAAACTAAGTGGAACCACATGGGGAGCCAGCGGGAAAAATACTTAGTAAAGTTTACCAGCAGGGCATACGACCACACCTGGAATATGGGTCAGCTGCGTGGTGTCCAGCATCAAACACCACATTACAAGAGCTAGATAAGGTGCAAAACCAGGCGCTTAGGGTCATCACGGGGGCAATAAAATGAACGCCTATAGTGGAGATGGAGAAATGGGGAGGATACAAGCACTGAGAGAACGTAGAGACACGAAAGTGCTAACACAGGCAGAAGAGTTCCTCTGTATGCCGAGCCATCCAATGAAGGACTTATTCCAAAACCTAGCAATGGGGCGATTTAAAAGAAGCAGCTTTATCCACCAGGCCAAACGACTTCGTAGGCAAACCTTAGACTTGTCTGAAGTTGACAGCCCCCTAAAGTCTGTGCCAGAACAAACCCCTTGGAGAGAGGAGATTGGACTACCAGTATACATCAGACACAAGTGAAAGGAATACTCGACAAGGATGAAAAGAACAGCGTGCAACGTAGGACAGTCACTCTCAGTTTCCTGGATGATGAATACCCACAGGACCTCTGGGTCCGAGTATACACGGATGAGTCAGGAGTGTACATAGAATATCTAAACAACACTAGGGATACGGTCAGAGTACCAACAGGGAAATTCTGTAACAACTATGATGCAGAAATCCAGGCATTCGAAGTGGCAACCGAGAAACTGTTGAACACCTATCTCGGTCCACAGCCTGTGGTATTCCTGACAGATGCAAGGTCAGCACTTCAAGCACTTCAATCCAGAAAATTACCAGGTATACAAGCCTTACTGTCTGAACTGTGCAACCAGCGCAAGGTCGCCATGCAGTGGATACCGTCTCACTGTGAAATACCAGGAAACGAGAGAGAGCAGACCGACTGGCTAAAGAAGGTGCTGCAGACGAGCTACCGGATGTACCGGTTACGTACCATCAGAAGAAAAAGATGATCAAATCAATCAGAAAGCCACCAACGCAGGACGACCACCAAGCTATGAACAGATCAGAACAAATTGTCATTCTGCGCCTCAGAACAGGACACAACCGACTTCGCAGCCACATGTATAAAAAAAAAATTAAGATTGGCAATTCAGCCATGTGTACACGTGGATGGGCACCCCAGACTGCAGAGTACATACTTCAAGACTGCCCCGAATATGATATATTGAGTCAAACCCACTGGCCCAGAGAAACAACACTGGAAGCAAAATAAACGGACCTCTGTATGAACTACAAAAGACAGTGAAGTTTATACAAGAAACAACATTGCAGATATAGACAATATATTTCAAGCGAACGAAAGAAGAAGAAGAACCTACCTCATTATCAAAATCATAAAGAATTCTAAACCTAACCTTAAACCCTAATCCTAATCATAGCGAGGTGGGCGACTTATTTGGATGTCACCGAACACACATCCCACTATTCTTCATTTCAACCAAGTGATTGTTATCAAGCTATTAAATATCACCAAAATTATTCTATTCATTTGCCTCATCGCCGTAATCATTATTAATATGTTATTAAATCCTATCATAATCCCCATCATCTGCACCATCTTCATAATTAATATTGTAATGCTGTTCTATACCAGTATCGCCCGATGTGTTTACCGGTGGTCTCTGATGACCCAAAGAATAGAAATGCTCTCCTTCAGTCATGTCATACAAGGCGACTTATATCAGGTTACGCATGGAACTGGTAACATCATCATGTAAAACACATTGTTACAAAAACCACTGCTGCAAGATCGTAAAAGTGCTTGGTTCAGTAATAGAAATGACCAATTGCAGTGGTGGTCGCAAGCTCCATTAGGAGTGGAAAAGGAAAGGGAATGAATGATATCATTATCATCATGGCATACACAGATGTATTGGCAATAAATGCTACAGAAGATGGAGGTGGGGGTGAACTTAAGCAATGGTATTCTAAAACAAAAAAATAGCTGTCCGTGACAACAGGAAAATTCTCAAGAAACTTCATAGCTAAGGCAGAGGCCTTAAAAACTGTAGCAGATGTTCTATTGACAGGGGAAAGTACAGAGACAAGTTGCTTTCTTCACAGACGCACTGTCAGCAATTGCAACGTTGAAGAGCCAGAATAATGTAGACTTGGATGACCTAAGAGTAATACCGCACAAACTATGTCACCGATTCAAAAGAATTGTGGTACAGTGGATCCCATCTCAATGTAACTTCTTCAGCAATTAATAGGCTGAAAGGGTTGGAAAGGAAGGTTAAAAGCTACATCAGCCTGATGCAAGCATAACTTTTGAAGAGGCAAAGAGTTTTATCAGTAGCAGATACAGGAACATGTTTGTAGCACAGCATCCAGGTGTCGTGGATGAATTATCAGATAAGTATAGATGTTTATAGCCCTGTCTGAGCAGAGGTGATAGTGATGACAATGTGAAATAAGGGGTAAGATATAGTTTTTATCACGAGGGTGATCGTGTAAGAGAAAGGACAGTCTCTGGATAGAATAATTATCTAATCCAGCTTATCTGGACGACGATATTTAAATCAGACGCACTTTCTCTCCTTGTACGAAAATACAAGTTACACTGCACTCACATGCACACAATTCTGTGACAAATACGCACGAACGTGAAAACAAACTATGAATAACATATAATAGATAGGGATTGACCGACACAATAACTAAAGGTTTAATAAAGTTTATTATAAATAGAAAATCACAACATAAATCATATGCATCAAGAGATCATGGTTTATAGACAAAATGAAAATTCATCAAATAGGTTCTCCCCTCTGGTAAATGAAAAGAAAGGAAGATCCCAACAGAGGTTAATTAACCCAAAAGACCAAAGGTTAACAGTAAGTTATGCAATAGTCAGTATGGGATAAAGAATAGGTTCCTAATGTAAACTATCCCGTGACTAATCAGATTATTGAGATAAAAAAAAGAAAGAAGAAACCATATAAGTATATGATGTTAACAAAAGACAAAAGTTTCTTTCTCTGTTCATTCAATTCACATACACGAAGTGGCCACTTTCAGATAACTTACCCCAGTAATTGTCGCAGGCATTCCAAGGAAATACACTAATAAGTAATATATATATATATTTAGTGTCAAATTTAAGTTTGCCAAATCCAGCCCCAGACTCTCCGTAGTTGCTGACTGCAAATTTCACAGGAGTCGCTAGAGTCGGTGTTAAATTTCTACTGGATACAATAAGTTATCTATGCCTTCAGTTGGTTGGAGTAAGGTTCATGCGTGGTAATCGCCGATGTAGAATAAATAGAACATATACAGTTCCTAGGGGTTTAGCCTCAGGTGGCGGAAACGCTAGGTTTGTTACACAAATGTTGCTGACAATATATTGCTACAGTTGGCTGATGATATATATATATATATATATATATATATATATATATATATATATATATATATATATATATATATATATATATATATATATATATATATATATATATATATATATATATATATATATATATATATATATATATATATACAGTACTTTGCAAAAAAAATGGCAGTCATATTTTCGCAACGCAGCACACTCATAGAAGCAAATAATAATAAAAACTGTATGTCCAGAGGAAGATTGGTATCTCCCCTATCTATTAACAGTGGTTTCAGTACAATATAATGTTGCCTTCTCCAGCAAGGCAAGCCTGGATGCGGCGAGGCATACTTCCCACAAATGTTTGTCGGTAATTGAGAGTCAGACTGTCCCAGTATTTTTCAGCTACCTTCTTCAATTGTTCAACGTCTCTGAGTCCACTCTTTTTTAAATGATTCTTGAGTAGTGCCCAAACGTTTTCAATTGGGTTTTGATCGGGACTGTTGCTGGGCCACTTCAGCACTATCACATTCTTCTCTTGCAGCCATGCTTTGGGGGTATGAGCTGTATGATTTGGGTCATTGTCATGTTGAAATGTGCACCCATCGGGGTACATGACCTGCATAAATGGCAGAAGGTGTCCCTCTAGTATGTCGATGTACCTTTCTTTCGTGAGAATTCCTGTGAAAACACACAGTGGGGTGGCACCTCTTGCTGACACCCCTCCCCAAAGATGGAATTTCTAGGTATGTTTCGGTCGCTGGTACACAGGCGTTACAGAGCCTTTCGTCCAAATATTTATTTGAGCAGGATAAGACCAAAGAGAACATTCATCTGAAAAAATCACATTGTCCCATGACAAATTTTGGTGTTCGTGGCACCAGTTCAAGCGCATCTGTTTGTGAGTCTCTGTGAGCAATGGTGACGAAATTATCCGCTTTTTTGTGTAATTCATCCTGTGTAGCTCCCGGTTGACAATAGCATTAGATACCTCTGGGCTTCCCAACTCGATCATGCGCTGCCGTATGTTTTCTACACTCTTCATTGGCCCAGCCCGAACGATTTGGGCGAGACACCGATGGTCCTTTGTGACCAAAATTCTTGGCCTCCCACTACCTTCTTTTCGCTCGATTCCATTACCTGCTTTTAATTTACTCACAACTCTGTAGACAGTCCGCTCAGGAATGTTCAAGGTTTTAGAAATGTTGGAACATGTTTGATTTCCTTCATTCCAAAGCTGTGAAATTAACATACACTTTGACTTTGTATCCATTTTCTGCCACTAGCATTAGAAATTGTCGTCTGCTCTTATATCAAGGGACGTTACTCTACGCTAATTTTTTTTTTTACTTTTGGTAGTGTTTGCTCACTTATGTGGAGTGCAAATTTGGGGCAGAACATGCATATTTAATTAGATTTCAGCTTATTTAGCTGAGCAATATGACTGCCATTTTTTTTGCAAAATATATATATATATATATATATATATATATATATATATATATATATATATATATATATATATATATATATATATATATATATATATATATATATATATATATATATATATATATATATATATATATATATATATATTATATATATATATATATATAATAAATTCTTTAAGCACCAAACACGGCGCATAAGGCAGAAATCAGTGCTCTCCAGATTGTTCGTTGTGACGCCACTCCTCTTAGCTTTTGCACATTATTTAATCCCAACATTCTTCCTTCTCTTATTATTGTTCTTCTAAGTGTTTCTTTTGGTCTTCCTTTTTTCCTCTTACCCTCAGGAACCCAAGTGAGCGCCTGCAGTGGTATTCTGTTGTTTTGCATTCGTAGGACATGACCGATATATGACCATCGTCTTTTCCTTATATAGTCGGAGACATATTTGTGCTTAGAGTCTTCTCTTATTTGTCGATTAGTCTTAAATTCTTTCCAACTGATGTTCATGAGTTTTCTAAGACATTTTTATATATAAGACATATTTTATAACACACACATATATATATATATATATATATATATATATATATATATATATATATATATATATATATATATATATATATATATATATATATATATATATATATATATATATATATATATATATATATATATATAAAAGTAAATCTGGTAATAGTTCTGGCCCAGTTAATATTATAATTCAATGGTTCTATTCTGGTTTCTCTCAGGAAAATGGGACCGCACAGGTCACAGCAAGAAGCTCATCAATATTAAATATTCTTGGATGCTCATAATATTATAAGTTCGTATGATCATAAGTTCATATGGCCATAAGCAAATAAGCCGCTAGTACTCAGGTTTGATCAGCCTATATTTAAGGAAAAGAACACATAAACTCATCTCATCTCATAATCGGAACCTCTTCTACCCCGTGAAACGAGGTGTAGAGGGGACCCAAGTGCACAAGGCCCATGGGCAGGACATGTAATCAAAATGAGAACACATAAACATTTAACCAAATTATCAATATCAATAACACGTGTTAAAAATAGGACCTCTACACCACTCTGTTATAAATTAGATTTAAAACGCACGTGTCTAGCTTATCCTATCATTCTGTTAACGCGTGATATGAACACTAGTCATTTTAAAAAATTACATAAAATAGAAGTAAATAATATATGCCGTCAGTAGACAGTTATTTAATGTATGTACTAGTCAATTTAAAACATCTCTTATTGGAAAAATAGCGAGTAATTAAATTTACTTTACGGCTGGAAAGTTAGCTATAAGTTATTTAATTAGCGCAGAAAATCTCAGTGAAATATATATTGAAAACTTTAAACACACTAAATCACTTCAAATCTAGTATATAAATTACCGCAATCAGAAGAATGAAACACTCCACGGAATCTATTAATTTTCACTCTGTACGAGAAATCTTAAGATAACGAGCTAGTGAATTTAGATAGATTTCTGGCAACTGATCATGGCTATCGGAAAGACATGGTATATATTAGTATGTTCCGTACTATCGTTCTTTAACGCGAAAGTCACACCACTGCCAGACCCGAGCCAATTTGCCGTTCGATTTCTTGAATCAAAGGTAATTTTACCACCTCTTGACTTTCATCATCTCCGCCTTGCCGAAAATCAGCTACGCAATTTTCACCTGAAAGTTTTA